>CM061479.1:12980000-14180000 GCA_030770085.1 Oryza coarctata | reverse complement strand
CTTAATTATCTTTTCTACGTAATATTAAATTTTCTTTAATAAAAATAGATTAATTAAAATCTTTTTTTAATATATATGGTAGTTAAAAAACATCGTAATAGGGGCTAGCAAGAGGTCACCTATAAAATTAACATACCTCTCCCCTCCTACAGTCCCCTATGAACTAAAGATTATAAGTAGATGAATAAAAACATCATGCCCTCTCCTTCATTATGCCAAAAAAATATTCTTAACCCCAGTAAGAGAGCTAGCTACATATTTTTTAGCCTGTTGACCACCGTTCATACGGATCAACAAATGTTTCACGTAGCCTAGGTGAACGTTTTTTATATAAGAAAAACCCTCCGGGGGTGTTAGGCAGATCTGTAGATTTTTTTAACGTATATATATATATGAAATATTTGAATAAAAAATATATAAATAAAAATTCGGTCTGATGCCGTGACTAAGTAGTGGGCCGGCCTCTCTGCAACTTCTCCATTTTGCTGGACCTCCAAATCTGGGAAAGGCGGAGACATTCAGAAACGCATCCATGTCTCCTTATCCCAAAAGGCCAAATTAATGTGTTTCAATTACACAAAAAAAAACACACACACATGTACATATACGTAGCGAAAGTATTCCCTAACACACATCCATAGAGAAGAAGATCGGTGATAAATCCCTAATCTCACTATAATCCTACTAAAAGTGAATATCCACCGGCTTATAATATTAAGGAGCACCAGGATGATTTCAAAGTACCTATGAGTCCACCGCACTGCTGGTGATTTCTCAAATGAATGTGCTTCTGAATGGGGATTGGCTTTTTAATTTCTTGAGAGGATGTATTTTCGTCTTTTGTATATCATTTCAGTTATAAAAAATTAAAAAAGATTAATAAAGATGGATTAACATATGAAATACCACTTTATAAGTATGTAATTTTAAAATATAACTTTTACAGGTTGTAAAAAAACATATATATTGGTCCTAGTTTAATTTATTTTTTATAACATGAAGGAGTTCTATTCGAACATGTATATTTTTAATGACATATTTGCTATTTTTTAAAAAAAATTATAACTATTTAGATAATATTTAAGGGACGAGATAACATCCCTCCAGACAATTTACAATATTTTTCCTTTCGAATGTCTGAACTTGCAGAAGTTTCTAGACTATTTTTGATCCTTCAAATCCAGTTTGTCCAACGGCAACCGGTGTACATGTATGGTCCTCCAATCCACATACAAGTACAACATGGCCACTTGCTCATCGGTAGCTGTTACATTTTGCCTACCTGGCTACCACTACTGCAGCATCTTCCATGAAGATCTATTCCACGCTTTGGAAGTAAAAATGCTGGCGACTCTGCCTGCACCCGAACCTCCAAGCACAACCCTTGCCGCTCACTGTTCGGACAGATGAACTGTGCTCTGCACTGGCGTAGAAACTACAGACGTGATCACCATGATCCTGTCTGCAAAACCACACATGAACAGGGTAGTAGGGTACTCATCTCAGACTGAAAGATCTTCATGCTAACTGTATCAAAATTTGGGAGGTACAACGAACGACTCTTGATACATATACATGCGACGTGATGAGGCATACATACGGACAGACGAAACAGCAGCTAGAGAGGCCAGCAGAGGGAGAAAAAATGGAGCTCAAAAATATTTGGATCTTGAGGAAAGCCAGCCGTATCAGGGATTCAGGCTCATGTGAGAAGCAGGAAGCAAGCAGCAAGCTGGAGATTGACCACATTTTGCAGTGTCAATACTAACTAACATTTATTCCAGTTCCAGGCTAGTGAGATGCTGATTTTGCGGTCTTTGTGTAGATGTTTGCATCAATCATATGTGCACAGCATGGCCGTGGTCGGTCAGAAATTGCGTCATCCTTTTCGTCAGCATTTTCACCACTTGAGCGCAGCTCGATGTCCAGGTTCAGATATCTAAACGCACTGGTCATTTGGTCAACCTGAAACCACGCAAACTCTGAATCAGTTTATTGCAGTATAAAATAACTGAACCAACATGTTCTGAACTAGGTTGCGGTATAGAAAAGAAATGAACCAACAACGCAAACTCTGAATCAGTTTATTGCGGTACAAAAGAACTTAACTGAAATGCTTAGCAGTATGAAAAGATCTCAGTTTTGAGTTTCAGTCTGATGGCTAGAGCCTAGCGCGATCATTTGATTGTTCTTGATTGCTTGCATACATGGCTTAATTTTGATCACTTATATCGCTGATCCAAACTGTAACATCTATGTGGTTACCAATCTGATCGACTTGGACTAAATTTTCACCTGCTGTTGTTTGTGTCACGCGTTTGAGCCCAAGCCTCTGGCCTCACACGCTCGCATCACTCTCATCCTCTTACACGAAGACACGAACATTCTGCAATTCAAACGCATATATATATAGCGGATTGAGTTTTCCACGTTTACATTATACTCTGGCATTTGAAACATCGAGCAGCATTGCAGAAATGAAACGATGCAGTTTCAGCGGTTCTTACTCCCATGGCACGTCGCCGACGAGCATCCAGTCGCCGTCGACGTCCTCGTACACGACGGCGTGCTCCCACTCGCCGTACCCATCCATCAGCCCTGCAAGCACACCGTGCACAAGCATTATTAAGCACCATTGCATAACTGATTAATGTTTGGTAGATTAATCTTGCATGCATATAATGTGAGATTGGGAGGTGAAGCAGCTCACCAATGGAGGAGCAGTAGAACATGTCGTTGAGCGCCTCGACAAGCTCGAGGTAGTTGCCGTACGCTGCCACGTCCACCTTCCTCAGGTACGGCGTCCCGTCCATGCTCACCTTCACGTAGTACGCTTGCACCCTACCAAACAATGAGTTCGATCCATCAGAGACATTGATCATCGCACAGCCATTTTAGCCATGTAAGGCTGTAAGCACAAGTAGATCACGTACATCGAAGACGACGGCGACTGGCCGTTCTTCCTGGCGCGCCTGGCCCTGCGCGCGTTGACGCCGGGAGGCCCAAGCGTCAGCTCGGTGAGCTCCACGCCGTCGTCGCCATAGCTCGCCATGATCGAAATACCGCCACCTATATATCGCCGCCGCCGTCGACGAAGACGAAGACGGAGATCAAGCTGTGTAAGCGGCGGCGAGCTCTGGCTGCACACGGCCATATATACCGTTGGTGCAGGCGCGGAGGCGGCAGCTGTGTCGGATCCTCTGTGGCGGGCGGGTGCTCGCCAGAGAGACGAGGCGGGCGCAGAGGATCCGGCGCGGGGGCTGCGGCGGGGACAGGCGGGCGCGGCGCGCATCGGCAGTTGGGTTGGGCGCGGGCCGGCACCGAAGTCTGTCGCCGAGGAGGATGGCACCGTGTCGGCGTGGGACCCGACCGGAGGGGCGCCAGGTGGACGCCCTAGTCTCCTGCGCCGTGGCTGCCCTGCCCGGGAATCAGGTGTGACCGCCTCCTGCTGTGGCCACCACTACTGTTCAATGCGCAAGTCAATAAAACAGGTGAATATTCTCTGGTGGGCATAGCAAACTTGAATTGCAAATCTAAGGGACGATAACAATATGTCGTCAATATGGGACATTTTGCAAGTTGCCACTCCCACATGTACGATGCACATGCTCTCCTTGGTAGAGTACATGATTAGGAGTTGTTAAGACCCTCCTAGTAGTACACCATTCGTACAAACCATCATTCTGGAATTTATGACAGCGCCCATAAATGAAATACTCCCGAGATTTTCGCCAGCCTTTAATTTTTTTACTATTTAATTTACATGACTTTGATAATATATCACCGGTGCTACAAATTGTTTAATTTTGTGCCACTTCGTCCTTTTTTTTCAGTTCGCCGCCGCCCTATCACTGGCACATATACCACCATCTTTCCGTCTAGCTGCGATCGCCATCGACCCCATCCCTGCTGCTGAGCCGCTCTATCGACAGTCCTAGACAAGCAAGATTGCCATGGGTCTTGGGTGGTGGGCCAACAGTGCAGTACAGTGGCTGCGGTGGTGGGGCGGGCACAGTGATATCGCCGCTCGGTCGGAAGGTGGCACAGTACACACAAAAAAAAAGGTAAAGTGGCATGAAATCAAAACAATTTGTAGTTTTAGTGGCATATTATTGAAGCCATATGAATTAAGTGGTAAAAGATTAAAGGCTAACTTATTGAATGGGATATTATAAAAAAAACTCAATACTCCTTCCGTTTCAATTTATTTGTTATTCTAACAAATCTCACACTAGGTGTAACAAATTATATTGCTTTTCTTGCTAAATGCATCCTAATCAATATTTACAAGACATGCATTTAAATTTCTTGAAAGTATGACTAGTGCTTAGTGTTGTTATATTAATAAAGGGTAAGAAGGAAAAGACATATGTAAAAATATTTTCGATTGTAAAAATAATAAGTAATTTGATAAAAAAAAATTGAATGATAGAAGGACAAATAACTTGAAGCGAAAGAGTAGTCCAAGTTAACAAAAAAGCATAAATAAAACTGGATTTAACAAAAAAGGATAAAACGGCAGCCAGCCCACTATCCCAGGCTGTTAGTACCACGGAGAACGCGCGCGGGCACAGTAGATCCGGATTCTGGCGAGGGGGTAGGGGACAGGGACCCCGCAAGTGGCCACGTGATTGTTTCCGCTCGCCGACTTCGCCGCCGTGATGCACCGCTGCGCCTCCGATCCTCTCCTGCATATCACCAACAGGTGCAACGCACGCAGCGGCAGCAGCAGCAGATCCATGTGCCAGCCATACGGTGCCGTGGCGTCCCCTCACCCTGCCCGTCTCGTCGCGGCGGCCTCGCCATCGCCGGCAAGAAGCGCGCTCCGGGGTGGCAAGCACGGGCGTCGTGCCCCGCGCGCCACGCCCAGTCTCGGTAAACCAAACCAAACCAAAAAAAAAAAAACCCAACACATTACCATAGCACGCACGCGCGCGCCCGCACGTACGTGGCCGTGCCGAGATTTCCTCGGATTTTTGCCTCCTGGGGGTGGCAAGGGAGGCAGCCGCCCTGCGTTTCGCCAGCCCGTGCCGCCGTTTCGGCGGGCAGCGGTGTGGCGTGTGGCGGCTGCGGCGAGCTGTTGCTTTTTTTTTTTTTTTGTGTGTGCGCGCGCGCTCAGGTCGGCTTTCGGTTTGGTTGGGTTTGGAAGGACAGTTGTGCTGCTGCGATCCCTCTCGGATTTTGATGAGGGTGACATGGGGGTATGGGGAGTAGGGAGCACTCTCGGGCTCTAGAAGACGTCGAAGAGTTTTTCTTGATGCGACTGTGTTTGACTAAGCCTTTGTTTTTTTCTGCCACCTAGGCAAAAAGGGCATGATGCTTGACCGCCTTCACGCCCTCAAAGGAATGAAACGTCTCAGTTTGTGTCCTTGCATTTACTACTCGTATATAGAGTATATTTTATTTTATTTTAAAAAATAGTTTAATTAATAATTATGACATAAAATTAATATTATTAAATTCATATTTAATAATATTTTTATGATTATACTTTTGTATAATATATGATATATTAATAGATTAATAGTTAATCAAAGCATTATCATAATAATAAAATAAAATATACAAATGGAGTAGTACTCTTCCATCCTTCCCTCTAATCAGGCAAGAGACTCGTGGCTCCTTTCGAATATAGAAATTTTATAGAATTGTCATAGAAAACAATCCAATTACTTTAAAATTCCCAAATATGTCCTCATTTGGCAAGATAATGCTATAATTAAGAACGAAAAAAAAATCCATATGCCGTGGAAAGTTCGTTTTCTGGTTAAGGCAGAACAAGCAAGCAACAATTTAAGTGTTCCAGCACAGAGAAAAAAAAAGGCCGGTCTATTTAATCTTTTGTACAGTTTCTAAATATCATACAGGAGCAATCAACAAAAGCACAAGTGACAGCCACAGTGCTTCCATATGGACATGTGAGTAATGTGACACGAGTAGTCTTGACAACCACAACACGAGGGCACGACGATAGATAGCGTCCACGGCATGGGCAGCATGCCGAATTGAGATGAACTCGTTTTAACTTCAGCTCTACTAGAATCGTATTAGCGACACAAGAGGTCCCTGCAATAACACATAATTCTGCCCGGCCACTGAGGCCAAGGCTAATCCAAGCTCCCAGTGAGCTGCTGCTATACAGCGGCAACTGAAGAAATGTACATCCTGGTGTTCCGGTATTTATTTGTTGTTGTCGTCTCGTTCAAAATTTCATGGTGGCATCACTCCTGGAGAATCATGGTTGTTGACGCTAAGATCCACGCCCTGGGTCTGGATTGTCATCAGTAAGGGAAGAGCATAGACAAGAGAACAACGTGAGTGTTCAGTAAGCGGTGCTAATAGATGAGTCCTTTGCATTAACATGGAGAATGTGACATACCTGTGAATTTGAACCTTGCCCATGACTACGGACGGGTCTCATATTAAGATCAATCATTTTGGAATCAATGTTACCCTGGTCATCACAGTTGCCATCTGAGGCTGGATCATCAGAGACATTATGATGGATCGCCATTTGCTCCTTTGTTACCGATTGAGGGGCCTTCTTTTGATCCCTCCGATTTTCTGGATCTTTCTGTTGCATAGCTACATCATCCATATGACCTGATTTATCTCCTGGAAACTAATCAAAATTTCAAACTTCAAGCACTAGAAAATAAGGCATGAGATTACAATGTGCAGTTGATTTCTAAATAAGAACCTACTTCAACCCGTTGCCTTAGGAGCAGGTATCTTCCGTGGGTTCGTTTCCCACCGACATGAACAGTCATGTCACAGCTAAGGCAAAGCGATGTGCCATCTATCTCACAGTAGAAGAAGGCTGCATCAACAGGCCAGACAGAATAAAAAAACAAGTTTTAATGGATAAAATGTTAAAAGAAACTATTCATAATTCAAAATGAATACCAGGAGCATTTTCACATATATCACAGCGTTGAACTTTATTAGGATCTGCAAGCCCAACTCTCACATGCCGATTAGCAAGCTTGTTACACATATGCACCTGCATCATAATATTGGAAATAAAAAACATCACAAAAGGCAGAATGCTTGATTGATTATTGCCATGAACCAAAGCGAACAAAACTGCAATATTTATTACTATTCATGCTAATGGTACCACATGAATGATATTGCGCAGCTACTAAAATAATTTGACTAATGGTTGGTCAAAATCTACGAAGTTTGGCCTTTTCAAACCAAAATACACCTTATATAACAATCAGCATAGTGAGTAATTTTGTTGATCTCAGTTCTTGCAGATCTGATATGGAGATGTATCCCTGACAAACCAAGCACAGCAGCCAATCTGGCAAACACTCAACAAATCCATGCACAGATGTCAGCTTTATGACCAATATACGATCTCTTATGTTGCCTGCATGCAATCAGCATACATTGTGTTCTTTGGCAGACCCAATACTGAAAAACCTTAGTACATAACTCATTAAACAGGTATTCAACTGACATAAAGACATAATTTGGGAATAAGCACCAGGAAGATGATCTTCACATTATTTAAAGAGAATTTGACCGCTCAAAACAAAGTCATAAAACAAAAGAGACATACAATGTCCTTAATATGCAAATCGAGATACTGTAAGAATGTGAACACAGCAGATATTTTGCCCAAAAGATCTGTCCATGAAGGCTGTTTCATAATGTTTGACCTCATGAGGCCACCTGGACAGGACCACCCACATACAAGCAATTCCATTTCCAGTTGGAACTTTCATCTACAACCAGGTTGTGATTTTGCACGTTCTGATGATTATTAATCATCATGTCATCAATTCCAAATGTTACAAAAGCAAAAGAAACCAAGGTCATAGCCTTCATTATGGTGCACAGAACTAGTTGAGCAGCTAAAGAATGAGTAAAGGATTCTCTTCATGTAAAAGATTATTAGTGGATTGAATATGGCAATTAGAGTCATGTAAAGTAATATTACATAATATGTGTTCACTAACTCTAGAAAATCTGTAATTTAGGAACTGCAATTAAAATGAGGTAGAATCATGACCTTTCAAGCCTATAACAACAGCAAACATATGGGCCAAAAGATCATGTAAACACAAGTTCAAAATTATAATCACCTACGTTTCTCTATACTAATGGAGAATTTTGACAAGGTCAATTCAATCATAACTTCGACAGAAGTACCAAACTATGAACGACTTAACTATTGCGTGTAGCCAATAAGCGTAAACTGCAATTCCAACAAATATCATAACAAACTCATCTGCAACTGTCCCACATATGGCCATTAATGCTGATGCCTGGAGGTGTACTAACCACCAAGCTAGATATATTCAGCATAGGGTAATCTTCGGATAAATTCTGGAGTAACCCAATCAAGATCTTAAAACGCTGGAGTCAATTTCTTATAATTTAATTGAACTAATTATGTAGTATGTTTTATGTTGTAAAAGTGCCTCCAATAAAAACTAGAATCACGCTCTCCGATTATTTTTTTAGAAAATAAATAAGTGGATACCCTGTAACGCAGTTTCTCAGTTGCTACCCAAGCAAGCACTACAGTTAGTCACTATCAATGACGCTGGCATCCTATTGGACCATAATTTCCTTTGGTCTTAATTACACACTCCCTCCATCACTAGGACATATATGAAGGCATGCCATACCCAATGAATTATTCCAGGACAGTAAGCAGTCCGCAATTGGATCGCAACCAATATGAAATGGAAGATAAAAACAAAAGTTTTCTGTACCCCCAATTTTTTTTAAAAAAAAACATGCAGATCCATACGCTAATTTGAGCGTGTGTAACCATCTCGTTAGATCTCAATTCCCAATCAAACAATCCGATCGACCAGTGCGAAGTAAGTCACTGCAATTGAAGCATCGCATAGTCCGATGTACGATTGGCAAGCAGACTTGGGATGCGTGGGCGTAAAGCAGTAACAGGAAGAGTCGGGGTGGGGGGGGGGAGGTGAGAACACCTTCTCGTCGCAGGCCCGGCAGAGAGTGGCCTCGTCGGCCGCGCAGAACAGCACCGCCGGCGCGCTCTCGCACACGTCGCAGACCGTCCGCATCCCGCCCCGCCGCGCTCGCTGTCATCGTCCCCCCTCCATCTCTCTCTCTCTCTCTCTGTCCCCTCTCTCCTCCAGAAGATGGCTCCCTCACGTGGCGCTGCAGTCGCGAACACACAGCTTCGGCGGCGGCACGAGGAGCACGAAGCGCAGCAGCAGCGAAGGAGCAAGCAGGAGCTGGGGGCGAGGAGGCGGAGAGATGTGGCAGTGACTGCGCGAGGAGAAGAAAAAAATATTTATATTTCGATGTTGTGGTGGGGCGGGCAGAGGCTAGATTGGTGGTGGGCCCCACTTTCTCGAGGGATCGACCCCCCACATCCCCAGACCAAGTCCACACGTCCACCCACCACACTTGCCATCCCTTCTCCCTCTGGTCCATGAGCCGGATTCATGCCGCCGTAGCCCCGACGAAAGCGAAATACCTTCGTAGCAGCTTCGGTCACCAGATCCACACTTCTCTATTACTGACAGGTAGGGCCACGTGAGATGGGGCCCGTGGATCTGTCAGTGAGGGGCTGATCGGATGAGGCTGGTAGGTGCAGGGGTTGGGGGTTGTGGATATGGCGGATTTAGGGGCGGTGGGCCCGCGAGAAGCGAGGGCCACGGAATATAAAAGGGGAGTGGGAGGGTGGGTTTGTGGGGTGTGGCTCCGAATCGATTGCTTGGCTGCTCTGCCGCCAATGGGCACCGTCAGATTGGCATTGTGATTCGTGCTGTTTTACACCGTGGGACCCAATTCTCTGCAGATGCAGTATGAGTTGACGAATTTTTTATTTGATATTCTTATTAAAATATTTATAAAAATATATTTTTAAAAAAATTTATACATATATAACAGTACCTTCTACAAATGTTCTTAAAAAACGATCTCTTAAAAACCAACGTGACAAATACTCGTTGGCTCTCATTAACAGACGAGAGTTAGAAAATTTAGCTGCGGTCACACCGATTGTACCTCTCAATGGTCGAGAACGCCATGCTAAATATTCTCTGTCCACGCCCTTCGTGACACCTAGTAGACATTCGCTTTCTTGTTAGATAAAAGATATCATTGTTGTTTGTCGTATAAATATGATTCATGATCGATAATATATAAATTTTCCTTTTTTTATAGGTTACATGAGGCTAGCCTTCGTCCATTATGTTATCTAGTTGAGGCCGCAGCACAGGAGAATGATCCAGTGAAGTGGTGGTTTGTAAATCAGTCTCTTCTCATAGCACTTCTAAATCGCTGAAGGCTGTAGATGCATACTTTCCACCTGCTGCACGGGGATATGCCCCTATACTTCAGGATGTCTCGTAACTTCTAGCTCTACCCCTTGCGAGTCCGGTTGATGAACTTTAGGGATGGTGCGGTTGATGAACTTTAGGGATGGTGCGACAATATCTAGGAGGGTTTTGCTCATGTTCAACACTTGCTGGTCTTGTAGCTCTAGGCGCACTCACTCACTACACCATGAGTGCCCTACCTAGGTGTGGCTACTTAAGTTCATTGTAAGTAAAATAGTTTCTATGTTGTTATATCCATACTTAGGTCTAATTAATTACTTATAAAAATAAACTTCTTCTTGTACAGCCTGATCAACTCAATCCTATGATCAATGATTACTCGGTGCAATAGAACTTCGAGTCATACATGATGTGGCTTTTTGGCTAGGTGATGTTCACCAATATGGTTGGCTATTCTGTGGATAAGGGGCTTATCTACTACACTTGGGCGATCGAGATGCTGAGGACGGGAGCATACCTTAGTGGAGCTAGAGATTTGCTATCCTCGCAATGACGTACTGGGGTGTTTTGTGACGCATGCACGAAGACCGATCTAGGTTCATTGATCATCGATTGTCCATTACTTCTATGGTTCTAGGTGGCCAAGCGGTTCACGATTGACCGACCAATGGTGGACGACAGCGCCTACGACAATGACATATACACATAGAGGTCGCCCGAGGACTTTCCCACGATGGGGATAGTGTGGTGCCATCGTTAGGTACGTAATGTGTTTATTTAATGTTTATACCTTAAAACAATGACTAGATGCCACTTTTCTATCGTGCTCTGTAGAGATGATGGGCCTACTTGCAATTCACGAGGTCATACTTGGACTTTGTGCTACAGATTGACCAACTGTAGCTAAACGACGTCGGTATAATCGACGAGTATAGAGAACTGGCACTTTTATAGGTTCCATGTCTCCAGAAGTACGTTGACGAGTGGTTGCTGGTGACTGAGGAATTCATTGAGGAATAATGCCCCCACACAGAGGTGTCGTACATAGCATATCTTAGTTGGTACCAGCTTCATACCCTCACTTGTGCGACATTCACTCTCGATGCTTCGTAGCCACACATAGCCGATGTACGAGACGTATACCCTAGACATCGTGACCAAAACTTCTTTTGCACTATAAGTCAACCAATCTTCTGAATCTTAGTTAAATATGCTATGTCTTTTATGTATAACATGTCATATCAAATATGTTAACATTGCGCAAACAAGTTGACTGTGATCTTTAGGCTGTGTGTCGAAAACTAGAGGTCGGGATTATGCTGACAGAGGACAAGCAGAGGATTACCTTCGATAGGATGCACAACACAATGCATACTGTCCTCCGTGCTCTTACCTATAGTGTAGCCAATGTGGTTCCTCCTATAGTGACGGAAGTAGCAGGAGTCTGTCCTATAGAAACACAGCCTAAAGGTAACTTTACCTATCAACCTTTCAAATATATTGCTTTATTCTTAGTATGTGATGTTGTTGTTAATATATTATATTTTTACAGGTTTCACTATGCTGTACATTGCTTCCTCCATAGCGAGGACTCTCAACACAGGGAGCGGGTACATCAACACAAGAAGCCAATACGTCGACAAAAGGAGCGGGAACATCGACACGAGGGTTTATAGGTTTATCGCACAATACATATTTCCATTCGATCTATGATATTCTAGATTGCATTGTTCAACCATTTTTCTCAAAAAGGTTCTAGGCTATACCGTCATAGATCTCCATAGTCACTAACGGATCTGGGCATACCATCTCTGGATTGGCTCACAACTCCTTTGATCATGATGACCTCATGACAGATCATGATGTGCTTAGCCCCTCTCGGTTTGCAAGAGCTCCGCCATCTCACACACTGGAGGCGCATGCTTTAACGTCCTAGCTGATCGTCTTAAAACATGGGTAGAGAGCAGGCCCCACGCTAGTTGTATGTTATGCTATTTATACTTACTGTTTATACTAGTTTGTATTCATTGTTTTGTCTCTACGTACCTATTTTATTTACTATATGTTTAAACCACATTATTTTCACTCTTTATTGTACACGCATGACTGTCGATAGCATACGACAATAAACTTTTGGTACCTTTACTCCTTACTATGCACATGAATATTGAGTCACAATCAATGCTAAGTGATGCTAGCCAATTTTTTGGCACGTGACTATTACGTCGCTTTGAAAACAACCCGACAACCAACTTTCGGCGTGTAACCGTTATGTCACTTTCAGTAGATCCCGATGACTAACTTTCGGCGTGTTAATGTCACGTTGCATTCAAATAATTTTTACAGGTATGACACTTTCCACGCGTGAATGTCATGATAAAGCTCAAGTTTTCCGCCCGCTAATACCCTTGTAAATGTTATGCCACATATTTGCTTTGTCTTTTATAGGATCAAATAATAATTGCTGATAAACGCAATTTCATTGAGGACCTCGATTAGAGAAGGGATCATTTGTCTTACCTAATTCCATCTTGATGTGACCGTCTCTTCTTACATATGCGGTGATCGATACTAAATTATAACATCTTGGTATCTGAACACTCGTGCCCAAACTATTCTCATGAGATATGTACTATATGCACATGTTTTTTTAATTGTTTCTTACCATAACATTTTCTTTGAAATAAAACTTTATTTGCTAGATCTACGAAATTATATGTAACTTTATTCAATGAGTTGATATAGAAAATCCAATATTTGCCTCTAATCGTTGGTTCTCCAAGTGGCATTGGTTTTTCCAATCAGAATCAAATGAACAGTACATGACAAAAAATTAAAATTAGGAATACGAACTACGTCGGTGGGCTGAATGGTCAGACTAGAGGCTGTAACTTCTTGCACTATCTTCGTAGCGGGAGCATTCTAAGTGTGCTTATGATGATTATTACTAGATGGTGAGATTAACAAGTGATAATACTTTTGATAGAGGATATTTTGTTTATCCAAACATTCTTGATGACGATTGCGTTAAGGGGGTCAGCTATAAAATTGCTAGGCTCCTCATCCTCTTTCACGAGTGGACCTAACAATTTTACAAGCGGCTCCTTGAAATAGAAAAAATGCCCAATCAGAGAGTTGTAAGGGGCCGTCCGCAAAAACGGCATGCCGCCTCCACCCTCGCATGTCTTACATGGCATTTTATAGGCGGCCCTTTGTCATAGAAAAAACATCATTGCCTGGAGCGACAAGAGAACTATCTGTAAATTTTTTTCTAGTATTCACTGTCCTACCGTTAACTTATGCTAATGGACATTTATCATGTTGAATTTTATATTCTTTTGTAGGACTTTTTTAAAAAAAACTCTAAGAACATTGGGAGTATAGATTTATAAAATTTTCAAACGCAAAAATATTTTTAAATATTTTAATAAAAAATATATAAAATAAAAAACATTAGTCGACATGCAAGAGGACTGAAATTTTATAAGTCCAGCGTATCTATCTTATGCAGCGCTGCTTCCACTGAGGCCTTGGTCCTCAGTGGTTGTGGCCTTCTCTACCAAGGCGAGAGCGAGTCTGAGCTGCATGGCCCTAGAGCCCAGCAATCCCTTTCTCTCTCTCTCTCTGCCGATTACGATTACATCAAACATGTATGGCACACAGCATGCATACACATCTGTGAGTGCATCACTTAACACATGCTGCCTCCTATTATAAATATTTGATATGGTTAATTTTGGATGTGACGTTGGACCATCTGTATTTTTAAAAAAATTAGTGTAGATAAAAAATAATAATTCATACTTATCTTTAATAATAAAACAAAGTCATAAAAAATAAAATGATATATGGTTTTTTAATAAGATGGATAATCATATGTTTAAAATCAACTGCATAAATATTTATGATCTAACAAGTTTTTAACTCACCTAATTCTTATTAAAACCGCTCCTACGAATGTATAATACTATGAACACGGTAATTTAAATGCTAACGACGGTAATTTAAATGCTAACGAGTGGAACCTACACTTATAATTTCATCG
The DNA here is from genome assembly GCA_030770085.1 of Oryza coarctata. NCBI lineage: Eukaryota > Viridiplantae > Streptophyta > Magnoliopsida > Poales > Poaceae > Oryza > Oryza coarctata. The sequence continues at coordinate 14,165,672 of CM061479.1, read as the reverse complement.
TCACACCGATGCTACTTCCCGACATCCTAACAAGCTCATGAAGCTAGCCAAAACCTACCAATTGCATCTACACATGTCTTTGTCTAATGCAACTGCATTTCATGGAAACGCTTGTTTGGCCACGTCAACGCGTCTGCATAAACTGCATATCTGCGTCACTGTGGAAAGAGGACGTTCATGCTACTCCTACCAACGAATAACATTGATTTTACTAGCATATGGATATGGCGTAAATCATGTATCAGCCGTACAAAAGTACGTGCAATAATTACGGTCTGAGGCGGCGCTTAAGTGCCATTTTGCCGTACCTGAAAATTATCGGTAGTTTCTGTCTAGCCTGTCGAGGACACTCTAACTACAGACGAGTACACCCTCCTTTCAAAAAGAAAAAAACTCTTAATAAAAAATATATTTAACTTCTGGTTATAAATCCGAACACATGTGAGCAAGTGATGTGAGCAAATGAGCTGATGGCGTTATCAAGTTAACTGGAAAAAACACGAGGAAACACATAGCAAGATCATGGAACCACTGCATCAACAGTTCAGTTCAGCACCACCACTACTAGATCATATATACTCCCTAGAAATCCGTGCTTAAAGCCAATTATCCCTCAAAGCCATCATCAATCATAGATCCCACTGATTGTAAGTTGTATGGCCGGGTTAAAGTTAAAGCGAGACGCTGAAGGTTGGGTAGGTTGGTTGGTACTGGTAATACTCTGTACCCATCCATCTGTCCGCCTTCACTAGGGCGGCCTTTATCTGTTGGCCACATAAAAAAAAACAAACATATATCAGCTAAAAAATAATTTATAATTTATAATTAAAATTTTTATATTTATATTTTTAGCGACTTAAACATAGAAAACATAGAAGAAACTACTTAGATAAAAAATCTTAAAAATAATTTAATAATTAAGTTTTAAAATTTAAATTTTAACATCAAAAGCCAAATTACAGGACCTATTCGCCCTTCACTGCCAGCCTCTGCCGCAGCCAGCAGCAGACTGGTGTACGTGTAACGAGCTCTGAAGCACAGAGCGACGGCAATAATGTCGCTCATGGACGTGGACGGCGAGCGATCCCACAAGGACAAGCATTCATGGTGCTCTCGTGTGCCCCCTCGCCATTGCCACCTAAAAAGATCGTACCTTTTGCATGCCTGGTTATCCTGCGAGAAGACGGTCGTTTCTACTGCTACTCTTCAATGGACGGCGCGCGAGAAGACGGTGGCTTCCCCGCCGGCGGCGTGGCGCCTCCGTTTTAAGGCGTCGCCGTCGCCGCGCGTGGTGACCGGTCAAAACGGTTATTTTTGGCCCGGTCTTTTCTTTTTCTCTACCTTTTCTTACCCCGTCTTTTTTTACCGTTTCCATGCGCCTCACATGGCAGACAGGTGGGCCCCGTGGGTTACCCCAACCGCCGTCCACTCTGCTGCTCTGTTCGCGGTAAAAAAAGGCGAGTAAAAAAAGAAAGGGAAAATCACCTGCCTCCTGTCCCGTCGTCCCCGTCCTCTCCTCCTCGTCCTCTTCAACTCTTCCACCTCTCTTCTTCTTCCGAGGAGAGGAAGGAGGAAGCAACGGAGGTGGCAACCTCTCCTCTCCCGCACGTTTTGTGGCGCGCGCGTTGGCCGGCTCCCGCGAGAAGGTAATTCACGAACTGCTCATCGATCTCTCGTCTTCGCTTTCGTGGGAAAAAAAATGCATGTCGCGCTCGCGGATTTGCTTGGTTACCATGCACGCGGCCACGCGGGCATGCAGGAACCGCCATTTTTTTTGTTGTTGTTGTCGCTGGTACATGTAGCTTTCGCCGTCGTTAATGGGTGGAAAGCAACGGCGATGCATGTACAGATACATGAATACAAAGCTAGAGACATCGGCGGCGGCCGTTGGCTCGTCGCCGTCGGGAGCGTGTACGTGACAACCTCCGGCGATGGATGGAGGCGAGGAGGCAGCGCGTGGCCAACACCGACCGCGCGCCGGCCAACCTCACTGTCACCACCACGGGTGGTTCATGTCACGCTCGCGCCTTTTGCTCTTTTTTCATGCATATGCCATGCGCACGCCCACCTAGGCTGCACTTGCCTCCTGATGACATGAACGCGACGCCGTGCTGCAGGGTGCAGGAAGGGGAGGAGGAGGCGGAGATGGCGGGGGAGGAGCGGCCGGAGCGGATCGTGGTGTCGGTGCGGCTGCGGCCGGTGAACGCGAGGGAGGCTGAGCGCGGCGACGGCTCCGACTGGGAGTGCGCTGGCCCGACCACCCTCATGTTCCGCGGCACCGTCCCCGAGCGCGCCATGTTCCCCGCCGCCTACAGCTACGGTGCGTGCCACCGCCTTCCTCCTGGCCGCCGCCGCATGCAAATGCAAATGCTCGATCACTCACTTCTCCCCGTGATTCTTTTTCACTCGTCTTCTTCAGACAGGGTGTTCAGCCATGAGTGCAGCACGAGGCAGGTGTACGACGAAGGAGCCAGGCAGGTCGCCCTGTCAGTGCTCGGTGGAATCAACGGTAAAGAAAAACTAACAACTTGTTTGCAACGACGAGCTCTTCGTCTTCGATGAACTGATGCGAGAATTGCTTTGACATTGCCGGCTGCAGCGAGCATATTCGCGTACGGTCAGACGAGCAGCGGCAAGACTTACACCATGGTTGGCATCACGGAGTACAGCATGTCGGACATCTACGGCTACATCGAGAAGGTGATGGGGCTGTTGAACTGATTCGCTTCACGTGTTATTGTTTGCAATCAGTTCTGAATTTCTGTTCTGGCCTCTGCTCTCTGCAGCATCCTGAGAGAGAGTTCATCTTGAAGTTCTCGGCAATGGAGATATACAACGAGGCTGTTAGGGATCTCCTCAGCGCTGACGCAACTCCTCTCAGGCTTCTTGATGATCCAGAGGTCAGATAACCTTGCCGATTATCTTTTTTATTGACATGATTTGATGTTTACCTTCAGCAAAATCCTGCATTTTTCCTCACATTTTGCTGTTCTTCTTAATGCAAACAGAAAGGAACTGTAGTGGAAAAGCTCACTGAGGAAACCCTGAGAGACAAAGGACATCTTCTGGAGCTCCTTGCTGTGTGTGAAGGTGCGCAACTGAATTTTCTCTGTTTCTTTTTAGTGAACCTGGAAACAGCAAGAGGAGCAGCAGCTCATTGGTTTCTTCAGTCTACTGATTAAATTTTTTTTATCTGTGAGACAGCTCAAAGACAGATTGGTGAGACTGCTCTGAATGAAGCAAGCTCCAGATCTCATCAAATTCTCAGGCTGGTTTGTGCTTCTATCAATCAAGCTAAATTATTTGCAACATAGTTTTTTTTCTTCTGTTCTTAACCTGTCTTGTTAACCGCAGACGGTTGAGAGTTCAGTAAAGCAGTTCTTGGGGAGAGGAAACTCGAGCACCCTTCTAGCTTGTGTGGTATGATGTATAGCTGCATCTACTAAGCTTTGTATTGTTTTTGCATTTGTTGTTATGTAGCATCTGAGTTTCTCCTGGACAGAATTTTGTTGATTTAGCAGGAAGTGAACGTGCATCTCAGACGGCATCTGCTGGTATGAGGCTAAAGGAGGGCAGCCATATTAACAGAAGTCTTCTTACACTGGGAAAAGTCATTCGCCAACTCAGGTTCGCATAGTTCTCTTCTGTATCTTTCAAACCATTCTACATCTTCATTTGTCTCTGTTTTTTTGAGACAACAATCTACATTTCGTTTGAAATGATTTCTTACAATGCAATTGTTGTGCACTTGGACTCTGAAACAACTTGTTATTGGTGCAGCAACGGGAGAAATGGCCATATTCCTTACAGAGATTCAAAGCTCACTCGCATACTGCAGTCATCTCTGGGAGGCAATGCAAGAACAGCCATTATCTGCACAATGAGCCCGGCTCACTGCCACATTGAGCAGTCCAGGAACACGCTTCTGTTTGCTAACTGCGCAAAAGATGTCGTCACCAACGCACAGGTCAACGTGGTGATGTCAGACAAGGCACTGGTGAAGCATCTTCAGAGAGAGATCGCGAGGTTAGAAAACGAGCTGAAGTTTCTTGGATCGGCCTCTTGCACTTCTCATGCAGAGATTCTGAGAGAAAAGGATGAACTGATTAAAAAGGTGTGGATTACTCTTGGATCCTTCTGTCTTGATCTTCACATAAATGATAAAACGCAAGATCTTAGGGCCTCTTTGGTTTGGAGGATTTTCAAAGGAAAATTGGAGGAATTGAACGGTTTCTTATGAAAATCCTGTAAAATTTATACGCCCCGAAGATGCACTTACCTTGTATGTATTTTATTAATATATAATGTTTAACGTTCAAAAATTTAGTAAAGTTTTTTTTTCGTTGGATTTTCAGCTGGAAGAACAGTTGAAAGAACTGATGGAGCAAAAAGACACCGTTCAATCCCAACTTGATAATTTTCGCAAAGTCATGAGCGATGAGGATATCAACAATCACTTGGCAAGGCGATGGGTATTTTTCTTATGGACTAATGTGTTCTAAAGGAAAAATAAATCATTCAACAGTATTTGTAGTTTACAGCTAATAAACCTACCTCTGATGTTCTTAACAGAATCGATCTTCAGAATCAATCCCACGCAATGTTTCTGAAGGTGCATTTTCATCTTCAGATACTCATGATGTTGATTATCAAGATCAAACAATTGATGAACTGTCAGTGCCACATTGGTGTACACCAACCAGCCATATTTCTGACATCATGGAGGAATATGAAGCAGGAAGAGTGGCTTCTCAAGCTGCATCTGAGCTGCCTGAAGAGCACTGCAAGGAAGTCCAATGCATTGAGACAAATGAGCTTAGGAGCAGGAGAAATCAAGAATTATTCCAAACACCTGAAAAGAAGGCAGACACCGACGATCAGAAGCATGGTAAAAGCATGTCAAATTCAGGAGAGAATGCCATCAAGCTATATGCATGTGATTTTGAGCCGTCATTGGATCTTGACAAACCTGAAACTGAAGAATCTCTTGCCCTGAAGAGGTGTGTAGTCAGCTCCAGGGATAGTGCACTGACTAGGAGTAGAAGCTGCAGAGCTAGCTTCATGGTCATTCCAAACAGCTGGTTTGAAGATTCTGTGAGCACGACGCCGGAGGTCGAGAATTTCAGACATGCTCCCGGAAGGCCAGAGAAGGTCAGGAAAAGCCTGAGTTCTGACGAGGTTACCGACAAGAGCACTGGCGATGCTGAAGAAGAATGTGTCGTGAATGACATCAGCTGCGTTACAGAAGTGGATGAACAGAAGACAGACAAGAACCCTGCACACCAATCTTCAGAGCAAAACCAGGTACACGACAATTTATCTTTAAAATGTCCTCTCCATGAGCATTAGTTTGGCAGTTTCTTGTTAATTCTGGACCGCACAATTTCTTGTCAAGCTGATTGTGGTGTTTGTTTCCACTGAACTGATTCACGCAGCAAAACATTACTAAAGATGTTGGCACATATTCATCACTAAGAACAGTTGATTCTCTTGCTAAATGGCACATTGATTTCGAGAAGAAGCAGCAAGAAATCATCGAGCTGTGGCATGAGTGCAACGTCTCGATCGTACACCGTACCTACTTCTTCCTGCTCTTCAAGGGCGATCGGACAGACAGCATCTACATGGAAGTAGAGCACAGGAGACTCTCCTTCATCAAGAACTCCCTCACCGCAGACGACGAGCTCAATGCTACTGCTGCATCAAGGTACTGCACACATCCACTTTCAGATGATGCATCCACTGATGATTGTTCAGAAACTTCACGACATAATTCTTTCTGCTTTGCAGTTTAAAGAATCTTCGGCATGAGAGGGACATGCTGTACAGGCAGATGCTGAGGAAGTTGCACCTGGCCGAGAGGGAGAGCCTGTACAGCAAGTGGGGGATCGAGATGAGCTCCAAGCAGAGGAGGCTGCAGCTTTCGCGGCGGATCTGGACGCAGACCGGGATGAAGCACGTCAGGGAGAGCGCCGCCCTCGTCGCGAAGATGGTCGAGCATCTGGAGAAGGGGCGAGCCATCAAGGAGATGTTCGGGCTGAGCTTCAGCCTCAAGCCACGGATTGACCGGAGATCTTTCAGCTGGGTTGGCGTCGTCTACTGACGATGAAAATTGAATCTTGCTGGTGATGGCGATGAACTGATGATCTGAATGCCTTGATGGTAGATGGATGCGTAGTGCTGCAGGATGCTGGAATTGGACTGACTGATCAAGTGCGATGTTCGATCTATGCGTGTGAATTGTGATTCAGATTGTGGAAATTGAAATGAATCAAAATCTTGGAGGCCGACGATGAGGGCGTCGAGCTCTCCGACGACGAGGTGGGGGGGCACACCGGAGCGGCGTTGACGGCGGCGCCGCCGCGAACGCACCACCAAAGTCTTGGGCCGGAACGGGATTGTCACAAACGTGTGGGCCGAAACGAGTTGGGCCAGAATGGGCCTGTCGGTTAATCCGAAGTATGGGAGGGTCCTTGTGAAAAAAGTGCAGCCACGACGTATTTTATTCGAGCTCAATCTGATCCGATCCGTTCAATATTGATCGGACGGGGTAGGATCGATCCAAAACGTGACAGTGTAAAACGTAATATATATAGGGTCTATTGTTAAAAAGTTTCAACACTAGGTTCTTTCACTCAATCTTAACCGCACATACGGAATCAAACGTCTCACAGAAAATCCAATTTACCAATAAAAAAAAGAAAAAACCAATTTATCTTGGGCCAGTGGCCTATCATATCAAACTGTACTGTACCGAGAGGGGACGGAAAGGTGGGCCCCAAAACCCTTCTCTCCGTCACTTCCCTTCTCGTCTCTCTCTCGGGCGATCCAAAAGCGGCGGCGGCGGCGGAGGGCAGCTCGTTGGCATGGCGATGCGGCTGGCGGCGGCGTTATTCGCGCAGCGCCTCGTGCCGGCGCGCACTCCGGTGCTCTCTGCCTCCGCGGCGGAGGCGGAGGTGGTGACCTGCGGGCGCGGGGACAAGAAGACCAAGCGCGGGAAGCGGTTCATGGGCTCCTACGGGAACGCGCGGCCGAAGCGGGAGAAGAAGATCGAGCGCATCAAGGACCGAGTCGAGGTGCCCCGCTCCACCCCGTGGCCGCTCCCCTTCAAGCTCATCTGAGCCAGGCCAAGCCAAGCGAGCTCCCCGTCGGTTCGTGAGGCTAACCTAGGTTTTTCCCTCCCTTTTCGATTGCTGGTACTCTTGCTTCCCTTAGTTCCGACTCGTGCGCCGGCGCCCACGTCTGCGTGGGCTTGCGTTTTTTAGTTGTATTGGGCTGTGTCAGATATATGTATTGTTGAATCGAGCTGCCATGGAACATTGTAGAATGCAGTCCATACGGACGAAGATATCATCATGTTTGTTTGTCCATTGTCCTCATGTTATCTGGATGGTGATAATACGCAGTTTATGATAATTGGAAATGGAATTTACTGCGTTCGGCGCAGTTGCTTATAATGCTATCCACGGTGGTTAATAGTAATACAAAATGGATTGGTAACAAACGACTTAGCTTTTATTTTCTTTCTCTGTGACAATTGATGAGTATATATTCAGTGAATTACCTGCTTTTTTTTAAGAAAAAAAATTGATGCTGGGCTTCCTTTGATCAATTTATGTTGTAAATGAAAAAAAGTCCAAGTAGTGAGCACTTGAATCATGCTAAGTATGTTTTTGCTTCTTTTGTTATTGTCACAACATTTTTTGGCTGGAACCAGCATTTTTGTTTATATATATTTGTTCATGATTGGATTTCATGAAACTTTGTGATCTTAGGGTCATCTTACACATCACGTCTTGATATTCCTAATGCCTTATACATTAAACATGAAACTTGGCGTGTGTCAAGATTGGTGGACGTTATTATGAAAAAAAATGTTGAACAGTGTTCAAGATATCATTATCTTCTAATGCATGACCAATTGACCTTACTCTCTGCTATATTGAAAATGTAATAACTTGTCTTGACTTTCATGTCATGCTAAAGATGCAACCTTATTATTGTTTATTCTACCTACTTGGCTGTTTCAACCAAGCTAGGGTATATTATTTTGTTGTATTTATGACTGGGGACACTGATGTCAAGATCAAGGTTTAGAGTGGAGATACGGCCTGACACTTTATACCCAGATCCCACATGCTTTGCCAATCTGAAGGTCTGAAAGAATTTTAGTCACTTTGGCATGGCAAAGCTCCAGGATTGCATGTCTTAAGTTCGTGTTTACTTAGAGATATCTGTTGCCATTGCAAAAATGTACCCAAAAATGTAGTGCTATGTGATTTGTGCCACTGGCTTGTCTTGTGCATTTCACATGATGAAACCTTATAGCGGCAAGCTGACACCCTAACAGCCTTAAGCTGTTCTGTGAGATATAATTTCTCATTATTTTAGTCTCCTTTTCAATACTACATAGGGAAGTAGGCGATAGTCCAGACAACACTGAATTTGTTGCTCTTGTTCCAGAAGTGTAATTTGTTGTCCTGTTCTTTGATATACCAACTTTTGTGCATACAAGAAGAGACATATGCTCATCTTAGCAAGTGGCATGCCTGAGGAGAAATGATGTTGTGTTTCCCATTCTCGTTTCAATTATTGGAGGGATCATAATGTATACTAATTACTGTAACAGTGTTCCTTTTCAACAAATCCATGCCACAATTGTGTTTGTAAAAGAATAGCAGCTAATGCTATACAGATATCTAAAGCATAATGCAGAATTAACACACAGTAGTGTTTGTATATCTATAATATATGTGGATTTTGAAGAAACTAATTATGTTTATAAGTTCAGATTTTCAGTTCAATTGCAATCAGCAAGTAAGAATGCTAATGAATACTCTTTCTAATGTCCAATGGGTAACATACAGATTGGGTCACACTTTATGATATTGCTTCCATCTTATACATTTCTTGCTATCTGAACCTGTTGATTCTGCATGTTTATTATGGAAAAAAAAAACTAAATCGTACTTGAACCCCTTTTTTCCTTCCAAAACAGTAGTTGGTACCTATGTGAGTTTGATGCTAACATGGACAGGGTGCTGGAGCAGCAGAGCCCGAATGACAATTGGCATTAGTGTATGTGTTACTTTTTATTTACTGTTGCTATCAGTCCATGTTGTTTGACATTCACATTTCATACTGAAGTAGCGGGTAACAAATTCAGTGTGGTGAAGACTAACATCTTGAGTACACAGTTTAGGCTACCTTGACATATTGGCAAGATGTTGATGGCACAGGTGCTTCTGCAATTTTGTTTGTGAAGTTGACTACTTATTGTTTGGAACCGATTACATTATTGATCTTCAGGATGTTTTACATGCACGCCGTCGTTTCATGCTCCATGCTTTGGTCAAGTCTTAATTTATAATTTATAGACCATACTTTGTCAAAGCCGCTTACATATTTGGATATGCACTACTCTTAGAATCCATCAACTCATCACATGCCCACACTGTTTTGTTGCTTACATCATCTACTTAGATTTGCAGTATTTATATGCTAGATCCCGGGTTATCCGCATGGAAATTCGACATGCCTGTGGATTAGCCTGGTTCTGACCAAGAAACCGACCAATCCTGCTCAAGAAATTACTCTAGTGATGTTTGGACATTACATAAAACTAATAAATCTGTCTGGTTTTGTCAATAGAGTACTGCTGACGAACCAAGACGCTTCTCTGGGACGGTAAGTTGCCGTCAGGTAATGGATCATAGATCGATGAACAGTTCCTGACCATGACATGCCAACGACCACAATACGAGGATTTCGCCGTACGTACGATCAATCTTCTTTCCTCAGTTTCATAGTCCGTACGTGCTCCTTTTGTAACACCATTTCTCGGAGCAAAGCAAAGAAAAACTCCATGCGAACTGACATATACAGCATGCACCAGTAAGGGTCTGACAGTGCACAAATTGTGCTCAATACTTCAATGACTACTGTCACTTGGGCCCATACAAAACATGACGCTTTACTACATATATGTAATCATTTTTACTTGAACCAGTGATTACAACAAACCAATACAATGTGTCCCATAGGAGAGAGGGGAGTGGCTTTAATACAATTGGCGATGAGGCCCATAAGAGAGAGGGGAGCTGTTTTTTTAAGAGGAAATTTTATAAAATCTCGGGTATTATAGTTCGACTTATATAAAATCATAGTAATATTGGCTCGTGACATGTAATATCAGGTATTATAGTCTTAATGTTTTATAAAACCATACTATTAACAAATTTAACTTAATACTTAGCACAATAAAAAAACTAACTTAGATGTCTACAACATCTAGATAATGGATTAAATGAACTTATAAATTTTGAAAATAAGTTTAGAATTCACGTGTGTACAGTAGATCGAGGAAAGATTGGTTAACGGTGTGGTTTTGTGAACTATACAACCATAATACATGTAGTTGTGTGCAGCACGTTAATATCTATGTCGCTTTGTGTAACTTCAACAAAAATATATGGGGCTTTGTAAAATTACTCTATTTTTAACCAACCATTTGTTTTTCTTTTAATAAATACACTTCACGCAAAGTGGGAATATGTGGACAGATGACTCGGTTTTTAAGTTGTAGAGGTAGAAGAGAGATGAGGGAAAAAGCGTGGTAGATTATAGATGTCGATTTCATTTAAAGATGAGAAAAAACCCCAAGATACATCATATATAGGAGGTGGATTTCATTTGGGCTCTCTATGTACATCTAGAATTCTTGATCAGACTAATGGATGTGGCCGGATGGGTAAAACATGGGGTTAGATTGTAGTCATTGATCCATCCGACCTGCTGGATAGGAGGCCGGCGTTGACGCCTCCTGTTCATTCATGTACCTGTCCTGGTCGGAGAAGCCATGTCCATTCCACTTCTGTTGATCAGCTCTTCTCTGCGTATACTTGTCACATTCCAAAATATAAATTTTTATAGGTTGTTTATTGAAAATTAAAATTAAGAAGAAAAGATTTTAATGTCGTGAATGAATGAATGTAGAAGGTAGGTAAGATAAGATATAGAGAAATTTAAATAAAAAATAATTGATGGTAAAATAATACTAAAAATTCACTCTTATATTATGAGGATAAGATTTAAATCTTATGAATTTTTATATTTTAGGACGGGGAGAGGAGAGAGTATATGTGATGCCAAGCATCTTTGATTTTATAACACTGGTGCCATATGCTGTGATAAAGAATATAAAATACTCTTTTAAAAATCAAACTTTTAATTTTATAGAAATATATTAATATTTTTAACACAAAACAAATATACCATCAAAATATATTTAATTTTAGATTTAATAAAAATTAATTTGATATTATAGACATTGATATATTTTACTATAAACTTAATCAAACTTAATTTTTTAAAAAACAAAACTCTTTAATAGTATGAAATGAAATGAAGGGAGTACTCATGTATATAGAGAAAAATATCAGGATCACTGTAGTGCAATAGAGATGACATTGGATGCCAGTACCTACTAGGGGCGTCATGGAGGGTAGGGCTCACCGGCGGTGGGAGCTAGCTAGTGGTTGGCCACCACCACGACGTACGTACGTTACGTATACGACGCCGTAGCGGGTGGCTGTGGGCCTGTGGCGTAGTGTGACCATGCACGCAAACGCAACTCCAGCCGGCCGGCCGACCGCTTGCAAACACTACTGCAGCTAGCCGATGAGTGAGATGCTGGCTATGGCTAGGTTGTAGTAGCGGCAGGCTGCAGCGGTGATCAGGCAGCAACTCCACATGGAGGATAGCAGTGTACAGATCCCAAAGCTAGGTAGGGAATTGAAGGTGGCAGCGACAGTACAGCATGAGGGGGGGGGGGGGGGGGGGTGACCAAGGATCCGGATCAGCTGCAATCATAGTATTGACTGCAACTTTAGCGGTTGCAGCCGTTGGATACAAACTAAACGGGATAGATGAGCCCGGATACTGCAGAAAAAGAACGGCAAGCACTGTAGCAAATTACTGTCCACGGTACTGTTGTTTGAACACTGTAGTAACGAATCTGGACCGTTGATCATCAGAATGAATGGCTGAAAATACTTGCAGTTCTATGGTGCAGTCGTTGGTAATGACTGGACCCGATCTCAATCGAGTGACCAACGGGGAAGAGAAAGGTGGACGGCAATGGCGAGATGGATTGGGCGGAGCAAATGGCCAAAATCCACGCACTGTTGATGGGGACAGCTGACGAGATGACGCCACAGTCATATTCTCCTTCGTGGACCATGCGCGCACGGCTCGAGCTCCAGGCCTCCAGCTCGCTCGCCGTAGTCGCTTTCTCGCGTTGCGGGCCGATTCCTCGCCTGTATTTCAGTCGTTCTTGCCGATGGCAACGAAACGGGAGATTTGTAGTTTGATACAGCACTCGTTATTAGCACATCTTACAGTGGAAATCTTACGAACTTCTGTTCCTAGGTTTCAAATGCGATAAGTCAGAAACCGCTCAAGCGATTTTGTTGATAATCGCACGACTACATACGAAAACATGTGAATTTCAGATAATTTACCAAGAAATAAACTTTTGTTTGGATTTGCTTTCAAACTTATTACCAGTTTGTTATCAAACACGGCAACCTCTCCTGGGGACAAAGAGCTGGAAGCTCTAATGCACTATGACTTGGGGTAGTCTCTATTTCGCGATTTCTTCAAAACTCTAAATAATTTTATCTTTATGTCTTTTTTAAAATAGATAAAGAGACATATTTTATTTTCCTTATTCTAAATCTAATAGATCATTAGTGGGCGTATCACTTAGCCCTACTACTAAGGAATAGATTTGTTACAATGGCTAGGATATCTAGTTATAGCTAAAGTTTTTACCCTTTTCGATCTCCACTAACTTCAGCGGTCTTCATCACTTCTAGCAGCTTCACCATCTCTGACGAACTTTGATACTTTTAGTAGTCTTCTTCACCATTAGTGATTATTGCCACATCCGGTGATCTTCGTCACTTAGTCTTCATCCAGTGAAGCCATGTATGTCACCAACTAAAGAGGTCTATGACCTACCTCCAACACAGTAGATTGAGTGGATTCTAAATGCTAACGAACTTAACAAGACTGGTAACTATAATTACCAAGCGGTAATCGTTGTATTATAAAACCTATGCACCTCTTAAGTTATAAATAGCAGATGCTTCTCGCTATTTTTTTCTGATTAATATACGCACACGTATAATCCTATATGTGCAGTCTTTTAGCATATGCCCAATAAACAAAGACGAGCAATCTCTTACCATAATATTTCACTAAAATTCTATTAAAAACATATATACATGCACATAATCATGACCATTAGGATTTAAATCCTAGGTAATATACTTATTCATACAGAACTCCACCACCATAACTCTGTTAGTCCTCTTCTAAATTTTCAAGGATAGGGAACATCTTAAGTACACATTTTCTTGCTTGCACAAATGCTTGAAAATGACATGGATCTGGATCTTGTATGTTATATATAAAACCAGAATAAAGGAGACCCCTCCTTTTCTTAGCTGTCCAAAATGAGAGAAAAATGAAGATTAAACACGAGCAGAAATCTCAGCTACGAGAAGAACATGGCACATAAAAGAACCCTTCTATGCGGTGGTCCATCAAAAACAAAAGGAAAAAAAATGTTTAGTAACTTGGTTGTCATCTTCACTTAGGTAGCAGTGTTTTTTTACATTGATTTATCACGACTAAACATAACCCCCTCCTTATGAGGGCTTTTGCCTGCTATGGAGTGGGAGTTTGGAAAGACTCAAGAATAATACGGTAGAAATGAGAAAAATAATTATAGTTAAGCTTGTTTTTAGTGATATGGTCTTAAATATAATTAATGTGTATGCCTCTAAAGTAGGCTATGATAAGAGTGATAAGAGAGTTTTGAGAAGACTTAAATATCATGATGTCACATCCCAATTCGACACTATTGAAAAGTCAGTGCCAGATATAACATGTCGTCTAGCGAACCATCCCTAGCAGAATCATACATGTCATGCTAGTCCCATGATTTCAAGCTAGCACCTATGGTAACAAAATAGTAATCAATAAAAAACTAAATGAATACATTATACTTTGTTACCATGTTAGATAGACCCTTAGCAGTAACTTAAAAAAACTATAGCAATGAAACTTAGCACGATTAGTGCACCAATCAACAGGTAGTGGCTTGGGTTTAAGAATAAAACCCTTCAACATCTTTTAACTTAACTTGAGGGAGAAAGAAAAACAACAAAATAGATACGGTAAGTACTTTTATACTCGCAAGTCACGAAAACATGAGTATGCAAGCTGTAAAGAAATGCTAGGTTTACTTCTCAATTCTTTTGTTTGAAAGTAGTTCGTAATTTTTAAGTGTGAGTTTCATAATTTATTTGGAAAGAGACTTACCATCTCAATCCAATGCGAGTTGATTTGCAACGATCCAAATCTGAGAACAAAATTTTAGTTTCATTAATATTTTCTTTTCATCTTCCATCTCTTCAACCAACATTATTCTTTAAGCTATAGATACAATCTGTATCCCGTTCCATCCAGAGCTAACTAACATTTTTTTCATTGGCTCATTCTCAGAACCACCAAAGCTTCAGTTTTCGCTTTCTTTCGAGAAGCCTACTCTATGATTCTATCACGGCATCCTAGGCCATACAGATCTGTTTCTAACCAGTAGGGTCATTCGTCAGTCAACAAGACCGACTCTAGTAATAGTTCCCATTCCCATAAATATTTTTCCATAATACATTGCAAATAAATTTACACTAGGAGAATCAGCTTACATTCGCACTTAACCATGGGCATAAATAGATTTTTGTACGCTTTACTCATATGACACAAAACTGATACTGGATACCCGTCGACATCAAAAGTTCATGATAATACTTTTTCAAAACTAACACATGAATATCACATATCACATAGTTATATCAAATATCTCAAAACTAAGTATTAGATAAGTCTCATGACTTCATCTACTCAGTACACATCGGGGATTCTCTCCTACTCCTAACTAATCGCCTTACAAGAGACTAGAATAATAGCTATCCTGGGCAATAAAGATTCATGATTTGCCTCTTCATTCCTAGCGTTCTATAACTATCGACATATAAAATTTTTATATGCTAGCTAATTACTTAGCCAAGAGCATCATATAAATACTCATGTGGTCAAAATGTAAGATGCTTGGGTGCAATTCCTTAAAGAATCCATTCTTACATGTAATTACAAAACTAAGCCACATAGACGAGGTTCCACATCACGGGTTTTTGTAAACATTTTTTCTTTTTTTACTTTTAAACCCATTGACTTCATGAGTTGTGTTTTTGCAAAAGTTTTCACAGTCCAATTTTTCCATAACGATAAACAATAGTGTAAGATGGTTAATAGTATTCCTGCTCAAAAAGTGAGGATTTTAAAGCACCATTATGGTGGAGTTATAAGGATAGTATTTAACAACAACTTATAAAAATTAATACAACTACTAGGTTGGTCCATCAGTTGCGTATAAAATGAAGTCAATCAATTTAATTGTCCATGCTAAGCATGCAATTTTACAAATAATCACATTTTATAAATTAGGAGTAATATGATCAAGGGTGACTTGACTTGCTCTTGGTTGATGATAAATTCTTTAGAGTTGGCGTTAGAGAATTTGTCGACAATGAACTATTTGCAAAACATGAGAAATTCAAATAAAACCCCAAAATATAATAAGATACTAAATAAATAATGGTGGCATTGGATAGATCTTATTTTTAGAAAAATTCTAGAAGTTGAACATAGTCAATCGGAATTACGGTTGAAAAGATATGAATTTTAAAAGATTGTTTAACTTTATATAATTTTTTAGAAAAGACTAAATCACTGGAAAATTAGAAAGAATATTCTCTAGAGTTGGACCTACATGTTAGAGAGAAATTATTGTGGGGGAGGTCCCACATGTTAGTTTGAAGGAAGGATGATGTTGGGGGAGGTAAAGTTGACCTTGGTAAACTAGTAGGCCCGATCTAGTTGTAAGGATGTGGGGCTGACATGTCATTGGTAGGAAGAGAGGTGGGAGGCGGTAAAAGGGAGGATAGGCATGGGTGTCATTGGTGGGGTCCATGGTGATGCGAACCATAGGATACTTGGTAGTAGCAGGGCAATGACATTTGTGCCATAGTGCACCACTATGCATGGTAGCATGGAGCAGAGTGATAGCAGGCAGGCGAGTGCTGTGGTTTTCGTGGCATGGCATTGCTCAATAAGCAATAAGCAGTGTGGCCTGATTGATAGGGATGACACAATGCGGAGGTACGGGATCTGTGAAAGAACTCGATAGGGAAGTGAGGCCAAAGAACGGGATGGAGCAGCCGATGAGATTCTCATGTAGAGTAGTAGCGCTAAGTGGGATTCATAGAAGTAGGTCCGCATTTGGCACAACGCGACACGACGTGGTGTAGTGGGGGTCTGGTACACGTGCATGAAAGTGGTGGCCGGCTTGGCATTGTTGTCAAGCACACGATGTGCGTGCGATCATAGGAACGGGCTTGCGACGCATGGCATCAGAGCAGGGGCATGGTACACGGTCTTGGGATTTTGCTGAACACCTCGTGCACGTGTAGGCATGGCACAGGGAGGAGGATGAGGGTGCGGAGCGGGCGCGCGCGGCTTAGTCGGACGACTAACAAGCATACTTGTGTAGGGCGGTAGGCAACGGGCATGCAAGCGAATGCGGTGTAGGCGGGAATTTGTAGAATGGAGAAAGGCTGGGTGTGGGCTAGCTTGTGGTTGGGCCATGGGAAGGAGTTGAGATCGAGGGACAAAAGAAAGAGAGGGAGAGAGATAATGGGTCGGGGATAATCGGTCTATTGGAACAATTTTTTTTTGAAATTTTCGTGAGCATTATTTGATGGATTCCTAGGTATTTTTGAAATGGATTATTTAAACTCAAGTCTAATTTATTGGTTCACAAAATTTAGGGTTCAAGAAAAGGGTCTAAACTAGAATTTAAAGATTTTATAAATGGATCTTAATTTTTGAAAATAAGGGTGGCTAGATATAGGAGAGGAAATAGAGTAAAATGATAAGGATTTGGTTCACATTTTTATTATTTCATAAATTTTGGAAGGTATTTTTAGAATTTTCTTGGATTTACGGATTTTGAAGGGAGGAATTTAGAGAATCATTGTGTCTCAAGGAGGGGATTAATCGAGATCCTTGACAAATTATGCCCTTAATACAAACAAAGAACCAAATTATGAAACTAGGGTTTTATTAAAATAGCTTTTATGGCTAGGCTAAACTAGAAGGTTACACATGATTAGATATATATGTAGTAGTGAGAAGGAGAAGACCTTAATAATAATGTATGGTTTACATGTGTAGGTTTTGAGGCAGCACATAGAGGTTTTGGATATCCTAGAAGGAATTAGGAGGGAGATGAGGTCTTAGATTTTGCTATAACTTTTGATTGGTTGTTAGTCAAACATATTTTCTTTAAGAAGATACAATCCAATCTAGTGACCTTTAGTAGTGGACAACACTCTTTTACCAAATTAACTTTATTCTTACAAGAAGAGAAGACAAACGTGCATGTTTGGATTTTAAGATAATATTGTGAGAATGTTTGTTTCTGAACATAAGTTTTTGGTCTATGATTTTTTATTTCAAGTGTGTGTCCATATAGCTAAACAAGCCAAGATTGTAAGGACAAAGTGGTAGAAATTAAAAAGAGAAATACCAATTGTCTTTAAGGAAAGAGATATCAAAGAGGGCTCTTGGAATAAAAAAGACGATACAAATAATATATGAAAAAAAGATGACAATCTGCATTCGTAAGGTGACTTCAGAGGTGTTTGGAGTGACCAAAGGGAGTAGATATGAATATAAAGATACTTGGTGATGGAACGAGAAAGTCTAAATGGCTATTAAGGAGAAGAAAGAATACTATAGACTCTTGTACCAGAACAGGAGTATGGAAAACATAGAGAAGTATAAGTTAGTGAAGAAGTACACAAAACGAGTTGTGAGTGAGTCAAAAGGGTAGGCTTATGAGGATCTTTACTAACGATAGAGTATGAAGGAAGAAGACAAGGACATCTATATAATGGTTAGGGTTCGTGAGAGGAAGACAAGTAACCTCAACCAAATCAAGTGCATTAAGGATAAGCGAGAGTAGCTCTTAGTGAAGAAGTGTGATATCAATTATAAATGAAAAGAGTATTTTGACAATTTATTTAATGATAACAATGAGAATATAAACTTTTAGTTAGATGACTCTTTTGATGACATCAACAGGCGTTTTGTATGGAGGATCCAAGAATATAAAGTTAGAGAGGCATTCAAAAGAATAGGGGGGTAAAGCGATGGGCTCTGGTGGTATTCAATTGTATTTATCTATAGTATGGTTGATCAAGTTGTTTAACCATATTTTTCGGTGAACAAGATGTCTAAATAATAGAGAAGTAGTATATTGGTACCGGTCTATAAGGGAGATATTTAAAATTGTACTAATTATTAGTGAATTAAGTGATGAGCCATACTATAAAGTTATAGAACATTATTTAAGAAAAATGACGCGAATCTCTATAAACTAATTTGGTTTAATGCTAAAAGTTTAACCATAAATGCAAATTTTTAATTAGATAAGTTAAGAAGTGGTATAGAGAGGGGAAGAAAGACCTATATATATGGTTTTCATTGACTTGGAGAATTATGATAAAATACAATGGAATGCTATGTGGTGGGCTATAGACAAGCATGAAGTTCCAATAAAGTTTCTTGGCCTTGTTGAGGATATGTATAATAATGTTGTGACTAGGATTCAAATAAGTGATAGACACATAGATATCTTCTCGATTAAAATAAAACTACATCAAAAATCAGTTTTGAGTACTTATCTTTTTTGATATAATTATGGATGAGGTCATAAGGGACATGCAAGGGGATATATTTTGGTGTATGTTTTTTTCTAATGATATAGTATTAGTCGATGAAAGTCGAGTAAGAGTAAATAGGAAGCTGAAGTTGTGCAAACAAACTCTAGTGTCAAAAGCTTTTAGGTTGAGCAAAAATAAAACTAAATATATTAGAAGTGACTTTGGTACCACTTTACATGAGATAGGAAATGTTAGTTTGGAGAGCTAAATAGTGTCGAAGAAGATATCTTTTGCTATTTGTGATCGATGCTATAGAGAGATGGAGATATTAATGAAGATGTTAATTATAGAATCAAAGCGGGGATATGAAAGGGTGAAAAACATGGGGTATTTTCTGTGATAAGAAAGCATCCAACAAAATTAAAAAGAAATTTTTATATAATAATGATTAGCCATGCGATAGAATATTGGTTTATAAAAAGACGATATAATCAACAAAAATTATGGAGATCGATATGTTTCATTGAATTTATGGCTATATACGAATAGATCGAATATAGAACGATGATATATATAATATGATAGTGATAGCACAAATTAAATAAAAAATTGTTGGACGTATATAGTAAATTCTACATACAATAATAATTTAAGAAGAATAAGGGTGATATAAGAGGGTAATAAAAAGATAGTTGAAATATTAAAATATTTTTAAAATTTTGTATGAAAATAACTAATTTTATGTATAAATATTGATTTGTGATTTCGGGTGGTTTTGTAAGTATTTCACAGTAATGTTTAGTCAACAATTGGTAACTTGTCAAGGCAGGAAGTTTGGAGTGTGGCGCGATAACTGATAACATAGGAGTAACTGCAAAAGCATCAAACCAGCCATCACTAATCAGCAATAGTCCAGCAAAGGTGTTGGTTAGTGGATCTAAAAGGGTCCAAGTGCGTCGTCAAACTTTTCTGGTTAGTGATCACACTCTGCCCAAACAAAACTCGGCAGCAGCATTGCAGAGAGAGGACACCTGGTGACATGTGCAGGACTAGCAACAATCGCTGGCTACTACTGCTCTACTACTGTAGCTTTCATTGAGTTCACAAAATCAACACGGAAAGTAGCCTAATCCACCTCCTCCTCCTGCTGCTCCTCTCTCTCTCTCATTTCTTATGTAACATGTGTATATACAATTACTACTCCACGCCACCATGTTCACTACTAACTGAAACTTAATGCTCCACGTGGGCACCGTGTCCACATAAACATAGTGTCAGTCTACATAGTGTTTGATGTTGATTACACACGAATAAAATATGGTTTTTCAGAATACAGAAATGATACACTGCAGAGAACGTACAAAGGACCAAAGTCTAATCAAGTTTTGGTACTGTGCCAGGTAGTAGTACTAAACTAACCTCCTGACCGGCAGAGAAGCATGGAATGAGTTTGACGGGACAGAATCCGCGAGGATACCCGCCAATTTGAGCCATGTTCTTTTGTCATTAATTTTTTCAGATTTCCTGAGAGAAGAGTATAAACTATTAAATTAACTACTGTAAAATTAAAATTTGCTTTAGAAAAATCAAGTGAGAAATTTTATATAGAATTTTTTTATAAAACAATGTTTAGAATCTAAAAAAAGTGCATGTGACACTCCATAATTAATGCTCTCTTAGTCTTAAAAAACTTTATTTTTCTACTTTTATTTGTCTTACAAAGATTTCAACTTTAAATCAATTATTGTATTAAAGTTTGTGAAAGTAAGTGATAGATATATTGGAGTTTGTGAAAGTAAGTGACATATGTATTGTAGTTTGTGAAAGTGAAATATAAGTATATTGGAGTTTATGAAAGTAAAATATATTATATCCTTTTTTATCTTCATATTATATTAGTATGTGTAGGATTAAAGGAAGGTGATGGGCTTTTTTCAAGGACGGAGGTAGTAATGAGAAAAGAACACGTTCTGCCTATGACCATGATGCCTCCATGCGAACATGCAATGTGCTCCATGACGCGCCAGCTGCTCGATCACAGGGTCGAGCGTGCACCCGTAGCAAGCTGCTTCTACTGG
Organism: Oryza coarctata; assembly: GCA_030770085.1. Lineage (NCBI taxonomy): Eukaryota > Viridiplantae > Streptophyta > Magnoliopsida > Poales > Poaceae > Oryza > Oryza coarctata. The sequence goes on along the minus strand of CM061479.1, from coordinate 14,144,737 downwards.
AGCAGAGAAGGGAGATACGATGCGACGCCACAGCTCGCACGATACGTCCCCGCATTTTCCCAACCAACCAAGCACCAACCCATCAAACCAGACAACCAATCAACTGACTCCGCACATGGAAGCCCACAACGTGGTCATGTACAATTTTTTAAATATATTTTAGCCCTTTTTAAAAACATATTTTACAAATAGACTGTTGAAAAAACTTTAAAACCATTCTAGGCGCTAGTGTCATTAGTGCCATTCTACTGTCAAGCACCAGTATTATTGGCACCATGCTACTCTAGGATGGTGTCTAGAATGTAGGCGACAGCATGGCTAGCGTCAAACTATTAGGAGTTGGCGCCAGCATCATTAGTGCCAGCCCTATCCCCTATCCCGACCCACTTCTTTTCCCTATCCCTTCTTCCTCCAGTCTTTCACACGTGCCTAAGCTCATAGACACCTCTACTTTTCTCCTTGCACACCTAATCTCCTTAAATTCATTTGATTTAGAACCAATTTTTGTTGGATTTTTTTTGGTGAAATCGTTGAGCAAGGTATCCTCCTCCTTTTTCCCTTGTTTTTTTGGTTGTGTTGGTTGATTTTAGAGATTGAGGTGAAACCCTAGAATGCAAATTTAGTTAGATTTTTGAATTTTTGTGGTGGATTGGTGGAATTGAGGCTAGTACTATACTTGTATGGATTGTATGCACTTGATTTGAGGCTTATATGTATTGTTTCTATTAATCATTTTTAGATGGAATCTAAATCCTAGAATTCATATTTGTATATTTTTGGTGAAATTATGCGTTCGTTTTTCTGTAAGATTTTGATTTATTTTAGGGACAAATGCTAGTGCCTAGGCATGTTGTGTTGGTATTGGATAATTGTTAGATGTTATTAGATATTGTTTATTGTTAGTAGTGAAATAATATTGTAGTATGTGAATTTTTTTTGATGTAATTTAGATAAATAGAGTGGTTTATGTGTATTATGGTGATAGAGTGGTTAAACCCTATATTGGTGCACATATTGATTTTATGGATATGAGTATGAAAGTTCTAATATTTAACGCGTATCCTAAATTAGATGAACTAAGGTCATAGTGGGATGCGTACTTAGATGGACCGAAGAGAATGAACAAATTGAGTTTTATGGTAGATATGATGTTGGGCAAGGACATAAGTATATTATCAATTTGATAAGACAAATAGATTGGGTAATTTATGTTGACCTAGTAAAGAGTTATAATTTAGGTTCTTAGAGGTGTTTGCTTGTAGGAAGATTTTAACGGTTCCTATGCTTTGACTTAAATGAGTATTCTTGTTCTAGTTACATGGAGGTGAATATTGGAGTTTTGAAGTCTAACCTAGTACGAGATGATTTCATAGATGAGGTACCATCGAAATGAATGTGAGAAGTGGATGCTTCTGGACCATCTAATAGAAAGGGTGAATTGTATGATAGTGATGAAGTAAGGACATGGAATGAACTGAATGACTCTAAAGAGGCTGAGGAGAATAAAAGCAGAGATGTAAGCATACAAGATGTAGGTCATGAACCCATAGTAGACTCATATGAAGAAGAATTTATAGTCGACTCCAAGGATAACCGTCCATTGCAGCCACTAATCGAGGATAACTAATTAGTTTTAAATGAATGTAATGCATTTTAGAAGATCTTTGGAAGAGATCCTTCCATCCATGAGTTTAGGGACGTAAGTCATGCAGGTGGTGCAATATTAGATGGTGACTTAGGAAACGCTAACTTGCCCGAATCATTTTAGAAGGATGCTTTGGTGAAGAAGTTAGATTTTTCATCGATGGTAGCTATGAAGACATGGCTTCAAGAGTAGGTTATCGTACACCATTGTCCGTATCGCGTTGTTCATTCGTCTAAGTCTACAAGATACGACGTTGAATGCGAAGATTCTCGTTGTAAATGGAGGGTGTTGGTTCGAAAAAGGAAGAATGGTAATTGGAGGATTTCTAGAATTAGAGATGAACACACATGTGCTAGTGTCCAAGGTTCTAGGAGTCATCGGCAGTTGACATCTAAATTCATAGCTAACCGTTTGTGTAACACCATCAAGATACAACCTACTCTGTCTACTTCTACTTTAGCTGAGTATATCTTTGAGGTTTTTCAATATCTGGTGAAGTAGGGTAAAACCAAAAGAGCAAGAAAAGAGGCAATAAAGTTGATATATGGGGAGTGGGATCAAGCCTACATGTGTTTGCCGACGTTGTTTCAAGCTATATAGCAGAAGAACCCTAGTATGGCTTACCACATCTCGATGGACTTCAAAATGTGGGTGGTGTGCCTAAAAAAAATCTTTTGCTATGCATTTTGGTGCTTCGGTCCTTGTGTGGAGGTATTCAAGCATTGCAGGCCTGTAATTGCCATTGATGCTACATTATTAACTGGGAAATACAAAGGTGCAATCATGACAACCATTACTTCTGATGTGGAGAAGGTACCAACAGTGTTGCTTGTATTAACAATGCTGCTTGTGCTGATTGGTTTTTGTATTTTTTTATTATTGTAGTTTTTTTACATTTGTTTCATGTGAACTGAAAAAAAATCTATACTTAATTGCAGGATGGTGGTGGAGGAAATCTTCTAGGAGTACCTAGCATTAGAGGATTATTACGAGTAGAGACACCGTGCTCAATGGATTGAGAGGCACTAGGTACTTCTCGGTAGGCACCATGTTAATTTACAACCGCATTGATTTTTTTTCTAAACTTCATATTTTCTATGCAGTTCCTTTATCTACTCCGAGTGCGCACAAATGCACCGATAAGATGTGACAATCGATACATTTCGTACCTAAGGAGATGTGGACTTTTGGGGTTCTTGACAATTATATAGCGAGTATTGCCACAGTTCAACATAACCACCATCACCACTCTAGTTGATAGATGGAGGCCGAAGACACACTTCTTTTATCTTTCTTGTGGTGAGATGACTATTACTCTATAGGATGTCTCCATGATATTGGTTCTCCCAATTAGGTGAAATGTTGTGACTGAAAACACTAAGTCTAGTGGGTGGAGGGGCCGTGCTGAGAACATGCTTGGGCAACTAAATGATATTCCTATGATAGAAGGCAGGAAGTTGAAAATTTTAGGTCTACTACTCAATTGGCCACTAACTACCTTTTCTGATTTGAATGAGGATGCAGCTAAATACACCATTGAGTGCTATGAAAGTGCGTATATTTGGAACCTACTTGGTTCATGCCACTTTCCAGATGCCGAAGGTGATATGGCATCTTATATTTGGGTACCTCTACTTCTTGATTGGGATGTGGCAATGGAATATAGTTAGGGGTCAGTAGCTCTTGCTTGGACATATTGGTAGTTATGTGAGGCTTTTTATCATAATGGAACTCACATCACCGCATCTATATAACACAATGGAGGAATGAGGGGCAAAATAACGCCTATGTCTATCCTATTTATCAAGAGAGACATTTCCAAGAATACCTCCATTGGCTCAACTGGACATATCGGTTGGTTCTTTAGCCTTTATGGACCAACGAGGACATAGCACGAGAAAGATCCTCAAAGAAAGAAGACAACTAATACGACTAAAGATCTTATGTTGCAAGCCAAGTTAAGCCCGCCTGTACGAGATCGAGTGGTAAAGATGCATATATTTTAATTACTGTTTACTTCAATGCATGTTTGCAAGATTAATGAGGTGGGACACATGCTTGGTCTTTAGAGAGGAGGAGAACAGATTGAGAATGCACTTCGGAGTATACTCAATTAATTATTGATGGGTTTTTAATTACTATAGAAGGTACGTAGCAGATGCCATAAATTGGTGGGAAGACTTGGTTGCCATGTCTCCAATGATGACATCTACGTCCCTCCCCACATCCTTGCGCCTCTACCTTAGTTGTCATGTCCAAGTATAGCCCAAACTTCCCTATCAGTCTCACAACGGCATGAAGTTATTGCTTGACCCTCCCTATCAGGCTCACAATGATATGAGGGTGTCGCATTTTCTTCTCGCACTTTAAGGGGCAAGGGTTCAGCTTCTCCAAATGATGATGAGGAAGAAGAGGAGATGGAGGACGAGGATGACGATAACTACACCATGCATGTCATCAAAGAAATTGGATTTTCTCAATTATCCAATATGCTGCAACCCTCACAGCCTTCTCAAGCATACCTAGAAAACCCAAAGGTTTGTTATATTATTTTTAATTATGTTTACATCTCTAACCTTTGATAGATCATCAATATTTGTCTTGAAATATGTAGATATACTCCGGGAACCAACACTATTGTATATCGGTGAAATATGAGGTGAAGCAAGGTTATTTTTAAAGGAGATCAAATTCATGTATGATATACTTGTTGTGTAATTGTATAGATTATGTGTGGTGAACTCTTTGTGATAAGCTATGTATGATTCTAGTTATGTATATTCTATTGTGTTGTGGTATTTTTTTTATATTGTGATGGATTTGTTGAAACATTATTTTGTAATGTCAATACACTATTATAAGTCTATCAAAATGGTTCATATTATTATTAATATACCATGAGAAACAAATAGTTGAATAGTTAAAGTATGTTAGGAGCTCAACGCTAACTTAGTTGGTGTCAAAAACCAACACCACGGTGCTAGGATCGGGATCTAGGCAAGACTGTGGCTCAACGGCAACGTCCTTAGCGCCGGGTCACTACACCAAGACGCTAGGGGACACCTAGAGACAGGACTAATGCTCGGCACCATTGTCCTTGATGCCAAGGCCCTACACGAGTTGATGTCAGTATTATTGGCGTCAACCTCCGATAGGATGACGCCATTAACCTCCTTGCCAGGTACACTCCATCATATCGACAAATGTCAGTCGGAATAGTAGTATGGCACCAATGACTCTAGTGCTGTCATGTTATATACCTCAGCGTCAGTCTCTCTAGCGTCTAAAAAAGATTTATTTTTTAAAAAGTTTTTAAATCTATTTATAAAATATGTTTTTAAAAGGGTTAAAATGTAAAAAATCCCGCGGCCCCGTACGTGTCCCCACCGTTTTTTATTGTTATTATTATTATTTTTTGTTATTCGTATCACACGCTCCCGCGCGCCTGCGCTACCGTACCAACCGCGGCGCGGCCGACGAGAATCTGTGTATACCTGTATGGGTGGAGGGATAGCTGAGAGGCGTCCTGCGAATTCTCTTCTTCTCTGGCTGCCCCGCGACAGCGACGCACGCAGCGCAGGAGGCGGGGCCGCCGCGCGGAACACCGGGCGCGCAGCTAGCCACAGCTACACCCCCCCTGCCCCTAGCTATAGAGAGAGAGAGAGAGAGAGAGAGAGAGAGGGAGACAGTGAGGCCGAGAGCGAGAGGGCCACGCACGCACGCCACCGCGCTCCATTGGCCACCCCGTTGCCATCGCCACGATTAAACTACTCCCTAGCTTCCGTGCCGTTCCCTCGCCGTCCATCCCTTCCTCCCTCCTCCTCTTCATCATCATCATCTTCTTCTTCACCAGCGATCCAGCACGCAGTTGATCAGAGGCTTGGCATCGGCGGCGGCGGCCATGAAGGGGGAGGAGGACAACGAGTGGATGATGGACGTGGGTGGTGGTGGCAAGGGCGGGAAAGGAGGGGCGGACAGGAAGAAGCGGTTCAGCGAGGAGCAGATCAAGTCTCTGGAGTCCATGTTCGCGACGCAGACCAAGCTGGAGCCGAGGCAGAAGCTGCAGCTGGCGAGGGAGCTCGGCCTGCAGCCGCGGCAGGTGGCCATCTGGTTCCAGAACAAGCGCGCGCGGTGGAAGTCCAAGCAGCTCGAGCGCGAGTACTCCGCCCTCCGCGACGACTACGACGCCCTCCTCTGCAGCTACGAGTCACTCAAGAAGGAGAAAAACGCCCTCATCAAGCAGGCACGTCACCTCTCTACATGCTTCTTGATTGGCTTCTTGATTCTTGTTTCTCAAGTAATTCTGATGCCTAATCGATCGGTGCGTGTTCTTGCAGCTGCAGAAGCTGGCGGAGATGTTGCAGGAGCCGCGGGAGAAGTACGGCGATAATGCCACCGCCGCCGCCGGGGACGACGTGCGCTCGAGCGGCGTCGCCGGCATGAAGGAGGAGTTCGTCGACGCAGGTGCCACGCTCTACTCCTCGACCGAAGGTGGCGGGGCGACCAAGTTGATCTCCCACTTCGGCAGCGACGACGTCGACGCCGGCCTCTTCCTCCGGCCATCGTCACAGGCCGCCGCCCCCGCCTCTGGCTTCACGTCCTCCGAGCCGGCCGACCACCAGTCCTTCCACTTCCACTCGAGCTGGCCGTCGCCCACGGAGCAGACCTGCAGCAGCTCGCAATGGTGGGAATTCGAGAGCGAGTGAACCACACTACTAGCTACTACCCACCATGGATGTTGATCCATCGCCACAGATCATGCTGCGATTAGAATTTCGCCGCGGGAACGAATCAAACAACTCGGATCAGAGCAAACACAGCAGAGAAGATCAACATTCAAACCAACAGTGATGTGTACATAGCTTTCTGTAGATCAAAACCCCAGGCAGCTTCTTCTCCATCCATCCATCAGCATGCAAAAATTCTCTTTTTTCCCTCCTAGTCTTACTCGACTCGATGTTGTTACCACAACACCACATCATATCATGTAATCCAGCAACACGCCGAGATGAAAAAAGGTTGAAGCTTATAGAGTTCGTTCATTCGATCCAATGGCTGCTCTTTGAATTTCGCTTTCTGCTTTCGTTCTTTCTCCATTGCATCATTTCTTCCAATGGATGGATGCTACAAATTAGTAAATAGCTTACAAGAAAGAAAGTGAAGAGAGGAAAAGGACGTGTGCATGTAGATCAAGATTCCCGAGCAGGTGAGGGGATGAAAATCCAATACCACACACGCTCACAGGTGCTACTACAGTACGGGACAATACAGAGTGGCACAGATCACATAACATGCATGCCGCCATTGTTAATTTCAAGTAAAATGTAAGAGGCGCGTGGATTAGTCAGCACAAATTTTTATGTATCATACTATTTGATAGGAGCTTGATTTGTAGTGTAGCCCTGATCAGTTTATCACACTCCATTTGGGAACAGAGACAAATCCAAGCTCAGAGCTCCTTTCAGACACATGAATTTTACATAATTTTCACATAACTTACTTTAACTATCACAAAAATCTTTTAAAATTCCTACGTTCTAAAGGCCCTGGATTGATCCCTAACCTCGCCGCAGGATAAACGACTGACGAGTGATGAGTAGTCGCGTTTTTTCTGGAAGATCAGAGGGCCATTTTTTATGACTGAAGCTGGAATTTTGAGAAGCCCAAGAGTGCAAGACTCATAATCAATTTTGACACAAGCAGCAGCAGTTTTAGTCAAAGACAAGACCCACCCAGGACAATGACACCCACGTTAATCCTTCGTTTGTCCTAGGTAGAAGTGATAAGAATTTACCCGGCATAATTCTGTTCTATCCTGACAGCAAATAGCTCCAACGTGTCAACAATCCAGTGTTCTCCCTCACCCAAAAAAAAAGCAGTTCTCAATTAAGAAACTTACTTGCTTACTTACAGTAATTAATGGAAATCACCCACTGTTTCTTAGGCACGTACGTAACCCGGTCGAATTAAGGTTGCTTTCTCCGGAGAATGATCAGTGCCTTGCTCCTCTCCATTGAGGTCTCTTTATTTTGTCTTCAACTGTTGTGTGGGCTCCATGGCATAATGACACGTCACTGTTCAGACACAGTGACGATCAGAATCGTTGAACACAAATTATACGTTCGATGGGCACTAGCCAGAGTCTCTGAAACTCTGGAAAAAAAATGGAGGAAAATAAATTTGGCCCTGGCTCCAGAATATCACAGTCGCTTGTCGTGTTATCTTGAGGGTAGTTAGCATTGCTCCCATCTAACCGATATGGGTTCCAATCAAACGTGACAACTCATGAGCCCACATATTATAAGCAAATTGCAATCCTGTCAAGCGCATAGCAAAGCAAATACTAATGGACTAGCAATATAAAAAAAACTCTTAACCTAGTCACAGAATTGGAGCCTCTTGTACACCCTGTGATGTGAATGCAAGGTTTCTGTCATTAAGCCGTTGTCCACGTGGATTGCATATCACTTACTCACAGTGTGATATTACCTTGGATGAAATAGAATATACAGAGGCTTTATTCAGTGGATGCTTAATACACTCCAATAGGAGATTGGATGACTGTACGCACGTAGTTTTAATTTGGATATTCAACTGAAGATGTGATTAGGTGTCAACTCCAGATAAGTTGCGGATCACGCAAGAAATGAGCACTATGGCATATCAAATTTACGGCACATCTGGAACATAAGATTTTTATAATATTTTCCTCTACTAATTCAAATTAAGATTTATATGGAATTCCTATAATACCTCCGTGGAACAAACTGGGTCTTGCATCTTCATCTTTAGCCATGGAATGATGGAAGTGTTGCACTGGGAGTTTGAGACCGATAGCATCTTTGACTTGATTACTGATGCACGACTCAACGATTTTGACATATGGCTTTTGAGATTTATCTGGGCAGGCATGACTCGTTAATATAAAAAGATCCCATGCTTGGAACAATCCAAAGACGGGGTAGTACAGTTATCAAAGAAGAAAGATGGAAAATGATCTTAGCTATCCATACTTAAAATACTCTCACATATCTTTCAACATAAACATATGGACTACGTCATACCATTGCTCGCTACAAGTCATTGTTACGTCTTAAAGATACTCTGCATCTCATATATGCTTATATACATATTCCAGGTTGATGTCAAGATCAAGGTTTACTTCTAATTTAATGCTGTCTTGTATTCATAATATAATCTCCCGTCCCCTTAAGTTCCATAAGACCATAGCAAATTCCACGGTAGCTCAGTAGCTCATCATCATAGTATCCACCACACTTTAGAAGAAATCACCAAACTTTCTTAAGTACCTGAATTAATTGCATACATGTGATAAACTGATGATAATAGTCAGATCATAAATAGGAAAGATTAGACACTGAAGCAGCCCAGGCACACAGATGAAATTCCTAATTTCAACTAGCTGACTTAGAATGGGAAATCGACCAACCAACACAGCATAATGTCAACTGTTTCTGTGTTTAAAAAACAGCAAAAGGCAATCTACCCTATGTACTATATAGGACATAGACTACATCGCAGAATGGATCTAGGGGCAACTGCCAACTGGATTAGCATTTGAATGGAGTACACAGCAGTATCCAGTAGGACCAGAACGAGGAAATGGTTATCAAATCAAATGAATGATAATATATAAGACAAAAAGATTTACTATTTATTGTCAGTTGCATAATGTTCTATTGACCAATAGATGAGGCATAGTCCAGATGGTGCTACTCTTTGGATAAACCATAATAAAGCAAACATAACTACTCAGCATAAAGCACCTTATTTCATTTTTTTTCCTTGAGCTAGCTGAGCTGCAGATAATTTATGCTCATGTAGGACGATAATTTACTGGGATATACGTCAATCAGTAGGTAGGCTGAACACATGATGCGACACACAATATGACAATACATACAGATCTACTAATCAGTCCTATGAAGGGGGCAATTGATACAAGGAAATCTGAGTTGTTAATTCACAAAATCTCATTCCCAAACTAAGCATAGGATAGATAAAAAACTTGCCCTTTGCAGTTAGGTCCCTCAATGCTCCGGTTTCAATTTAACATCACCATTAGGCAAAGCACTCTGGGACTGAGCCAACCGTTTTGATTCCTGGATAAAAATGAAATATTAAGAGATGATTTGGATTTAAAAAAGAAATATTTATAAGAACTAAATATGCATTCTGATAACCGAATGACGAAGTTGAATACAATAACAAAAGATGATTACTACAATATCGATGGCCCATTGGACCAGCTATGGACATTTATACCAAGGAAAGCCATCCTAAAACAGCAACTATATTTGAGAACTTACAGCAGCAGAAGTAGTGCGTATCTCCCTGTATGCTTCTACATCCTCGGGAAAAGCTTGTTCAAGCTCCTCAAGAAGATGCTTTCGCAGGCTCTGAAACAAACAAGATTGCAAGCAATTTGTATTACTAAGTATAAGATTAACTCCTCAAGTTCAAATAAAAGACAATGTAAAATTTTTTGACCAGGATACAGTAAATGCTTAAATAGCAATGTAAAAAGATGATAGATGAGATCACAAGGGACATACAAGAAAATATCTCTCAGCGTATGTTTTCTGCTGACAATATAGTACTAGTCGATGAAAGTTAAGCGGGAGTAAATAGTAAGCTAGAGTTGTAACAACAAACTCTAGAATCAAAAGGATTTAGACTCAGTAGAATTAAAACTGAATATATAAGATGTGACTTTGGCACTACTACACATGAGATAAAAAATATTAGTTTAGAGGATCAAATAGTGCCCAAGAAGAATATATTTCACTATTTAAGATCGATGCTACACAAAAATAGAGATATTGACGAAGATGCTAGCCATATAATTAAAACGAGATAAATAAAATGCCAAAAAGCATCGAATATTCTCTATGATAAGAAGGTTCCTAAAAGCTAAAAAGTAAGTTTTATAAAATAATGGTTAGACCTGTGATATTGTATAGTGTAGAATGTTAGCCCACAAAAAATGGCACATTTAACAGCTAAGTGTTGAAGAGATGCATATATTATGTTGGCTTTATAGATATACAAGAATGGATCCGATCTAGTGTAATGATATACGAAATAAGTTAGAGTAGAATCTATTAAAGAAAAATTTATCCAACACCGGTTGAGATGTTTTGGACATATCCAACACTTGTGTATAATAAAATTCTAACACACGACAATAATATATAGAGACACAGGGATGTTAAAATTGGCATTAGAGGAAGCAATAAAAAGAGACTTAAAATGTTAGAATATTCCTAAAGTTTTATCTTTGAAAATAAGTATATAAAAATAGCTATTTTAATCTTAATATGTGATTTATATTTGGTTTCATTTCTAACTGATCTCAATTTGCTTGTGACTGAAAAACTTTAATGTTGTTGTTGGTTTTGATGATGTAGCCAAACACAAAATAAGAACATAGCATTAATTTGGAGAAATCAAGGCATGCTTAAATTAGAGTTTAAAATACAAATTAACAATGTCGATACTTGGAACTCCTTCTGTTGATTTTTTATGGAATTTTTTATTTTCAAAAGGGTCAAACTTTGTAGATTTTGATGAATGATTAGACAAATTACAAGCACCATTTAATGCATAAAAAGTATATCAATAGATTCGTGCATTGAAGTGCTCTCACATGATATTGTATTGATAACTAATATGAGTATAATTTATGAGAAATCAATAGTTGAAGTGTAATGTTGAAGACTTGTTCAAATTCAAATACACCGTATAAAAATCAATGGAGGTAGTATTATAAAAAGTATCCATGTAACAACACAGACAGTTTTTTGGCAACTAATGCAGTTCACAACAATTTGAACCACTGAAAAAAAAATCAAAGGCTAAAAAAACCTGGGCCTAACAGTTACACATCCATTCAATAAATGCTATACATGTATTGGATGAGAATTTCCATCTATTCGTTTCAAAGAGGACCATCAACTTATACAGCTAGATGTACAGTGATAGGAATCTGTATTGGCAGTACAACAAACTTTGCCCCACAATTGGCCTAAATTTAATTAGAGCATATTGTTGGAAGTCAATGAGCGCAACACAACAAGAAAAAGGTGTACTTAATAACTGGCTAGCTGTAGCCTGAAGATTAGACCATAACCGATTTCACCGGATTGAAAAGGATTAGTTTTATGCTACTGTATTTATGGTTTGGATGTGAATGTTTGAAATGAGATAAGCAGGGCTCTTTGCTGGTTCTTTTTAATTGAAATGCCATTAATTCCCTTGAAACTAGATTAAACCTTCTTATCTCAAAAGCAGCATCAGACCAATAACACCAACAATAACACCCATTAGGGCCTTATGGGGGCAATTGCAGTTTGGGTCAAGGATTTTCCCTTAGAACAGATATAGTATTGCACAAGCCAAGGCAAAGTTCATATCTAAAAGTCTACTTAGCACATAGAATCAAAATCTCACATGCTATGTCAGCATTAACAAATTGTAACATACCTTGAAAGCATCCGTCTTGCCCTTGGTGACCTGGTTCTTCGAGATGCAGCTGTTGATCACGTCCCTGGTGAATTCGTCGGGGTTCTTCCCATCATCAATCAAACTACCAAAAGCAGCCACCAATCGAAAACATACAGTTGAGGCCACGCCCAAAACCAAGGGGCGAAGGAGTACGGAGATGAAATCGAACGAACTCACTTGACGACCTCCATGGGGACCTGGATGTGACATCCCTCAGAAAGCTTCTGCATCGTGTCGAGCTCCGCCACGAGCGCGTTGCTGCGGCACGAGACATTCACCACCAAACCCTAAGAATTTTCCACCCACCCCCCACGCACACAACCAAGCCGAAACTGCAAGGCGAAAGGAGATCGGAGAGGGAGTCAAACTCTCACAGGCGCTGGAGGAGGGGTAGCTGGGAGGCGGAGCTGAAGGAGGAGACGTTGAGGTTGAGCTGGTGGAGGAGCCCCAGCGTCTTCTGGATCGAGGCCGTCACCTGCGCCAGGTTCTGCTTCGACGCGTCCTCCGCCTTCTCACCCTCAGCCCCCGCCCCCGCCTGCACGCCGTTCCCCGCTGCCGCGACTCCAGATGCGTTCGGTGCCGCGCCGCCGTCCATCCCGCCGCGACCGGAGAAGACGAGACGAGAACGCGAGAGACCCTTTTTTTTTTTTTTGAGTTTAGAACGCGAGAGACTTCACGGGTCGGGGGGCGTATCGGCCCAAAATATCAGCGGAGAATCGGCTGGGCTTACGTGGCCGCCACGCCATCTTCCAGAATTTTCTGGGCCCCTCCAAAATGGCTTTATGGGCCGTATTGCTACTTTGTGTTGGGCCGAGAAACATCAGCAGCATTTCGCGTTTTCTGTCTTTCTTTCTTTTTTCTTTTTTTTTGGGTTCTCCACTAGAAACAAAATTACTTGGAATATTATCTCCTTGGAGAAGCCATGCAAAATTTGAAGAGATACGTAGAGATTGATTGGTTGGCGCGTGTCCCATCAAATCTTAGGTTGATAACCGGTCCATGTACAGCGTACATACGCTTCCTCTCGTCGCTATTCATAAGTGTTATATGACAAAATAATAACAAACGAGATAACGACATAAGCGTCGCCACTCGATAACGCTGTACACTAGCTGCTTAATTAACTTATTTGGAGGCTCGTCTCCATCATATCCATCCATGATCTCTCATCTCATCAGCTGAGTGAGTGAGGGAGTAGCTGACTTGATGTGCATGCATGGTGCCACCGGCGCAACGCACCGTCCGTACGTGCCCTGGCGCTCGTGATCGCCGGCATCGCGTGCCATACAGGTCATGTCACCAGCAAGCTGCCCAAAGTTCCGGACGCCGACTCGCAAACCGACCGACCGACCGACCGATCAATCGATCGATCGATGTATGTGTGCCTGGTCCTGCAAAAGCGTACAAAAAAGAAGCTATGAAAACTATCATGTACCGATTGATCGACGACACGTAGGTACGCCATGGCATGGGCATGCATATGTAGCTATATATCAGCTGTTGGCTAGGTAGCTACTTCCTACTTGTGCATTTACACTTATACACACAGTGACAGTAGAGCTAGCTTAGCAAGAACAACGACAAGGCCGGCGGGTTCCCTGTCGCCGTTTTGTAGAGTAGAGATCGAAAGTGGGTTGGATTATACTTATTCCGACGAGTTTAGTAGCAAAAGGACAGCAGCAAGGTAACAAATTTGCAGAAATATTCGCCGGCCGGCCGGGCGGCTGGCTGGCTCTGGCTGATCGAGATGATAGCGCAGATCGCCGTCAAGCCAAAACCACGCACCGGCCGGCCGCTGTCACCCACCCATCCGCGGCGCTCCACTTTATGCCGCGCGCGATGTGATCCATGATGACTAGATGATTCAGATGCCTCTCGATCTCCTCTTCGCCGGCGCACCCAGCGATTCCGCCGGGCACTGACCCGCCGCCCAATCGGCTGCGATATTCGCCGTGCACATCCGCCACCCATGGTACTAGCTACGACGACGTGCCGCCATTGCATCACGCACCATTGCTCACCACTACTCCGGCCGGAATAAGTTTGTAAGTGAACATACGAATTGAAGCGCGCGGCTAAGATAGCTAGTGGATCGCCGTCGCCGTCCGCCGCGGCCACTTGGCCACCGTGGTTGGTGATCAACGGGAAGGAATAATCGAAGCAGCTAGCTAGCTATAGCTTTTGCATGGCGATCACCGTATAGGCATCAAGGGAGGACAAGTAGCTTGACCATGGGTGTTCATGGTGGGGCCCCGGGGCTGGATCTGATAAGATCCACCGTTCCACCGCCGGCGAATCAGAGCAAAAATCCTCGCCTTTACATCGCATTCGTGGTTACACGTGCGGCGTAATATCTGGATCAAACCGCGCGCGGCCGCCCGGCGACTATAATGCAAAACCACTGCGATCTTTACTTTGCACTCGGATCACACTTTGACATTGAGATTGAAAATTACCAATCACTTTTTATATATGCTTTTAATAGTCAGTATTATCGTTTTGTTTTAAAATATAAGGTGCTTTAGTTTTATTCTAATTTAAATTTTTTTAAGCTTCACTAATTTTGCAGAAAAATAATTAATCCATAACACTAAATAAATACACTATCAAAATATATTTTATAGTGAATTTTAATAAAAGCTAATTTATTTTTGGAGATGTTAATGTATTTTTCTATAAACAAACTTAAAAAAATATTTAACTTACAAAATTTAAACACATTATATTAATTTTTGGAACTAAAAAAGAAGAAAGAAACATATATAATTGCAGCGTCCATAGTGATTTGATTTTTTCCCATTACTTGAAAGATGTAGTATACATATACATAAAAATGTGCTGACTTGTCACGTATATATATGTTTAAAAATCTACGGTAAATTATCTTACTAAATTTTAATCAAAAGCTTACCGCACGTATGTAATAATATTGTGGCTGATATATATTCTCTCCCGATTGCTGAAATAAGTTTGTCCTGGCTTGAATGTTTCCTCGAGCTTAGTAGGGGTGAGCCCACATACTAAGTAGGGTGGGGCCCACCTAAATAGTTAGTAAAACAAACGGTGCATGCATGGTGCCGCTATCATCGAGTTCAGCACCTCTAACTAATGGTGACAAGCCCTGGGCACCAGTCCCAGCGTGTTGTAAGCAACTCTAGCTCGCTAGCTGCTGCAGCACAATTCGGCATGCAGCTGCCTCCTCTCACACATCTAACGTCAGACTAAACTCGGGTGGTTGTCGTCAACCCTATACTTCAAACTCTTTTGTCGTTTGGTTGAGGAAAGTGTAACCAGCCACGTAAAATATGGACAACAATTGGTTACAAGCGTGGCTCGACTAACTTCAGTTAGAAATTTAGAGTATAACATATGGACCAATATGCGAATAAAGTATGACTTAACTCAACTGCGACACTTAACTAAACGCTACGCTAAACTAATAAGTTGTGGCATGCCTAATTAAGATTTGGTATGATAAACTTTAGCTATCAATCAAACAACCCTAAGAGTATTCTTTTACCAGTATTATTCTTACCACTACTAAGTATTCTATATTAATATTGTTATTATCAGTGGAAGTAATTTTAATTATTGACTTATAAGTTTTACTATTAATAGAAAAACATATTTTAGGCAATAGTATAAATATATATCATCTATTAAATTAGAAAAAATAAATAGATTCTACTATCACTAGAGAATTTCATAAAACATTGCGCTAATCAATTTGTAAAATTGACAATGCAAGACGTTAGCATCAGAATTTGTTAGAGATATATATGGAAGAGATCGGGATTTGATCCAAATCAAATAACTTAGTTAATTCATTTACTCGCCTGGAAATTAATCAGCTGAGATGGATCATGATCATCATCACTCATGCTGTCATCCAAAGGTTGCTGCTTCTTGCTAATATGAAAAAAACGGGCACTATAAATATCGATGCTTGGTGAGTGCAACACAAAGGAAAAACAATAGAAATCGATAATGACTCGAACACTAAACTAATCGTAAACGTCTTAAAGAACCTCACTGTCCTTTTCGTCCCTCGTATACACAGAAACTCATTCGTTCGTGATCACTAGTGGGTTTCAGATATATTTAACCAAGCTCTCTTCCCTCGAGCTAGAATAATATACGATATATTGATAGCTAGCTCTGATGATAATGAAAACTTGTTCATGACATAGACAGAATGCAGAGAGTTTTCAGACCAAACTTAATTTATGCCATACAAGATTAACCACTCACATCTCATCACTGCAATAATTTATTCTAATTTATAACTTAACACCTGATTAGGTTATGGTAACAGGCATGTTTTCCTTCAATGGAAGCAATCAGTGTCGACTAAGCAAGATTGCCGATGACAGCAAAAGAAAGAGCGTATCTAAGGAAGAATCTTGATTTAATCACTCTTCTGATTAAAATAGATCTGCTCCATTCATATCCAGGGGTCGTGTGTTCTGCATTTGCCCTATCCCTCTTGACCATATAATTAATGAGAAAGGTGTAGGCTGTGTAGTATAAAATAATATTTTTTCTACCCATTATAGCAGGTCATCATACGAGATTTTGGACCGTTACCACGAGACGCGTAGTATAGCGAAAGTAGGATTGAAGAAGGCAACCTAAGTACACACACGTCGAGGTAATAGACAAAGTAATCAATCGTCGTGATCCTGATATTGATCAACACTATAACGAGCAGCGTCTTCATAGGTATCCACACGTCAGGGGCTGAAACGTCGATTACGGGTGTACTAATACTTGTAAGCGGATAGGATTTGGCTCGAAAGTTGGTGGCTATGGTTTTTGCTCGAGGCGAATAGACGTGTCATTCCTCGACCTTCCTGTATATATGTTTCCAGCCTAGGGAACCGCGGTCCAATAAGAATCTACTCGGATCTCTTTCTGAATTAAACTCTTATCTGAAATATATTCAAATAAGCATTTCAACCTATTAACTTTGTAACCATGTAGGTTCACGTATATTTGGTCACGACCCAAAAACGTCTTTCCGCTCACCCTGTTAATAACGGTCTCTAGCAAGACATACTAATCTTAAAGTATACGTTGTAGATCAAGATATTGACTAGAGCGGAGTGAATAGATGACATTAAAAACTTATCTAATATACAAAGTTAATCTAGGTTGCTATGGTTTGGTGAAAGATAGTCTATCTAAGCAACTATATTAAGTTTTGCAAGCCTAGGGTGATTGTTCGTGCCGAAACTCAAGAACACGCCGAGGCCTAGGAGATCTGCTTCACTCTAGTACAGGTCTTTCGGCTTTGTTAGATGGTGTGCATTTTCGATTGTCCTTCGACTTTGTTGATTAGTTCGAGAGTGCACCGAGGTCCTTAGGCTTTGTTGTCCCTTTATCGAGACGATGGATATACACGCGTGCCAGTCAATTTGACCATATAATTAATAAGGAGATAAAAAAGAATGGGCTAGTCAGATGATGGGCTGATACGAACTCTTACTATCGGTTGACTACCGATAGGATTGAGATAGTCATTGGCTATGTCTGACGTGCTCCTGCTATTGATTGATTGTTGATAAGAACTGAAACACTCTTCCATCGGTTGGAAAACCAATGAAGACATAAGTAAATGGTGACGAAGAAAATGAAAGATATATCGGCTATATAGTTGATGGTGCTTCGGATATAACGAATGAGTAACATTGGTCCATTGGCTACAAAGCCAATGAAGATATAAAATGATATTCAAATAATACGATAATGATTCTATCGTCTGCAAAGCTGATAGTACTCTGGAATAGGGTATTCAATGAATAGCATATGGGATCCTCCTATCGACTGGTTGTTGATGGATATTATAGTGCTCGTTCATTGGTTGGAAAGCCAATGAAGGCATATGTAGATTGAAAATGAGTAATATAAAAGATCTATCAGTTACAAAGCTGATGGCACTCCGAATATAATGTGCGATGAATAAGAAGGTGCGAGACCCGATCCTTTGAAAGTATGATACCCAATAACCATCGTGACGATACCGTTTGAGTCAGCCTCAATAAATCAAACCGAATCGAGACATTATGAGACTGAGGCTATCGACAACGAGGCGGCGGACACTAGATCGGACGTGCGGGTAGAAGGAAAGGGTGAACCCATCAACTAGCTAAGCCCATGAGAGAAGATCCCTAAAGATATATGTATTGACTAAGAGACCGATACACTAGGCGTCAGATTTAGGAGAAGTCAATGAAGATGTATGTGTATCGGTGAAGGAGCCGATACACTGGGTGTGATGCTCAATGTGTGGATAACTAATCGGCTAGCTACTCCCATGAAATGCTGAGTAAAGACCCATTGGTTTATTACTCAATCTACTATCAGCAGTCTAGTAGGTTGAATCTAACCGATACAACATGAAACTGATAACGGTAAAAGGAGCTTGATAAGTCGATAAATAACACATAGACGTGATGTGGTATATTCCAAATCTAACCGATGCAATCTTAGACATATCGAATACAACAGGATAATGACGATACTTACTCCTTCGCCGGAGTTTGGACCTAACCGATACAGCTTCACGTCGAGAGTCAAAATCCACCGGTAAAAACCTAGATAAGCTAGGGTGGCGATGTGACTAGGATGTATTTGATTAAGAGATAAATTATAAGCTTATAGGGGATCTATATTTATACTCTAGGATTACAAAGTGCAACACAGTTACAACAATCATTAGACGTTATTTCCTAAAAACATAAAAGGAAAATATCTCTAAGAAAGTTAACAAAACTAACTAAACATGCCTATCTTTGCAAGATATCTCTTATATAGATAAAGTGCCCCGTCGTGGCTTTCATGACTCCTTCTTAGATTTGGTTCCATCTGGATAATCTTCTATTTTTAACTAAACCGAATTCTTACTTGATCCGTTCGATTGGCTCTTTCATTGTATCAATCGGACTCTTTCTAATAGGCCGATCGACTCTTCAATCTATCAACGGGGCTTACCAAATTTTACTGCAAACAGTGATAAGGGCTCAAAAGTCTCTATAAATGTAAATTGCATAAAGAAAAAAATAATATGTAAACGAGACAAGGAAACAATGATTTTAACTCCAGTTTCGGAAACTTGCCGATTTTCTACTCTAACGATGAGCCCAACTTTACCGCTTAAACTATCAAGCCTTCAAATTCCTTTGTCAAGTGATGAGCAAGATAGGAGCCGGCTTTAAAGAGGTCTACCCAAGCCTCGATCACTAGGTTAGTTCTTCTTTCATTCTGAATGTAGTGAACTCTAAACCACTCATAAACATGCCGGGTCTTCTCCACAACCTTCTTGGAGAGATCCCTGGGAATCACCTTCTCTAAGCCATCTAGAAGGTAACAATCTTCAAGAGTAATAAGTGACAACCAATGCTTAGAGATGATCAAGTACCACACTAGCTAAATAATGATACAATGCACTTAACTTGGCTAAAAGAACCCTCAACCATCCTTACAATTAGAGAGTAAGCTCAAGTGGTGTAAGAAGAGAAGCAAGGGTTCGTATGAATTATATAGAAGGCCAAAAAGAAGCCCTTGCTACTGGTGGGTGAGTATTTATACCCTAATCAATAAAAAACTAGCCGTTGGGGACGAAATGCTTAACTCTGCATATGTCTGGTTCGACCACTGTATGAGAGCCAATCCAACCGAACTCATTCCCAATGGCTAGAAAAAGAGCCGTTGGTGCGCATTAAATGCGCCTATCCCAGTTCGACCGAGGATAAAACTCCGGTTCGACCGCTCCTGCACCTGGACCGATTACTCTGAGCCTTAGACTAACCGACACTCTAAAACCCTTTCTTTAAACTCCCAGTCCAATCAAAATTTAGTCCTAGTCTGACCAGTTGACAAAGCAGCGCTTATAATGCTTTCTAGAAGATCACGGTCTGATCGGATCCAAGGGCCTGGTTTGACCGGAGAAACTTGCCAGGGTTCAAAAAACCTTTCTAGAAGATTATGGTCTGACTAGATCCAAGGTCTGGTCCAACCAGCCAGACTTGCCAGAGCTTGACGCCTCTCTGCAATCTTCTGATCAGATTGGCCCCAATGCCCGATCCGACTGACTTTACCCATAACACTTTCCCAACTTAAAAGCTTTGTGTAATTTCTCTAATGTGGCATTATGATCAACTCTTTGAAACACTTACCACCCCTTTTGATAGTATGTCAAACCTAGAAAATTAATGTAACACAATCGCCCAACATCTCGATCTGTATACAAGAGTAAAAAATGTTTTTTTCGCTTTGCCACCTTTTTGCATATCAATTTTAATCGATGGTCAAACTTCTTGGCTGATTCTTAGTGTGTACCTAATCTAATTATGATACTCAAATGCAATCATTAGTACACAATTTGTGTTCGTTATTAATTTCCAAAAAAACAACAGAGGGGCCTAGATGCTTTATACGTAAAAATCATATCGGTCAAACCTATATTGTTCTCATATACAAATGCATTTGCCTCACGATATCGATTAAGCTCAAGGCAAGATTTATGTCGTTCTTTTAATAGTTTAAACACTCTCTCAATACAATGATAAATTATAAATTTGTGATTGACTTCTCAATCACCTTGTTATTGTCATGCACTTTCATAATCTATTACATTGAGAGGCCTAGAGATATCTCTTTCATAGAAGAGGCAAATTTTATCTTAATTATTCAAATCCCACTATATATTTTATATCAAACCTAAAGACTACTTTTATAACTACTATATTACAAATTAGTTTTTTATACTATCAAAATAAACTACTTCGTATGTTAGAAATCATGATGATATAAACACTACTTGAGATTAAATAATAATATAAAAAATCTCTATAGTATCTTCTAACAGATCTATTCAACATATGTTTAATAACATATGTATGTATTATTGATTTGATATAATATGATTATCAATCAATATCTTACAATCATATTTATTTGTAATATGATATATAATTAGATATTAGAAGTCTCATAAATAAATCATATTTTCATTGATTAATAATGATAATATATATTTTAAAGAACAAATATATATACAATATCTTCATTTAGATAAACATGTACGTGCTTCAAGAGCACGTTATGTTATTAAGTTAGTCACCTAGTTGACTTACAACAAGTCATTCTCATGCTTGTTTAAGAAATGGACATGATGGTACAGTTAGGGGTTCGAGGGCAATTAATTAATCAACTATATATATACATGAACAGCTTTGGCGCCCACAGGAGGCTAAACAGAATCTAGGAACAGATCAGATATTATCTATATTAGTTGAAGCAGCTCTTATCTGATCAGAGCATGCATGTCATTACGTCACAATGTGTTGTCGATCGACTGCATGATCAGATTTTCTCTAGCTGCAAGAACCGATAAAAATGGAATGGAATTGAATGGTTCACTAAACTCTATCTGTCCCAGTTTTTTTGGTGTGTGATATTTGCTTGGAAAGTTCCATTTCTAAGAATGAAGCTGTGACAACCATTGATCAGCGACCGCACAGTGATCTGATGTAATTAGCTTGCTGGGCACTTTTTGCCTGTTCATAACTGAAAAGAAATCACACAAAGCAACAGCAGGATGTTACCGTACTGTAGTAGTGATTGCCTCACAAACTCGTCACCCTTACGATCGAGATCATGAGCTAATTAAAACAAGTTAATTAAGCGACAAGCATGTCGATCTCAAGTAATTATTATTTGGTGGCAATAGCACAGCATGACGTTATATGGGATCTGGTTTTCCTGAATCATATAAGTATGCAATGCAAGAATAATCTAATTAATCGGTACTGCATCTCGGCACACAAATTGGAGTCAGCTACGATTGCAATCGCAAGTAGCTAGGTGCACACTTAGTAATTGACTTGGATAGAGTATTTTATGCAACAATCTTATTGCGTTACTTGTACTGACATGGTGACATTCCTAGCCATTCGATATTTGTTATTTAGTAGGAGTAATCACACGTTTGTTTAATGGATGGCGTCCCTAATTAATTGCGTCACTGTCAGACGCCAAAGAGCGTGGGAGCCGATCAGGCCAAACAGAGCTGAAAGAGAGCTGACGGAGGTTCAAATGTAAGGTGGCACCTCGTTCACACGGAGGCTTGGGTTCTGGCTAGGCTTGGGTTCTGGCTAGTTCCAACGCATGTCAGGTTTAAGAATGTACCAGTTAATTTAATGAGATAAAGAGTATGAGATGTATAAGCTAATCAAACAATGGCTGATACGGCTCATGCTATCAGCTAGTTGTTGATAGGATAGTAGCACTCGTGTATCAGCTGAAAATCTGATGAAGACGTATGTAAAAAGGCGTGAAATAAAGTAAAGTACTTATTGACCGAAAAACCGATAATGCACTGAATAGAATACATGTTGAATAGTAGGGAGTGAGACCCAAATCTCCCAAAGGCACGAGACCCAACAACCACCGTGATGACACCGTTAGAGCTAGCCTCGATAGATTGGACCAAACCAAGTAAGTTTGAGGCTAAGGCTAACGGTACTGAAATGGCGAGGGCTAGATTAGGCGTAACAACAAAAGGGACGGTGAGGCTATCGGCTGATATCGTCCGATGGTTTGATGCAGATGTATAACTAAACTCATTGGCTATCCGAACCGATGGGAGAAACGAAAACCGCTAGATGCTGACACTAGGCCTATCGGATACAAACCTGATAGATCGGACCTAACGAGATAGTACCAATCTAGATCCAACAAGACCAGATCGATTACTAGTGGATTAATTGTCGAGGATAAAATATATATGTGTGTGTATGTGTGTTTTAGCTAAATAGCCGATATGTTAGGCATAAAGCGCGGTGTAAAGATAACTCATTGGCTAGTCACTCTGATGAAACATTGCGCGAGGACCTGCTGGCCTACGACTCAATCTACCACCACTGGTCTTGAAGGTTGGACCTAACTAATGTAGCAGGAAACCGATGATGATAGAGGGAAACCGATGAGCCGATAGACCTCACGCGAGCGTGATACGATATGTCTAATAGGACAAAGAGGTTGGACTTAAGTGATATGGCCTTAGGCAAAGTGAATACACCAGGATATTGACAGGACTTACCCTTTCACCGAAGATTAGACCTGACTGATGTAGCCTAGTGTCGAGGAACCCACCGGAATAAACCTAGACGAGCTAGGATGACGATGTGCCAAAGTTTTATATAGATGTGTGATCTTTTGATATTTGACAAGCTTGCAATGGGTTGATATTTATATCTTAGAGTTAGAAGAGTCTGATATGGTTATAAATAACCTTCGTACGCTATTTCCTAAACACAAAAGAAAACTTTCTCTAAGAAGTTAATAAAACTAATTAGACTTGTCTATCTTTTAAGATATATTCTATACAGATACAAATAACCTGCCATGGTTTTCATGACTCTTGTTAAGACCCGGTCTCATATAAATAATATTCCATCTTTGACTAAATCAAATCTATCCTTAATTCGTATGATTGACTTTTCTACTGTATCAATTGGCTTTATTCTATAAACCGATTGGCTCCTCATCCATCAATCAATCCCATTCGTAGACCTACCAAATTTTGACTTTAACAGTCACGCAACATGTAATATAGAATGACAATATATTTGCATCGGGTGGGCCTGTCTTGTCCTTCCCTGATCAAAAACTGATCTGCATATCGGAAGATGGTTAAACTGCTGCTATGAACATGTATGAAATAGTCAATTGTGTGCAGGACGTATAGATATGACGATTACTTACTCAACCTTGCAACAATATGTTCCGGGTTACATCCAGGATGCTGTAAATACTTAATGTTTTTGTGTAGTGTATAAGCAAAGAACCTATAGATTACAGTTTTGGAGTTGAGAGGTGTTGGATTATGTTTGAAATACTAGCCTTAGTCTAATATGTAACTATAAATATAAGCCACCCTTGTACCTATAACCTAGAACCGTTACTAGTTGATTTTGTCTTTTATGGTTTTTTCTCTCTTTACATTGGAGATATTTTCCACGTTAAAATCCATCTCTTTTAGCATATTTTAACCTAACAAGTGGTATCATAGCATTAGAGATTTAATCTATTATTGTGTCACCGTTGGGTTCATAGTCACTAGGGTGTTCATTGTCTCATCAAACGATCAACTTGATGAGATCGTTTTTTGTCAACTCTAACTTGTTTTCTGCTACTCGTGCCTTAGGAAAAAAGCAGTTGCTAGCGTCCACACTGATGTCATCATCCATCCTTTGCTCACATGTTTCTCGAGGAAAAGTTGAGAAGCTTGCTATCCTGTTATCACTGAGAGGGAGAGCCAGCTTGGTGCTCTTGTCTTGATCATATATTGGTCAATATTCTACTAGAAAATTACTAAGCACACCTAAGCCAACGTACAAGGAAGTTTTCTCACAATCACTCAAGTTCCTTTACATGAATTCAATTACACATTAGTTTTTTTGCTACGTCCACACACAAGCTTACGAGAAAGTTTTCTTTCTCTTTTGAACTTATTATTATTTTTATTTATAATTTATTCTTCAACATGTCATTCATTAAATATGATATTGAGTAGTTCGATGACAAAATCAGTTTTAGCATATGACATTAAAAGTTGTTCTTACATAAGTTGATGTTCACAGGGCATTGGATGATAAACCAATGGACATGACAGATGATAAATGGAAGAAATTGGATCAAAAAGTATTATTTGCTATACAACTTAGCTTGTCTATAGATGTTTATACTAAGTTATTAATGAGACATTTGCATGTTGATTGTGGATGAAATTGGAGACGTTATACATGAAAAAAATCTCACAAACAAATTATGACTCAAGGATTGTATGTACACAATTCGTATGGCAGAAGTTAATTCTATCTAGTATTATCTTAATAAATTTAATTCACCTGTTATTGATCTCGAGAAGTTAAATGTGAAAATTGATGATGAGGATAAGTCTAGTAAATTGTCTCTTTGCCTACTACCTTTAAACACTTTAAAGAAATTATGTTTTACGGCAATCATAATTCCCTTAGTTTTGAGGATATTAAATTAAATGTATTGTCAAAGAAAAAAATTAATATTGATTCTCGTTTAAGGTTGAGGGTTTAATAGTTAGAGGTAGATCAATCCAAAAAGATAATTCTTCTAGATCAAAGTCCAAATCTAAATCAGAAGATAGAAAATCTAGATTATTTTTTCCTTATTGTAACAAAACAAATCATGCTATTTTCAATTGCTTCAAATTTAAAATAAAGGAAGAAATGAGTAGAATTCAAAATAAAAAATCTACTTATGCTAGTTTTATTGTCAATGATTTTGATGGAGATGTTCTAATTACCACTACTAGTATAGAAGATCAAACTGTTTGGATTATTGACTCAGCTTGCACCTTTGATATATGACAATATAAAAAGTGGTTTTGTACTTATGATTCTATTAATACTGATAAAGTTGTTACTGGTGATAGGTCTTCACTTCAAATTACTAGAATTGGTTTGTTCAAATCAAGACACATGATGGAATTGTTATGACTCTTTAAAATGTTCGTCATGTTTGTAGAATGAAAAAAAATCTTATTTCTGTGGGCACTCTTGAATCCTTGGTATATAAATATATTGGTGACAATCGTATTCTTAAGATTTTGAAAGGTAGCATTGTTATTCTAAAGGGTAATAGAACTAACATTCTTTATTTTTTGCTAGGATCTTATAGGTGTTGCAGTTGTTTCCACTATTGCATCAGATTCTCATATCACCATGCTTTTGCATATACGCTTGGGTCATGTGTGAGAAAGGTATGCATCTTTGCAAGAAAGGTCATTTAAACAATATTAACAAACTTGATTTTCTGTGAACATTGTGTTTTTGACAAACAAAAGAGGGTTAATTTTACTATTGCTACTCATTAGACTGAAGGAATTCTTGATTATATTCATTCTAATCTTTGGGGTAAGTTTAGGTTTTGTTCCATTTGTGGATGTGAATAGTTTATAACATTCGTAGATGATTTTTTTTGTAAAATTTAGTTTTATTTCTTGAAACATACAGATGAAGCTCTTTTAGTGTTTTAGAAGTGGAAAATTTTGGTAGAAAAACAAACCGGTAGAAAAATAAAAAATCATAGAACTAAGAATGGATTGGAATTTTGGAGTGGTGAGTTTGAAAATTTTTGTTTATTATCATGTATACAACAAATACTAGGATTCCTTATAATGCATTGATTCAATACATTAATAGTGGTGAGTTTGATAATTCCATACGCTCTTAATCAATGCATTAACAGTGGTGAGTTTCATAAGATTATAATGCATTGATTCGTTTGCTCTATCACATCGCCAAATATAATCTTAGTATTGCAAGACATTTGACTATTATAGGAACTCATCAACAAAATGGTGTGGGAAAGCGTATGAATCAATGCATTACAATCTTAGTATTTGGTTGAGTTTAACAAATACTAGGATTCTATGAAAAACAACATATGAATCAATGCATTAACAATGGTGAGTTTGATAATTTCTGTTTATGACTCAAATACTAGTCCTATTCTAATACTAATCTTAGTTTAATATGTGCCTATAAATATATGCCACCCTTGTACCTATGATATAGTACCATTATTAGTTAATTTTGTCTCCCGTGGTTTTTTCTCTTCATTTTGGAGATGTTTTTCACATTAAAATTCGTGTCTCCTTTTGCCATATTTTCACCTAACAAGAGCTAGTGTAAAGGGGTAGGGCAATGATAAGGATGGATATAGAAGGATGGTTGGAGAGGTGGAAGCTCATCGCTAGGTGGTAGAGATGGGCAAGTGACAAAGATGCCGCCAAAGTTGCAGAGATAGAGGCCGATGGGAGTGACAACAATGAGAGTGGTTAGGAGGTGGATTTGGTGGTATGAGCGAGGAGCCACTGAAAAAAAAAGGAAGAACCAACATGGTGGGAGACTTCACATCATCAAAGTTGAAGAAGAAGAACAATGGGGGGAGATGGAAAGGGGGGAGAGAGAGCCACTTGGATGGAGCACATTTGTGCCATTAGTTATTGTTCTTGGCACAATCTAAACCATCCAAAAAGTGGCTGAAATTTTTGCAATCTAAACGGTTGAAAAGTGGCTAAAAATTATGGGCATGTGTTAGATGATTGAGAACTAGACACCTTAGATAAGTTAACTCCGTCTTCTTAAGTGTAAGTTTTTTTTCCAGATTAATCATAGGAACGATGACAAGGCACCCAACGGCAAGCACACGGCCTATGGAAGAATGGCTCGATGTGGCTAGGCTGTTTCATTGGTTGGTGAACAGCATCATGTGTGTGCCCACATGAGGCCCGCGTGGTGGAGACCAGCACCTTACGCGTGCGTCTGTGAGTTGACCAACCGTTGTGCATAGTGCATGCCACCATCTTGGAATCACACCACCGACATTGCATTCCTCCGCTCGTGCCTACCTAGATGACAAACATGTGGCGTGCATGCTTCACTATCAACCTAAACTAGTGATGTCCAAATAGGCTAGACCTAAAAGGAGGCACAAGGCATAGCCTGCTAAAGCCTAACCCGAGCATGGCATGGCCCACTTACCATCGTGCTCATACTAGCACGACTCGTAGGCTAGTGTCGTGCTTAGGCCTGACCTTAGGCACGTCGAGCTGGCATGAGCACGGCTTGTTTAAGGGCTAGGCCCACTAAGGTCCCATCACCAACGGCCACCCACACCGCCATGTCGGCCGCGACAATGCCTACCCCTGCTCCACGACCATTGGGAGCCCACTAGGCCATCATATATAAGTCGTGGCCGTGGCTGTCTTGATGACTCCTCCCGTAACCCTAGTCCTATTTCGCTCACTCTGGCACTTTGCTCACCTCGCCTCTCTAGATCTCTCTCTCTTGAGGTCATCGTCTCGTCCCTCGTCCTTAATGGCTCTCACAACTGGTCACCTCAAAGCCGGCAAGAGGCACTCTACCCATTTGGCCATCTATTCCGGGCATCCTCTTCCTTCCTCTCCTATCCCCTCATCCTCTCTCGATTCGGTGAGTGGACGAGCGGATCCATCCCCTATCCCTAGTCTCCTTATCATAGTCTAGATCTAGCCCATAGTCGGTAGCTTCTGTGCTTCGGTAGCATAGGTGGATACCCTCATATCCATTCTACATCCTTTTGTCCTATCCCCGTTTGGAATCCTAACCCTCTTGTCATATTTTTGCTGGTTGTTGGCTAGTGCCCTAGAAGGAGCATCTAGGTGTGCGACGTGCGCTATTGAGGAATTAGAGGGCCAACAATGGCGGATGATCCTCCGATGACCGTCGACAATGAATTGAGGTTGATAGGACAAACGACATACAACTAGAATGACCCAAGGGCAGAGTTGTTCGGTAGCCATGCCGCCCTACCTATCAATGTTGCTACTGATGGTGACGGCAATGGCGCTACTGCTAGAGTTGCTTTGGGGTCAAGATTTGCAATTGCTTCCACTACCAAAACCCAAAGAGGACCCGGATGTCCACCACTGATTTGTGGAACAATTTTGAGAAGATCTTGAAGGATGAAAATGGTGAGTAGGTCAGGTACGCTAAGTGCCACATCTGTAAACATGTCTTGATTGCTAGTTCTACTAAAGGCACTAGTGTTGGTGCAGAAATCAATACCGTTGAGGGCGCCAAGAGGCGTGTTTGTAGATAGAGGTTAGATCCAATGCGCCTAAACATATGAAGGCCTGGGAGATCTGTTTAGCTCCAGTGTAGGTCCTAAACTTGAGGTTTGTGGGTGTGTCATTTAATTTGATCCTATAATTGATAAGGAGATGGAGAGAATGAAATCGATGAGCCAATCGGTCGATACGGATTTCACCAGCCGATAGTGGTTGTAGCACTCATACATCGGCTAAAATACCGATGATGCTATAGGCAAATACCATGGAATAAAATTGCAAATACATTGGCTATAAAGTCGATGATGCTCTGAATAAAACAGATGATAATTAATAGAGAGCAAAATCTGGTCTTTCAAAGAGACAAGACCTAGCAGCCACCGATAACCATACTGCTACAACCAACCTTGATATATTGGACTGAACTGAGACAATATGAGGCTTAATCTAACAACACTAAAACAACAAACACTAGATCGGTCGTGCTGACGGTATAAACCACCGCGAGTCTGATGCAGGCATAAAATACGATATAATAGGTAAACCCATGGGCTAGCTAAGCCAATGAAAGGAACAAAACATGCTAGATCACGATGCTAGCCTTATTAAAAGACAACCTTGATAGATTGAAACTAACTGAGATAGTGTAAGGTTGGATCTAATAAAACCAAATCGATTACTAGTAGACTGTTTGGCGCCAAAGTGCGCGGGGCCGATCGGACGGGCGGAGATGCGAGTGAGTTGGTGGAGGTCTGATTGGAGTTGGTGGCACCTTGTTCACATGGAGGCTTAGGAGTTTTGTTTAGCTCTAATGCAGGTCCTTATCTTTGAGGCACGAGGACATGCGAGTCAATTTAACCCTGCAAATGACAAGGAGAAAAGATGATATGATCCATGAGCCAATCTATCGATGGGTTGATATGACTCACCCTATTAGCTTATTGCCGATAGAAAGGTAGTGCTCGTGCATCAGCTAAAAAGCCAATAAAGACGTAGGTAATAGGGTGTGGAATAAAGTAAAGGACTCATCAGCTAACTAGCTGATGATACTTTGAACAAAGTACGCGATAAAAGTAGGGAGATAGACCCTAATTCCCCCGAAGACACGAGAACCAATGACCACTATAATGGCACTATGAGAGCCAGCCTCGCTAGATTGGACCAAACTATGACGACACTCTTAGAGCCAGCCTCGCTAAATTGGACCAAACTGAGATAATATGAGGCTGAGGCTAATGGCACAGAGACAACGAAGGCTAGATCAGAATAATAATGGAATGGATGGGGCAAGGCCATCAGCTACCTATTGGCCAAGGGTCCAAGCTAATGAGAAATGAAACCCGCTATATCTTGACAACAACCCTATTGGACATGAACCTAATAGATCAAACCTAATTGAGGCAGTATCAGGCTAGATCCAATGGGATTAGATCAATCGCTAGCGGATTAATCGTCAAGGAATAAGATAGATATATATGTGTATCGGCCAAACAACCTATACATTAGGTGTGAGGTGCGAGATAAGGATAACTCATCGGCTACTCACTCTAATGAAATGTTGCACGAGAACCCACCAGGCTAATAGCTTGATCTACCGCCACCAGTCTCGTAGGTCGGATCTAACTGATGTAGCACGAGGCCGATGACGACAGAGGGAAGCCAATGAGCTGATAAGCATCACGCGAGCATGATGTAGTACGTCCGATCGGACTAAGCGGTCAAACTTAACCGATATAGTCTTAGATAGAATAAATGGATTAAGATAGTGGTAGGACTTACCCCTTCACTAGAGATCGGGCTTAACCAATGCAACCCCGCATAGAGAGCCAAAAGTCGTTGGAATAAACCTAGATGAGATAGGGTGGCGATATCTCGAGGATTGTATTGATGTGTGATATTATTGATTCTTAAAATGTTCTAGGGGGTCTATATTTATACCCTAGAGGTACAAGAGTTCGATGCAGTTACAAACAATTTTAAGATGTTCTTTCCTAATAAAAAAGGAAACATTCTCTAAGAAGTTAAAAAAATTAACTAGACCGATCTATCTAACAAGATATATCCTATAAAGATACCAACACCCTGCTATGGTTTCAATGGTTCTTTCTCAAACTTAGTCTCATCTAGATAATTTTCCATCTTTAACTGGACCGAATCCATCCTCAATGCATTTGATTGGCTTTCTCACTGTATCAATCAGCTTCCTTCCATAAGCCGATCAACTCCTCTATCAGCTGATCCTGTTTGCAGGCTTACCAAATTTTAGCATTAACACAGATTAATCATGGATGATCTATGTATATTGACTGATATGCCAATACATTAAGCCTAAAGCCCGTTGTAAAGATAACTCATTGGCTTGCTATTTTGATGAAATAACATATAAAGATCTATCGACTTAAGGCTCAGTCTACTATTAATACTCTAGAAGGTCAGATCTAACCAATGTAGCATAAGACTGACGACGATAAAAGGAGCTCGATAAGCCAATAGATTCTACACGAACGTGATGTGGTATATCCAATCATACTAAGAGGTCAGACCCAACCGATGTAGTCTTAAATAGAGCATATATACTAGGATAATGGCAAGACTTATCCCTCCGCTGAAGATCGGACCTAACTGATGTAGCCCTGCATCGAGAGTTAGAATTCGTTGGAAAAACCTAGAAAATCTAGGGTGGCAATGCGCTGAGATTGTATTGATCTGTGAAGATATTTTACAAGATCCCTAGGGGTTTGTATTTATACCTTGGGATTACACGAGTCTGAGATGATTACAAACAACCTCTATATATTATTTTTTAAATAGAAAAGAAAACTATCTCTAACAAGTTAACTAAATTAACTACTCATACCTACTTACAATAGATATCTTATAAATATAAAAACCACTCTATCATGGTTTTCACGATTCCTTTCGAGATTCGGTCTTATCTGTATAATCTTTCACCTATTAATTGAACCGAATCTATCTTCTGTCCGATCGACTCTTTCCTTATATGGATCGATCTCTTTCTATAAACCGACTGGCTTTTTCATTTATAAATCGACCTCTTTCCATAAATCAATTGACTCTTTGATCCTTAACTAAATCTGTTTACGAGCCTACCAAATTTTGACGTTAACAACTAGGCACTGAAATAAGCACCAAAATGCTTGCAAACTTGAGGCTAATCATACATACATGTATGTATTTGGATGTTGAGGAGTGAAATTGTATGTATAATAAGTTAAATATTTGTACAATATTTAGAGTTAGGTTGTACTCTTTTTCTATCTAGGGTTTTCTTATAAGGTGTGAGTTTTTATCTAGATAGGTTTTTAATAAGGCAGTCATTGCACAAATAACTCAAGTTAATATATGGATTTTTTTTGTGCTCTATGTGTTATACGGATGTTGGATGAAGGTTTCTAAAATCTAGATTGTATTGTATATTTTCTTGAGATATGGATGAATGCACATAAATTTTAGAATGTTTAAATTTTGAAACTAGAGAGATGCTAGATGCCCTACTGTGCTCCTACTACATAGGCACATCATGTCTATCGTGTCTAAAGAATTGTCATAGTACGGTTAAATCCTATAAGAACCGTGTGTCTAAATCGTATGCTAGGTGCGATTGGTGGCACGACATGATATGACTAGCTAGCCATGTCTGTCGTGTCAATGTCTAAATAGACGATACTAGACCATACCATGCCGAACCGGACTGTCAATTTGAACATCTATACCATCCGCACATGGCGATCACATGCACCCATGCTCCCCCTCCTCTGCCGGCACACCAGACACCAGCCACCTCTCCCGCACCACCACCGTAACGTGTGGCCACTGCCGCAAACCTGCTCGGGAGTACCACCTATTATGACCGTAGACCAGCCGTTGCGGCGCCTATAAAAAGGGTGCCGTTATCCAGCCTTCGCTTGTCAAGCCGAAGCGTCGAGCAAACGCAGGCAGAGGAAGCGAGAACGATAAAGTCTAGTCAATAGTCATGGCGACTCCGGAGGACACTGGCAGCTGGCTATTCTACCTCTCGCTGGCGGCTAAATGCGGCGGCGGCGACGGTGACGGTGACGGCCAGCCTCACCAGTTCGTCGGGTTTGCTGCTGTATGCGCCGTCGCTGGCTTACTTACTTGCCTGCTGCACTGGTGGTTTCCCGGAGGGCCAGCGTGGGGAAGGTGGTGGTGGATGCGGCGCCGGTGGGGTTCGGGGGTTGGTGCAGCGGTTGTTCCTCCTGGCCCGAGGGGGCTGCCGGTGATCGGCAGCATGTGGCTCATGACTGGGCTTTCTCACCGGAAGCTGGCCAAGGCAGCGGAGGCGGTGCGGGCAAGGCGGCTCATGTCGTTCTCCCTCGGCGAGACGCGGGTGGTCGTGACGGCGCACCCGGACGTGGCGAGGGAGATCCTGAGCAGCGCGTCGTTCGCCGACCGCCCCGTGAAGGAGTCGGCGTACGGCCTGCTGTTCCACCGCGCCATCGGGTTCGCGCCCCACAGCACCTACTGGCGCGCGCTGCGCCGCATGGCGTCCACGCACCTCTTCTCCCCGTGGCAGGTCGCGGCGTCCGCGCCCCAGCGCGCGGTGATCGCACGCCAGATGGTGAACGCGATGAAGATGCAGCAGCAGAGCGGCTCCTCCTCCGCCTCCGCCGCCGGCGTCGAGGTCCGCCGCGTCCTGCGCCGCGCATCCCTGCACAACGTGATGTGGTCGGTGTTCGGCCGGCGGTACGAGCTGCAGCTGGACCCCGGCAAGGAGAGCGACGAGACCCGGGAGTTGAGAACCCTCGTCGACGAAGGCTACGACCTGCTCGGCCAGCTCAACTGGTCGGACCACCTCCCATGGCTCGCCCGCTTCGACCTGCAGGGCACCCGCGCCCGCTGCTCCCGCCTCGTCCCCCGCGTGAACCGCTTCGTCACCCGCATCATCGACGAGCACCGCTCGACTCCTCCCGCCGCCGCCGTCGACTTCACCGACGTCCTGCTCTCCCTGCAGGGCAGCGACAAGCTCGCCGACTCCGACATGATCGCCGTTCTCTGGGTGCGTTACGCCGAACCCAACCTTATCGCTGTCATCACCGGCGACCTCTGCATGTTTTCTGACTCATGCGAGCTCCTTTTTCGCAGGAGATGGTGTTTCGCGGGACGGACACGGTGGCCGTGCTGATCGAGTGGGTGTTAGCCCGGCTCGTGCTGCACCAGGACGTGCAGGCCCGGGTGCACGAGGAGCTGAAGCGAGTGGTTGGGCTGGACCGGGACGTGATCGAGTCCGACCTGCCCTCACTCGTCTACCTCCACGCCGTCATCAAGGAGGTTCTAAGGCTGCACCCGCCGGGCCCACTTCTCTCGTGGGCCCGCCTGGCCATGTCGGACGTACATGTGGACGGCTTCCTGATCCCAGCTGGCACCACCGCCATGGTGAACATGTGGGCCATAACACACGACGCCGACGTGTGGGCCAAGCCGACAGAGTTCAGGCCAGAGCGGTTCGTCGGGAAGGCGGAGTTCAATGTAATGGGTTCGGATCTTAGACTCGCGCCATTCGGGTCGGGTCGACGGAGCTGCCCTGGGAAGAGCCTTGCCATGGCCACCGTGGCATTCTGGCTCGCCACGCTGCTGCACGAGTTCACCCTCCTCCCCTCGCCCAACTCGGCACGTGGCGTCGACCTGTCGGAGGTGCTGAGGCTGTCGTGCGAGATGGCCACCCCGCTGACGGTGGCAGTGCAGCCTCGGCGCGTGGCATGATGACGTGACCGAGCCACGTGGCTGCCTCGAAAGAAGACTGTACTATCTTGTAGCATATGCTTTTTTACTTTAGAAATGCTGCTCTTGCTACTACATATATAGGTTATAAAGTGCTGATGATTTTTGGACGCCTGGTCAGCCTGCACCGGCACAAAGGCCAACAACGGTATATGCTGGCGAATGAGGTGACTGAGTGTGATATTTTGGTTTGTACTGCTGTTTTTGCTGAATATTACCCTCGGTTTGCTCTGTAAATGAGTCACAATGGTATGGAATTGTACATCTATTTTACTGCTCTAAGACTCAAATGTTTCCATTTCTTTCCAATGGTAAGCTGAATATCCTTGCTTGATTTTGATCACACTGGACTAAGAGCAATGCCTGACATAACATCTGAACAACAAAAGTCAGAATTAACAAAAGCATCAACCTCTAATGATCAAACAAGCTGATACATCATACATTAGTAACAAGACTAGATCCAAGCATATCCTGACGACCTCAACTCTCGATTTTATTCCTTCAGAGAGAGTTCAGACTGTGCTAAGCAGCCACAATCACGAGTAGTCTGAACTGAAACCTGAATTTTTCCCAGCTTCTATTTTTCTGAAGATAGCATCCATTTGGGCTCTTGTCAATAGCTTCTTGTAACCGCACTACCCGCCATGAATCTGAGGATAACTTGGAAGCCATTCCTATCCAAACATGTGCATCTCTTATCCCCTCCATTGCACTGTCCAAAGTTGCCAAGCTCTCTAAGGGCGTCGCTCTTATAGGATTGAACATACTACTTTCATCGAGATTACAAGCCTCTCTACTTCTAGTCAGTTTGATTGGATTCCTACACCAGTTCGACCTTTCGTACACTTCCTAGTTCAACCACCTTGCTCCAGCGGCTTAACCACCACTTAGTTGCTGGTCTGATGGTATGGTATCAGCTTGCTCCAGCGGTCTGACCACCACTTAGTCGCCGGTCTGAACCATAGAGAAAAAATCTCAAAAGTCGATGAATCTCTTAAAATTATAATCAATATGTGTCTACAAAATAAATATAAACATTCATTTGTCAACTTTCGACTAAACTTGTAATTCAAATTTAAACCATATTTTTTTTCTCTCCTAAAAACGATACCTTAAGGCCTAGTTCTAGACTGCCTATCTATTTGCTTAAGTTGGTAATCGAAGATATCATTTAAAGCAACAAAAGAACTTGATAAAAAGCTATCTAAAATAGAATCTGTTAACGCTAAAAGAACGGAGAGACGATCGTCTTATGAAAAGAGGTCAATTGATAGATAAAGAAACTCATCGAATAGATGGTTGATGGTCTCGGATAAGAAAAGAGCTCATCAGATAGATGAAAACGGATTTAGTTCAATCAATAGAAAGAAGATTATCCCTATAAGACGGAATCTAGGAATGAATCGTGATTTAAAAGTGGTTTTATATCCATAAGATATCTTTTGTAATTAGGTATGAGTAATTAATTTAGTTATCTTCTTAGTGATAGTTTTCTTTTATGTTTAGGAAATAATATTTAAAGGTTGTTTATAACCATCTCAAACTTATGTAATCTCTGAGTATAAATACAAATCGGTAGGGACCTTTTAAATCATGTATACAGATCAATAAAAATTTGGCACATCGCCGATTTTTACCAGCGGGTTATAGCTCTTGACACGGGGTTGCATCGATTAAGTCCGATCTCCTGCAAAAGGATAAGTCCTGCTATTATATTGGTATATCGGTTTTGACTAAGACTGTATCAGTTGAGTCTAACCTCTTAGTCCTATCTATTATATCATATCATGTTTACGTGAGATCTATCGGCTTATTGAGTTTCTTTTATCATCATTAGTCTCGTGCCTCATCGCTTAGGTCTGACCTTATAGACTCAGAGTAGCCAACCGATAAGCTACGTTTACTTTAAGCTTCAAGCTTAACATATTGGCTTATTAGTTGATATACATATATTGCCTACGATCAGTCTACTAGTGATTGATCTGGTTTTATTAGATCCAATCTTATATTATCTCAGTTTGGTTCAATTCATCAAGATTGTTTTTAATAGAGTTAGCATTATGATCTAATAGGTTTCGTTCCTTCTATCGGCTTAGCTAGCCGATAAGTATACTTGTTTATATCATGTTTCTATGATCGCATTGAACCGTTAGACTATCTTAACTCTATCGACACATCCAGCCGATAGCAGAAGTCCAAATCGGTTTATCAACCGATTGGCTCGATGATCAAATTTTATTTATCTTTCTTGTTAATTAGAGATTAAATTGACTAGCATGCTTTGAATCCTAATAACCTAAAGATGCCAAAGAGCTTAAGGACCTGCATTGTAACTAATCAATCTCTCAGACCTTCTCGTATTTAAGCACATTAGACCAAATGTCTATCGGCCAACCTGGTGGACCGATATGACTTGAACATAATCAGATGAAGAAAATAAAGCAATAGTTTTCGAATCAGAATCGCAAGATAGAATATTCAACTCATGAGTTTTCAGCTTTGTATATAAAGATTTTAAGGTTAAAGTTGTCATATTAACAGATTCTTATATTAAAATAACTTTTATCTCCCAAACATTCGTATCTAAACCGATCAACAAATGTCTTGCAATTTCATATTAAGAATAATTAGCATCAAAAGAATCATCAACATATATAAGATTGTTTAAAATCTTGTTAAAATGATCGAAGTAATCATCAAGAGCTTCTCTAGGTTTCTTGTATAAAACCATTTTTAAAATGCACTTTTAACATTCATTTGATATAGTTGAAATTCTTTTGAAGCAACAAAAGCTAAGAAAAGCATGTATAAAGAAGTGATTTTGAATTCACCACCATTATCACTTTGAATGGTTTCTAAGGATCTAGTAAGTTCAACCGCTGAGCAAAGATACAAATTTCGAAAGTACTTAAAACCTCATCTTTAGATACCATAAAGAAAATATAAGAATATAGAGAAAATTCATCCGCAATAACCAACACATATTAGATTATACTCTAACCGAACCAATAGTGTCCATATGTACAAACTGTTTAGGTGCATCCATCATCGCAAAAACAATTGGAGTATTTGAAAAAGCTATCATCTTTAGTACGATGACAAAGTGAATTAATCAAATCAAGATAATTCTTAAGTTTAGGCAATCCATGAACGAGATCTAAACCACATATCCTAGTTAAATGATCAAAACCAATGTGTCTTAGTGTACAATGGCAAAACATCAAATCTTTTACAAAATCTCTAGAAGAATTAAGAATTTTACTCTAGTTTTCTTAAATCTAATATCAAAATCCTCATTAATAATTTGAGAAACTAAAAATAAATTGTATTTCAATTTTTTTTCACCAAAGCTACATTGTTCAAAACAAATTTGTTGTTTGCTTTGACAGATCCAGTAGTAGTAAGAATGACACTTATAGAAGCATATCTAAAGATATATAGAAGCATTTCTAAAGATAATTGATTCTTTTCTTAATACATTTTTTTGAGAGAGAGGAAAACTAACTTTTATCAACTAGTCATGTGTCAAAAACAATTGGAGTTCATAATCCACACGTTCTTTTTCTCCGCCATAAGAACCTATACATAAGCATATGTCGATGCCTTAGTACAAAATTTAGAAAAAATAAATTTAGAAATCTAATACTGACACACAATCAGTAGTATCAACAGTCATATAACCATGAGCAAAGACAGTTTTAACCTGTTTAGAGAAAAATTACCGAAGGTCGGTCTTAGTGCTGTTGTACCTGTGGTATGACCGAACCAAGCCCAAAACATGTTCTTTGCTACTTCAATTTTGCAAAATAAATTTTCCTTTCCTTTTTCTATTTTCTACCAAGTCTAAAACAAAATCCAACTAGATGTCTATCTTTAAAAAAAAAGAACAAGTGTATTTTCCATGAGAAGATAAATTTGCAATCACATATTTTGAACAAAAATTCCTAGTCTCTTTACACATTGATGAAAGAGAAGGCATGATCCTAGTAGATTTAAACATGATTTGTTTAAATTTAGGTTTGGTTAAAATCTCATCCTTTTAAGTGATACTCAAAATAATAGTTTGATTAGATGTAAAATAATCATTTGCATTATAACTTAGTTCTCCATTGTATGTGCTTACTTTTAATTGATCAAAAATAATATTCAGTTTCTTATTACCATCAGAATTTTTTTACAAATAACTTTTCAAATAAGAAACCTCTTTTATGAAAATACCACCGTTTTTTAAATAAAACAAAATAGCTATTTGTTTACAACACTTTAAATAAGAAAGCACCTCATAATTTTTTTACTATATTCTCTATATACTTAATATGACCTACAACAAATTTTACTTTAATTTGATTCCAAGCACATGTTAAACAAGTTTTAGTACATAAATATTTTTCAGTTATTTAAGCTTTCTAGTACACAAAATATTAAACATGTAACTTGCACACAAAGAAACTTTGTATTTCTTTAAAACATTTTTGTCAAAACCAAATCATCTATAACATTATCATACATCATAGTTGCAAGTGCAAAATAAGATTTTAATTCCTTGATTTTAAAAAGAGAATAATCAAATCTTGAACCAGTAGTATTATTTATATTTCTAATAGCAGAAATTTCATAAAATAAATGACTACAAGACTTGCAACCATCACCTTTAGAAATTAGAGATATTAATATAAAAATTTTAGAATTTAGTGACTCAATAACACAATTTTATTTGTTAACTTTGTTTTCGTAATTATGAAGTTTGATACTAAGAGCAACAAGCATCTTTTAACAAATTTCAATGGAAGGATTAATTAACTCATTATTATTGTGATATGAACTAGATCCTCGAGAGCCATGAGATAAATCACATAGATGTTCTTGTATTTGTTTTTCCTCCATCATCAGTCTTATAATAGACATCACTTGTATAATCTTGTTTAAAGACAATATAAACTTGATTGAATATTCTCTTAACATCTTCTCTATTTCTTCTACCTTCAAACACTTCTTGTTAAATAAAAATAATGAAAAATGGTTTAGATTAAAATTGATAAAAATAATATATATTGAAATTGGTAAAATTAGATTATATAAAAATTGGTATTATTTAATTGGTTTATATTAAAATTATTTATAAAAAGTGCGGTGAGTGTGTGTGCGCGTTGATATTGGTTAGATTATGAAAATCTATACCAAAAAAATGTTTTTTGTTATTTGTGTGTGGGTATTAAATTCAAAAAATAGATAAAATTTGTTGAAAGAATTTAGAGTAATTTTGAAAGAAGATTGAGAAATTAATTTTTATAATTTTCTACATTAACGGACTAAAATTATGAGCATACTAAATGAATAGTACAGATGTGGCCCAACTAAAAAATGGTTGAAGGTGGTGTGTGAACGGGTTGGCGTAGGTTAAAGAAGGGAATGTGCAACCAGGCTGATGAGTGGGCTGACTTAGCTAGCAAGCTGAGAAGTTAGTAGGCTGGTGGAATAAGCTGACGGCAAGAAATGGCCAAGCAACACGACCATGGGTGCTACGAGAGAGGAGGAGGCTAACTGGTAGACCAGGCCATTCGGTGAGCGTGAAGATGAGGAAGCATGGTGGCACAACGGCTCACATACGGGCTAGGCTTGTTAGCAAGCGTAGACGTGAGCGTACAATGGCGCTATGGTTCACATGTGGGCCCAACTAAGGCGACGTGGCGCATGATGGCACACACACGCACATGTGAGCATAAGAGATCTGAAGATGACATGTCGTAATCAGATTAGTTTGAAAGCACGAGAATAGTGTTCGAGCTAGATTTTCTAAAAAACATGTCAGACTCTATAATTCTCAGTTTAACCGGTGACATGGCGCAATCTAAAGCGTTGGTTTTGAATCTGACAGCTATTGAGTAGTGGTTATGAAGTATCAATAATATTTAGATCTTTTTCTTTGGGATTTTTTACTATAAATAGAGGGTAAGATGTTAGGAATTTATACATAGAAAAATTGAGAGAGTTTTGTCTGGTTTTTGTTAGCATAATTTTAATAATAAAGATAAAATTTATTGAAGATTTGTATGGTAATTAATTACATGCTTAGTGTTTGATTTTTGATTAATTTCTTTTCTCTATGATTTCGATCGATTTCTTTAATCTAAAATTTAGGTAGGGCGTTGTTCAAGTATTAAAAAAGTGATAAGTTAATCTTGTATTATTAATTAATTGTAGTTTAATTAATTTTACTTAACCTTCAATGATTTTGTTTTGTTAATATCTCGAGACCCAAAAGTTTGATTGAGACGATTTCAGTTGGTTTTTTTAAAATTTTATCTATTTTATTTTATAAAATTTTTAGATAGATCGGAGTTATGGATCTATGGATATAATCTGTTTAGTAACAAAATGATGCTGTCTAGATTTTAAAACTTAGTTTTCTATTTTTATGATTACTGGAAAGCAATTATTAACGTGGCTAAACCATAATTGAGACTCTCATTAAATTTTAACTCTAACATACTATAACTTGCTTAAGACTAAATGGCTTTATTGTTATTGTTATTTTTGCTGCTGCCGCTGTTATTGTTGTTGTACATTATTTATCTCTATCTAAGAGTGAGTCAATCCTACACTTCTTGACATTCCTAGGCTTCTCATTATCTTCTTCCTTCATGGATCTTTCAAACTTGCGACATTGAGAGCTAATGTGGTTCAACTCACCACATCCAAAACACTAGATTTTACTTCCTCTATTGTAGCTATTAACATTATTCTAAGCTTGAGAAAACTTATTAATTAACAATCGTCCTCGGAGATTTGCTCGAGTTGGTCATCAGAGATGACATTTAAAGCAGGAAAAAAATATGATGAAGAGTTATTAAAAAAAGAATCAGATGAAGAAACTAAAACATTAATTTTTGAATCAGACGAAAGAGCATTCAAATCATAGATTTTCAGTTTTATATATAATGATTCTAACATATTCTTTTATTAAAGTATCTTTCATCTCTCAAACCTTTATATCTAAACCAATTAACAAATATCTTATAAAATTGCTTAAAACCTTGTTCAAACAATTGAAGTAATCATTAAGAGTTTCTCTAGGTTACATCTTAAATTTCATTTGGTACTTTTAAAACATTTTCTTAATGTACATTCATTAGAAATCTGATCAAAAGAGAAATACCATTTAAAATCATATCGCAAGCTTTACAATTGTTTTCTAATCAACAGTATAACTTTTTTATTAGATATAATATAAGATTTTATCTTTTTATACTGTACTTAAAAATCAATTCCATTAAAAAAATTGGACAATCTATGTCAGCAAACCATCATACTGCAGCAATTCTGCCATTGTCAGACGATCTATGTCGCCTTGCCGTATCTCAGTTCAAGTTTGTGGTCAGATTAGACAGTATGCAACTGGACTGTTTGACTCCAGGCCACAGCTACAACAACTTGCATATCATCATCAGTATGCAAGCTGTTTCGATTTTCCAAAAAGATACTTCACACATGTTGTCATATGGGGGCACACATACAACAGACGATAGCGAGCCCACGACATGCGCAGAGCCGCTGAAGGAGCAGCACGCGCGAGGGACACGCACAGAGACGCGTACAGCAAGGCAACCATCAATGGTTAAATTTGAAAGTATTAGTTTAATTT
The DNA here is from genome assembly GCA_030770085.1 of Oryza coarctata. NCBI lineage: Eukaryota > Viridiplantae > Streptophyta > Magnoliopsida > Poales > Poaceae > Oryza > Oryza coarctata. The sequence goes on along the minus strand of CM061479.1, from coordinate 14,102,503 downwards.
TCTATTTTTAGTCTATAATTCTAGAAGCAATTGGCTAAGTTTGGAAGTTTACTTTAGTTTACTATTTTTAGTCCATAATTATAGGAGCAATTGGCTAAGTTTAGAAGGTTAGTTTAGTTTTCTATATTTAGTCCATAATTCTATGAGTAATAGGCTCTGATTAGGTTGAATCCCTTGGCTATATATTCATGTAATTGAATACTAGAAGGGGTAAGCAAGAATTATTTCCTAAATCTCCTCCTTCTCTTTCTCCAACCCTAACAGGAGTGCTGAGGGGTAAAACCTCGTCTCAACCACGGATCGTGACTACGAACTCCGTAGCCGTGGTCTAGCTACCCTAGGTCTCGGTGATCTTGACAACCTGGTATCACGATCCCGGTGATCCTCATCCTTCCGTTCCACCTCTCCATCCCCATTGCCAGTCGTCACGCTGTCCTTTCCCACGATCCCCTCCATCGCGTCGTCCAACGTCGCCGCCATAGGTGACCAAACTGACCTCAAGACCACCGTGGAGACGCTAGCCACCGCCGTCAACACGCTGCAAGCCACCGCGGAGGCCAACGCCAAAGCAATCCAAGCCTTGTCCGCTGGTCGTTCCTCTTTCTCGAGTGGCAAGCAGGCCTCCGACGAGCACCACAACGATCGGCTGCCAAGGTTCCAAAAGATGGATTTCCCACGGTTTGACGGCAAGTCCGACCCGCTCATCTTTATAAATCGCTGCGAGTCGTATTTTCATCAGCAGAGGATCATGGAGGAGGAGAAGGTGTGGATGGTATCGTACAATTTGAAGGAGGGCACCCAAATGTGGTATATCTAGGTCCAGCAGGACGAGGGTACTCCTTCTTGGCACCGCTTCACCAATCTGCTCAACCTACGATACGGACCTCCGCTACAATCTACACCGCTATTCGAGTTGGCTGATTGCCGCCGCACGAGCATGATCACCGAGTACCCAGACCGATTCCAAGCGCTCCTGGCATGTGCCGGTCCTCTGGAGGAATCATAGAAGGTGCAGCTCTTCACGGGAGGTCTCCTGCCGCCGCTCAGCATCGACGTGCGCATCCAGAACCCCTAGTCACTGGTGGCCGCCATAAGCCTGGCGCGACAGCTAGAATTCTAGGAGCAGTACATGTTGGCGCCGACTAAGCCCGCAACCCGTGGCCTGTTGCCTACCCCAGCCCCACGCCTTGTCCTGTCGGCTCCTCCGGTCGACAAAGCCGCACCGCCCGTGGTCACGGTGGCAGGCCATTCAGTGAAGCGTCTGTCCCCGGTGGAACAGGAGGAGCGCCGCAGACTTGGCCTCTGCTACAACTGCAACAAAAAGTATACACGTGGACACAACCGCGTCTGCAAAAGGCTCTTCTACATAGGCGGCGTAGAGATCGCCAACCTCGATGACGCCACGGTGACCGAGGCACCGGACACCGAGACACCGGTCTTCTCCTTGCACGCAGTCACCGGTGTGCTGATCTGCGATGACAATGCAGATCAGCGTGTCTCTGGGCGCCACTACTCTCGTCGTGCTCCTCGACATCAGGTCAACCCATAATTTCATCGCCGAGGTCGCCGCTCTCCGTACTGGGCTACCCATCCAACCCCGACCACGCCTCACGGCAACCGTAGCCAACGGAGAAAGGGTCACCTGCCCCGACGTTCTCCGGCAAGCTCCGATCTCCATCGACGACAACGAGTTCCGCGTCGATCTCTTTGTCATGCCACTTGCAGGGTATGACCTAGTCCTAGGGACGCAGTGGATGGCCACCCTTGGACCGATCGTCTAGGATTTCACTGCACGCACCATGTCGTTCTACCGACACGGCCGTGCAGTCTGCTGGACGAGCGTGGCGACGGCGTGTACGCGGGTCCTCTCCGCTACAGTGGCCAGTGACTCTCTCCTCGATGAGCGGTTGGCTTCTTTCGGGGACGTCTTCGCCGAGCCCAAGGGGCTGCCACCTAAGCGTGCTTGCGACCACAGTATTGTCCTCAAACAGAGCATGCCACCGACGGCAGTCCGGCCATACAGGTATCTGGCAACTCACAAGGATGAACTCCAGAGGCAGTGCGCCACCATGATTGAGCAGGGTATCGTCCGTCGTAGCGACTCGGCGTTTTCTTCGCCGGTCATCCTCATTAGAAAGTGGACGGCTCGTGGCAGTTCTGCGTCGACTACCGTGCCCTGAACGCGCTCACCGTCAAGGATGCGTTCCCCATCCCCATCGTCGACGAACTTCTCAACGAGCTCCACGGCGTGCGGTTCTTCACCAAACTGGACTTGTGGTCGGGGTACCATCAGGTGTGGATGCGGCCAAAAGATGTCCACAAGACGGCGTTCCGTACCCACGACGGCCTCTATGAGTTCTTGGTAATGCCGTTCGGGCTGTGCAACGCCCCGGCGACATTCCAAGCCCTCATGAACGACGTCCTCCGGCCATTCCTTTATCGCTTTGTCCTTGTCTTCTTTGACGATATTTTGCTCTATAGCACGACATGGGCAGATCACCTTCGTCACCTCTGCGTCGTCCTAACCGAGCTCCGGCGGCACCAGCTCTTCGTCAAGTGCGCCTTCAGTGTCGCTTCCATCTCATACCTCAGCCACGTCATTTCAGCGGCAGGCGTTGCCATGGACCCGGCCAAGGTGCAGGCCGTCCATGACTGGCCGGTTCCTCACTCGGCGCGGGCGGTACGTGGTTTCCTCGGCTTGGTGGGATACTACCGTAAATTCGTCCACAACTACGGTACCATTGCCGCGCCGCTGATGGCTCTCCTCAAGAAGGATGGCTTTTCCTAGAACGAGGCGGTGGCTGCAGCGTTCGACACGCTCAAGGCCGCGGTCACCTTAGCCCCGATCCTCGCCAGTCTTCACCAAGATGTTCGTCATCGAATTCGACGCCTCATCCCACGGGTTCAGCGCGGTGCTCGTCCAGGACGGCCATCCGATTGCCTTCTTCAGCCGGCCAGTCGCGCCTTGGCATCGTGTCCTCGCCGATTATGAGCAGGAGCTCATCAGACTCGTCCATGTCATTTGGCACTAGCGTCCATATCTGTGGGGCCATCGATTCCTTGTCAAGACAGATCATTACAGCCTCAAATACTTGTTGGATCAGTGGCTCGCAACAATTCCCCAACACCATTGGGTAGGGAAGCTTTTAGGCTTTGATTTCTATAGCAAATACAAGGCCGGAAAGGTGAACACGGTGGCGGATGCCCTCTCGCGGCGTGACACAACGGACGACGGGGCCATCTTGGTCCTCTTGGCTCCTCGCTTCGACTTCGTCATGCGTCTCCGCCAAGCACAGCTCTTCGACCCGGCTCTCGTCGCACTCCAGGACGAAGTATGCACGGGATCCAGAGGAGCACCATGGGCGATCATTGACGACATGGTGCAATTCGGCGGATGCCTCTACATCCCTCCGGCGTCCTCCCTCGTGCAGGAAATCATGGCAGCCATCCACGAGGACGGGCACGAAGGGGTCCAGCGCACGTTGCACCGGCTGCGGCGTGATTTCCACTTTCCTAACATGAAACAGCTCGTGCAGGATTTCGTGCATACGTGCGCCACTTGTCAGCGTTACAAGTCAGAGCATTTACACCCGGCTGGGCTCCTACTCCCACTGCCCGTGCCACAGGGTGTCTGGACAGACATCGCCCTTGATTTCGTCGAAGCACTACCACATGTTCAGGGCAAGTCAGTCATATTGACGGTGATTGACAGGTTCAGCAATTACTACCACTTCATCCCCTTAGCGCATCCGTAGTCCGCTGAGACAGTTGCTCAAGCATTCTTCGCCAACATCGTCCGTTTACACAGCGTACCGCAGTCCATGGTGTCTGACCGTGATCCGGTCTTCACCTCAAAGTTCTGGTGCGAGCTCTTCGCTTGGTAGGCACCAAGTTACACATGACCACTGCTTTCCACCCCCAGTCGGATGGGTAATTGGAGGCCGCCAACCGTGTCATCATCATGTACCGGCCGCGACAATGGTTGCGGTGGCTACCATGGACGGAGTTCGTCTTCAACACCGCCTACCAGACTTCATTGCGGGACACGCCGTTCCGTGTCATCTACGGGCGCGATCCGCCATCCATCCGGTCATATGAACCGGGGGACATGAGAGTGGCCGCTGTCGCCAAGAGCATGGAAGAACACGAAGAGTTCCTCGCCGACATCCGCTACAGGCTGGAGCAGGCACAAGCAGTCCAGAAGCTTCACTATGACAAAGCTCATCGCCACGTCTCGTATCAGGTGGGCAACTGGGCACTCCTCCGTCTCCGGCAGCGCGCGTCCCTGCCCCAGGCCATCACCGACAAGCTCAAGCCACGATTCTATGAGCCCTACCGCGTCATCGAGTTGATCAACGACGTCGCCGTCCATCTCGCTCTGCCTTCCCGGGCTTGACTTCACGACGTGTTCCATGTCGGCCTCCTCAAGAAGTTCCAGGGGCCGCCCCCGGATGCTCCGCCACCTCTACCTCCTATTCATCATGGAGCCATTGCTCCGGAGCCAGATCATACAGTGCGGACACGCTTGGCTCGCGGTGTGCACTAGGTCCTGATCCAGTGGAAAGGAAAGTCCACGGCGTTGGCGACATGGGAAGACGTCGAGCCGTTCCGTGCCAAGTACCCTGCGTTCCAGCTCGAGGACGAGCTGCTCCTCGACGGGGGGAGAGATGTCATGTGGGGGCACACGTACAACAGACGACAGCGAGCCCGCGACGTGTGCAGAGCCGCTGAAGGAGTAGCACGCACGAGAGACGCGCACAGCAAGGCAACCACCAGTGGCTAAATTTAAAAGGATTAGTTTAGTGTTCTATTTTTAGTGTATAATTCTAGGAGCAATTAGCTAAGTTTGAAAGGTTACTTTAGTTTCCTATTTTTAGTCTATAATTATAGGAGCAATTGGCTAAGTTTGGAAGGTTACTTTAGTTTTCTATATTTAGTCCATAATTTTAGGAGCAATCGGCTCTGATTAGGTTGAATTCCTTAGCTATATATTAGCTATATATTCATGTAATTGAATACTAAAAGGGGGTAAGCAAGAATTATTTCCTGAATCTCTTCCTTCTCTTTCTCCAACTCTAACAGGAGTGCTAAGGAGTAAAATCTCGTCTTAACCACGGATCGTGACTACGAACTCCGTAGCCGTGGTCCAATTACCTAGTTCTCGATGATCTTGACACATGTAAAATATATCAGTTAATTTTAATTTTAGACCTTTTATGAAGAAAAGTATATGTTAAACAGTTGGTCGATCAACCATCAGAAAAAAAAAGGCCTCATAAAAAGTAACTTGTGTAATCATATTCTTATAGTCAATAAAAAGGCTTCAGAAACAGTAAACGAGAGTGTACTTTCTCCCGCAAACTTTTCTCTGAACAAAAAGGTCAAGGAACGTTAATACTCTGAAGAAGATGGTAGCGAAGCGACTGAAACGATGAACACCAACGTAAGGCAACATGGGAGAGATGGTTGATGACAAACATATGCAGCTGTGTCAGAACGTCCTTGACACGGCGATCCATAACAGAGATCCAAACACTCAAAGCTGTCTATCGTTAGGTCTCGAGGTTCATGTCGACGAGCTATCGGGTGTCACGCACACGCCTTCCTGTACCATGTTCAGTGCATGCAGTACTCTTGCCACTGAAAAATGCAGTACAGCTGAAAACAATTGTAGTGTTTTTGTTTTTACTGAAACTCACTGGTGTTAATTGGTCACTGATAGAGTTCAATTTTCAGATGTTTTTTTTAAAAAAATTACAAAGTTAAATGTTCATCAATGATTAAAACTAGTATGGTGCAATATTAGCAGCAGAAGTTCTCTCAAATTTAGTTAGGCTTCCAGTGGTTTTTTTTGCTTTTCTATCCTGTATCCAATCCGTCAGATCATTTCGGTGGAAAGCATTGTCGACAAGCCTATCCATTTGGAGTTGGACACTAGTACTCTATCAAGTCACAAATGCAGCATTCTGACAGTGTAATCAAGTGAGGTCAGCTCCACTGTCAAGAGTTTGTTTAGGACGCACAAATTTCAGATGATTTTACAGAAATTTCACAATAAGATTCAGCCTGAAACGCAGGTCTCGTAAGAATTTGGCAGAACTAGTATAATTCTGTATTTCCATCCAAATAAGGTCCAAAAAGTTCATATCTCCATTCCATTATCTTAACAAAATAATTCATATACCCATTCCATTATCTGAAAAATTGTTTATATCTCCAATGCAGGTGTGAGAAACTCTTGATCAGAAGAGATTTTTTTTTTTGGTGACGCGTCAGCTCAACGCCTCAACGCATGGGCTAATCCTATCACATACATTCAGAAGTACCATGTTTCCACTCGGCAAGTTAGTTAATGCTGAATGAAGCATCGTGGAAGCAGAGAGTCGAACCAAGCTAGCTGCATGTTGGATGCTTTGTCACCTGCAAATACCTTTCTCAAACTCTACTAAAGCTTCAGCTAGTTCCTACTGCACATGCAGTGTACCACGTCAGCTGTGCACTGGCACGGCACCAGCGGTGATGCACACAAAAGTTTCTGACTTCCATGATCTCACTTGAGCATTCAGGGAGACTACAGTGATATTTCTGATCTCTTTGTCCCCAACCACATGGCACCTTCAAAATGCAGTGTCGATTAACCCAATCACAACGTGCATGAAGCTGATAGATCGATTGATCAGGTAGCCAGTGGCATCTAGGGCGTATAGCCACTGCGTGCCAGTTGAAGCAATGATAGATCTCAGCAAGAAGAGATAATAGCTGGCCATGCATGCCAATCGAAGAGATCATCAGAAGCAGATAGATGATACTACTGTATCCTCTGAATCGAGACTCTGATTTGAATGAACCACCCAACCTGCAAATTGCACAGGGTGATCGATCGAATCACTCATAATCTCCACCATTCGTCTGTCTGCCTAGGTAGCTAGCTCTACATGCAAGCAGGCAGCAGCAGCGGCAATGCATCGCCATCAGCATCAGGCTGAGTTGAGAGAGTTGATGAGACTTCCCTGTCAATACAATTCACCTGCACGGAGCCCGGACGCATGGTGGCTTGCCGGCTGTCGTCTCGGGCGCGTCGCTGTCATCTCGATCGCTATCATGGGAGCTGCGCACGTACGAGGTCGCAACCAATGGCGCCTAGCTCTGATCCTAGCTAGCTGCAGGGCTCTGAATCTCTGATCATTCATCGAGTAGAGCTGATCATTTGACGCATGAAAAAAAAATCCAACTACTAGTAGCTAGTTATCACGAGATCTTGCGGTGGAGCTTAAATGCATGGCCAGTGCTGGCTGACTCGACAGTGTCGCTCGCTTTGGCCTTTGAGCTTGACGAGCCAACACTATATGACGGAAGGAAGTACTAAACTACTTACAATTCAGGGTTTACGTTATCGTCGACAATCTTTCGGTTATCGTAATAACCGCCTTTTATCGATGGGCACCACATTCAGAGACCGCTCGATAATTTGCCTAAGTTTAAAAGGATTTAAACAAAGATTTGAATTTTTGATAAAATTTTATCGAAATTCATCGTATTTTTGTTGATAGCTGATCAATTAGCGTGGTTATTAATGATATCAACAGGTAGCAGTAAGCCCGTAACTCCCTCCTATGTGATGTTGCAAACCTTACAAAGCAATCGGCAGTCGAGGTCTCGATGGGGTGCACTAGTAGGCATATGAATTTTTTTTGTCGTTTTATTTAAATTAAACTCAAATAACTTGTTTCTAAAAGTAAATCACTTGGCTACACCACTAACATAAATAGAGACAAATACTGTGGTGTGGCAACAATGATTTGCCACGCCATTGTGTGGCCAGATCCTTCCCATGCCACAATTTTTAATTAACGCAGCAACATTGTTCTACTATAATATTTAGTAGTAAGGATAGTTCTAATAATTAAGGATAATTTAACACGAAATTGTAATGGTAATACCAAATGTTCATTTTGTACGCACGATGAAACTATATAACATCTTTTCTCTTATTGCCATGTTGCTAAATTTCTTTGGAAAATCATTTTTATCTATTTTCGATTGCAAACACCAAGGAGCTTTACTCAAGTATTTGGCAGTTGGCTTATGGGTATGTTAACATCAAAATATTTGGTAAAGCTCATAAATAGATTCGATTAAGAATCGAAGAGTCGGTCAACTTATGAATGAAATGGACTGATGGATAGATATAAAGAGTCAATTGGATAGTTAAAGATAAAAATCTATCCAAATGAGACTAGATCTAAAAAGAAATTATGTAAGCCATGGTAGAGTGATTTTAACTTTATAAAATATATCTTATAGATACACAATTTTAATTAGTTTTTCTTTTATCTCTAAGATAAATTATATTTTATCATTAAAAAGTTTATCCCGTATTCATGTCAGATTTGTGTAACCATAGGATATAAATATAGACTACATGCAACCTTATAAATTATCTTCACGTATCAATATAATATCGGTGCATCGCAACTCTAGTTTATCTAAGATTTTTCCAGTGAATTCTAGCTCTCGATATAAGGCTACATCGGTTAAGTCCGAACTATAACGAAGGTGTAAGTTTCGTCATTATCCTAGTGTATTCGCTCTATCTAAGACTTCATCAGTTAGATCCAAGCTCTTAGTCCGATTAAATATATCATATCACATTTGTGTGAATCTATCGGTTTATCGAGTTTCTTTTACCATCATCAGTCTCATATTGTATTAGCTAGGTCTAACCTTATAAACTGTTGATAGTAGATTGAGTCTTAATTCAACGGGTCTTTACATGATATTTCATCAGAGCAACCAGCTGATAAGTTATCTTTACACTAAACTTCATATCTAAAGTATCGGCTTTTCAGCTAATATACATATATCTTCAATGATTAATTCGTTAGCAATCAATGTGATCCTGTTATATCCAGCCTTATACTGACTTGGTTAGATCCAATCTATCAAGGTTGTCTTTAATATGGCTGGCATCCAAATCTAGTAGGTTTTGTTCCTCCCATCAGCTAGATATACCTGCATCAAACTCACAGCCGATAGTAGCCGATGGGTTTACCCGTTTGTTCTATCGGTACGTCCGATCTAGCTTCCGCTATTTCAGCATCGTTACTCTCGGCCTTATACTATCTTGGTTTTATCCGATCTATTAAGATTGGCTCTAACGGTATAGTCATCGGTAACCACTAGGTTTTGTCTCTTCAGAAGACAAGACTTCGCTCTCTACTACTTATCATATATTTTATTTATAGTGTTATCGGCTCTATAGTCGATGTGTTCTTTATTTTATTCCTCGCTATTTGTCTATGTCATTAGCATTTTTTAGCTGATATATGAGTGCTATAGCCTCTATCAGCAACCAACCGATAATAGAATTACATCGGACTCACAGCCAATAACTATCTCAACTCTATTGGTACATCCAGCCGATAGTAGAAGTTTGTATCGGTATATTGGTCGATTGGCTTAATGATCTAATTTTATCTATCTTCCTTTCAATTAAAGGTCAAATTAACTAGCACGTCCATAACTCCAATAACCCAAAGATGTTAAAGAGCTTAAGAAACTGCACTAAATCTAAGCAAATTTTCTTAACCTTCACATGTTCAGACGTATCACATCGAACCTCCTTCGACCAACCCTATAGGCCGATCCGTGCATAAACAGAGTATTAACTTAAAAACCAGAAAACATATCTTAATAAAACATTTGCATTATGTTAGGCTAGTAGAAATGATATGGTTTTTGATAAAATTTCAACTAAATAGGTATTTTTTAAGATAACTTATTGGTTTAGGTCTTGGGTCTAACTACAAAGGACAATTATTCCATTCATATTATGTACCAAAACTTGAAGACAACGGTCATGCAAATATTCACTAACTTTAGATGGAGAATTGATAAATGGATTGCTCTAAATAAGTATATCTCTTTCTTATTGTTAGTGTTTTTTAATATGTATTCTCTTTATTCTTTGTTTCAGTTTGTTATATCTAGTTTTGAGAAAAAAAACCTTATAATAATAAGTGGTTGTAGCTTTTTTTTACGCAAATTCTGGATTTTATCCATTGTCTAAAAAAGGTAAATGGATGGTATTGTCAAATGGCTTTTATTTGTAAATAAGTTTTAGAGGAGTTTATTTTTTAAATCAGATTTAAAATGTTAGAAAATAAAAGATAAAACCTAACATTTGAAAATACCCCATAAAGCTTTGTGTTGGGCAGCCAATAAGCTGATTGCATAAGAGAAAACCTAACATTTAAAAGTAAGAAATATATGAATCCGACAACAAAGCTAGGCCCTACGGCAACTTGTGGATGCGCCAACATAAAGAGCTTTATCTTAGGCAGGCATGATCAGTCACATCCAAGTATGCTTCATCGTACGATTCGATATGTTGCTCGTCCTGTCACTCCAGGTACAATCCAAGATGCGGCAGAAAGAAGACAACCAAAACATGTATAGAACTCGTGGAGGAACCATCATAAATCGATAGACTTGTGAACGAGAATGCTGCAGGCTTTTATTTCTCTCCACTAGTAGCGCCGGATTGAGGTGCTTTGTTGTTAACAAACTCTTGAAATGCGAGATATTATAACTTATTAGCACTAAAATTTCAAGTAAGGTAAAGATAAATATGTTAGTTTGTTATCCTAGCAAAATTTTGATGTTAAAACATATCAACGGTCTCTGGCAGAAAATACATTCTGATCCTAGTCCATGCCAATGCAACAAAACAACATCCTTATCATCTCACCTCCCCATACGGTAATTAATCTCTATTGAGTCTCATTCTTCACTTAAATTATAAGTGTGACGTATGTATATAATAGGTATCATTTACACTTTACATCAATATATTAGTATATTTATATTATTTTAAAAGAAAGCAATGTTAATAAATATGTTACCCCATCAACTCTATTTATATTCTTTTACCACCTACCCTATTCTTTTACCAACTACCCTATTATATATGCTTTAATATTATCAAATAGTACTATACACTGGTTCAATCTTATTTCATTTCACAATAACAACCAATGTTTCCCAAACAATGCTAGCACATGTATAATTCAAATTTTCTGTAGCAAAGCATAGTAATTTAGCTAGTGTCCATTAATTCATATGACAAGAGCACACAAAATTGTTATTTATCAAAATTCACGAAGAATCACATAATCACATGACATGATGACAAGAGCATTTGATTTGGACCAATGTACCAGTTAACGAGGGAATTGAACCACATAATCACAGGGATCTCCCATCCCATGTCAAACCTGATAGTGACTTGTTTTCTCCCATTTAATTTCGTATGGGAAACCAATTGCAACCATTTCTGTTTTCTAATTGAAGAATTTCTCATGGGGAAATGAGGAACATGGCCAGTTGACCTATTTAGTTCTCTGAGCTTAAAAAAATGACTTAGAACGCAAAATTGGCTCAAGGGCCACGATTTGAAATCAAGAATTTCTCAAGAACATAAAGGGAATTGATTTAATCATCGCAAGAATGGGAAATTCCGAAGTCACAAGCAAAGACCATGTATGTTTTAAGTTGGTTTTTTTAAGATGAATGTCTAATTTATGAATGTGAGTGGAACAGTTGTAGAATTTGGATAAATAGGATGTTTTTTTTTATAAAAAAAAAGGTGAGCAAGTCAGATTTAACAAGCAGGTCTGTTTTTTTAGATAATGGAACGAACCACCCTACCTCTGTATCCATAGATGTATAATTGCACATACATAATCACAGACAGATGGTCTAGGCAGGCTCTTAAATATTAAGAGGTGCATACTTTAAAGCATACCGAGGTCCAAGGGTCGGGTTTGGAGCCAGGTTACTGTTCCACCCACTAATGGTGGTTAATTTTTTTAGTAGTAACAGCTAAAAGAGAGCTAGTAAATGTTTTTTAAGTATATATCATTGAAATTACCGTGTTCTCATATGCAAAGCATGCTGGAAAAAGCTTCAAAATAACAGGGTTCAAAGCAAAATACGCCATGGGTCCTCTCCAACTTGCCTGGTTTTGTTATCAAGATTTTCCTGCATCAACGATTACGACTGTCAGGCAAGAATTTGCTTGCCATGCTTCTCCCAGGTATCGAATAAGAAACAGAAGGTTGCATTTTGAAGCCAAATGTTTAGAAAGAATTGATTTTACATGAAACAAATTAATTCACACATAAAAAAAAGTTTTTCCCACATCCCAAACAAAGCCTAAATTATTGGAGATAATAACATGACAGACCGCACACAGATATACTTTTCAATGAAATATCTGTCCGTGCCTATAACAGGTTAAACAATGAACAGTAGTCTGCAGAGCCTCAGTGACATCAAGCAGTGTTCTGATTTTCGTATGTGAGGACACAGTCCTCACTCTTAAGTTACAACAATCTCTACACTTAGAAGTGGGTTCTAGTGTTCTATGCCGGTAAGAACTACAGGGAACATAACAATTCCAGCAAGCAGCAAAGAAACCCACCCCACCCCAACCCCCCCCCCCCTATATATATATATATATATTGAGGTTTATGTTTGTTCTACCGCAAGAACAAAGAGAAATGCACCCCTCAGATCAGATTTTGTCGTGGAAGTTAACAACCAGGTCATGTGCGTCGTCAAGTAGCCTCCAGACATCCAGCTGCCCAGCCATGCTATTGCATTCTCGCAATATCTCATCCATGCTACTATACTTCTCAATTATCAGCTTCCTCCTTTGGAGGACACAAGCTGCAATGGCATAAAGCAATAAGTCATCGGTTGGTGGAGCGCGCAACCTTATTTTTGCCCAGGTGGATCTCCCAATACCAGCACGAATTGCCGCCTGATCAGCCCAAACAACCTCCCAAAGGCATACAGTCTGCTCAAAAGTGAGCTCCCTCCTGAAGAGAACCACTACCATTCTGTACACAAAGAAGCAGTCCTCAGCTTGCAACTTCTGGAGGTGTTTGTACAGGTGTGAATCTTTGCGCTTGATAATCTGAGAGACAATCTTCAACTGCCTTCTTATTCCAACCTCATCAAGCCTGAAGTTGTGCCTAGCTTTCCTCATGAAACCCACAAAGCACCAAAATGCTTCATCGTCCTCCTCCATCACTGCAATTATTGGAGATAAAAGATCACTCATACCTTGACAGTAACCAATTTCTGGATCATAGACTGCATATGCTTCAAGAAGGCCCACCAATCGAGCAGCATGATAAATCATATAGGGATCTAAATGGTCATAATCTCTTAACCCAACAGATTCTGCACACTGTGATGCTCTCTCTATAGAAATTTCGGACTGGTTTCGAGAAAACAGAATCCATTCCGTGTTTGCCCGGATAGCATCCAACCTTATAATGCGCTGCCACGTGGCAAAATCCTCTAAAGTTTTGCTAGACCTGAAAATGTCTGCCTTGAATGAAGTAGTCCTGGTAAATTTAGGATCTGGATCACAATTTTCCTCACCAGACATAGATACTCTTCCAGGATCATCTTCATCGGATGATTCAGAATCAGAAGATTCGGACTCTCCTATACAAGGATCTAAACAATTTAATTCACCTGTGTCTTCTTCCATACATTCTATAATAGCACACATTAAGTTGTCTGGTTGTTCAGGCTCACTGTGTTCAGGCTTCAGTTCCTCAAGTGACACAGAGGCCCTTGCAACAGTGACATCTTCAAAACAAGGTGATTCTGATCCTTCAGCATTACACTCTATACCAGAACACTCCACATTATTTTCATTTATTACTTTCAGCCCATTTCCCTTGTGGCAATTCAGAATTTGCTGACACTGTCGCCTCAGCTTTTCGTACTCTTTCCTGAACCAAAAGCCATGTCGATCAACAAATTCTTATCAGATTAGAAACAACATTGATCATATTTATACATCAAAGTCTCGTTTTCTCTAGCCAGTTGTAAATTAACAATATAGACTTTCTGAAGATACTCAGGGATCTTCTGCTATGTTGCAACTTAGTGTTTGGATTTGTAGTGCTGCTTGATGAGACACGGCACATTGAGCAAAATGTTACTCAACTCTACTTAAATTGAACAGCCTTTCAGAGTAATGAATATGTTACCTTTTCTTGATCTTGATGGTACTCCTTTCCTCTTCAGAGCTATTTAATTCATACCTGCACACAAGAATTGACAAGGTCAATCTCCCTTGGTTTGAAGACAAAGAACATATTAAACACAACAGAACAATCTTAACAGATTTTATGACACCAAGCCATACAATTTATCACACCCACCAAAACCAAACTAGCAAAAGTATTATGAAGGTATTAATTATCCTGGATTCACATACTAAAACTGGTATACTAAATTATCATGAAGAACTATCTCCACTAATTGATAATCCTAAATTTTTTTTAAGGGAAACAGTAAGGAAGGACTCTACTGAAACATGCATTACATCATAAGATAACAGTGTATGACCCAGAGCCGAGCTGAACAGCAACAACAAAATGCCCAAACCATATTTGGTTTATTTACCAACTAGGTGATACCAGTGGCGTAGCTGGGGTAGTCCAGGTGGGCCTGTGACTACCCTCAATTTTGGCCCACAGAATCCCCCCCCCCTGGCAGCCTGGCTCAGTGGTGTAGATAGAGAGGAACAAGCAGTAGCAGTGCAAAAAATATCAGATCGGGGACGCAGGCGCTATCTGCTAGGGTTGCCGTCCACATGTCCCGCTCCCGCACGGTGTGACAGTGCTGCACCGCCGCCTCTCATCTGTCTTCGGCGTCTAGCTTCTCTGCCCCTGGGCCCTGGCCCATCCCTCCCAGCCTCTCCCGAGCCCAGCGCCTGCTGGTCGAATGGCCACCGCCCATCGCGCAGAGTCAGCCAGCCACAAGGTGCAGGCCTGCAGGCCACAGCCGCAGGCCGCCGCCGCCACCTGGCACCCGCCAGGTCACCACACTAGCCCCTGCCAGCTGCCACATGCCGCCCTGCCCCTCTCTCTATCTCTTGGCTCCACCCACCCGCATATTGGCTCCCGCTCCCACTGAGGTTTGTGCATTTGTGACTGCCTATCTCAAATCCTCAATCCTCATTGCAAATTTATAATTGCTCGTAGAAATTGCCGTGAATGTTTGTACTCAATAAATTGTTGTTGTTATTGTCATTGTTAAGGTTTCAGATGAGGACAAAAATTCGCTATAAGGCTAGGTTGACTTGCTCACTTAGAAGTGGTTTCTTTTAAAACAAGGACTGGCATTCCGTGGGCACGATGAAAGTGATGAATCTAGAAATAGAGGGAATTTCCATCTCTAGCTTTTGAAATGGCTTGTAGTTAAAAGACAAGTTTTATAGAACGACGATTAGATCTGTTATGCTATATGGAATAAAATATTGGTTTACGAAAAAATGTTATGTTTAACAGCTGAGTGTTGTAGAAATACGTATACTACATTATATTTGTGATCATACAAAATTGGATCGAATCCGAAATAAAAAAATATGTGATTGACTAAGTATAGCATCAATTAAAAAAAAACTTATCCAACATCGATTAAGCTGATTTGACCATGCACAAAGGAAACCTCTAAAGTCATCAATACATTGTGAAATCCTAAATTAAAATAATAAGATAAAAAGAGACAGAGAAAGACCAAAAATAACATGAAGAGAAACAATAAGAAAAAATTTAAAAGAGTGGATTATAGTTAAAGATTTGTAACTGAATAAGAATACTTAAAAAACAGCTATTAACGTGACTGAACCGTGATTTAGAGATTCTTGTTGGGTTTCAACTCTAGACTAATACAACTTATTTAGAACTGAAAGATTGTGTTAAGTTGAGTTTCAAAATGGCTTATAGAAAATAATGAAGTTGAAAAGGTGGTTTTAAAAAATTAGCTAATTATTGATGTTATTTCTAAATTTGTATCGCTTAACTAAATTTATAATCGTATATGTGATTGTGGTGTTCAAAAATATTTGGTATGCGATGTCAACCCGTGGCATAGGACTACCCAACCAAAAATTCCTGGCTAGCCACTGGATGCTATGGTAAGTCTTTGTGTAAGTAACTGCAACTTCAAACTTAGCCAAAGATATGAAAGCTTACAAATTACTAGATGCAGATTAAAAAAAACATAACACTTACACTCCAAGTAGGAAGGGCCAAACTTCAGCCCTGATTCCTGGTTCGATGCCCTGGCACAACAGAAAAAGGTCAGTAGGTTTAATTAGACTGTAAGATGCAGAACATGTTCTCCTCACTACTCCCTCTGGTTTCATAATTCTTAACGTTTGGATAAGGCTAAAGTCAAACTATTAGAACTTTTTGACTATCAATAACTTATAAAATATTTAGTTTGAACACTAGAACATAATGTATAGATTAGTCTTAGAAAGTACTTTTATAAAATTAAATATTTACTTATTTTTTATATATATTATAATAGAAATTATAGTCAAAGATATAATTTTCGTGCCTGAACTTTCATATATGGATTTTGTTGGATTCATTTCTAGCCTACCTCAATTTATTTGGAACTAAAATTGATATTGATATTGTTAAGTCAAAGATATGTTTTGAAGACCGTGACGTTGCTCAAAATGTCAAGAATTATGGAATCATAGGTAGTATATATGCCTAAATCTTTAAACAAATAAAACGACAGGCAAGTATACATATATACACATGCAGGATAGCTATGCAAATGAATTATCATACTCACCCCGCTGCGAACTTTCTTCAGAAACTTCTTTCCTCCATCACGAAGCTTCCCATTAGCAGAAAATAGACCTTCCCATTGTTGACGAGAAAGTACACGTTTTCTTTTCCTTCGAGACCATGGAGACTTAATTCCACCCCTGGAAGAGGATTAGATAATAGTTTTAGAAAATGGAGAGACCAGAAGATTTGGGTCAATAAAAGATAAAACCACCATACCAATGGAGAGACTAAATAAAAGCCTAACATACTACAATGTCATGATGTACCGGTTGGTCTCTACGCTACAACATCCAAAGAGAGAATGCTTTTGAGTCCTCATCAATGCTACTCACATATCATTTGAATGCACAAGAGAAGGTTGAAAACTACATGCAT
Source organism: Oryza coarctata (assembly GCA_030770085.1). NCBI lineage: Eukaryota > Viridiplantae > Streptophyta > Magnoliopsida > Poales > Poaceae > Oryza > Oryza coarctata. The sequence goes on along the minus strand of CM061479.1, from coordinate 14,085,446 downwards.
GGAAAAAACTCATATAAAAGACAGATACAGAAAGTATTAATTAGTCCACCAAATAAACTTAATACAGAAAAACTCCCTCCCAGTTATTGTTCTAAAAATGCTATTAAGACCATAATTGTGCAGTGTCCAGGACACATTTGTTATCCACTCTATAAATCGATTTTAATCAAGCATTTATGTTCTACCATATTCTAACCTAATCATATATAGACAAATACTACATACATTGATCAAGAGGCATAAATCAGACAATACTATCTAATCTGTGGATGAAATGTAGTTTCTAGTGCCATGTTAGTGACAAATTTGATGGTATTTTCCAAGCCAGTAACCTTTGTGATGGTACAGAGCAAGTTGGTAACATCTGGATTCAAGCTCAAGGAGAAAACTGCAGTGAACAGGTTTCATCAATGCTTATCAGTTGACGTATATTTGTCAGAGTTTGGAGCAGGGTGTTTCCTAAGAAAAAAGTGACCAGATAAAAATAATTTTCTAGGCAATGATTCACAGCTCTATGATGCCCATGGTTATAAAAGTAAGCATTACCGTCAACATGCAGTTCTCTATAATATTATGTATAGCAGTGAAACAAATAAGCAGAAAGGAAACAAGAGGTAAAATGCCAAAGTACGTAATATCAATGGTGTGGACAGATCACAGGAAGAATTGAAGGCGTCTCATCTTAAAAGTCCTGTGATTTACAATGATATGTAACTTTAGGTGACTAAAATTTTAGGCAGCATTTACAGTGTGACAGTACATGGTTGAGGTTGTCCAACATCAGGTGGTTTGGCCATATACCCGCCAGTATATTATGAAATCTTAAGTTAAGATAATAAGATAAAGAAAGCTAGAGGAAAATCAAAACTAACATAGAGAGAGATAATAATAAGAGACTTAAAAAAGTAGATATAGCTGAAAATTTGTACTTGATTAGAAAACAATTATTAACGTGTCTGAACATTCTTGTTGAGTTTGAACTATATCCTATCCCAACTTGCTTGGGCTTAAAAGGCTATGTTGAGTTAAGTCGTATTTATAGTGTAACAGCTTCACTCCCAAACCAAAAGGAAACATAACACACCCACTACTATTCTTAGAAACTGCATCTGCTACCTTAGGGAACAGGAGTCACCTCCAATGTCCTACGTACCATGTCATCTAAAATTAAGAAACAACAACCACCTAAAGCACACAATTCAAGATAGAAGTAATCTGCCCCTTGTTCAAACCATCACAAATATCCTGAAGCAATTGTGCAAGCTGCATTGAGCACTAAGATTGTCACTAAACTAGGATAAAAGCTTATCAGACCCAAATATAGGTAACCTCGAGAATAATCAAACCATTCTGCAAACGTAATCTGTGATGTCTCTGGGTCAACAAACCAAATTATCCTTACTATCATGTCAACAGACTGAACACACAATCGATTCACGCTTCAAAATCCACTGTCCACAGTTTGGATGGCAGGTTGCAACCTTCCTACATGAGGTAGGAATCGCTAGCGCACACAATAAGACAAGCTGTCACTTAACGTTTTACTGCACTTCTAAGCTGAAATCCAAAACTTGATTGGATTGGAGCGCACAAAAACCATAACTTGAGCACCTAAGCAGCCTCCAGACCACCAATTAGATCAGAACAAGTTAGGCTAGACTCCACAGCAGCAGATCAAAGGCTCCCAGAAGGAAAGGAATACGTTAGAACTAAAAAAGGAGGCATTTTTACTCCTTCCACCAATCCGAAGGAGAAACCCACCGATCCGAGTGCGGCGAGGACGGCGCGGGCGCGGGCGAGGACGACGACGACGCCGCGGCAGCCGCCGAGGCAGGCACCAGAGCCACGGAGCTCCCCGCCGAGGCCGACGACGACGAAGACGCCGCGGCGACGAGCAGCGACCGGAGGTGGATCCACGACGAAGACGGCGGCGAGGACGCGGCCGTCGGCGACGAGGACGACGACGACGGAGAGGACGAGGTGCTGGATCGCCGCAGCGCCTTCATATCCCCCTCCCCTCTCCCCCTCTCTCCCTCACCCACCAAACTCCCCAAAAACCAACCACCGCCCCCCTCCCCACCCCCACCACTACCAGCGTCACCACTGCCCTTTCCCCCACCACTCCATCCTCTCCTCTTCCGCCTCCTCCTCCTCCTCCTCCGCCGCCACCGCAGGATCTCGCCGCCGGCGTACGGCGCCGCGCTAGGAGGCACCGGTTAAAAATTCGTTTTTTTTCCCCTTGGCTTTAACTCGACCCTTTAAGCTCGTAGCGAAACAGACAAAGAGAGAAAAAAAAGAGGCCGCATGTGACGCCAATAAAGCCACACCCACACCCACACACCCAACACAAGAGAAGAGCAGAGAGAAGAGAGAGGAATGGGTGGGTGCCGTGCGCGTTTAGACGGGTCTTGTTCTGACCTGCCATGTGGGACCCACCTTCGTCCCCGCCGTGGGGCCCAGGTGCCAATGACTGAAGCTGATGGTGAGCCCCACCGCATTCGTTCGTGGATCTGTTCATCCGTTTGAAACTTTGCAATTCCTATGATATTTCGGAAGGAATGGAAATATTGTGGCAGGAGCCTATGGCCTTTTTTAATAGCTTAAGATTAAACTAGGTGATGAGAATTTGTAAAATTTATTTTTTCATTCTATAACTACATATTCTCATAATATAATATGAGTTACAATCTACGTTATTTTGGGAGCTGAAAATTTTGGATATAGTTGATAGAAGCTCCTATTTAATAGGGAGTATGAATTTAATGTCAATACATTTTTTTTCTCTTAAACATTGTATTTTTTGCATATATATATATATATATATATAAGAAAAATATTTTAAATATATTTCTCAACTTTACAAAATTTAATTTAATCACTTATACTCCTCAAATAATTACCTTAAATCATTCGGCTATATACATACTCTTGAATTTAATACGGTTTTTTTATAATTTTTATGTTTATGTGAGTACCTAGCTTAGCTTGTAAGGACAAGAGGAAACTGGGTCGGTTGACCTGAATATTGTTTACTTTGCTAGTTTTTTATTTTTTTTAATTTTCTATGCATTGTCTCCCGTGCAGAGATTGAGTTGAGTGTATTTTAACTCAACTCGCAACGTTTAAATACGAGATTTGGTAGAATAATATCAGTGGTCTAAATATTTGGCCAAAAGGTGTGTACTTGCAATAGCTGAAATTCTGAGTGAACCATTCCGAGTGGACCAAATCCACACGGTTTTATCCAGGAGAAGAAGCTTATGAAAATCCCAACCACTAATTAACCTTTTTTCTTGACCTAATCCTTCACTGATCTCATGTAGGTCAATGTACGTGTGAACTTATAAAATGGGCATGGCCGTGATCAAGACGGTTGACTTGTCAACGGATCAAAGATGCTCCAAAAAAAAAGTAGACAGATAGAGAATATTTCGCGTGGACCGACTCTTTGAACCGGTCGTTTCAAATCATTCATTCATGGATGCAAACAAATTAACAAACATACACATTCGTATAGATGACAAATTTGTATGCATCTTATGTAACTGAAGTAGTTAGTTTTTAAATGTATGTTTAAGCATTCGTCTTATTTAAAAGTATTATATAATTATTATTTTATATTTTATATTTTATATATTTATATAAAAATTTAAATAAAACAAATAGTACAAGTCAACCTAATCAAGTAAATACAAAAGTTCATGTGCGTAAGCAAGCATTGGAATTGTAGTTTTTTTTTTCATATTCAAGAGATTACGTAGCTATAAATTTCAATGTAATACACGTGGTTAAAATAAAGCAGGCCCAAAAAAGGACAAAACCTTATAACAGAAATGCAAATCGATCGGTCAGGTCTGTCCGGCAATCATAACCACCCGAAATCTTGTTCTGCATTGGTCGCATCTTTCACGAACACCTTTACCTTTCTCATCTCTTTTATCGATGGCCGCGATCGTAATATGATTTCTTCTTCTTCTTTTTTTTTTGCGAGGATAATATGATTTCTTCTGCTACCATCTGTTAATAATTCTCTGTATATCCAGCTTAGATGATAGTACAAAAATTAGGATCCTTGTATGCAAATAAGTTCAATCATTAAGTCGCCGTTTGCAGCACAAGAATTTTGCCAGAATCTCGCATGAAACAAATAAACATGCAAATCAGAAAAGTTATCATAAGTTCTAGAGATGGCGGGAAAAGATTGGAGTAATTTTTTTGTGGGAACCCAACAGCAGCAACGACAGAGCTCCTCATGTAGTTATGAGCAACGTGTCCATCAGGCCGAGACCAAGCTTCTGACTCTTTCAGTTTTATTATCTGAACAAAAGCCTTCCCTGGCAACACCATGATGAGCTCTAACATTCTAACATGGCTAAGGTTAGGTTTTTTTTATTCTAGTTGAACAAAAAGCCAAGGTTAGATTTTTAGAGTGCCCCCGATTCTAGGCCACGTTCTTTTGCTCTATGCTCATGTGAGGCATGAGAAGAAGGGAGAGTCACATGAACCTGGGTGAGGTCAGGTACTACTTGCTGTAAATTGGAGTGGCAGAAGAAACTTTTACTGGAGCAGCTCATGGTATCATGTGTTGCTGCCTGTTGGGATTTGCTGTTTGTTGCTGGGAGTAGTGTGCATTAGCAGGATCAGGATGCAATGTCTGGCAGGCAGGCAGCAATGCAGGTGATTCCAGGAGGAGGACCAGGGCTGCAAATGGCCGAAATGGGCGGTGCGGAGGCTGGCCGGCTGGGCGGCCGAGAGCCCGTGGCTGCACGGGGGGAATGCATCTATGCTCCATCATCTCCACCTCTCCGTGCATTCATTCTGAATGTGTCCACCCCCGGTTGGGCTGCCAAATCATGAGCGCCTGTGTCGAAAACGCACGGAATTTATAGGTATTTGGTTAGGGCTCCCTTTGGAATGTATGGGATTTTCGTAGGTATTAGTTCAGTTCTTGTGAATCTCATTAGGGTTTTGGGACGCATGGAATTTATAGGTATCTGGTCAGGGCTCCCTTTGCAATGTATGGGATTTTCGTAAGAATTAGTTCAGTTCTTGTGAATCTCATTAGGGCCCATTTGGAACGTATGGAATTTATAGGTATCTGATTAGAGCTCCCTTTGGAACGTATGGGATCTATAGGGTTTTCGTAGGAATTAGTTTAGTTCTCGTGAATCTGATTAGGGCTACTCTGGAACTTATTAAACTTATAGGATTTTCGTAGGAATTAATTAGTTCAATAATCATGAAATTCCCCCAAAATTCTTTCATTACTAAGGAGCAAGGATGCCTTAAAACAAATTTGTTACAGCTCAAGATATTAGTACTTAGTACTGCTCGAAGTGTGAATATGTGCATGAGAATTTAGTTGCCAGAAATGTACTGTGGTCAGTGTGAGACAGCATAACTAATGGGTAATTTATGTGGGGTGGAAGAGACATGTCGCTAATCACTTCTGCGTTCCCTACCTAGAACGTACAGCTCTTTAGGATGCAGCCTGAGTAAATTCATCCTTGTGCTGTACGGGCTGAAAATATAGATCTGGCGAATAAACCTGTTAACTACCTATGCATATAAGAGGTATTGACGTGATTAACTGATCTAAATATTTCCAATGCAACACCCAAAGAAGGTTATTTCTCAACGGAAAACTGAAGATACTCATAACACATACTCTGAATATGACTACAACATAAAGTCCTAGGTTCTCGTTAGAGAAAAATCATGCAGGTAGGACAACTCAACTATGCAGGTCCACTGAGCCCTTTATTCAAGATAGATGCACCGTGGTTGTATCACAATGACCTCACTTTGCCCAGCAACATTGGCATCACTACTACAATCAGTGAACAAAATGAACTCTCTATCTTGCATTAAAACCATGAATGTGCAGAACATGCACCAAATGTTTTCTCTATCTGAAATTCTGAATATGCAAAACATGCAGATATTGATCACCGGTTGATTAACAGCACAAATTCAACAAATATAGACGCTTGAGCAAGGGCTAGGAAAGGTTACTTAATAAGCTGAAACCAGGAGTGTATCAGACACACCGCTCTGAACAATATACAACATAAATGAATTTCCTTACAAGTGATCCATAAAGGAGGAATGCAACTTTGCAGGCCCCTGGATCTTTTTTTTTTTTTTTGAGAACGAAGCTCAGTACGACCAGCTTTTGATTGAAAAGGCTTAAACAGTATCCAGGCTGGGATTAGCCCCTGCATCTTTATTTAGGACAAAAAGCATTAAGTTTTGATCACCATGGACTTCACTTGTTCTGTAACATTGACACTGCTGGCTTGTCAGTGAACCAAGTGAATTCTCCATATTGAAGTACAGCCATTTCTACAGGCAGCAAATCAGACGAAGACTGCTTGTCTGAAAGTGCTTTCTGCACTGCACCAGCTTTCCCAGCTCCAGTGACCACCATTGCAACATATGCAGACGAGTTGATCACGGGAAATGTAAATGTAATTCTCTCGGGTGGTGGCTTTGGAGAATCCTTGATGTAGGTGACCCACCTCTTGTTCTCATTAACAAGAGGGTGGCCTGGGAAGAGAGATGCAATATGGCCATCAGGGCCCATTCCCAGAAGCATGACGTCAAACCTAGGAAACCCAGTTGATTGTGACATTGCAATCACACCATTCTTGACAAGTTGCTTCAAGCAAGTTTCGTAGTGATCTGCTGCTCCCTCAGCTGACAGGGCATCATTGATAGCATAAACTTGGCCAGTAGGAATTGGGACCTAGAAATTTGGAAGGCAGCACCTAGTTAAGTACTTCTGAATACACAGCAAACAAATTTACACACAGCCAGAAACTGCTGAAAATGCAATGTAGTAGACAGGGTCATTTTAAGGTAGTATATTTCAAGAGCTTGTCAGCTTGGTACAAATTTGAGAACAATTGAACATGTATACAGGTGAGCAGATTATAAAAGACCACTGCTCACTGTAAAATAAAGTGTATCATCATTGCTGAACCCAAATGCTTATGCTAATAACTCACATAGAGCAGTAGAGGTTTTGTAAACTGGATGAGAAGCACTAACGTTTTTGTTAGACTCTAAATTGTAGAAAATAAATGATTACAATCAATTTCCATAAGCCTGAAAATCTTAATTTGTTCTTCACATATCAAGTGTCATGTCCATGGTTATAAAAGTACAACAACATTAATAACATCAAAGACTTTTTTTTAGTCCCAAGCATATTCAAATAAGTTAAAAATATATCCCAACAGAATTTACATATCAAGATTTAAGCACAAATATATATATTTTTCATACTCCTATTTAAAGACAAGGCAATGAGAATATTACCACATTTCTAGTATCTTTTTTATTGTCTCATCCCATATCAATTTCGGCCCTCCCTTGCCTCTCCTTACAATATTATCACAGTTTAGAATTTTACTATACACAGTTATCTTTAAAGATCTCTGTTAAATATTTTTAAATCATCTACAGTTTTAGAAAAGTTTTTTTTTCAATTAGTACTATATCTAACCTATCATATATATCATTGTTCCAGACCCGATATATATCCAACGGAACATACGTATTTTTATAACACTTAACTGTTAAATATATCGTCTTTTTATAAACCAACATTCTACACCCTATGACATCACAGGTCTAATCGTCATTCTATGAAACTTGCGCTTTAACTTTTAGGGTATTTTCTTATCGTAGAGAATGCCTAATGTTTTTTGCCATTTCATCTATCATGCTTTGATTCTATAGCTAACATTTTCATCAATATCAACATCTATATGTAACATCGATCCCAAATAGTGAAAGCTATCCTTTTTAGCCCTCTAAATTAATATTTTTTTGTCTCATATGTAGTAGTGACAAAGTCACATATCATATATTTAGTTTTAGTTCTGCTAAGCCTAAAACCTTCTGACACTAGAGTTTATCGCCACAACTCTAGTTTTCTATTTACTCCCGCTTGATTTTTATCGATTAGCACTATATTGTTAGCGAAAAACATACACCAAGAGATATCCCCTTATATATTCCTTGTAACCCTATATATGATTATGTAAAAAGATAAGAACTCAAAGCCGACTCTTGATGCAGTTATATTTTAATTGAAAAATCATCTATATTTTCACCACTCGTTCGAAACATAGTCACAACATTACTGTACATATCATTAATAATAGTAATGAACTTTATTGGAACTTTATACTTGTCTAAAGCTCCCTATATAATATTTCTTAGTATTTTGTCATAACTTCTTCAAGTCAATAAAAATCATGTGTAAGTCATTATACACCCTATACCACTTCATAACTTATCTTATTAAGAAAATTACTTCTATGGTTGAGCTTATGAGCATGCAACCAAATTGGTTTATGGAGATCTACGTCATTTCTTTCAAACGATGCTCGATAGCGCTCTTCCATAGCTTCATACCATAGCTCATCAACTTAAATTCCCAGTAATTAGTATAATTTTGAATCTCTTTTATTCTTGTAGATCGATACCAATATACCTCTTCACTCTTTAGGAATCTTGTTCGACCAAAAAATATGATTAACCAACTTGGTCAGCAATATTATAGCTAAACCCCCAACACATTTTCACACCACGATTAAGATACCATCAAGGTTCATCGTCTTACCTCCTTCATTCTTTTCAATGCCTCTATATTTGATACCATTAAACAAGTTGTCAAGATACTATTGCTATCTAGTATGATATCACCAATCTTTGTTAAGAGTTGTTCTATCTTATCCTTAATACACTTAACTTAGTTGAACTCTCTTGTTTTGTTCTCACAAACACTAGCCATCCTACAGATATCCTTGTCTCTTTTCTTTATACTTAATTGTTGGTAAAAATTCTTATAAGCATACCCCTTTGCCTCACTCACAGCTCGTCTTACGGATCTTTTCACTATCTTGTACTTCTTTATATTATCTGCACTCCTATCAATGTAAGAGCATAAGCATTTTTTTCTCTCCTTAATATCTCTTTACACTTTCTTGTTCCACCACCAAGAATCTTTAGGTTCACATCTACTCCCTTTCACTTCAAATACCTTTAAAGCCACTTTTCGAATGCAGATTGCTATTTTTTTTCACATGTTGTTTACATCGTCTTCTTCATTTCAAGAGCCATCTTTAATAATTCTTTCATTAAAGATAATTGACATTTATCTTTTCAATTTCCACCACTGTCTTTGCAATCTTGGCTTATTTATTCCTATGGGCACACACCTAAAATCGAAAGTCGGACACCAAAAGCTTATGTTAAGAAATAATACTCTCCCAATATTACCTTACAATCCAAACATGCACGTTTGTTTTCTCTTATTGTGAGGATAAAGTTAATCTGGTTAGAGTATTGTTCACTACTAAAGGTTACTAAATGGGACTATCTTTTTTTAAAGAAAATGTTAGCTAACAACAGGCCAAAAGGTATAGCAAAGTCTAAGATCTTCTCTCTCTCCTTATTCCTTTTACCATACCCAAAACCTTCATGTGCTACCTCAAAACATAAATTTGTAGATCCTACATAATAATTAAGATCTTCTCCTATGAAAAAATTCTTACTAATAGGTACACATTTAACCATGACATCTAAGTCTTTTCAAAATTGACTGTTAGCATTCTCATCATTGTCTACTTGGGAGGCATGCGCGGTAATTACATTCAAGACCATATCACCAAAGACTATGATTGACTAAGATGATCATATCTCCTTACCTTCTCACTTCCAACACATCACTCTAGAGGCTCTTATCAATCAAAACTCATGCTCCGTTTCTATTGGTAGCATTCTCGAGTACCAAAGCTTAAAGCCAATATTTTCTACCTTTGCCTTGTGATCCTTCCATTTAGTCTCTTAAACATATAAGATATTTACTAATATAAGATATTTACTAACTCTCTTAACTTACCTTTAAAAGACTCTACGTTCCAACTAACTAAATGACTAGTTTTCTTACCCTTCACACCCATCGAGTCAGATATGAAGACCATTGCTCATGTTTTATTATATTCAGGTGGTGATGTAGCACGCCACTAAAGAAACGATGACCCGATCCTTACTCATTTGACACTATGTCTAGATCACGACATGGCGTGTCATCAAGGGTGTGGCGACTTAGCCCTTGCCTATTTAACACCATACCCATGTTCCGATATGGCGTGTCGCTAAGAGATTTACATCCCAACAGTTTTCTCTTGGATTTCATCTCCTTTTGAGTAGTTGGGCTTTTTACAATGGCTAACCAAGGCTAACACAACTTTTAGGGATGGGACCCCCTCCTCCTTTATCAGGTATTAGTAACTGCTATGTTGAGATAATACAGGCGAAGTTGTCCATGGTTTTAAAGTATTAAACTAAAATTAGTTGCAAAATAGGGGAAAACAATTGTATGATCTGATTATCAAAAGCTAATTTAGACATACAGATTGTATGACCTGACTATCAAAAGCTAATTTAGACATACAGAGATGACCGACAAGTCATGTGATTCTTAAGGAAGACCATATTGCCAGAGTCACATATTACTTGTGAAGAGTATTTCAAACTGAAGTTTGATAATGATAATGTGTGATGCGATGCATGCAAATGTTCAGTCCCACTATCAATTTCTAGTAACTGGTATCAAGGACTTATGCCAAAGCTGAACAACCCATTACAGAATTCTATTTACACTGTAATTTTCCGGTGTAATCAGCAGTAAGTTATAGTGTCACACAATTTATACCAATAATTCTTTGTTTTCATCTCCAGTTAACCCAAGCATTACCAGAATTCAATTCCTGAATGACTTGCTATCACTCTAAACCGCAAAAAAAAATGATTTCCAATAGGCCGAACAGATCACGGCCTCACGGGGAAGGTCTAAATGACTAGAACGAGCAATTTCAGAAAGAACAAGAAATCCAGAGCTCGCGGAGAATACCTTGGAGAGCAGCCCGTCCAAGGCGAGCTTGTAGTTGCTATCCTCATGATCCTTGGGCACCACCCTCTCGTCCACCCAGAACACATGCCACTTGCTCCACTCCACCGAATCAAGGTATGGCGGCTCCGTGAGCTTCCTGCCCGACCACCAAAGGACGAATAGATTCCTTATGCGATCCGAAAACACCAGAGGAATCCAAGAAAAGCGCGATCTCTCTGGGGAATACGCGCACCCAGATCACATCACCTGAGGGCGTTGACGAGGGATCCGCCGGAGAGCACGACGGTGAAGGCGCCCCTCTCGGCGGCGAACTTCTCCGACAGCTCCGCGGTGTACTTCGCCAGGGACACCGCGAGGTCCTCCTTGGATTCGAAGATGAGCAAATTCTTCTTCGACCCGGCCTCGGCGGCGGGGGCGGGGCCGGGGGCGGCGCCGTCGGTGGCCATCGCGGCGGCGGCAGGGGGAATGGTGGTGCGGGAGGAAGAGGCAACGAGGTGAGGGCTTGAGTGGAGAGGCCTGCGGCTTGTCGCCGGAACCCTAGACGCCGGCGGCGAGCGGCGGTGGGTGAGGAGGAGGGGACGGGAGGGGGAAGCGGCGGCGGCGACGGCGGCGGAGATGGAAACGGACATGGCGAAGGCGATGCGTTATAAGAGGGGAGTGGACTAGTGGTTGAAGTGACAGGTGGATGGAGAGAAGTGCCACGTTTTGTACCGTTCAGATCGAGATGGACGGCTTGGATGCGGAGATCTCGAGAAAGTAAATATACCAAAAAAAAATGAGAATGATAGACTTCTTAGTAAAAAAGAAATAAATATTTAGCAAAACATTATAAGGATTTCAATATCTGGTATTAGAGTTATTAGGTGTTCTTAGGCTACATTTGGCAGCTGGGTTGGGAACATTTCCTATATTTTTTAGGTGTATACTTCTCGAATGGTTTATTTTTTTATAAAAAATTTGTATATTAAAATTATTCAAAATATATATTAATCTATTTTAATTTTTTTAAAATATTTAATTAATCATGATGCACGTAATGCTTCACAACCCCTCCTCCGAAAGCATCTTTAAACAAAATTATTAGTTGAGAGTGTTCGATGGACTTCTCGCTTTTTATATTACAATTACAACTTTTGGGGGAGACACATTTTATCCTTGAAATTCTTAAAAGGGGCATGCAATTTCAGCCATTGGTTGAGACGCATGGATTCTATATAGTTATGCAGAATTTTATAAGAATCAAAAAAATACATCTTGTTTGTGTACGGTCACTTACCAATTTAAAATTTTGTATTTGGTTGAAAAGTCTGACAGTAATAACTTTTACATAGAACCTCTTTGCTTTACTTATAATTATTATAAGCAAAATAATTTATTAATGATTAAAAAATAATTTATGGGTAAAACTTTTACACATATATGCCTTTATGATTTAAAAAATGTTGAAAAATAAACTAAGATGAAAAAAATCTAAAATCAACTTTTTAAAATTTAAATATTTGCTTATGCTTATAAGCATAGGGGTAATAGTGTCATGCATGAGTATCATTATATTTATGTTTAAACATACTTTTATATAGTGTTAAATTAGTAAAGCAGTTGTCGATAAATATCAATGGTCAAAGTTCTTCCTTGAAAACATTGTCAAAAAAATTATAATCCTTATATTTTTCGAGGCAGGTAGTACAATAGACATTCTACACAAGTTTAGCATATGAAAAATAAGGGAAGATTAGACAGTTGAACCCAATCCTAACTTGACGAGCCTTGATAATAAGAATAAGAGAAAGTTCAGTTGAATCTCTGCTATGTTTTTGAGATTTACCTCATCATCTATATATTCAGGAAAATTAAGGTACCTTACAAATATAAAATTATCTGTAGATAGATGTTTGAAAGGGGTAGGTAGACGAAAAATCCCCCATGATTTGTGCATTTCTCGTCTATTAGCCGTAACAGGCATTCAGGCTAGGTTCATGTTCTTGTGTTCCAATTTAAGATTGGCCCAGCACAACAATTGGTCGATGTAATTGGGCTTATACGCAGCCCAACAAATACTTTTTTGAAAACTTTTTGAAAACACCCAACTAGTACTTTAGCTCTATGCAAAGTGTACGTTCTAACTGAAGACATCTATACGTAATTTTGAACCCTTTCTTAAGAGAAGTTGATCTGAAGTACTAAACGTTTGCTTGAGAGCTATGAACATTCAGATACTATTGCCATCCAGAGACCGATTTGCACGTAAGATATAGATGGAGACAGATATTCTGTTTCGGAGACAGAAGGCATCTTAGTTTTAGAGAAGCGCACCCAAGCTGTGTTGGATCGTCGTCATATCTCTGTTACCAAAGAAACAGAATCCATCAGTGCTTTGCGAAGGCTGTAATCACAACCCCAGACCCCTTTGAGAAGACCTCATCATCAGTTAGTGGCAGTTCCCGTCGATCAATGAGGCACTCAAACATATAACTCCAGGTCCCATTAGCAACGGAGGTAACTCTCGGTCGCTGCGATAATTGAAATGTTTCGTGTGAAATTCCGCGCTTACGAGACAAGGATGATGTAAGAAAGCCATGTCAAGAAAAATAAATGAAGATGGTCTTCGCGTCAAATCTCGTACGCACGGTGCGAACACATCGACATCTGAGAGGTCTGTTTAGTTTCAGTGTAGGCCGATCGGTTTCTTTCCGTGACTCGAGGAACGTGCGCCAACGCCCATGAGATTTGCTTGGCTCTGACGTAACGGTACGGGTACGAGCGTGCCAGTCAATTTGATCCTACAAGGAGGTGAGCCAAACGGGTCAGTTGGATGATAGATCGATATAAGTTCTCGCTATCGGCTGGTCGCTGATAGGATTGAGATGGTCATCAACCACATTCGGATGGCTCCTGCTATCGACTGGTCGCCGATAGGGATCGAGACGCTCTTTTATCGGCTAGGGAGCTAATGAAGACGTGGACAGATGTCGATAAAGAATCTGATGGCTCCGAGTGTGGTAAAAGTGAGATTCTGATCCATTAGCCATAAAGTTAATGGAGGCACCAAATGGTATTTAAAGCAAAGCTCGTCTTGAAAGCGAAGGCATATGTGAACTGGCAAGAAATTGTATAAAAGATATACCGGCTATAAAAACGATGCCGCTTCGGATATGGCATGGACGAAGTGAACCTATCGGCCTCCGATGCGCTTGGTGTGGCTCATGAAGGGGAGTCTCGTGTGTATCGGCCGAGGAGTCTATACGCTGGGCATGTCGCTCAATGTATAGATAACTCATCCGTTAACACTCCGATGAAACGCCATACAGAGACCTATAGGCTTAAAGCTCAATCTACCGTCAGCAATCTCGTAAGTTAAAACTAACTGATACAGCATAAGACCAATGACGACGAAGAGAACTTGATAGGCCGATAGACCCTGCACAGATGTGATGCGATACATCCGATCGGCTTAAGAGGTTGAATTTAACCGGTACAGCACGAGACCGATGACGATGGAGAGAGCTTGATAGGCCGATAGACCTTACACGGACGTGATGCGATACATTCGATCGGCCTAAGCGGTCGAACCTAACTGATACAGCACGAGACCAACGACGGCGGAGAGAGCTTGATAGTCCGATAGACCCTATACAGACATGATGCAATACATCCGATCATCCTAAGAGATCGAACCTAACCGATACAATCTTAGACAGAACAAGACATATCGTGATAGCGGCGGGAATTTCGACGAATTACCCCTTCGTCGAAGATCGAAGTTAACCGATGCAACCCCACGTTGAGAGCTAGACCCCACCGGTAGAAACCTAGATGAACTAGGATGGCAATGCGACGAAGTAGTATTAATGGAAAGATGTGTTAATTTATAGGTTTTCAGGGGTCTATATTTATACCCTGGCATTACAGAGTCCGACGCGATTACAACAACTACCAGACATTATCTCATAAAAATATAAAATAAAAATATCTTTAACTAAACTAACTAAACCTTTATATGATTTATATAGATAAAATATCCTGTCGTAAGTGCCACGACTTTTTCTCAAACTTGATCTCATCTAAATAATCTTTTATTTTTGGATCAAATCTCTTCTTATCCGATTGGTTTTGTTTCTATAGTAATCAGACTTTTTTTTTTATTTTAACCGATCTTTTTTTAATATTTACATGTACTTTTTAAATTTTAACGTTAACCGATGGTGTGGCCATAATGTTCAAATACTAATACATATCTAACCGTGATACTCATATTTGATGGATGAGTGTCTTGTCTAGAATGATCTCATCTTTCTCTCTGATAGATCTAAAGAATACTCGTATGAAATAAAAATATGAAGGATGGCCGATAATGATAAACCGCTAGATTATAGAAAAAAAACCACATATGTGATGGATTTATATTATCATAATATTATATATATAATTTGCAATTTATCAAGGTTTTTATATTAATGACCAATTATCTATCTTGTTAGATGAGGTTTTTATATCGATGACCATTCAGCTGATAGAGATAGGACTTACGACCTATCACAAACGATCAGTTTCGTAATAGTGAGATCTGCCATGATGTGGGCGCCCAACGGAAGGAGAGCCGCTGTTGTTGGTGTTGGTATCGATCGCCTCCACGTCTCGATCGACCGATGGCGAGACGGGAACAGCAACGTGCAGCAGAGTGGGGTATGAGCTTCACGCGCCGATGCTTGCCTTTACGATTACAATCATCGGCTGCCATTCCGCTAGCTAGCTGCTGCTTTGGCAGTTTCGTCTTGTTGTATTGTAACCTGAGCTGCTACTGGCTGCTTGGGTGCAGAGCGCCACTGCACCCAGCCACCCCACCAGTTTAATGATTCACAGCGATGCAGCAGCAGCTGCAGCCAATCAGCCATGGCCAGTTTGTGAGCAGCTGCCAGTGCTAGCTAGGTGACCAGCCATGGGTTGATAAGTAAACGAATAGACAGTTGCTGGCAAGTGGCAACAGAAAGGCGTAGGGGAGCAAGCAGAACGGTATGGTGATGAGACGTCGCGGTATGGACAATAATAGGGTAACGTCTTACAAGACACATCAACTGTAGCTTTACACTGTACTACATGCATATATATATATATATATATAGACAGGCTATTCTTCATCACTTCAACACTGCAGAGCAAACAGGCAATAACAACAACAACAACCACAAGGGGGACTGAACGCTGTCGACAATATGCATATATATTTCTCTTGAGCAGGGAATCCGAAGCATGAGGATGGATCCAACAAATCCTGCGAAGGTGAAAGAGAGATTATTTTAGCCCGTTCCTGATCAAGACGCATTGTCGGCCAAAATTGTTTTCAGATCTTAACAAGCTCAGAAAAATTGGAATCAAAAGACATCGACTTTGGTTCAGAAAATCAGAACACCCCCCCCCCCCCCCCCCGGTTTTTCCAATATGGAGTGTGATGCATACAGGACGGAGTTAACTTCACTATGCTGACATTTTAAAATAGAGAAAAAACGTAAAATAGATGCTTATATATATATATATATATGTGGTGAAATTAAGTTGCTTTGGTGATTTGGTGCATCATAGCTCCAGTCCACAATAATACAAGAGCGAGAACAAGCTTGTTAACCTTTCTATAGCTGGGACCGAATCCAACAAGTTGTTCACATTTTCAAAGAACTCATTGATTTCAGGATAGATCCATTAAAAGAGGATTGACTGCATGTCTAGTGTCTGTTAGCCTTTTTCAGCACATGCACGTCGTATTGCAATTGCAGTGTTTGTTGCACGCGACTGTTCCATGCCATGTGCTCGTTTTGCTTGGAAGGAAGCTTTGCATCATGGCTGGGAAGAATGCCTTCTAGTGCGATCCCATGCTTCCTAGTCACTGTGTTTCAATTTGTGTCGCTCTTCCCACCATAGGCAATTCCATGATAGGATCCATAGAGACACTACTTAAAAATATTATGAAGAACAGTCTCCATGGTCACTGTATCCCAACCCCTAACCATTAAAAAAACACAATTCTTTCTATTTTAATTGTCATCAGTTAACTCACATGGTTTTCTGAGAAAAAGTGAAGAACAAGGGATCGTCTCAGAGTTTAAACCATACTGAGGCATAAGCAGTAACAGGATGTGCTTTGAGATTCCAATAATGAGTAGAAGCAATAGGTGACTAACATTTTGTTTAAATTAGTAACATACCCATATATTGCAATAGGCTATACGACTGGGGATGGAGATAGACTGGGAGTGTGGATAAAGCATAAAATAATGGATCCAACTGTTTTTTCATTAACCAATCACTTGGTTTTTCTGATTTTCTCAGGGAAGGCGACGGTTGCGCTTCGTGCAACGTGGGGAGGAAAGGACGGATGACTCCACTTTTAAGAGTAAAGATACAGGTCAAAATGTCGGCAGCAGTTAGACCCCTAGACTCTTGTGAGTTCCAAACAAATGGAGGCAACAGGCGATAGAATCTTCAATTTTCAGACTATTTGTTTCCTTTTGACGGTGTGACAAGCTCCAAATGGACAATTACTTTACTGTGTTATTCTCTTTATTTTTTGCATTCACCTTACTAAAACTGAAAAAATCACATGTTCTATTCCTAGTGAAACGTAGCCTGAATGATTGACCAGTTTCTTGATTGCAAATGTGATTCGTGGGTCATGTTGGCTGTAGGACCCACAGGCAAATATAAATTTTGCAAAAGGTATCCATTTATGAAAAAAAAACTACCTTGAAACTAACCTAATGTTATTCGGAACAACGGAATCCAAGTAAAAAAAAACAAGAAATTTAGGAGCGGTACAAAATCGTGTGCAAGACACAAAGGCCTTGAGCCCTGTATAGTTCAACGGGCAGTTAAAAAAGACTCTAGGTAGTGGATTACCTGATAGAGAAAGCAAACTTGTCCGCAAACCTAGCATCATGCAGTGACAGTGCCCTCTGCATTGCTACGTCCATTGAGCTGCTCTGGGTGGATCTTCTTCCCCAACATCTTCTTCATGACCTACTTATTTTACAGATGACCAAAACCGAAAAGGTGCGTTCCAGGTCAGTGCTCATTTACTATTGAGACAGACTAGATGCATAATGCTTACTCCTAGAGTAGCTATATGATGAAACATATAGATAAGATGTGGAAGAAATTAGTGTGAAATTCTAGACTAGTAAGTTATAATGTAACATGAGGAGCTATAAGGCTATAACACATAACGCAGAGACGAAGAAAGCCATACTCGACTTAATTTTCTAGTAGCCTTCAGTGGCTTTGATGTTGGATTCTTGTGATGCATCTTTTCCATGCACGACATAGGCTTTGAAGTGGATGACCCAGCAACAATGATGATCTTCTGGCAACACTTCTCCTCTGTATCACTTGATGAGAATGCTTCTGCAGCAAATAGATCAGCAAGTGTAGTTCTCACTTTCTCCACCTTCTCTAACATCAGAAGTGGTCGTTCCTGGATGTTAACAACATCCTCCACTTCCATGTCATGCATCAGGATTTCTTCCTTTACAAAACACGTGAAGTTGTCTTCTTTCATTGATGATGAATAAATCTTGGCAGGCTTAAGAGCAGATGCCGGTTCACTTGGTGCTGTAACTGGCATATCCTCTTTAGCCTCAGTATTTTCTTCTTTGCACTCCTCTTCCTCCACTTTCTCATCACCCATGATGATGGGCTCATCTTCAATACAGGACTCAGGACAGAGTGAGTTTACGTTGTGGCCCAGTGTGCCAATTGCAAGCATACCATTAATAAGCACATCACGGAGCAGCAGGGCTTCAGTGTCTTGCTCAGTCACGCTTGCACGCACGGAATCCTCCTTCTGTTCCATGGCTACTCCATCAGGAAAAAAATAGAAGAAACAAGAGTTGGCAACATAAAAACAACAGAATGAATGATACATAAAACTATAAAAGAGAGATATCTGGGTATACTTACCTTTGTTCTCATTGATGATGCAGTACTCAACATTAGAATGCTTCTTACGATTCAGCCAGTTGAACACCTGGTGGTGCCATAAGAACATAAATCATTAGCAATGTCATCAGATATAAGAACAGTGAGTTGAATCCAACACACTGGTTTAAGAGAGACAGAAACTGCAAAGACATGTACTTTACAGCATACACTATGCACTGACAAATGGTGTATCAGCATGAACTAACTGTATACCTTTAGAGCCATCTCTCTAGAACCAATCTGAAACCAGATGAGAAAGCCAGACAGTAGCTCAGATCCTCAAATGCATGGCATGGTTTTATAAAAAGACACTAGTCTCATGATTGAATGGTCCAGGAGACAGAAGAATGAACTTTTGGTTGCAACTGGCTTGGCCTGACTCACGAAGTAAATTCTTTCACCAGGGTAGATAAGCACACTTTCAACAGTCTCATGCTACATTCTGTTCAGAATCAGCAAAGATCAGTCACTAATCACAATATGCAGGAATGATCCAGAAAAAATTCAACTACCAAAATGTTGCCCGTTGCATGTGCAAGTTGGGGCCCCACTGACAGAATGGATCAGATCGAATTGCAGTGTAATATTGGGAAAACTTATAACAGGTAGCCATGGCAGGACTCTGTTTCATAGCATGGAAGAGTAGGTGCACTCCCTCACATATAGACAGGATTAGACTGGGCGTCAAGAATTGTTCCAGATTATGCAAGTGTCAAGAGTCAGGCACTCAGGCTTAAATTGAAAGCCATTACTTCATTAGATACTTGACATCTACACAAACATGGTCATTATTCAAGCTTTCCAAAGAGATGAAATTCTCATCTTGCTCCAAATATGTTCTTATTCTCAAGATTGTTGAGCACTGCAGCACCAAGTTTATCATTCAACAGTAAGTTGCGCATGCTTTGTAATTTGTTCTTGTTGCCTAGTGATCTTGCGCGTTGTCCATAGCACACTAGCCACTGACAATGAGCTGCGACGTCGTAGGCCAGTAGCAGCTGGCAACAGGCAAGAAACTGAAAGTTAGCAATTAACAGCAACCTATTATGGTGTCCAATGCCATCAGCAAGTTGTTACTCGAGGTGTACAGAGTAACTATTGGCTGGCAGAGGCACAGGCATGCAATTTTCATAGTAGCAAAAGTTCAGTTGCAGGTTCCCTGTATCTGCTTACTAATATTCAAACTTTTAGATGCCAGTATCATTAGATCATGTTTTCTAGACCAAATATCATTAATTCAATCCTGTTTTATTTGTAAAAGTCTCTTTGATTACTTCTATCAATTTTGTAGGCCAACTGGATGATACAAGAGTCAGAAAGACACTCATCCCTGCCTCTAGGCTAATGAATCACAAGAAGCTGTCAATGATTTTTAAGCCTTTATCACAAATTCACAGTCTATTCCCAATATTGTTTATGGAGTAAGGTATTTTAAATTAAATTCTTTCTTATCAATTCACATTAAGAAAGCAATAGAGAAGGCTGAATGATTGTAGAAGGCAAAATTAGAATTTAATATTTTTTCTTAATCATAAACCTAAAAAATTGTGTTTTTCGAAACTTAAAAAAACACCGTTTCGTTAAACATATTATAGTTATAGATCTGCAACTCCAATTGACTTAAAAAATTTACAAAATAAA
Source organism: Oryza coarctata (assembly GCA_030770085.1). Taxonomy (NCBI): domain Eukaryota; kingdom Viridiplantae; phylum Streptophyta; class Magnoliopsida; order Poales; family Poaceae; genus Oryza; species Oryza coarctata. The sequence continues at coordinate 14,064,907 of CM061479.1, read as the reverse complement.
CTAGACAAAATTTATAAACAAACACATCTAGAATCACCCCGTTATTAACGCCAAAATTTAGTAAGCGTACAAATAGATTCAGTTAAGAATCGAAGAATCGATCGGTTTATAGAAAGAGGCCAATAGATAGATAGAGAAGTCAATCGACTTATGAAAAGAGTCTGATTGATATAGAGAAAGAGTCGATCGGTTCAGTCGAAGATAAAAGATTATCTAAATAAAACCGAATCTAAAAAGAAAACATGAAAATCATGATAGAGTGGTTTTATATGTATAAGATCTCTCGTAATTAGACAGGAGTAGCTAATTTTGTTGTTTTCTTAAAGATAGTTTTCTTTTCTATTTAATAAATAATATCGGAGGTTGTATCAATTAGGTCTAAACTCTGACGAAGAGATAAGTCCCATCATTATTCTGATATATCTACTCTATCTAAGGCTACATCGGTTGGGTCCAATCTCTTAGTCCAATTGAATATACCATATTACGTTTACATGGCATCTACCAGCTTATCAAGCTCCTTTTACTATTATAAGTCTCGTGCTGCATCGGTTAGGCTAATCTTCTACACTGATAATAGTAGATTGAGCCATGAGTTGGTGGATCTTTACGCGATGTTTCATCAGAGTAATCAGTCAATTAGTTATCTTTACACTGAGCTTTATACTTAACGCGACTTTTTAGCCGATATATAGAAATTACCCATGATTAATCTGCTAATGATTGATCTGTTTTATTAGATCCAGCCTTATGCTATCTCAGTTAAATCCGATCTATCAAGATTGTGTTTAATAAGGCTAGCATCGTAATTTAGCAGGTTTTATTCCTCCTATCGGCTCAGCTAGCCGATGAGTTTACATGTTTATATCATAGTTATATGACTACATCAAACTTGTAGCCGATGACTTTCTCAATTAGTTAATAAGTTTACCTGTTCCTTCCGTTAACACGACTGATCTATTTCTATCGTTATAGTGTCGTTATCTTTAGCCTTATACTATCTCAGTTCGATCCGATCTATCAAGGCTGATTCTAACAGCATGATCATCGATAGTTACTATGTCTCGTCTCTTCAGAAGACCGGATTTTTGCTCTTTACTACTTATCTTCTATTTCATTCAGAACATCATCGGCTCTATAGCTGATGTCTGCACAGATACCGATGTTCAATTGGCCCAATGACTATGTTCAACTTGAGGGGCAACATGATGGAGACAATGAGTGGACTACGAAGATATTTAAAGTGATGAAAGAACAGTTTGGCTTGAAACCAAAGAAGGAAAATTTTATGTATCGACGTCCATACCCTAGGTGGTTTGATAGAATATCGTTACCGCGCCAATACAAGATACCATACTTCTCCAAGTTCTCAGGATAAGACAATATGTCTATAATTGAACACATCTATCGATTCTTAGCTCAGTGCAGAGAAGCATATGCAGAAGATGCTCTAAGAGTTAGGTTGTTTCTATTGTCACTATCTGAATCGGCTTTTATTTGGTTTTCATCGTTACTGCCAAATTCAATCAAAGGATAGGCCGATCTAGATGAACAATTTCACAAGCACTTCTCTATGAGGATCCACGAGATGCAGCTCACAAAATTGATATCGATGAAGCAGAAGGCGGAGGAATCAATTCCATAATATATTCAAAGATTCCAAAATATATGAAACCGACGCTACAGGTTAGACTTAACCGATGAACAATTAGTAGAACTGATCTTTTAAGGATTATCAAGTTACAATAGAAGTAAGTTTTTCTTCTAAGAGTTTGATAACTTAGCACATTTGATACAAACAAACATCGGCTTATAAAAGCCAATTGTAAGAAGCAAGTGAGGAGATTTCGGAGTTATGGGAGCCTAAAGAAGATAATTTCGAAGCATGAGTCCTCATACTCCAAAATTGGGGGTATGTGTTAACGTCAAAATTTGGTAATCCTGCAAACATATTCGGTTAAGAATCGGAGAGCCAATTGGGTTATAGAAAGAAGCTGATTAATAGATATAGAAGCCAATTGGCTTATAAAAAAATACCAATTGATATAGGAAAAGAACCAATTAGATAGATGAAAAAGTATTTGGTTCAGTCGAAGATGAAAAATTATTTACATGAGACCGAATCTAGGAAAGAAATATGAAAACCACGGCTGAGTGGTTTTGTACCTATAAGATATCTCTTGTAATTAGATAGTATTAGTTAATTTTATTATTTTCTAAGAGATAGTTTCCTTTTCTTTTTAGGAAATAACATCGAGAGGTTGTTTGTAACCATCTCGGACTCATGTAATTCTGTGGTATAAATACAAACACTTCGGGGCCTTGTAAATCATTTCCACAGATCAATACAATTTCAGTACATCACCACCCTAGTTCATCTAGGTTTTTTCCAGCAGATTCTAGCTCTCGACGTGGGGCTAAATCGGTTAGGTCCGAACATCGACGAAGAAGTCCTGACATTATCCTGATATATCTACTCGGTCTAAGGCTGCATCGGTTGAATCTGGCCTTTTAGTCCGATTAGATATATCACATCATATTTGAGTGAGATCTATCGGCTTATCAAAATTCTTTTACCATCATCAGTCTAATGATGCATCGATTAGATCCGATCTTCTAGACTGATGATAGTAGATTGAGTCTTGAGTCGGTGAATCTTTACACGATGTTTCATCGGAGTAGTCAGCCGATTAGTTATCTTTACACTAAGCTTTGTGCTTAACGTATCAGCTTTTTAGTCGATATATAAGGATTGCCCATGATAATCTGCTAGCGATCAATCTAATTTTATTAGATTCAACCTTATACTGTTTCGGTTAGGTCTGATCTATCAAGTTTGTGTTTAACAAGGCTAGTATCGTGATCTAGCAGATTTTGTTCCCTCCATCGGCTAGCGATGAGTTTACATGTTTGTATCATAGTTATATGCCTGAATCAGACTTACAGCTGATGACTATCTCAACTAGCCAATGAGTTTACCTGTTACTTCCGTTAACACGACTGATCTACTTCTGCCATTGTAATGTTGTCAGCTTTATATTGTCTTAGTTCAGTCCATCTATCAAGACTAATTCTAACAGCACAATCATCGTTGGTTGCTAGGTCTCGTCTCTTCAGAAGACCGGATTTTTACTCTTTACTGCTTATCGTCTATTTTATTCAGATCATCATCGACTCTATAACCGATGTGTCTGTGATTTTATTCCTTGCTATTATCGGTTTCTATCCGATATATAAGTGCTACAACCCCTATGGGCAATCAGCCGATAGCAGCAGTTCGTATCGGCATATTAACCGATTGGCTCATTAACCTAATTTTTTTATCTCCTTATCAGTTGAAGAGTCAAATTGACTGGCATGCCCATGAACCTCGAGTTTATGACCTACTGGAGCTAAATAAATCTCACAGGCCTTTGCATGTTTAGTTGCATCGCATCAGACCTCCATTGGTGAACACAGTGGACCGATTTCTACTCAAACACCTGCCTGTCAGCCTTTGCGCTACCACCATGCGTGTGCTCGCTCCTACTAACAATTCGGTCTCACCTATCAGTCTCACAATTGCCGCTAGACCGTCGCCGCACCGCTACCTACTAGGTTGTCTTTACATACTATTTCACTTAGCCATGCTCATTACTGTGCATCTGGACCGCCGAAAATTTAACCTGTTACTATTCCAAATTTAGAAAATTGTTTTCTCAATTTTCGTCTGAAATCTATCCAAAATTTTCAGCAATTTTTCATCTATTTTCTAAATTTAATTCCTACACATAATTAAACCAAAAAAACATTCTTCGGCACAAATTTTTCAACCTTAATCTATGTCAACGCACACATATGCTCATCATATATTTTCCATAAATATTTTTAAATATAAACCAATTAAATAATATTAATTTTAATATAAACTATTTTTCTAATTTCAATATAAATTATTTTGTCAATTTTGCTTAAACCAATTTTTTATCATTATTATTTAACACTTATTCAAGTAAGCAATTCCAGAATAGCAATTTCAATACATCAGTAAAAAAAGCTGGTTGAAATAGGTTGGAAAATTCTTGCGGCCAGCTTTTTAACAAAATCTGTTTTAGATATAATAACAGGATGCAAACATAGATGTGGTTTTCATTAGTTCTCTCTTCTTTGATTAGCTCCCCAAATACAATGTATCCAAAGAAGTTCCTATGACAGACCTCGTGCAGTTGTTTGTGCCAAAACTAAAGCACCAGTCAACACCAATAAACGAGTGGGGATGAGCAAAATAATACTACGCTGATCATGCAATGATAGGAATAATAAAAGAGAATATTGAGAAGGTAACCTTGTCCGGATGATGGTTCATGAAGCTCTTTCACTGCACAATCCCCCACCACCATCATTCAGTACGCAAATAAGACCTGTGCATCATCTTCTTCATAATGCTGGAAAGCCTCAACAGATCAAGCGGTGCCCATCACTCTTGGCGGATGAAGAACGACAGTAGAGAGCCCAGGTTCCACATCCACCTGTCTACGGTATTGACCTTCCAGCGGGCCCATATTTGTGATGCAATGATATGTCATCCAGTTCCATCCGTCTTGGCGCATTATAAAGGACCAGAATAATATTGTATCAGGTTACAGCACTGTTCAGAAGCTAGTTGCTTCATAGCAATTATGAAATGCATGGAAGAGCACTAACAGACAAGCATGCTATGGTACAGCAAGCATTTATCAATGTAAATGACAGATACAACATACCGAAGAAAGATGTGTACCATGTTGTTCTTGTGCATTAAAATATAGATTATTGAGTAGAAAGAATGGATGGCCATGGAGGGTAAAAAATTCTCTTTGCGTAAAGGCAAGGAGTGGTGAAGCATAGACCAATTTATGCAGATTTCAGCATTTCACCAAAGTTGATATGAGAACCCATATGAAACAGACAGTCCAAAGCATTGATTCAAGTGGGCATAAAAAAATTCCTGGGAGTGAACATCAATGGTACAGGAGAAACACAAACAGATAAGTCCATATGCCTCAGTACTGGCAAAGCGTAGGGCACTTAAGAAGGAAGTCTATTCAAGCACATAGTGGGGTTATGAATTATCGATCTTATAATATCTGAGAAACATGACAAGATCTGGCTGTTACATTAAAGCAATGATTTGATAAATCTCGGGAAATTTTGATTCCACACGTAAGCATTTGTCATGATGAATATAAGACATAAGAATTATGGTATATTTAAATACAGTCATTGGACCAATAAATGCCATTATGGATCCTACAGATTATTTCGCAGAAACTACTGTTTTCTTGTAGGGAATGGACTCAAAAATCTCATTTTAAAGCAATAGTCCAGTGCAATTGCAGCAGGCAGAAATGTCAAAATATTCTCAACCACATTAATTGCACCATCAATGACAAGTGATATTAAGGTATCAGTGCTCTGCTCAAAGGGCCGCCCAGATTCCACCATAGCAAGGCCTGCAAGTAATTTAGTTCCAATAAACAAAATGATAATGCGCTTGAATATGTGCTCAGAAGATTTACGAAATAACATCATCTAGTTTTACCTCTTACAAAAGTGAATGCAGCAGCAGCCCCTGTTTTTAGTTGGACATTATCCAGATCTCTTCTAATGGCATACCGGAATGTAACTCCAAACAAAGCACAACTTATGAAAATAACTGACAACTGAACAAATAATTGTGGCAAATCGTGGGCTTCATAGAAAGATATGGGTAAACTAGCTAGAACACCAACTACAGAGGAAACTGCTGCAGCTTTTACAGATTCCAGTCTTTCACTATCTTCATCAATATCACCACTTGGTAAATCTCCAAAGCTCTGATCCTCAAGAGTAGAAGACAAGGAACGTTGTGCTTCATCAATCATTTCTCTTGCCTGTAGCAATTCACGCTGGGACTCCACAATCTAGTTTATGTAATGCAGCATCATAAACAACGTTATTAAGAGGAAATAACCCACAGGAAGCATCAAGTTACCAATAACTCAAGTCCTTCCCATGTCTATTGAAGGAAAGATATTTTGATGATTACTGAAATGAATTGTCATACAAAGTTGATATCACAACTAATAATCAAGCAGCCTTTATAGTCATGGGACCACATGAATCTGGCACATGCTAATAGTACTTTATGTTTGCTCAAAAGACATAGAACCAACTCATATATAGAAATGAAGAATATGGACACTTGGTAGGATTCAAGGCATCTGATATGCTACGAAGGCAAGAAACTCAATTATTAGTTTGTAAGATGAAAAACAACCCATATAAATCCTATTGTTAATCTAGAGAAATGAAGGAAACTATACAGATTATTTGCTAAGGTCAGATTTTAATGGCATAAAATTAGCCAAACTATGGACAGATATTACACCTTTACAGACTACAGTTGTATACAAATACAATTAAATTTGCAGCTGTCGGTATACTAGATTTATATATCAATGCAACCAGTTTAAAATATAAGGATATGTATTTCAGTGTCCAACTAAGGGTTTGTAGGGGAAATTCCTCTATTTCTCTGTTAACGTCAAAATTTGGACAGCCCGATGATGGATTGGAAAAAACCGATCGACTAAAAAGGTGTCCAATCGTTACAGGGAAGAAGCCGATCGGATTAAAGGAAGGGAAGACTCGGTCCCGAAATAGAAGACTATCCAGATAAGACCGAGTTTGTGGAGGAGCCGTGAAACCCACGATAGGGTATTTTATCTTTTGTAAATTGTATCTTATCTAATTAGAAAGATTTAGTTAGTTTAGATAACTACCTTAGAGATATTTTCTTTTATCTATGTCAAGAGATAACGTCTGATAGTTGAAAACGTGCCGAACTCTGTAAACCTAGGGTATAAATATAGACCCCTAGAGACATGTAAAGAGATCAATCCTTCGATCAATACAACCTCGACGTATCGCCACCCTAGTTCATCTAGGTTTCTACCGACAAGGTCTGGCTCTCAAAGCGGGGCTACATCGGTTAGGTCCGATCTCCAGCGAAGGGGTAAGTCCCGCCACTATCTCAAGATGTCTCGTTCTGTCTAAGACTACATCGGTTAGGTTCGACCTCTTAAGCCGATAGGATGTATCGCATCACGTCTGTGCAGTATCTATCGGTCTATCAAGCTCTCTCTGCCATCCTCGGTCTCGTGCTGCATCGGTTAGATTCGACCTACGAGACAGCCGATGGTGGAATGAGCTTTAGGCCTATAGGTCTCTGTACGACGTTTCATCGGGGTGTTAGCCGATGAGTTATTCATACGTTAAGCGTCACGCCTAGCGTATCAGCTCCTCGGCCGATACGCATTAGGTCTTCAGAGATTTTCCCTTGAGCGTCACGCCAAGCACGTCGGCCTTTCAGCGGCGTCGTCACGGCGGGCGACGGGTCTCGTACTGCCATCTCCATCCTGTGCCTCCATCGGCTCTGTGGCCGATGGATCAAGGCCTCGCGTTCGCTACACCCGGAGGCGTCGTGTCGTTCATCGACATCCGCCTACGCCTGCATCGGCTCCCCAGCAGATGGAAGGGTGTCCTGATTCCTATCGGCGACCAGTCGATAGCAGGAGCCATTCGGACGCGGCCGATGACCAACCCGATCCTATCAGCAATCAACCGATAGCGAGCGCTCGTATCGGCCCGTCGTTCGACTGACCCTTTTGCCTCACCTCCTTGTCAATTGCATGGTCAAATTGACTGGCACGCCTGCACCCACACCATCGCGCCGGAGCCGACGTGAACTCATGGCCCTCGGCGCGCGTACCTCGAGCCACGGAGAGAAGCTGACCGGCCTGCACTGGAGCTAAGCAGACCTTCTAGGCATCGGCGTGCTCGCGTCGGGATCCGGCGCGAACATTCTCTAAATTCACCAAGCTAATCAGCATAGATCAAATGAGTTAATTTCCATAGTGCATCTCCAACTGGATATGCATAAGAAGCCATGATGAAGCCAGCATATATAAATCTCTATTTCGCGCCTGTATTTCGAACAATTGGAATCCAGCCAGATGGCATGTAAAGGAAAAGTCAGCTCAATATGAGGCAAGGCCATGCGTATCAGGGTTCCGTTTCAGAAATAGCTTTTTTTGCCTGCTAGTAGATAACACACAAGGAGTAATAGATTTGGCAGTATATAGATGGGAGAAAATAGCTAGAGCTTTTCATATTCTCCTAATAGTCTTCCGATAGGCCTCTTTCTCCTAATAGATGTTTCGTAAATAACATGCAACATGGTGAGGTACCATTGTTCGGCTAATTAAAGAGCATTCCTCAAGCTCATCAGCACCATATTAACTCAAACACAAGAGCGGTGATCACCGAACATCTAGGGCCAGGCCGACACAGTACTACTACAACCACAGTACCACGGCATCGCACTGCACCACAACACTCTGGTGGTGCCGGATTGCTGGCTCACGAAGTGATGCTACGTCTTGGCCACCAGATGTGTGTATCATAGCATCGGGGTGGTGCTTGGATCGGGCGTGCGTACATTGTACAGTACAGCTAGGTAAGGCCACGCCGCTCTCCTATGAGGCCCATGAGTAGCCCAATCGCTAGGGCATTCGTTCGTTGATTGAGGCGAGCAGAGCAGGCAAAACATCAGACAGGTTAAGGCGGCAGCGAGCGCTGTATCGCTGTACTACAATACCTCGTCGCGGCGCCTCTCGAGGCGGCGGACCTCCTCGCTGGCGAGGCGGGCGGCGGCCTCCTGGCGCTCGATGTCGGCGAGCGCGGCGCGCGCGCGCTCCACCCGGCGCTCGGCAGCCTCGACCCCCTCCAGCAGCGCCCGGTTCTCCTCTCGCCGCAGCAGCTCGTCCACCTTCTCCCCCACCGCCGAGCTCAGCCACGTCACCGCGGCGCGCTCCTCCTGCTCCTCCTCCTCACTACCCGCGCCTTCCCCCGTCGCGCATCTCCAGCGGACGCCTCGCCTCCGGCCGCCGCGGCATCGCGCCGCGAGGGGACTCGCCCTCGCGGCGGGGAGGAGAGCGGAGTGGATGAGCGGGCGGAGGAGGGCGAGCTGTTGCATTGTGTGTGTGCACGTGTCGTGTGCTCGTCGCGGCCGCGAACTCTGCTGCGGTTTGGATGGGAAGAGGATGGCGAGGAGTTCGCGACTACCAGTTTGACTCACTGCAGGTGGACCCCACAGACCGCGACCCTCTTCTTGCGGACCTCCGTGGCAGTTGTCATTACAGTGCTAAGCTGCATCAGAATTCAGACATCAAGACTGGATACCGAGCCAGCTCGGCTCGGCTTGGTCTGACTCGTTATCCTAACAAGTTAGAAATTCTGTTTGGCTTGGCTTGTTTGCTAACTTGTTAAGCTCGTGAGCCAACGCATTGGAACTAGAGAGGATAGTAGACTTGGGTCCTCAAACGTTTGTTCCTCTGTTCGGACCTTGGCAGTGACCGAGGTGCTTGCTCGTCATCATTCTCATTCTCCATGAAACCATGATCAAACAGCGAACTATGGAGGGAGTGACGAGGTAGAGGTGTAGAGCCGCAAAAGGGCCATGGCACGTCTGACGAAAAGGTACGAGCACCGGCACGCCGTGCAACCACACCACCAACGATGCCCACACCCAGAGCTGGAAGCCATGTATCCGCTGCTCCGTGACTGCGTGAGAGTGAGACCACAGAGAACGATGGGCCACAGGAAGGAGAGAGGTAGCCAGGCGGCGCATGCACGGACGAGAGGGGGGAGAGGCGAGGCAATTGTGCTTGTAGGGTGGCTATGTATAGGGTTTGGGTTTGAGGAGTATTTTTTTATTAAAAATATGTTTTTTAAAAAAATTACAGATATATATTTCCAACGTCTTTTTTTAAAAAAAAACTAACCAGAAAAAAAAATTCGACATAACAAACGTCTACACAGTAACAAACGTCTATTACTGTCCTAGGATCGTTTTTTCCCAAAGCATCGAGCGCATATAAATAGGCATACGAGAGAGGAAGGACCGCCATTTTTATAAGTGACACCCTAATAACTCTCTAGTTAGATGTTTTTTTCTCCTACATGTCCGTCTATAAAATTACAGGCTCACCCGTGAGAGGAAAGTAGGCCTCCTTGATCTTTTTTGTTAGGGCATATTTTGGACGACTGCCGCCAAAAGTCTATTTTATTAAAAAAACGTAAAAAGAGAAGAGGGATTGAAGAGAGGCAAAGTAAAGTGGTGTAGACTTGCTGGCTTGTAGATTTATACGCTGTTAAAAGATTTATGTAGTATGTAATATTTATTTTAAGTGATGAAATAAAATAGTATGTGTAGTATTATTTTTGATCTTCGGTTTATAGATTTGTGGTTTGATGTTTTATTTCTAAATCTATAGATAGTTTCGTTATTAATATTTGAATACATATGTTAAAATATGAAATGCATGTTAGTAGATATAACGATTAATTTCTTACTTAGATTAACTCTATTTTTTTAACAAATTTAATAAATAAAATGGTATTTTAGTTATATTATAGTTAAAAAAATATTAGGTATAGTACATATGATATAGATGTGTCAAAACTCGGCTCAACTTTTAAGAGGATTTAAATACCAATGGAGAGAAGTTTTATAGCAATGTACAACTAATTAATGCAAGTCTTTTAAATCAATCTCTAGGTCAATGCCTAGGTCAATGCAATAACTATGTATATCTTTATGACCCGAACAATTAAAGGTTTTTTTTCTAAGAATTGATACCGATGGATTTTATTACCACTTAGAGATAGTACGTGGAGAATACATTAAAACGAGATTGGCCACCTAGCATCCTTGTATCAGTGTACGAGAAATACATAACTATTTCAATGGCTATGGAAGACAAAGGTCTTACTATGATAAGATGTAATGCTGTAATAGTAGAGAAAAATAAGTACAAGCACAAAAAAGAAAAAAAAGAAAAATAAAGAGGAGAAGTAAGAGGACAAGAACGAGAAGATAGAGAGCCAAAAGGATTGGTAGGCGAGGGAGAGAGAAACAATAATATCGTTGAGGTAATGGATAGGAAAAATTATGATAATGAACTTATAGAAGATTATCAATAGTCAGACGATTAGGGTGGTAATGTAAATCTGTCATAATGGTCCAACGAGAACTTCTCTAGACTTGTTATCTCTGAGGGGCATCTCGTGACATGTGAGTACAAGAAGAACGAGATCATTCAAGAAACTAAATATGCATACAAAGAATATTTGACAAAGACAGTCAAACACTAGATGATATCACTTCGGTGGGAGTTCTAGGTCGCAGAGTTAAGTAAGTGTATGAAATAAAGTGTATGAACTCAATTTATAGGTGTCCATAAAGGGTACATACAAATAGAAGAATTACTAGAATGAGTCAATCATCACCAAGCATAATTATCACTTATATGAGGTCAAAAAAATATCAAAAAATATAATATATGTATTTGTTATAACAAAGATGTACTCCAATGTTGTGTATGACCTAGGGTATGAACCAAGGTCAATTATAAGACACATTGAGTATAAATACAAGTATACAATCAGCTATGTGAAAACATAGAAGACGAAACAGAATATTATGGAGATGAAGTTTAACACATTCAAAGCTTCATATGATAATTTGTCTCATCTTCTAGCGGAATCCAAGAATCTACTACAATCTCAAATCACTCCTATCACTTAACCATTCTCAGCAGAACGTGCTTGAACGAGTTTTCTTCGCATTAAGTGTGCGCATAAACGTATTTATGCATTACCATCACATACTTTTTATCGACGGGACATTCCTAACTGAAAAGTACAGAGGGCAGATATTGATAGTAATTTAAGTTGATGGAAATAATCAAGTATTACTCGTGGCTTTCGCTTTCATTGAGAGCGAGAACACCGAAATCCGATATTGTTTTCTAAAGCAAGTGAATGATGTAGTTATGCATATTAGGCCATATATATGTCTTATACATGACTGTCATCTTGGTATTTTGTAGGCTATTGAGTATTTAAGTGATGATAATGTGAAGAAGGGATATACACAAGAGTGATCAAATATCCACAGCAGATGGTGCATCTGTCACATAGGTACTAATTTCTACAAGCACTTTAAGAATAAACATCTTATGGATCTTTTTAAGACTCTATGACCATAATCAATAGAAAAAATTCAATAAGTTTTAAAAGATGTTAGACAAGTTGACGACGAAACAAACAAATGGACAATTAAGAAAGCTAACACCTATAAGTGAGGAGGCTTCCGAAGCTTTAGGATCCCTCTCTAATGATGATCAAACTATGAAAAAGAGGTCGGCATCTCATGTTAGAATATTTTTGCACTGGATTGAGAATGAGATAAAGAAGAAAATGTGCTTTATTGTATAACGATAATGGCGCTAGGTTTGATATAATAACCATCAATTTGGCTAAAATTTATAATTGTATGATGCATGGTGTAATAGAGCTACCGCTTATTGCCATTGTTGAGTTTATCATGCATATCACATGTAAGTATTTTAAATATTGATACAAAGCAGTTAGGCCCTCTATGTTAAACAATAGTATTTTCTTTGGCATAGTGATGATGGGTACTTCGATAAAAAAACGTAAAAAGATTTAGCAACATCAAGCTATACCTTAAGGTACATAGCAGCACATATTTAAAATCTTGTATATTGATAAGACAAAGCATTGAATCTATCATAAGAGAGTTATACAAAGGTGTGTCCTGAAGGAAGATAAGACCTATTTGTGCTCGTGACAAAAAGCCAAGGGTGTACCACAAGCCATATTCTCATGTAATTATCACGAGATCGGAGCATAGAATAATAAACCATCATTTTGTGTTATCTTATTTTAGGAAGAAAGCTATCTTGCATACCTGGAGTGGCGAGGTATATGGCTTCAATGTTGTGGGGTCTTTCACAGCTCAACAACCTCATGTTTTTTAACGAAAATGAAGTACAAGACAAGTTGCCGCAAGACTAGGTGGATTTATAATGACATGGATGAGTCCGAAGCAGGTGAAAGATTAAAACGTTGTAGCAAGTACAATAAGGAATAGCTTATTTACAAGAAGCGTCCAAAAAATGTGGAGGTTCTGAGTGAAACGGAAGCTCTTCCATTAGTAGTAGGGTCCAATAGAAGATGCCCTATGGAGGAAAACACCACTTCAAGACCAACCCGACCTAAGCGTTCTCATACACTAGCAGTTCATTTATTTAGTGTAAGTCTATATATTATTTTAAGAATAGATGTGTGACTTAAGTCATTATAATTTAGAGAGTCGTGAACCTTTTCTTCTATGTTATATGAAATATATGCATTGTAATGTTCATGTAGTTGGCACTTAATGGGTTCTACATCTTTAAAAGTACGTTGATGACTGATTGCTGGTGACTAAGAAAGTCATTAAGGAGCAGCGCCCGCACACAAAGGCGTTATACTTAGCGTACCTTAGTTGATACTAGTCTCATATGCGCACTTGCGTGACATTCACTCCTAACGCTCTGCAACCACATGTAGCCGGTGTACGAAATGCATACCCTAGAGACATCGTGACTAGGACTTCTTCCACGCTGTGAGTTAATTAACCATTCGTATCTTAATTAAATGTACTACGCCTTTTATATATGACATGGCATATCAAATAGGTCGACGCTGTGGGGCAAGTTGATAGCGAGCTTGAGGTTGTGCCGATTGTTTGAAGTTGAGGTTGTGCTGATGGAGTATGAGCAGAGAATTACCTTCAGCAGGATGCACAACACAATACGCATTGTCCTCCGTACTCTCACCTATCGTGCTACCGATGTGGTTTCTCCTATAGCTACCGTAGCAGGAGTCTGTCCTATAGGAACGTAGCCCGAAAGTAACTTTGCCTATCCACCTCTCAAATATATTGCTTTCTTTTTAGCATGCGACACTGCTATTGATAAATTATACTTTTTACAGCTTTTACTACGCTGTACCTTACTTCCTCCGTAACAAGGACGACGACATAGAGAATGAGGACGTCGACACAAGGAGCTATGATGTCGGCACAGAGAGTTGGAATGTCCATATAAGGGTTTTAGGTTTGCTGCATGGTACATATTTCCATTTGATCTACGATATTACAATTTGTATTGCTCAACCATTTTTTTCACAACGTTCTAGGCTACATCATCGTAAATCTCCATAGTCGCAAGTAGATCTAGGCAGGACATCTCTAGATGGTCACACAACTCCTTTGACTATGATGATCTCATGATAGATAGGATGTGCTCGACTCCTCTCAACTTGTAGAAGCTCCGCCACCTCATACACAGAAGTCGCATACGTTGACTCATGTGCAATAGGTGCGCTAGCCATGGCGTCCCATTTGACCACCTCACCTACTCTTAGGGTCAGGTAGGAGGATGAAGAAGGGTAGAGGGTAGGCCTCGGGCTAATAGTATGTTGTGTTATTTGTACTTATTGTTTATAATACTTTATATTAATTGTTTCAGCTCTGCGTACCTACATCACTTACTACGCGTTAAAACCACGTCTCTTTGACTCTTTATTGTCCATGCATGACTGTCGGTAGCATATGACAATCAATTTTCGGTGCCTTCACTCCTTACTGCACGCATGACTATCAAATCATATTCGACGCTCAGTGATGCTAGCCAACTTTTAGTGTGTGACCGTCTTGTCGCTCTCAACATAACCCGACAGCCAACTTTCAGCAAGTCACCATCACCGTCATGTCGCTTTTATCACAAACCAATAGCCAACTTTCAACATGTTAATGCACGTCGTGTTCAAAGATTTTTACAGGCATGACACTTTCGACGCATTAATGTCTCATTGTTTTTTATGCTTTTATTCATATCTTCCACACTTAATACAACTCACGCTATATAAGAACTCCATATGCACAATGGAGCTTAAGTTTTCCATCCATCGGTACTCTTACAAATCCTACACCATCCGTTTGCTTTATCTCCTATTGCATCAAAGAACAATGGCTGCTAAATGCATTTTCACTAAGAATCTCAACTAAAGAAGCAATCATTTGGCTTGGCTAATCCACCTTAGTGTGATCATCCGTTTTACATATGTGATGATTGATGTCAGCTTATGACATCTTGGGACCCAAACACTTGTGGGAGTAGATTTTTCTAATACCCAAACTATTCTCATAAGGTATGGATTGTATGTACTTATTTTTTAATTATTCCTTACCATAATATTTTTTTTGAACTAATATTTTCTTTGCCAAATTCACGGAAAGATATATAACTTAATTTAGTAGGTTAATAAAAAAATCCAGTATTTGACTCTAAGCGTTAGTTCTCCGTTGGTCGTTGATTTTTCCCCTCAGAAATAAATGAATAGTAGATAAGGAGGAATGAGGAATACAAACGATATAAACGAACCGAATGATCAGACTAGAGACCACAATTTCTTACACTACTTCTATGACGAGAGTATCCTAAGTGATGATCGTTGATAGATGTCAAGATCAATAAGTGTCCATACTCTTGATAAAAAATGTTTTGTTTATCCAAACATTCTTAACGATAATTTTATTATAACTTCACTATACATCTTTTTAATTTACTTTAAATTATATATATACTTTTTTTCCACATGAACCGTCGAGAAGGTGCAAATATAAATAATCGATAGATATAAAAAAAAATACTACGCACTTTTATAGGGATCATATAGTCTAAAACAATTAAACAATACATTGTTTCACGAGTGGACGATAACGATGATATACACAAGTTTTAAATAGGTGTTATCTGTTGTATTATTTATATTGAATTTGTGTTATGTCGTAACGTGCATTCGTGCATTCGTTGCTGGAAACTGAGCACAAATTGATGCTGCACTCGAAGGACAGACATGCAATGCAAATATCAATCCAAGAAGCGGAACAAGAATAAGCTCATTGTGAATATTATCCAAAGGTCCAAACATAAACTTGAAAAATCTGCACATGAGCTAGGTTATAAAACAGTTCTTCAGAAATAGCAGGTAACCAGACTTAATGTATTACGAGTGCTAACAAAATGACATGCCACACAACTTTGCACAGACAGACATAAGTTTGAGGCCCATATGTATAGTGAAATAGTGAATCATGCTATCAAGCTCGAACTTGTTCCAAATCCCTCTAAAGGCAATAATAAGAGTTCTGAAACGAAGGGAGCACACAAAAGCAGTGCATTCCTTTGTATTAAGATAGAGAAACAACAGCAGACTCAGCAATCACAAGAGAATCAAGTTGTGTCAGCAAGAACAAGGAAGAGACAGGAGACCCGAAAAAAGAGCAAACTGAAGGGCAGTCCTAAAACACGCAACTGAAAAACGCTTTAAACATAAAGCCTAAACTGACGGACCAGAAAAGAGCATGCTCAACCCCGTCACATCTGCTTGCTGCCAACTACTGATTGGGTGGACTATTTGGAAGTCACAGCCACAGATTCCAATTATGAGGGAAAGTTACAGTTTTAGGAGTGCAAAATCCTACAAATAAGCAGTTCTAATATCTGGCATAAGTCATATTTTTAGGATCACACATCATAAACATGATCAACTATAATTTATGGCATTGCCCATTTAACATGTGAGTTATTCCTGGTCTTATTTCTCATCATCACAGAGCTGTATCAACACCGCAGGATTTGCAGCATTGTATAAATCATAAAACAAACAATTTAAGAATTCGGCTAGCTGCCTATCCTGCGGAACCATGCAACTTCCAGATTATGGATATGGGACGTATTCACATGAGAGAATTACATCTATATTGAATATGATAACCAATTAACATTATGGTACAAGCATACTTATTGATAAATTACGTGATTTACTCGTTATTAATGCAGTATCAAAGGAATACGCCCCCCCCCCCCCCCCCCCCCCCGCAAATGAAGCTTCATACAGATCTCAACAAGTTGCATAGCACATAAAGTAATGCTGTCAGAGTTTAGGGGATCAAATTATTTTGTTCCTGTGGTTAAATTCAGCAGAGGTATTCAATATATCAACCAAAACAACAATTGACCAGTCAAATAAGATTCAAGTACTGATTGGTGTATGAATATATTGTTTAAAGAAATGACATGGTAAGCAAGCTAATGATCAAGCATTACCATTCTTTTCTCTCACGTGAGCCTGAGTTCAACATTGATCAAGGATGAAGCCTTCTCAGGCTTGCATCAACACAAGCTGGGGAAGATCCAAACTGAAGGTCTGATCAGTGAACTGTTGTTCAGTGGTGGTGCACCTGGATATTCAGCATAGCAGACATCACAGGTTCCATCAACCAAGGAATATTCATGCCATTCACCCAAGCGTAGCCCAGCTGCATATAAGCAATCCCCTCGAACCCCTGGATAATCTTGATCAAAGCAAGCTGCAAATCCTTCTAAACCAACAAACAGCGACCGCCCACCCAAGTTGGTGATCATCTCCCATTTCCTTTCCTCAGACACCCAATGGAAAACTCGGTACACAACCCTCTCTTCGTGCTCCACGCTGATGAGCAATACCTCACCTCCACACTCCCCGAGCATGAATCGATCCCCCGCCGGCCTGTTCGCGTCATCATACTCTCCTCCCAGAAATGACAACTCCAATGAACTTTCCGACAGCTCGAGCCTGGCAAGACGGAGGCCAACCAAAGCGTAGAGGGTGCCGTTGACAAAGATCAAATCGTCAAACACGTGGGGTGCAGCGGCGGAGGCCACGCGCCAGAGCGCGTCCCCGGGATGGCAGTGCTGGACGGTCGACCGGCCAGGCAAGAAGATGACAACGAGGAGGTCAGCCGTGAGGATGACGCGGGAGAAAGGCGCGGGGACCTTGGGGAGGCGGAGCTGCTCGCCGGTGAAGAGGTGAAGGAGGAGCAGCCTTGGAGGATAGTTGTTCGCCGCGGTGGTGGCGGTGACGAGGAAGCCGTGGGCGTAGAAGAGGGTGTAGCGTGAAGGCGGCAGGTGGTGGCCCCAGGGGAGGCGGAAGCGGTGGAGGCGGCGGAGGCGGGGGTGGAAGAGCGCCTCGGCCAAGGAGGGGTAGAGGGCGACGAGGAGGAGCGGGGCCTGGGAGGCAAGGAGGTCCCGCGACGTCGGGAGGAGGGGGCGGTAGGCGCGGCAGGAGGCGCGCAGGGAGAAGAAATCCTCCAGGGACGTCAGGCGGCGGGCAATGTCCGGGATGAGATCCAGCGACGGCGACGAGGAGTCGGCGGGCGCGGCTGGGTTAGAGGAGGAGGAGGAGCCGGCGGCGGTGGAGGCCGGCGGTGAGTGGCGGCGCCGGCGCTTCCCGTCCGTGGGGGTCATTTCTCTCCTCCCAAATATTTCCGCTTTTTTTCTTCTTCTTGACAATCACTCCATGCTAAAGGCGACGACGGGTGGAAAGGTAGAGAAGACTAGTCAAGGCCCGGGCTAGGTGTTATGGGCCGAAGGAGCTAGGTGTATTAACCTCTTTATTGCGAGCATTTCTTTCACACACGTTAGCATTTTGCCATCTAAGACAAGAAATACGAGTAGATTTTCCTAACAAAAAAGGAGTAGAAACACACCCAAATTCTGAATCACGAATCACAGTGTAAAATTTTTGCAAGAACTGAAAGTCTGATGCTGTATTGATATTTACCATGCCACAAGTGCTACTGCAAGCGGCAGAAGCAAAAAATTCAAGCTTCTGTGCCGGCTCAAATGAACAAATGGAAGGGGGTACAGGTGACAACAATGGAGTGGTATCGAAACAGCAACAGGTCATGATTTGGCTTCGGCACCAGTCGAGTCAGAACTGAGAGTGACACACGGGAACCAGTATCTGCGTTTGCCGTCCCTGTGCCCATCGTCGATCATCGCAAGCCCTTCCTGTTTGTGTAATAGATATCAGCGTTGGACATAGATGCCAAAGAATTTTACGTTCAATTCTGGTCTAATCATAAGAAGTGTCCATAGAGATGCACATACGAAAAGCACTTATTTATACATGGATGGCTCAAACAGAAGGCAATGCTGCAATATGGCTTAAGCGTGGATTCATCAGAGTTCTAATCACAAAGAAATGAAGCACAAAGGTTGCTTTTCTTTTCTTTGGGCACAGAAATGAAGCACAAAGGTTGCTTACGAGTGGAAATGCAGAAGCAGAATTTACCTTGAGTAAAGTTTCAAGAACGTCGATGGCATGGCCAGTTGACCACGAGAACTTTCTCTCGACTTGTTCTACTGTGACAAAACCTTCAGCCTGAATGTGAATGATGTTATAACTGGAGGTTGCAAATTGAAAGCTTATAGGATTTAACTTAGTTTTGTTTGTCTCAATTGACTGAAATAAGCATGATAAAGAAAGTGTTTATATGGAATATATAGGGCTTTATGACTTTGAATCTAAGATAAAGGCTTTTATACACTATTAAAAAGGTTATGACAGCATCCACATACTTGTTCAGTGTACTGCACTATTATACACCATTAAAAGCTGATTACAAACCTGAGCTAGCTCAAGTATCCCATTGTGATCTTTATTCAGTTCTGTAGGAACAGAACGCACAAGCTTTTTCTTCCCAACAGAAATTACTTCGAAACCACTACCATGGACCTGAGAGTTCACAATGGGATGATCAGAAGACATAATAGATCTATCCGAGTCGATCAAATAAAATTTTATTGAACCAGTATCATCCACCAATTCAAGTGCAAACTTGTAAAACTGGAATGAATACAATTGTATGATTCCCAAAGAAAATGTAGCTGGAGAACTGGATCTTAAAATACTTTCCTTCAGCTTACTTATTGCACGTAAACAATCATCTGACGTTAATGATCCAAGATCAGCTTTCCTCTTCTGACAGAGGAGTTTGCGGAGATCTAGCAAGTCAATCAAGCCACCGTTGGTCAATCTGGTTGCTATGCATATGTCAACAATCTGAACTCCTGGCACAATGGACATGGATGCAAAGCACAAGCAGAATGCAAAAGGTCCAATAATAAAAGAAACTTCCAGGATCAAAACACCATATAAGGAAGCCTAAATTAAGTATACCAACCCAATTCATAGTAGAAGTCACCAATCCCTAGAAGTTCTGCCCAAGCTCCTTTATTTGATGCCAGCAGGTCTACTCCAACTTTTGCACACATCTCATGGAACTGTTGTCTAAATAGTGGATTTTTATGGATATCATTCTGCACTAGCACAAAATATACATAAGGTTACTAAAGAGTTGAAATATGCCATTTGAGCTCTATTGTGGTCACTGTAGCACATCACATGAATTAGGTGTCATCAGATTAGTGAAATCTAGAATTATCACAGGAATTAATAATCGATTGGCATCTAAGCAATACCAATATTTCTTTTCTTTGCTCTATTTTCAGGCTTTAATCACCATTGTGCAGTTTTAGTATATGTTGAGCAGTTGGCCATGCACTAAATGCTATTTAGGTTCCCTATTTCCCAGTTCGATAGACAACTTTAATCAAGAGAATAGCAGTAACTTCACTGTTTTCATGTTTGATGAAATTTTCATTTCGTTTGTGTGCAGCGTCGTGAAGATTGTAAAAATTAAGTCGAAAAAGATACAACCAAGACTAGTGCCATAAGATTTCCCATCAATATGATCGTGAAAGCATATCGTATGCATATTGGGACACATGAACAGTATCATAAGATTCCCCATCAAATTTAACTGAGATACAGGAGTGAGGATCACCTTATGTTTGCGTGCAAATTCTTCAAGCTGTGTCCGGAATGTGGCAAGCTGCTCCTTCATGACATCCGTCCTGACCTTGGCCACATTTTCCCCAACCAGCCGGAATTGGTCCTAAAAGTTTCCAAGAGCACACTCATATAAGGATCCACAGGAAAAGAAAAACTTACTATAAGCTAATCAGCAAGGAGGTGCACATACGCGAGTAGCCGCCGCGTTCTGTAAGCCCGCGATTCCCGGTCGCCTCCTCATGTTTTCTCGTCTAAAGTACGCTCAGGCTGCAGTTCCAGAAATCCGGCGAAATCGATTAGCACCTCTCGCGGCGATCGATTCGATGTGCGTAGGGCGGACATGTTACCTGGGTGAGCTCCAGAGAGGAGGGGAGCAGACCGTATCCGGATCGGGCGGGTGCGGGCTCAGTCGGAGCAACAGAGCCGAGTCTCTTCCCCGCTCACCTCCACCAGGCAGCAAGCCACCCCAGGGACGGCCCCGGCAACGGAAGGTCGACGGCAGCAGATGGGAGGCGCGTTGGGTTGTCCAGGCTCGTGGAGAGCAGGGGACAGCGGGCGACAAGCGAAGGAAAGCGCACGGTGGAAGCAGAGCGGCGGCGGAGAGCCGGAGACGGTGCGACGGCGGAGATCAACGGCCGGGATCAGCGAGCCAAGCAGCAGAGGAAAAGACGAAGGAAAAGTCCACTTTAAGGTTACTTATCTTAAAGTGCTAAGAGTAGCATATACTTTTAAACAACACATTCTAAATAAAAAAATAAAATACAGACGAGACAAAAAAAAGTAACCCACGTATCCTTACCTCTCTCTCTCAATCTTTCCTCTCCTTTACCGACAAAGATAGATACAACATTAATGAGGAGTAACATAACGTTGAGATAGGTCAGGGTGGATAGTGGCAAAGACAGAATGTTAGGACTTGAAACAAACGTATATGGCTTGTTGGCACAAGAAATAGTTACTCATCGTTTTTACCAAGTAAAAAGGGCAACTCATCAATTATAGGGGAATGCATGTGCCGATGCTAAGCCTCTCCTCTCCCTTCTCGCTAGGCACCCACCATCTTTTCTTGGACAAGATGGTGAGCTTGAGTTCATGACTCCCTTCTCTCCTTCTTTATCGTCACAAATTTTTTCTCATCAGACGCTCACCACCGTTGTTGTTTTCCTGCTAAGCTCCCGTCATTAACTTCACGTCACCTAGGGACCACAAAGCGTAAGCATGCTCTCAAGGAAAACATACCTCATACCTCATGATGGTGATAGAGAAGGTAGCATAAATCTAAAGGTGGCAACCAAATGGTAAGGTTTAAAGAGGGGACATCGAGGGCACACTAACACTAATCACATTTGGCGAGCACCGTGCACACATGACGGATCGAGGAAGGTGGTGGAGATGACGAGGAGAGAAGGTTTAGCGTGAATCGGGAAAGGAGTTTGACGGTGATGTCATTGCAGGCGTCAAGCAACACAAGCCCTGAGTCGAGGTGCATAGCAACGACAATAGTGCCCCTATTACCGATGGTCTCGTTATCGACAACCTCCCATGAGATGGTGTCATAGCACCACCTTTCTAGTTAGGGAGGATGTCATTTCTCTCTTTATCGGGAGAGAGGGAGAGAAGATAATAGCGAGAGAAGGGAGAGAGAAGATGGAAGGAGAATGAGGGTGATATATGGGTCTACTTTTATGATGCACGCAAAGTATTAGTCGTTATAAGTGGATCCCGATTTAATCTAGTATTATAAGATTAATGATGAGTTATACGTGGTTTTATGCTTTATGCTCTAGGAACGTTTAACTCTGCGACAAGGAACCTAAAGTGGACTTTTTACAAGAAACGACGACGGTAAGACGAGACAAAGATGTTTGGGCCTCTGTCTCTGAACTTGCAGGGCCTATCACATTTGGGCCTTAAAAGTTTATGGGCTAATGGGCCATAGAGCATAGCCCGTACGGCCCAATATGCAACCTGAGAGAGACAGGCCCGTCACAACTGGTACATGAATCGATGCCACGTCACTCCCCCACACTGACTCACTCACCCCGGACTCGGCGAGCCGCAGATCCCCAAACCTCTCCGCCGCCGATTGGCCGCGCCGGCTCGCTCTCCATGGCCGCCTACGCCTCCCTCTCCCAACTCCTCCTCGCGGGCAAGACGAACCCCTCGCCTCTCCCCTCCCGCCGCTCCCCCGCCCTGCTCCCCCTGCCGCGACGCGGGCAGCGGTTCACCCCTGCCATCTCTGCCGCTGCCTCGGAGCTCCTGTCCGCCGCACCATCCCTGAAGTCCCGCCTCGCGGCCGGTGAGACCCTGTACGGGCTTTTCCTCCTCTCCTTCTCCCCCACCCTCGCCGAGCTCGCCGCACTCGCCGGCTACGACTACGTCGTCGTCGACATGGAGCACGGGCCCGGCGGCATTCCCGAGGCGCTCGCGTGCCTCCGCGCCCTCGACGCTGCCCGCACCCCCGCCGTCATCCGCCTCCCCGAGGCCCGTCCCGTCTGGGCCAAGAAAGCGCTCGACCTCGGCCCCGCGGGTCTCATGCTTCCCGCCGTCGAGTCCCCCGCTGCTGCGGCCGCCGTCGTATCGTACTGTCGCTACCCACCCCGTGGCGTTCGCGGCGCTGCCCACCCCATCGTCCGCGCCTCCGCGTACGGCCTCGACGACTCATACCTCTCCCGCTGCGAGGACGACACACTTATCATCTGCCAGGTCGAGACCATCGCTGGCATTGCAGAGGTCGACGCCATTGCCGCCGTCGATGGCGTCGACGTCGTCCAGATGGGCCCACTCGACTTGTCAGCTAGCATGGGGTACCTGTGGGACCCAGGGAACAGGAAGGTGCGAGCCAGGCTGAGGGAGGCCGAGAAGAAGGTGTTGGATGCCAGGAAGAAGGTGGCAGCTTCCGATGGCAATGTGGCATATTTAGGCGGATTTGCCATGCCAAATGACCCAGCAGAGCAGCTCAAGCTGAGGGGGTACCATATGGTGGCTGGTGCAGTGGACATTGGGATGTTCCGGAAGGTGGCGTTGGAGGATGTTAAGCGGTTCAAGGAGGCACTGATGGAAACTGGAGAGGGAGATGAGGAGGACGATGAAAAGAAGGACAAGGAGGATGATGGTTACTGGAGTGAGTGAGCTGAGCTGAGCTGAAGAAGAGCAATGAACTGGTGATGGTGTCCTTTATTTGCCTTCTGAATTGACATTGAGAGGTTTAAGTGATCTTATTGGGGTTCCATTTTTCAGCCCTCTGGTGTACTTTTGTTTAGTTGTGGGTTGATTTTTAGGAGAACATGTTTGGGCATCTTAGGATTCCCATTTGTAGGTGGTAACTTCTGAGTACCAATAAAAGTCGGATTTTATCTCATTCAGAAAAGGTTGGATTTTACAGAAATTATGTTGGTGTACTATCCTCTATTTTCTTTTATTTGAACATTCAAAAATACTAGATTTCCCTTTAGTCAGGCATTATAAATTATGTCATGGGAAAAAAAGTGCAGCTCTTAAGTGCTTCTTTCTAGATTGTTGGTGTTGTGGGGTCAGGGTAAGCTACAAGTCCAGAATCCAGAATGTCTATCACAAAACTTGCTCAACCTCCACCACTAGTTCAGATATGCTTGTACATCCCATCCAAAATCATTGTGTTCTTTGGATGTTTCCCCATCCAGAAAAAAATCTCCTCAGTTACAGGACCCAGTCTTAGGAGTTAGAGGCAAACCCTCTTCTAATTCTCTCAGAGTCATCCGTAGTTCTTTCTGCTCTTTTTTTCTCACGACCACAATGCTTGCAGCTAGCTCTGTAGTGAACAGCAACCTTCCTTGCTCATTAAGGTTATCCTCCTACTCAGACTTCACATTGGGCTACTCTTGGCGTCCTATAGAGGCTGCAAGACTCTGCCGGACACGTGTTGTGTGCTCGCTGCAGATAACCTGTACTGCCACAAAGCCTGCAAAGTCTTCAGGTACTGTGAATACGCTCTCCATTTTCTTGGGTTATTCTATCGTGCTTGTGCAAGATATTAATTTTCTCTTTTTTTCTCATATACAGCTGAAGAAGATTGGAAGATCAAGAGGCAAATGCTAGTAGAAAAGCGGGTAATTCCTGATTTCCTACTTACTGAATACCTAAATTTTAGTTTTGCAAAGAGCATCTACTGCACATCTATGGGTAGAGAAGCCATTGATTCCATGTGATATTGCTCTGTTTTGGAATTATATAGACTTATTTTCTGTAGCTTTTTTTATTCATATATTAATTCACTGTAGGGAACCTTCTCTGCTAAGCAGCTTCCATTTACATTAGAGTTCCTTCTGTTGTTTGTTTTTGCAGGTCCATAGCGTTGATGTGAAGGAAGCATTGCGTCTTCAAAAGGAAAACAATTTTGCAATTCTTGATGTCAAGCCAGAAGCGGACTTTAAAGAGGTATATCTGTAGTTGCTGCCGACTTATCTTTGGTTTTTGCACCATAATACAGCTCTTAGGTTTAAGGCAATGACTTGAGGTTACACTTTACAGTAATGTGTATTTATAATGTTTTGTGATGTTTCTTCCTTCAGAAATATCAACTTAGCAAATTTGGTGAACTAGAGACTGTATACTGAATCAAAATTACTGATTTCATACAATTTTAAAATCAGTGAGAGATAATTTTGTTTGTAGAAAAAAAAGGTTTGCAGTAGCTGAATAATGGATATAATTTTGTTTAGGTTAAACAGTAATGAGAATGATGACCAAGTGTATCTCAAACTTTGTTGTCGTCATAATATATAATGTTCAATACCTGTATTAATTAGATTTTGTGGGAAATGCATCATATGGATTTCAATGCAGGCATATCCACCTGGTGCCGTAAATGTGCAAATTTATAGATTGATAAAGGAATGGACAGCATGGGATATTGCTAGATGTGCAGCATTTGTGTTCTTTGGCATATTTTCGGTAACAGAATCCTGGGTTCATACAAAGTTTGGTTTTTTGTTCTGTTTCCTGCTTCATTATTACATATTTTATATTTATGAGTTTGCAATCAGTGGCATATTTTATCTTTACAAAGGTATTGACAAGAAGCTCAGTAAAGATGCAAAGATTATCGTGGAATGTTCGACAGGAGGAACATTGAAACCAACACAGAATTTTCCTGGTGGGAAGCAATCCAGGTATGCTATGTTACCTTACTATTATTTATCACTAAACTTGATTCCCTTTTTACAAATTAAAGTTCATGTTCTGACATGAAACTGAAAGCCCTGATGCAGCTTCTTAATACTATTCTCATAAATGAGGTTTTTTTTTCTGTATAACTTGAAATCAGAAATGAATGTCATATTGCTGCACTATTATTCTTCCTAATTTTTTTCATAAAGTAGTTTTGCAGTACCAGGATCATCTGTGAATTGGTGGAAATTTATTTTATAGTATGTGTTTCTTTTGTTTCTCTATGGGTGATTTGTTTCATTTTTTTTGGTCATCATTGTTGCATATGATACTTGGCTAGCTGAATGAGAGAAACATTTTGAAATTTCTACCATGTTGCACATGCATATGCAAATTAGTAGGTGACTGTACTTGTGGAGGTTCATGTAAGTTGCCAATTTATCCCGTTTACTGGATTGTTTCATCTCATGACACAACATCATGTGAGCCTTGTGATCTGCTGATCTGCCCACATTGCTTTTTTTTACATCTTAGGCCTGAATTTTATGTTGTTTTACAAAGATGACCCTGTATTTGCCTCTGGGCACATAATAGTTTTCTCATCTGTTTTGAATTTGGCAGGTCTCTGATAGCAGCATACTTGTTGGTCCTAAATGGTTACAAGAATGTGTTCCATCTTGATGGAGGACTCTACACATGGTTCAAGGAAGGCCTGCCGGCTGTTGAAGGAGAAGAATAAGCAAGTAGGACATGTTAATGCATCGCTATTCATAAACAAGGAGATGTGATGAGTTGTGATGAGGCATCTTCACGGAAAACTAGTGCACTAGTTTGATCATTTCTTCTTTCTTTCCTTGGCTCTCCTCCCTATATGATGTGTTAGATTTCTCATGACCTGCAGCTGTTGACTACTTGTCGGTGAACGACATTTGAGTATGGCAATGTGATGACTACGAGTTCCATTTCACCAGTGTGTCTGTGTGTGATAACAAGCATTATGAGCTTTTCAACGTGATGCTGTAATTCAGTCACCGGTGATGTTAGGCAGTAAAAACGAAATCGAGACCAATAGCTCGATTTCTATGCATTATCGTCATGTTCAGTCGATGCAGCAGAATTGCCTTGGTTAAGAATATCAATAGACGTTTGTTGAACTATTGTTGAACAGGTAACAGCACAAACAGCAAGGGACTACAGAACTCGACCGGTAGAACCGTAGAAGAGCACCCCAAAACAAACTACTCTCAGCAAAGTGCAATACTTAACAAAGCTATATCAGGCTTAACTCTGAAACCTCCTTCACACTGCACCTCCTCTGAATTCTGACGGAGACGGCATTGCTGAGACAGAACAGTTCAATGGATGATCCAGAGCTTTCCCTCTTTCTGCAGAGAGCCGATGGCTCCTCTGCTTCCAAATTCCTCGTCAGTACTGATTAAAGATCAAACAATTCAATCCTCCGAATCTTCCTGTAAAATGTACACATAAATACTGTTGTCTTCAAAGGGTAGCTTGCATTTCCCAGCGCAGCAGGGCGCACAACACAAGCAACATTGCTGGTGCTGCTGGTAGCATACGAAGAAGCTGGCAATGGCGGACACCTGCTGCTGCCGCCGCTCCTGCTGCCGCTGGAATGATGCCAAGAACGAGCCAACGTGCAGCAGACAGCAGCCAAGGAGGGTCGGAAACGAAAACTCCGGCCCACCTTGACCTCGACAACTTTGTCATCTCCACGCCAATCTCCGTCTCGACCGGACACCCACGACGTGCTCGGTCACTGGATTCTCCGTGGACGGTCGCTGAGCTCGAGAGGGAGCACAACATGAATTCGCTTATACTTGTTGGTCCTAAACGGCTACAAGAATGTGTTCCATCTGGATGGACGACTCTGCACATGGTTCAAGGAAGGCCTGCCGGCTGTTGAAGGAGAAGAATAAGCAAATAGAACCTGTTACTTGTTAGTGCATCACTATTTATAAACAAGGAGATTGCGATGAGTTGTAATGATGCATCTTCACGGATAAATATGTGCGCTGGTTTGATCATTTCTTCTTCCTTTTCCGATGTAGTCATGCAGATGTATTATCCCCTCCTGACTATATGAAGATTGCTTGATTTCTCAGGACCTGCTGCTGTTGATTTGTCGGTGTACGACATTTTCAGTATGACAGTGTGTCTCTGTGTGATAACAAGCATTATGAGCTTCACAATATGATGCTGGAATTCAGTCACCGGTGATGTCAGGCAGTAAAATTAAATCAAGACCAATAGCTCGATTGTTATGCGTCTACTTATTCAGTCGATGCAGGCGTGCAGCAAAATTGCCTCGGTTAAGAATATGAATAGACGTTTGCTGAACTTTTGTTGATACAGGTAGGTAACAGCAGAACAGCAAGCGACGACAAAAAAAAAGGAAAAGAAATAAAGAAAAACCCTACTCTCAGCAGAATGCAATACCTGACAGCGCTATATCAAAGGCTTAACTCTGAAATCTACGTCACACTGCAGCTCTCTTGAATTCTTGAATTCTGACGGTGACGACATTGCTGAAATAAAACAGGTTGACGAAGACAATTAGCAGTGCAGGATGATTCAGAGTCTTAGCGCAGGACGGACACCTCTCGTTCCGAATTCCTCCTCATTACTGATCAAACAATTCAATTCTCTGAATTTAGTCCTGTAAAGTATCCTAAAGAAATAGTTATGTCTTCAAGGGTAGCTTGCATTCCCAATCATCGACTAAGGCACTAAGCGACTAGCTAAATACTAGCTACTCCCTTCGTTTTTATTTATCACTTTTGACCATACACACAAACCAATGCAATCAACCTTTTTTCTAGTTAAAATGATCAAACTGTCTCTAATTTAGTGATATAAAATCTAGAAGTTTCTAAATACATTTGCTACATAAATACCATCTTAGGCCCACCAAGTGCAAATAGAAATTACCACCTTGATAAGCGCGTAGTAACAAGTATCTGCAAACTTTAAAAGTGGTCAAAAATACAAGTAAGTAAAAATGGAGGTAGTAATTTTCATGGCTTCTCGGCGCAGCACAGGTCGCACAACACAAGCAAACATTGCTGCTAGTAGAATCTGCAGAAGCTGGCCATGGGAGACACCTGCTGGTGATGGTCTGACGACAAGAACGAGCCAGCAGACGGCAGCCAGGGGTCGGAGTTTTAAACTCCGAACCCCCTTGACCTCGAAAACTTTGCCATCGCCACGCCAGTTAATGGATTTACTCCGTCTCAATCAGCCATCCACGACGTGCTCTGTCAATGGATTCTCCGATGAGCTCAAGAAGGAACACGACATGAATTCCTCATGCTGATAACATCAGAACAGCAAGCGACTACAGAACTCGACCGGTAGCACCGTAGAACAGAAAAAAGAACTACCCTCAGCAAAGTGCAATACTTAACAACGCTACATCAGGCGTAACTCTAAAACAGTTTTGCATTCCCAACCATCGAGTAGCTAATGTTCATGGCTTCCCGGCGCAATGCAGAAGATGGCAGACAACACAGGCAAATTATTGCTGCTGGTAGCTTCTGCCGGAGCTGTCCATGGTGGACACCTGCTGCTAGTGGCTGGACTGATGCCAAGAACGAGCCAACGTGCAGCAGACAGAAGCCGAGGGGATTGGAAACGAAAACTCCGGCCCCTGGGAGGGTCGGAGTTTCCTTGACCTCGACAACTTTGTCATCTCCACGCCAATCAATGGAGTTTTGCCGTCTCGATCGGACACCGACGACGTGCTCGATCGGTGCGATGCATGCTTGACGGCCGCTGAGAGAGCTCGAGAAGCAACACAACAAGAATTCCTCAGCGCCGGGGAAACCAAGGAAGTTTTGCATTTAAATTCTATCGCCAGATCATCCAGTCCTTCGATTCTAACTGAATCGGTATAAAAATGTGTAAGATTTTCTCATGGCATCCATTTCTGTAGTCTACTTGCCTCACCGGAGTGTATATTTCCCTTTTGAGATGTAACGAGTCCGAATCCTAGTCCTAGTTCGATCTGGCAGCAGCACGAGTTATATATATATATTCCTATTCGGCCGACCAAAGCTAAGCGGGCATCATCGATCATGAGCAGCACCACCAGCAGCAGCAGCATCGAGGAGGACGAGATCAAGGCGGCGTTCGCGGCGGGTGTGATGCCGCCGGAGTGGCGACCGAGGCTACTTGCCGCGTCGTCGGGGCGGCTGGGCGAGGGCGACGTCGATGTGATCGCGGCGGCCATCGCCGACACCCATCCGATCCTGGAGTTCATCTGGTCCAAGCAGGCCATCGTGTCTTTGGCGTTGTGCTTCGTCTTGGGTGTAGTGTTCTCGTGCGTGGTTGTCCTTCTCTTCCGCAAACACGACAACAAGAATGCGGTGGCAGCCTTGGCAGCGGCCATGGCAGGCGTGGTGATAACTCCTATATTCGCCATGCTTTGCGAGTGCTATCGAAGGCGGGCCAAGATGGTCAGGGCGGCAGCACGAGTTGTCCTCGAGCGCGTTCTGCTTCCTCCCATTTATTTTTACTCACTCCATCACGAAATTTGAAAAACTAGCACTAAACATAACATAACGAATCGAATATATTACTAAATTATGTCTAATACGGTGCTGGGTTCTTATATCTATAATTCATATTATTAATTTAGGTTCAATATAGCACTTTGTTTTTATATTTTGAAACTAAGAGACTGTCCGTAGAGCCCCTTCCTGGGAGGGAGTGGACAAGAGTTTATTTGATTGGGTGCATTATCTAATTTTACGATAATTATTTGAGTATATAAACGATTAAATTAATTACTATAAAATTAAAAATTTACACCGTAAAGATAAGAGAGAAACCTTTATATAGAAAAATTTTATACGAGATGCTTAAAAAAACATACCTCGTAAATCCAAAATCAAACATACATGGGCTACGTTGGAGGAGCGTGTTTATATCTTTCTTAACTGAGTTGCCCATTGATCATATAGGCTCCATTTGAAACAAATGGTTTGTGGATGGATTTTTCGTATTTGGCCCTTTGAAGTAAAAGATTGAAGCTTTCCAAATCCTATAAAATTATTAGGGAATGGTCCAATACATATAGAGTTGAGTTTGTATGAAAGTTGGTAAAATCTCTAACCTCTTGGAAAATTTTATTTGAGTCTCTCTTATTCGATTCCTGCAGTTTTTACTATTTAAATGAACATTTCTATATATTTTTTACAATCCTTTATATTCTTGTTATAATCATAATATTTTCTATTTGTCTTGTTTTCTCACTCCTGTGGACCGAAAATGTCGGCCCATCACCACAAGTGGAGCCTGAGAACTAACGGAAAATTGTTTCGTTACATTCAATCTGGACCATGGATACAGCCTGAAACTTATCATCAGGATTGAGGGACAAAAATACCGGCTTTCTTAGCGGACTAATCATTTGCTGCAGCCCAATTCCCTATTACCTCGTGTTGGCCCACCACAGGCGTCAAAGATCGGATTTTTATTTAAATTTTTACAAAATTATATTATTTTTTCAAATTTTATATATCATATGTCCAACGCCCTATGGAAGGTTTTTTAATAAAAAAAATAATCTAGAGAATGTTTTATGTGACGTGATAGAAGACACTTAGACCGAAACAATGAAGGAAGGACAACATAGTGGACGTTTTGTAGGCGGTCCCTTACCGCTCTCCCAAATAGCCTTTTTTTAGGCTATCAGAGGCCACCTGTAAAATACCACCGTCCTCCCTCCCATTCATCCCTTCAACGGCTAGGTGGCGTCGTTTTGCAGACAGTCCCTCGCAATCCTTTATAAGAGTGTTTTATAGGTTTCTCAAGGGTCATTTGTAAAACGCCGCCACCTGATCGTGGAAGGGATGAGGAGAGAGTGCCATTATACAGGCAGTTTCCTTGCTACTCTTTTTAAGGGCGTTTTTCAGTCGACTGGTGCTTACCGTCAAACCTCGTGGGGGAAGGTCCGACCGGGGAGAGATGGTGGCTCGGTCATGCGAAAGCCTGAGAGATCTGCTTAGCTCCAGTGCAGGTCCTTAAGCTTTAAGGTTTGAAGGTGTGCCAGTCAATTTGATCCTACAATTGATAAGGAGAGAGGATGAGACCCATAAGCCAGTCGGCCGATGGGCCTGTCCGGCTCTCTCTATCGGCTAGGTGCCGATAGGGAAGGCAACGCTCGAGCATCGGCTGAACAGCTGATGGAGGCGTGTAAAATACTAGAGGACCTATTGGCCAAAGAGCCGATGACGCTCCGCAGTATCCGAAGCAGAGCGGGGCTCAATCCCCCGTGAAACCACGAGAGCCAGCGACCGCGATAACGACGCCGTTAGGACCAACCTCGATAGATCAAACCGAACCGAGACAGTATGAGGTTGGAGACTAACGACACGGAGACGATGGAGGCTTAGACTGAACATGACGATGAGGGAGGAAAGAGAAAAGGTCATCAGCTACCTACTAGTCGAACGTTCGACGTAGGCCTACACCTAAACCCATCGGCTGCTCGAGCTGATAGGGAATGAGACCTGCTACATCTCGATGCCGGCCACGTCAGACACGAGCCTTGAAAGATTGGACCGAACCGAGATGGTACCAAGAAGCGTCTGACGTGTCCGGATCGATCTCTAGAGGATCGATCATTAGACGATACGCGAGACGGATGTGAGAACCTGCGTTGAGGATAACTCGTTGGCTACTCACTCCAACGAGACGCTGGGCAGAGACACATAGGCCTATGTCTCAATCTACTATCGACAGCCTGATAGGTCAAACATAACCGATGCAGCACGAAACCGACAACGACAGAGAGAGCTTGGTAAGTCGATAGACCTCGTATAGATGTAATGTGGTACACTTGATCTGACTAAGAGATCGAACCTAACCGATATAATTTTGGACAAAACAAGATATACTAGGATAGTGGTGGGACTTACCCCTTCGCCGAAGATCGAAATTAACCGATGCAGCCCTGCATTGAGAGTTAGAACCCGTCGGTAAAAACCTAGACAAGCTAGGGTGGTAATTTATTGGATTGATCTATTGATATGTTGATATCTTTACAGGCTTTCAGGGGGTCTATATTTATACCCTGGCATTACAGAGTCCGACGCACTTACAACAACCATCGGACGTTATTTCCTAAAAATATAAAAAAAATATCTCTAAGCAATTGTAAAGCTACTCAAACTTGCTTAGCTTACGTAATACATTCTATATAAACAACCGACCTGCCGTTATCCTCATTACTACTCTTTGGACCTAACTCCATCTAGATAACTTTCCATCTTCAAACAAACCGATTCCATCTTCCATCCATTTGATCGGCTCTTCTACAGTATCAATCGGCTTCACCCCACGAGTCGATCAGTATTTTCCATCAGTGGATCATGTTTATAGGTTGAATCAAATTCTGGCGTTAACAACTAGGTGTAAAGCCCCCTCCCAACTGTCCAAAATTTCATAAAATTCATGTAAAATATAGGAGGAAGAGGGATGATAGGGGAGGGGAAGGAAAGCAACGGACCTTCCTGCTTGCGGACTCGTCTGTTGGTAAAATCTTTTGCATGAAATGTTTCATTCATAGATCCGTAGTTTCCAAGGTCTTTAAAATTTATTGTAACCCATTGTATGTTAAAAAATTTTCATACACATTGGTTATTAAAAAATAATTATATGGTAATAGATCTGTTGAGCATATTGGTACTTTGTTTAACTTTATTTTTTTACTTATTTCACGGTCTCTTAACGTATGACCCACAGGGTGTAGATCTATCAACTAATAAGGACTAGGCCGACTAAGAGAAGTTTTGGGTCAGTGTACAACTGCTTGATGCGATGTTTTCAAGTTGACTCCTAGATCAATGCAATAACCGTACATATTATAGTAAATCATGCAAATGAAGGTGTTTTTTGGGAACTTATATTGATGGATTGCATTGCTACTTGAGACAATACGTGGAGAATGCATTTCAATATGGTTGGCGCTCGACATACCTGTGTCAGTTTATGAGAAGGATAACACATTTCCAATGGTCATGCAAGATGATGAGGATCCAAGTATGACAGGAGGTGATGCCGAAACAATGGAGGAAAATGAGGGATAGCATGAAGAAGAAGGTAGGCAACCAACTAGACATGCAAATGAGGGAGAGAGATTTGGCACCATTATTGATGAAAATAATGGGAAAGATTCTGATAACAAGCATAAAGAGAATGATGAGTCATAGGATGACAATGTAATGCCTGTAGAATGGACCAATGAGGACTTCTTCGAATTTGTTATCTCTGAAGGGCATCATGTGTCATAGGAGTACAAAGAGAACGAAGTCATTTAAGGGGCTAGGTATGCATACATAAAGGATTTAAATGAGACAGTAAAATATTGGACAATATCACTTTAGAGGGACTTCTAGGTCGTAAAGTCAAGAAAGTTGGTAAACAAAGTAAAGTGCATCAGGAATGGGTGTTCATGGTGGGTGAACGTATTCAAGGGTAAATGGAAGGATTATTGGCAAATGT
This sequence comes from Oryza coarctata, assembly GCA_030770085.1. Classification (NCBI taxonomy): domain Eukaryota; kingdom Viridiplantae; phylum Streptophyta; class Magnoliopsida; order Poales; family Poaceae; genus Oryza; species Oryza coarctata. The sequence goes on along the minus strand of CM061479.1, from coordinate 14,030,575 downwards.
CAATTATGACCATACATAACGGTCACTTATAAGGGGTCAAGAAATATCATAAAAATATGGCATCCATATTTGCTACAACAGAGATGTTCCTCCATGTTGTTAGCAACCTATAGTACGAATCAATGTCAATTGTTATGCACATTGAAGAGAAATTCAAGTATATAATTAACTATGCGAATGCGTGTAGGGCGAAACAGAAGGTTGTGAAGATGAGGTTTGTCACATTTGAAGCATCATATGATAATTTGCTTTATCTTCTAACTTGCATTCCCTAGAGGAATACAGAGAACTATTAAGACATTAAATCATTCCCATCAATTATTCATCCTAACAAGAGTGTGCTGTAATGAGCATTCTTCGTCCTAGGTGCGTGTATTCATGCATTTGTCCATTGTCGTCCTATTATCTGAATCGATGGGACATTCTTGATTGAAAAGTATAGAGCGTAGATATTAATAGCAATTAGAGTTGATGTTAATAATCAAGTGTTATCCGTGGCTTTTTCTTTCGTTGAGAGCAAGAACACTAATAGCTGGTACTACTTCCTACAGCAGATGAAGTCCGTGGTTGTATGGATGAGGCCAAATTTATACCTAATACATAACCATCATAGTGACTTGCTATGAGCAATTGAGGAATTGAGGGGTGGTTGTGTATAGAAGGGCTATCCACCAAGGTGGACAGATGTTCAAAGTAGATAATGCATGTGTTATATGGGTGCTAATTTCTACAAGTAGATTAAGAATAAGCATCTTATGGATCTTTTTAAGAGGTTGCGTGCCCATAATCAAGAGAAGAAATTCAATGAATTTTGTAGGAGCTTGGACGAGATGACTACCAAACAAATAGACGAGCAGCCGAGGAGGCCAACACCTATCAGGGATGAGACTCCACAAGCTCTTAGACCTCTCCCCAATGATGGACCTCTAAGAGGAGGTCGGCATTGTCGATTAGAAAACTTTTAGATTGGATTGAGAATGAGCCAAAAGAAAAATACACCTTATTGTTCAAAGAAGATGATTCTCGATTTGGCATAATAACCACAAATTTAGCATATGTCTATCACAGGGTGATGCGTGGTGTTTGAGGACTCCCACCTGTTGGTTTTGTTGAATTTATATTGCATGGCATATGCATATATTTTAGCGATCAATACAAAGAAGTTGACCCCTATATGGTAGAGAATGGTCTTTTCTTTGGTACAATACTAACTAAGTACATGCAAGATGAAAGTAAGAAGGCCCAAAGGCATAGAACTAAACCTTAAGGTACATAAGAGCATATGTTCAAAGTCTTGTGTGTTGATAAAGGCATTCGTGGAATCTATCGTAAGAGAGTTGTATAAGAGTGTATCCTAAAGGATGACGGGACATGCAAGTGCACATGCTAAAACCCTACTATGCTCCCTAAGCCATGTTATCATGTTATTGTTGTGAGCAATGAGTGTAAAATAGACAAACATATTTTTGTGTCATCTTATTTCAAGAAAGAAACAATCCTCGATGAGATATATGGCCTTAGTATTGCGGAGACATTCACAACTAAACACCCCAAGTTATTTACATTCCTAACCCTAAAAAAATTAAGAGACAAAATATGTCATCGCAAGAAAAGATGTATTCGAAACGACATGAACGAGTCCAAAGCAGGTGGAAGGTATAAATATTGTAGCAACTGTGACTACATCAGCTATACTTATAAGATGTGCCCTAAAGATGCAACGGGTCCAAGTGTAGCAGAAGCTGGTTTATCGGGATCAGGCACTAATAGAAGTCCTCTCCCAAGTGAATGCGACACTTCAAGGCAATCACATCCTAGTTGTTCTCATGCAACTGGTGGTACGGTGGTTTAGTGTCAGATCGTGCATTATTGTAATAGTTGTCATGTAACTTAAGTTGTGTTAATTTGTTTCATCCTAAACCTTTGCTTCTAAGTTGTATGAATGATATGTACCCTAATGTCATTTGCTTTTCTCATGCAATAATACTTGACCATATTTTTTTATATATGACATTTCATTTTGCTTCTTAAACTATTTGTTGTTGTTTTTATATTCAAAATATGCTAACTTTCTATTTATGTATAGTTATGGCATACCAGACACCAAAGTTGTTGAACTACGGGATCGATTGCTCCTACCACTCGTACCAGTTAGTGGTTGAGGGTACCGAGCTGAGCACCTTCCGTCCATGCCTATCGTGATATCTGTTGCATGTAGACCTCTGATTCAGTGAGGGGTAAGAGCACTAACACTATTTTTTTCACAATTGTCCATATCATTCATGTCTAATATTGATTGTGTTGCCATGGTTTATAGGCTGTGTGAGGCTGGCCTCCTTAGTGCAGGTTGGTAGAGGCCACGACGGATAGAAAGGCCTAGTGAAGGGGTGGGACGCTGACTGGTCTCTTCTAGTAGCACTAGTGGATTGCTGGAGACCGGAGATGAACACTTTCCACCTTTCTTGTGGGTAGATGGCACCCACACTTCTGGACATGCCCTACCTTCTAGGCCTTCCCCCCACAAGGGACGCAGTGAACTCGATTGACAAGACACATGGGTAGGCGCAGGACATCACGGTGTGATTTTCTCATGTGATGCGCCGGCTTGGATTTATTGCGCCGAACGCACTCTTTCCATTCACTATGGTCGATCCCTCGAAGGCATGGCTAGTACAATTTACTGTAGGTCATACAATTATTATATTAATATTCATCCTAACTCTAATGGAATGGTGTTACTAAGTTGTAAATTCATGTGTAGGCTGATCAGCTGCACTCTGACACCAAGGATTACTCAGTCAAGTGCAATTTTAAGGTGTACATGCTCTAGGTCTTTGGTTGGGTGATGTTCATTTCCACAGTGGGCCACGCAATGCATGCTGAGGATGGTAACATACCTTAGTGGAGCTAGGGATTAGCCATGCTTGTAGTGGCGTACCATGCTCTTTGTTACACTTGCACAAAGATTGATCCAAACACACTTATCAGTGGTTGCTTGTTGCTTCTCTAGCTTCGGGCGGCCGAGCGGTTCACGATTGATTGCCTAGTGGACCACTCCACTTGTAGGTTAGGAGGGGCTACTTAGACTTCGTCATGAAGCTTGATCAGTTGTAGCCCAACATGTCATCTAGGAGCTGTACAGTGCAGAATTCATCAAGGCTCATGCACTACTTGACCTCTAGTCTCTATGCACATGTGACCAGGCATACTGACTTATGACTCAACTGATGGTGTTCAACATCTTCGTCGAGCCCCACTATCCGCATCGCATGGTGCGATAGTTTAGCCTACGTCAGTCCTTTCCTCTGGACCTAGAGTAGGCCGTGCCGCCTAACGTTCACCGGTTAGTACCAATACATACTTCCATCACCTTATTTAGCACACTCCTTATAAATTCTAATACAATTTTTGCAAGTAGCTATACTTGTAGGGAAAGGCAGCCGGCACACTATGGGTTTCTTGTTTTGCAGAAGTACATCTATGACTGGCTATTGGCAACAGAGGAAGTCATTAACGAAGTCTGTCCACACATAGAGGCCGCCTACCTAGGATATCTCTGGTGGTACTAGCCTTGCACCTACAAGAGTGTGACGTTCATTCTTGCTGACCCACAGACACACATTGCTACAGTGGGAGATGCGTACCCCAAACACCGTGACCAGGATTACTTTCATGCAATGAGTCATGTTTTTTTTACACTTTCTTAGCTACTTTGTATGTGTTCATGGTTCTAACACGTATGAAAAACATTTGAAATAGGTCGATGTTGTGCGCTAGGTTGATGTTGAAGTGGATGTGGTATTCATATGGCTGGATGGTGGGAAAGTGTTGAGTGCGGAGGAGCAGAGGGTTACTGTCGGCAGGATCCATACCACGATACACATAGTCCTACAGGCGCTCACTTCGTTCTATTGACGTTGTTCCTCTGCGCCCTCCATAGGCCCCTTATGATGGAGTTTGCTCGACCTCCTCCATGTTCCCCTAGGAGTTCACCCATCAACTAGTTCATAGCATTCAACTCCACAGCCGACAAGTATGTTCAATTATCCATCAGTTCTTACAATATTTTCTTCTACCATTAGCACTCCGTTTTAAATCAATATGCTTGGGTATATATTTCACTACAAGGTTCTAAAGTACATCGTCATGGACGTTTGCTGGTGCTAGATCCTCATTGCAGGATCCACATGGTAGTGGTTGGGTGTAGCATCCCTTTGAGTCTGTTGACTTGGACATTGCTGAGATCTAGGACATACTTGACTCTTCACAGCTTAGAGGAGCTCCACCATCGCACATACACAAGAGATGCCCGCTGCCACTCCCTTGCACTAGACTTGAGCTACCCGTGTTGTGTCACCAGACAAGCTCACCTACTCCTAGGGCCATGTGTGAGCTTAGGGCTAGAGGACGAAGAGGGCTAGAGGTTGAGGCCCATGCCAGTAGTATGTTGTAGCAGCTATAGTTAGCTTGCTATATATATCTTTCCTCTTTACTTGTACTACTATGTATTCACTGTATCCATACTATATACTTGTTTTATTTGTGGACCTTATTTTACTTATTGCAGTATTGATTGTGTGTAAATGTCAAGTTGCAATCGAGTTGCTTTCACCGCATAGTACAGACCACTGTTCTGTTGACTCCAACTACAAAACACAACCAACTTTTGGCGCATGCACGTCGAGTCACTTTCATTGCGGAGAGTCTGGCTCGAGTGTCGACCGGGGTGGCCGTGGGGTGACAATCGGCCATGCCCACACGCTAGAGAAGATCGATGGCGTACTGGCGCTGGGAAAGAAAAAGCCCGTGAGAGGAACGGGTGACGGAGATGCCAAGGAAGTGGTGGAGAGGACCAAGATCCGTCATGGTGAACTCGGAGTGGAGTCGGGCCATGATCTGGTCTAGGAGAGATATCGAAGACGCTGTAAGGACAATGTCGTCGACATATAGAAGTAGATAGGCGGTAGCTATGCCGATATGAAGAGTGAACAGGGAGCTATCGGACGCAGAGGCCACGAAGTCGATGTGCCAAAAATAGGCAGCAAAACGCTGGTACCAGGCACGAGGGGCTTGTTTGAGGCCGTAGAGGGAATGTTGAAGAAGGCAGACATCGTCGGGACGAGAGAGGTCGACGAAGTCTAGGGGCTGCTGGCAGTAGACCGTTTTCGTCAGATGACCGTGAAGAAATGCGTTCTTCACGTCAAGCTGATAGATCGGCCAGGAGTGCGAGGCAGCCAAAGTGAGGACAACCTGGATGGTGGCGGGTTTGATGACGGGACTGAAAGTCTCGTCGTAATCGACACCGGGGTGTTGGGAGAAACCTCGGACTACCCAGCGTGCCTTGTGACGGGCAAGGGAGCCATCGGCGTGGAACTTGTGTTTAAAAATCCACTTGCCAGTCACAATGTTGGCGCCGAGAGGACGGGGGACAAGGTGTTAGGTCTCGTTATCCATTAAGGCCTTGTACTCGTTGGCCATAGCCGTGCGCTACTGAGGGTCGGCCAGGGCGGAGTGAGAGGTCGTCGGGATGGGTGAGATAGAGTTGTGGACGGCGAAGAGCCCGTAATGCTTGGTGGGACGGAGAGACCCGGTCTAGGAGCGAGTGACCATATGAGAGGTGGAGGGAACGGGAGCCGATAGGAGTGTGGTAGAGGTGGGAAAAACTGGTGGGGTGGGGGCGTCATTAGCTCCGGATCGGTGGCTGTAAGTGAGAGAAAAGGGGGGAACTAGATCGGCCTGAGCCAATGGAGTGGGATGGGCCGGTTGGCCCGGTCGGTTCGATGGAGATAGAACGGGATTGGCCAAAGCCGATGAGAGTGGTGGGGCCGATGGGGGTCCGATGGGTGGGATATCGGATCGAATAGTAGTGGGATAGGTGAAAAGTAAGTTCTCAACAGCGGCCGATGAGGAGGTCGATGGGGAGAACGGTGGAGGAGACTAGGACGACACGATGTTGGTGAGGAGGAAGTCGAGATCGCTAGAGAAGGATCTCGAATTAAGCAAACCAAAGGGAAAGCATGTCTCATCAAAGATGACATGATGAGAGACAATAATCCGTCGGGTGGAAAGGTCGAGACATCGGTATCCCTTGTGAGAGAAGAGATAGCCAAGGAGAATGTAGGTGGTGGAGCGGGGAGCGAGTTTGTGGGAAGCAGTGGTGGTGAGGTTTGGGTAGCAGAGGCACCCGAAGACGCGAAGATGGGAATAGTTGGGCGCCATGCGGTAAAGAAGGGCGTATAGAACGTTGTTTTGAACGGAGGAGCACGGGCGCCGATTTAGGAGGTAAGTCGCAGTGGCCAGAGCTTCTGCCCAGTAAGTGGCAGGTAAGTGGGCGTGAAGTAGCATAGTATGACTTATGTTGTTGAGGGTGCGAAGGAGACACTCGGCTTTGCCGTTCTAGGGAGAGGTGTAGGGGTAGGAGAGTCGTAGATGGATGCCCTGCAAGGTGAGGAAGGTTGTAACGGTACAGTTAACGAACTCCGTACCGTTATCGGCTTCGAGAGCCTTGATGGAGAGGTTGAACTAAGTGGAAACGTAGGTGACGAAGTTAGTTAGGTGAGAGGCGACCTCGGATTTGCTGATGAGCGGAAACGTCCAGCAATAGTGTGTGTAATCATCATGGATGGCAAGGTAGTACTAATTACCGGAGACACTTTTAACTGAAGATGTCCATACATCATAATGTATAAGTTTAAACGGGCGCGAGGTACAAGAGAGAGAACTAGAAAAAGGCAGACACACATGTTTACCAAGTTGACACGAGTGGCAAACTGTAAAGCTGCTGTGGGTACATTGGATGGAGGCGTTGCGACAGAGGGTGGCGACAACGTCAGGGCCAGGGTGGCTGAGGCGAATGTGCCAGAGATTGGTGGAGAAGGCGACGCTAGCGTGTGGAGTGGACAGCGTAGCGGGAATGGTGTAGAGGTCTTCACCACTATTGCAGTGAAGGATCTGTCGCGGGAATGGTGTAGAGGTCTCCATCACGAGCTCGGCGACCGTCGACAGAGAAACAAGAAGCGTCAAATTCGATTGAGCAATTGTTGTCTTGTGTGAATTGGCAAATAGATACAAGATTGTGAATAAGGGAAGGTACGATAAGAACATTGCGAAGGGGGAGGTTAGTGGTAGGTGTAGACAGAGAGGAGTCACCTCGGTATTAGATAGAAAGAGAGTGGCCATTACCGATGGTGACAAAGGGGGAGGAAGAGGGGTGATAAGAACGGAGTATACCAGTTTATGACGCCATGTGGGAGAACGTCCCAGAGTCCAGCACCCAAGGGTGCTATGGTTAGAACGTCATCTGGTTGAGGGCGGCAATGAGGCCAGCCTAGTTCCAGAAGAGAACCGACTGGATGGGTGGTGTCGGTAGCATCGGCTGAGGCGGCATAATGGGAGCCGATGCCAGGTGAGCCTAAGGATGGGCGCCGAGAACCCCTGGTTGCCATCCGATAGGGTTGCGTGGCTAGGGCTGGAGTGCCCAGGGGTTGTAGCAGAGCCACGGACCCGTGGAACCGGTAGGTTGAGCAGGGACTGAAGCAGGTCGCGATTGCATCGGACCTTGTCAGTTCTTGCCCTTGCCTTTCCCAGTGCGAGCTGTGTTGCCATAGTTGGAGCCATGGCCGCCAGAGCCGTGGGAGGGAGCGGCAGCGCAGGATGCTCGACAGCCATTATCGGTTGCAGCGAGAAGAGCGGTGTGGGCCACTGTCTTCTCATCGTTGGCCAGACGGAGTTCTTTAAGAACTAACATGTCATGGGCCCAGACAAACGACGGGAGGGGTGTGGCGTTAGTGATGTCGTCGGCGGTGTTTGAGAAGCGGGGGTTAAGGTCTCGCAGAAGGGCGAGAACGAGTTAAGAGTCAGCCACAGGATGGCCGACGTCCCGGAGAGCAACAACCTTGACCTTAAGGCGCTCGCAGTACGAGGAGACAGAAGAGTCTCCTTGTACCATAGAATAGAACTCGTTGAGGAGGAAGATGGCGCAGGGCTGCTTGTTTGCGAGGAAGATCCGCTCAATAGCCACCTAGAGATCCCGGACGGTGGGGTCGGTATCTTCCATGGCGAGGTTGAGAACAGAGTCATCGACCGAGCCGAGCAGCCAGCTGCGCACACAGCACTTGACGATGTCCTACTGGGGGTCATTGGGGCAAGGTGGAGCGGAGCCATCGATATGTGACCGTAGGCCGAACTTTCCACAGAGGGATTTGAAGAAGAAGACCCATTTGGAATAGTTGGCGTTAAGGTCAAGGGAGATAGGAACGTGATATTTCACGTTCACAGCAGCGTAGGGGGTGAGAAGATTGGCGAGGTGGTGCTCGAGGTGTGGTCCGGGGCACCGAGAGCCAGAGCAGATTTGGCGACTGGGAGAGTGCCGGAGCTGAGGACGGACTTGGTGGTCATGACGAGAGAAGAACAGGGGCAAGTAGCCAATGGGAGGAAGAAGCCGATGAGAGAAAGGATCGGCCGATCAGAGAGGTGAGAAGCCGATATAGAGTGGGCCGACCAGCCGATGGGAAGTGGTTGGCCGATGTGAAGTAGGCAGCGGAGTGGGTGAGGAAAAGGTGGTGGCAGAGCAGGTAGGTCAGAGAGTGGTTGGGTCACGGACGTGCGAGGATTCACGTCCGTGAAGGGAAGAGTTACGTCCGTGGACTCGTGGAGGCCAAGAAGTAGAGCGGATGTGAAAAAGGCAAAGAGGGGCCGGACGCGAAGAGATGATGTTCGCGTTCGGGAGGCAAGAATTCGTGTTCGTGGATACGTCAGAGTGGCTCGGACATGAAGTAAGAAGGTTCGTGTCCGAGAGCCGTTGAGCGTGTCAGAAAAGCGGGAACCGAGGGAGGGTTCTAGCTGATGGAGGGTGGACAAGTCCAGCCGATAGGAGGGCGGATGAGTTCAGCCGATGGATACGACGAGCACAGAGGTGCGCCGGCGTCAGAGGAGAAAGGATGTACGAAGCAAGAAGAAGGGCGGAGACGGGTGCGATGAGGAGGCGGATGGAGACCGTCATCTTGTCGCGCGGAGGTGGAACGGAGAGAAGGAAGAGTCTACGGGAAAGACGGGGAGAAGAAAGGAACAGAGACGAGAGAGCGAGAAGAAAGTGCCGGGAGAAAGGTCGGTGATGGGGAGAAACGTCGACGACGAGGAGGAAGAAGGTCGGTTCGCCGGTGGGAGAAAGCTAGCGCACCGAAAAAGTCTAGACTTGCTCTAATACAATGTAGAAATGTGTACAATGAGACTAAGACCCCCGAGTGTATACCGGGGGTTATATATATATATATATATATATATATATATATATATATATATATATATATAGTGGTCCAGAAAAAAAAAAGAAAAAGAAAACTCGGGCACCCTGTCGTAGTTTTAAACTCCGACCCCCTTTGACCTCGAAAATTTTGCCACCCACGACGTGCTAGGTCACTGGATTCTCTGTCGACGGTCGCCGAGCTCGACAAGGAACACGACATGAATCCTCAACGCCGGCGAAACGAAGGGAAGTTTTGCATTCTGATTCTGTAGCCTGCTTGCCGGAGTGGTATACTCATTACCTTCCTTTTTGAGATGTAACGAGTCCGAGTTGGATCTGGCAGCAGCACGGGTGGTTATATATTCCTAGTCGGCCGCGGCGGAGGCATCGCAACCAAAGATCGTCGATCATGAGCAGCAGCAGCAACAACAACATCGAGGATGAGATCGAGGCGGCGTTCGCGGCGGGGGCGATGCCGCCGGGGTGGCGGCCAAGGCTGCTTGACGCGTCGTCGGGTCGGCTGGGCGAGGGCGACGTCGACATGATCGCGGCGGCCATCGCCGACACGCATGAGATCTTGGAGTTCATCTGGTCAAGGGGGCCATCGTTCCTATGGCGTTCTTCTTCGTCTTATGCGTAGCTGTCGTCCTCTTCCGCGAACATGACAACAAAACTGCGGTGGTAGCCATGATTGTGGTCTTGTACGGCGTGGTGGTAATTCCTATATTCGCCGTGCATTGTGAGCAGCAGCGAAGGCGGGCCAAGACGGTCAGGGCGGCGGCCCGAATTGTTCTCGAGTGCTTTCTTCTTCCTCCCGTTTTGTTTTTTATAGTTTTGTATTCGCTGCGTGCTGTCTTTGATCTTTCGTATATTTTTTTCTTTTGATATATCTTCTGCATGCTCGATAGGTAGCGTTCTCGCAAACTCTTCTTCGATCGTCTGGCTAGACAGACTGCTTTTGCATAAATTTTTCACGTCATATTAAGATAAGGGCACGTTGCCGTTGCCGGAGAAGATTGGACTCGGGTATTGCGTCGTAGCCGGTCGCACAGACCCCTGCTCCGGGCGCCGGCGGCAGGGGCGGTGGCGGTGGCGGCGTTATTGGTTGCATAGCGAGAAGCCGCTTGCTGGGCGATAAGCTCAGGCCCATATGACGTCAGTTTGCTACAATGGACGGACCAGGCCTAGCTAGGAGGCCTGGATCACTACCATTGCTAGCGGGAAAAAGTTCATCTAAACCCTTCAAGTCTAGTTACAATCATATTTTTTAACCGTAAAATTAGTTATGTAGGTCTTCCAACTTTTAAAGAAGTCTCTTGATAACTGTTTCACCGGACATTTAACTGTGGATTGAGTTTCAATCACATTCTTTGATGATAAAACCGGTTATATAGGTCATCTTCCAACTTCTAAAATAAGTTTAAATGTGTTGTGAACTGTTCAGCACGTTGACCAGTATTTGAAGCGACGTGGCGTTTATGTGGTAATTATATGATATTTTAGTAAAAAAATTAAAATGAGGAACATTTTTTTCTTTTTTTAAGAAATACTCTTTTCTTTTTTTTTAATGGAGAAGAATTCTTCTTATTTGCAGCAACTATAAAATCGACTTACACCAGCGGATCAATGTAGACTAAATGGTCAACACAACGATGCATCATCGTCGTCGTCAACCAAGGCGGATGAGCCAGCCGCTCATCACCGTGCGCCACCGGACTGAGAGGGCCGACGGGACGCCAGCCGGCCAGCGAGACGGCAGCTTACCGGACAGACCTAGCGAGGCAAACGACAACAGGCCGACGAACAGAGGAGAGGGCCGACGAGCCGGCCGCAGCGACCACCCGTTGAGCGGCGGCGCCATCCCACGGATACTCCCGGCCTGTACGTGAGCGTCGTTGAGCCGCGGGTCACCCCTTGCTGCAGCGTTGCCGAGCCGGACAGCCCCTCCCCATGCGCGAACGTCGTTGAGGCGCGCTGCCGTATCCCGTGCACGCCTCGCCGCTGTCTCGTTCCGCCCCTCACCTACGAGGCGCGCCTCGCCGCCTGCTCGCCTCCCGACGCCCACTCGCCACTGCAGTTAATCCCACACCTCCCAACGCCCGCTAGCCGCTGCAGTCAGTCCTCCGTCGCGGCCTGCTTCTGATTTAGACGGGCAGTAGGATCTTGGATGGAGGAGCTCGATGCATCCGCGGAGGAAGACGCCGCCGGGGCCACCGCGAGCTGGAGCCTGGATCCGACGGGAGGCACGCTCCTCCTCCACGGCGTCCCACGTCGGTGTGAGCTTGGATCCGATGGGAGGTCGGTGGGGCTGTGGGGCGGAGGTGGTGGCGACTGGCGAGAGGTCGGTGTCCCGCGGCACTCCGCGCCCGCCAGGAGGCCAGCCGCCGCCGAGGAGCCGGCGCCGGTGGTGCACAAGTGACCCGAGCTCCACGCTGCCCTCCACGCGGCGGCCGGCGCTGTCCCGCCCGACGCCACGGCCTTCAACGCCCTCCTCGCCGGGGAGCTCGTCAGCCAGAAGGCTGCAGCAGAGGGGGAATAGAGAGGGAGTAGAGTTGTTTTTTTTAAAAAAAAATCATGGGATTAATACGTGGGTGGCTTAATTTGTAGTGGTTTTAACGAGTTAGAGAAGTTTTTCTATCGATTTTACACTTGAATAAACTCGGCCCCAGATAAGTTTCAGGCCCGTATTCATGATCCGGATTGGAGCGCAACCAATGGTAGCGAAACAACCCGTCAGTTATGTGGCCCCACTTGTGGTGATGGGCCGATATTTCCAACCCACACCGTGAATATGATCTATTGGGCCTTGAGTGGTTTCGCGAGAAGCGTGGCACTCCCCAGCGAGGCGTCGTCCGGCGGCCGAAGGCTCTCCTGTCGTGATCGTGGTCGCGCCGTCGTGGTCCATGGAATTCTGAGAACTCGCCGCCGAGCTCAAGAAGCAACGGCTCGTCGCAATGTCGCCGGCGCGCGGCGGGGACTGCCGGACCGGCCAGCCACCGTAGACGGCACGTCTGCACCTGAACCGTTGTCTACCCGCCAAGAATGCATGCCTCGGTTTACTTCGATCAACGACGGGTCCCAGCATCACGCATAGATAATCACAGATGAAGAATCCAACCATTTCTTGTCAATTGTCGAATTGACAATGTTTTACATACCTAATCCTTCTCTATAATTGACAAGAACGCAAGGTTGAATGATGGTGTAATTGATTTGTTGAGGCAAAAAATTACACGAACGAACAGCCACTGTGTCACTCACGAGCAGGAGCACTGGGAGCTCTTCTTCATGGCGCTGGTCTCCATGATGGAGCCGACGTCCAGCGTGGTCCCCTTCAGCGACAGCACCTCACCGCCGGCGCCGCCACGGGCGCCGTCGGCTCCTCCGTTGCGCATCCGCCGTGCCTCGTCGAGCTCCAGCGCTCTGCGCGACACGACGGCGAAGATCTCCTCGAGGAGCGTGAGGAAGGCGCGCTCCACGTTGTCGCCCGACAGCGCGGACGCCTCGGAGAAGAAGAGCCCCTGCTCCTCCGCGAACCGCGCGGCCTCGTCGGCGGCCACCTCGCGCCGGCTCGCCGGCATGTCGGCCTTGTTCCCGATGAGCGCCACGACGGTGGAGCCGTCGGCGTGCGCCCGTAGCTCCTCCACCCACCGCGCCACGTTCTCGAACGTCCGCCGCCGCGTGATGTCGTACACCACCATCGCGCCCAGCGCGCCGCGGTAGTACGCGCTCGTCACCGCCCTGTACCTGCAAAAAAACAACCAAAACTTTCGTCAAATTTCATCCAAAAAATCAAATCTTCCCTCCACCAACAAATCATCCTCCATTGGGAACACACGAATTCCACACAAATTTCCAGTCTGTTGCATAATTCGTGCACTAAAAACAGATCGAAATCTTAATAACGCACTCCATCATTAGGCGATAACTGCCTGATCCAAGGGCAGGTTAGGCACGTAATGACTGATTTGCTACGTGACAGTTTCTGTCAAATCTTCTCCTGCGAAAAGGAGAAAGTAGTGGTTCTTGCAGGGATCACTTTCAGTGGTCGGCGTGCTCTGGTGTCCTGACGTGTTGTCTTTAGCAGAAGCATCGACATGCCGCATTGCATAGCTTTTAATTCAGCTGGCTTCACGAAAACTGCCACTATATATGCAATCCTTTTCTTCCCAACCAATACAATCCAATCTTCTACAAGTCTTGGTATTGATCCAATTGGAAACCAGCTTAATTAATTGCAAGGAAAGCAGAATGGAGATGGTTCTTGGCTGATGACATTTGACACCATCTCCCTCCCCGGCAAGCAATGGAACATTCTTATACTACCAAATACCAAATTAGTAATCAAATGCAAGAACAGCCAAATCAGCTGGGATAGCTTGAACACGTAACGCTAACAAAAGGCATCAACGATCACGATTTTGCAGCGATATTCGTAATAGAAGTGAGTATTTTTACGGTGGTCTCTACTGGTAAGTAGCCATGTATCGATCGTTTGCGAGGAAGAAGGTGAAGTGTGCATCAATGGTGGTTACCTTTCTTGGCCGGCGGTGTCCCAGATCTGGGCCTTGACGCGCTTGCGGTGGAGGGTGAGGGTGCGGGTCTGGAACTCGACGCCGATGGTGGACTTGGAGTCGAGGAAGAACTCGTTCTTGGTGAAGCGCCCCAGCAGCTGCGTCTTCCCCACCGCCGAGTCCCCCACCACCACTACCTTGAACACGTAGTCGATCTCCGCCTCCTTCTCCCCCTCCCACTCGGCCGCCGCCGCCTCCTCCACCACTTCCCCTCTCCTCGCCACCATATTCCTCCTCGATAGATCACCTTCCTTCTCTTCTTGATTCTTGCTTGCTCCGGCTATGTCACAGGCTCCCACAGCTATGACCACCTTCCTCTCTTGATCCTTGCTAGCTTCAGCGATGTCATATCCTCACAGCTGTGATCACCTTCCTCTCTTTCTTAATTCTCGATTGCTTCAGCCTTCAGGTATTAACTGTGCTAGGAGAGGCAGCTAGATGCCAGAGGCTAGCTGGGCTATGTGGTGAGGCATGCAAGAAAGAAAGGAGGAGGAGAGGACAGGGAGGGCAAAGCATGCAGTGCTTTTGAGGGTTTAATTGTACTACTAGTGTGCTGGTGGTCTACTCCACTGCATCTGCATGCCTAGTGATGGACCGGGGGCGTGTCCTGCTTTTGGAGAGAAGGATTGCCTGCTGCCTGTGCTGCTGTGCAGTGTGTTCTGCACAAAGGGAGGCTGCAGCTATCATCCCTGCCTTTCTTTTGCTGTCCATTCCAAGGCCAGCTAGCTAGCTAGCATTTCTTCCTTTTGTTTTCCTCCCATTTTCTTTCAATTTTAGTTCAAGTCACATATATACCTGTCTGTTGCCTTTCACTTTAACCTTTGCAGGGTTTGAAAGTGAAGGGAACATTGTCTCCTTTGCTCTTATGGAGTACATTTATATCCTGGTGTAAAAAACTGCATTATGTATATATATATATATATATATATTACAAAATGTTTATATGTTGCTTCCGGTTTAAGAAGGGTAGAACCGATAGATACAGGCGCTAACAATATAAGCATATGATATGGGCAGCATTGGGTAGTAATGAGAGAAAAGCCAGAAACTCTGTAGCTTGTACAGTGCTTATAGTCCACATTAATTTACCTTTAACATTTGAGCAGAAAAGTTAATGAAGTAATAGACTATCTTTTCTGTTTAGGAATTAAGCAGCTACCAGGAGTACATATATTATTAAGCTGAAACAGTGCTAGGAGACTATTTGCTTTTCTTTTTTAAAAAAAAAAGAAAGAAAAAGTGAAGGGACACGACAACATGTAGGAATACTTTCTGTTTATGATTAAACAAGTGTTCGAGACCAGAGCTGAATTATTATAGTAGTGGTTAACCAACTCGGCATCTTGTCAGCCTTCACTTCACAATTCAGCTGGATCAAAATTCAGAAATGTGAATGCAAATCTCAAGTACTATTATTCCCTCCACTTTTATTTATACGACGACATACATATAAATAAAAATAGAGAGTAATAGTGCAATCCACGATGCTGGTATACCATGCTACTATCTGCAGTTCAAAAGGTGTCATTTTGTATATAATCCAAATAGTATAAATATCGTTTTGTCTGAATATACCCCCTCTCATAACATAATAGTTCTGTGGTTTCACTGTAACAGAACTTAAATATCAAAATTGTACTACATAGATGTGTTGATGACCAAAATGAATACCACAACTTCTTGATTTAGGATTATGTTTCTTCAATCAGCGGTGGCCCATGCTGACCTGCACTGTACGTATGCCGTTATTGCCGTCCAGATTCCCGAAGAACAGAAAATACCAAGAAAAATCCAGGTCCAAACAAATTAGCAGTTTCCTTGGATAAACTGATCAACACATCACGGTTGGAATTGCGTCAGGGCCAAGGTTTCTTCCTCCTCTGTTCCGGTCATGCATGCAAAGAAAAAACAAAACCAAATCCTATTTGGAATTCTTTGCAAGCCTCTCAACCGTGCCGTCACTGTCGCCTCGCTTTAGCTCGGACCAGTATTGTTACGCAATTGCAGCAGTAATCATGCGTGTCATACGGTATTTCTTCCCGTATTCGCAAGCAAAAGAAAAGGACGGGACCAACCGAGCTGTTGGCTACATGATACCAGTTGAAAATCTGTTGATTTGGCTACGATTATTTGAGCCACGGCTGATAGGTCATAGAAAAATAATTAAAATAATTTACAATTAAGTCTTTTATATTTATATTATTAGCGGTTTAAAATAAAAATAAGCTACAATAAAAAAATCTAAATTTAAATTTTAGCTGTATCCGATAAACTAATAGCAGATGATGTAGGGCGTCATATGCTTGCTACTGGGGTGAAAACTGAAGATTTTCTTTGCTGGACATTAGCAGAAGCCAGGTTGATTTTTTCGCTGTTTTTTTCTGGAAATTTCGAGGGTAATGACCAATGTACAGTGATGAGAGATTGATTGGAAATTTCAGTTTCACAATTAATTAAGGCGAAAACTCAGCAACTAATCAAGTCCTTGACATTATCTAAAAAAAATCAAGTCCTCGAAGTGCAAGCAGGTGTCAGGACTAGTTGGATGCTGTCGCTGTAGAAGAGATGGTGCTAGGACCAGCAAACTTGAATTATTCAGAGAAGACGGGCGAGCTCATCCAATTATCAATTTATCATACGAAGTACGTCTATGTTAAATGTCCAAGCAAATTAATGCCAATTAAACTCGACAGCCTAGCTAAGCTATCAGTCTGACATCATTATTACATTAGAACATCAATTTCTCATAGACAATAGTACATGTTCTGGACTCTGAACTTCTGATCACCAAAGGGCATGAATTTCATCAAGCTAGAACAAACAAGATCGATTATACAATATGTTAAGATATTAAGGGACTTTAAATCGCAGGATTAGAAAAATATAGGAAGAGAAATGTAGGATTTTAATAAGAATCCAAGTATAAAATAGAAAACTAAAAAGTACATAAAAATATAAAAATAATCGTTTGATTAGAAAAAAAACATATGAGAATGATAGATGGAAAATTTCCATGAGGTTAGATCTTATATTAAATTTCTTTTAAAACTTATATGAAATTTTATAGTAGTCAATAATATCTAATCCTTTATGTAAAAGGAAAATGTAGAAAAATAATGCTATACGATTGAAATCCTATAAAATTTCCTAAGTATAAGAGGAGATCTCTATACAATCAAAAGCCATGTACGTGAGAGCATTTGCATTATTCCATAGTGTCCTTGGAGAACATTTCTTCACTAAATAACAACCAGGACAATTATGCTATGCGCTTTAGCTTTCATCTTCACATGAAGAGAACTATGCTTACCGTTGACGGCACAATTCCCATGTACCAGATGAATGAATTTATAATCATCAGACACCAGTTTTTTCAAAGTACTGACATATTTCAAGGACAATCAACCATGACTTCATGCTGTACATGTTAGGTTCTTGCACCTTCAGTGTCAGGGAGCACATGCAACTGGTTTACATGTCTTGCAGATGCAACAAAATGCATCTCATTCTGCGCCCAGCAATGTGTACAGAAAAAAAAAAGAAGTCTAGAAACCAGTATTGAATAATTGCTGAGTACATGCTAAAATTTCCATACATACAGCAGCTCATCCATCTCAAGAAAACACATGCATATTGTTGTTTCAAGTCATGCTACAAGTCTACAGGTGTGTGATCCTGTTTGTTGTTGGTGGTGATTCAATCACATGGCATCTTTCAGGCACAACACATTCTACAGACAACCTTGGCTCCTGCAAAAGAACAAAAGAACGAGCCTCCAAACCAGATATCAGCTTAGTGGACATATTCCAATTTGCTTTTGTCAAATACCAAGGAAATAGGTGGTGAGGTATTCCCGTCCTTAGGAATCACTGTAAGATTATTTCAGGCAAGAAAACCTACTATGAAGAAAATCTTTGTATAAAAATATTCCTGTAGCAGTCTTGCACCATGAAATCAAGTTGGAAACAATCTAAGCCAGATACCACATGCATAACTTGGTATGATACATATGCAGATGCACCATGTATGTACTCATTGCAATCATCCACAGCAGAACAGATATAATTCAGATCACCACATGATTAAACAAACTTTCAGCCCAATCTACATTGTTTCCATCCAACCAATTGTTATCAACATATCCATACCAACCTGCATGGCAGAATCTTGCAAAGCAACAACATCCAACACTATCGGTGCATCAGAGTCAAGTTTGGAATAGCATTGTACATGAAGTCTCCTTAGAGATCTCCTCTACAAATTTTGCTCTGCATTATTAATTCAAACACCCCCAAGAAACTTAGTTTCTACCACGAGGCCCACCAATTGGCCTCATGCGAGAGAGAGAAAATTCTATGCGCAGATTGGAAGACTGATGGTCATGTTCATCAAACTTATAGCCTGCAAAGTAAAACATCATAGTTTCAGAGCCAAAATCAAGCTTATAACCTGAACTAGTATTAGAAGCTCAAATTTTATTCTCTCCCAATCAATGAAATATCTAGTTTTATGATGTAAAGTTGATGTGCACACAAATATTATTACATATGATATAGCAGCAGTAAGCTGGTTTCAAAGAGGCACAAGGAAAAATGATGACATTTCGAAATAACAATCTTAGTTTTAGTTATATATGGTCTAAAGTGTTCAGTCATCACACTACAATCTATGGGGACAATGGTAAAAATATCCAGAAAAATAAACAGATTCTTTATAAGACTGTGTGCAAACACATTAACTAATGAAACAGGCAACATAAGTACAATGCATATGTATGCAAAAAATCATAATTTCATATGTAAAAATACGATGTTATAATTACTCTGCAGGGCCTCCAGAGCAGCACGAGCTTCAGAAGGAGTTGCAAAGTCAACAAAACATAACACATGATACCTTCCAGCCTGCAAAAGAGATAGGGGATTTGACATACAAGCTTTGCATGGCTTTTAGAGAGAAAAAAAAGAACAGGGAGAATTGGCTCGTAGGTAGAATTTAAGTTACATGTCTAGACTCCTTGTTGACCAATCTGACCTCACGGAAACCAGAAAAAGGGCGAAAGATATCTGCAGAAGCAAGAGTTAAGGGGAAAAAGCACCTACGAGGTGTAATATGAAGCACATAGCAAAAGATGCATTGATACTTAAACTGATTATACACAAATATGATCTTAGTTTACAATCATAGAAAAGGACAAGAATATAACTCAACATTGCAACCCGTTTTCCTACAGTAGCAGAAAACAGGACATCGATTTATGTGTTTAAAGCTATCCATATGAATAAAACAGCATGATCCTAGGTATCAAAATGCATGAAATATGCAGAAAAGCAGAAATTGAAATATTTTTACATGAAAGGATACGTGAAACCTCTCTCTTTGTGCAGTTCGAAGGAAGTCCGTCCACATATAACGTACTTGATGCGTCATGAGGAATAGTGGCATCAGTCCTTGTAACACCAATGTTTCTACTATCCAGCTCCATAGTGCCCTTCATATGGTTACTGTGAACTGAATACCCAGCCATCCCACCAAGTGGCATAGCCCTTTGGTTAGCACTAGCATAAGGCATCTGCAACCAGTACATGGTAACTATATTGGTAAGAAAGTTGCTAACCTCAAATTAACAAACTTCTAATCGATATGCTACCTTATTGTTTAATTGATGGCCATAGAGGGGGCTCATTGCTCCAAGGAAGGCACCATTTCCATGTCCAGAAGGCATGTCTGCAAACAAGCGTGTAAGTGCTAAAATAGTTAGATGCACATCCCACTTGGAGAAAATACAATAGGCCGAAACTAGTGTACAGTCTCATTAACATTTTTTTCCTTTACATTTAAGAATCAAGTTATGATAAAAATGGGGGTGAAATAGAAACAAACATGTGAACCATAAATGAGGTATGACAACTAGAACATTATCTACCAACTAAAAGCAGCCAAATCGATGCGCAGGTGGGTAATCCTAATGCTCATACAAAGTTTCAGTTAGCTGTGCATAGCAAACAATAATTTGTCAATAAAATGATACTAAAAAGGGAGTCAACTCTATAGGTGTGATGATAGATGCATGCAGAAATGGCGGCAAACTACGTTCGGCATGCAAAGCCCTAAGCAAAACCAACTAGATTACCCTAAGCAAACCCTAATGCATGTAAGGATTATTAGAATCTTTTTACACAACAAATTCCTTTTTTTACTGGTTTTAGATTTCAGAATTTGTAAACAGTATGGTCAGGAAATAGTCATTCCAGATTACTCTATAATAGAAGTCAAAACCTTTTGCCTACCACCTATAAAATATGATGAAATATCAGCCTAAACAGAGATACATTCGATCTAACATATCATATAAACCATGCTACACCATCTAACTTTAAAGAAAGCTACAAGCTAAAGAATCAACATAAACTTGAGGATTTGAAGATATAAAATACTAGTTTCTGTGACATAATCTTGAGGCTTTATCAGGAAAACATGATTTCATTCTGATGTATTGAAACAAGCATCTAGTTACAATATATACCATTCTAAGAATCTAAATTCAAAACTGCAAATTCCTGGACAGATTTTAATAGAACAAAGTGGCTGAGGAAACATGATCTGCTTTCATTAGGGGTGGACGAAGGATAAGAGAGACTAAAGGGCAGTGGCCTTCCCCAGCAAACCCCCCCCCCCCCCCCCCCCACACACACACACACTCACACACACACACACACAAACAAAATAATAATAATTAGTAACTAGTAGTATGCATACTATCAATTTTGGCACACAGCTGACAGCCCATGAGTTGATAGCAGCCCAAGCGTGAAGCACAGAAGCAAGCAATACAGTTATGCAGGTTAGCAGAACTTTGTCAAAACCTTGTCCTGACCAGAAGACATTCTATCTATAATCTGATCGTTATATTGATCCGTTTACTCATTACTCTTCCAGTTTCTACCGCTAGCTCTGAACACATTCTAGTATGAAAATTATTAAGACAAGTCTGCATAATAAGATGAAAGATGAATATCTTGCAGATAGCTTGCTAATGCACATTGAGAGTGAGATTGCAGGGAACTACAGCTACGATGATTATTACAGAATTTTAAAAACTGAAGAGCCGAAGAACCAATCTGTAATGCTACTCCATCTCCATGGCCATGTACTTACAACTAATCTAGTAGTTAGAATGGTGTCGGCAGTCGGCTTGTATTTTGAATACAACGTGGACTCTGGACAAGATGTATATCTATATTTCTGTGATGCACAGGGGTTGCAACTTACAAGTACAACTTGGTTGCTAATAGTACGTTTAAATATAATTAACTTTGTGGCCCCCGTCAATATTTTACTCAAGCTTCGCCACTAGCTTTCACTAAAAGGCACTATCTTTGTCATAGCCTAAACCATACCAAAACCCATGGGCATCAACAAGAAGCTACTACTGAATCCTTATGATCATCTGCTAAGCTTTCCATCACACAACTAGCAGGCAAAATTAACCAAAATGAACAATCCGGAGGAAGCGGGGAACGCGAGGGCACGAACCAAAGTAGTCCGGGCGCTGGCGCTTGAACGACGGCGCGGGGCCGGAGGGAAGCGGCGGCGGCGGCGGCGCAGCCATCGGGGCCGCGACCGGCGCCACGGTGGGCTGATACCCCGCATGCTGCCACATAGGCGCGGGCGCCGGCGCTGCCATCCCCACAGCCGGAACCTGCTGGCTCGAGTGGTCGACGACGTACTGCGGCCAGTAGTAGCTCTCGGCGGCCATCGCGATCGATCTGGAGGCGGCGGCGGCGGGGGGTGGGGAGAGGGAGGGGGCTACCGGGCTAGGGTTCGGGAGGAGGAGGGATGAGGAATGCGCAGCCGGGGGCGGCCTTGTTTTGTAGTCAGAGAGCGCGCCCGCCCGCTCCCTTCAGTTACTAGTGCTGACGCAGTGGCGCTCCTCCAGTTGTCCTCGGACGCCGAGCCAGCGGTGGCGGCGCGCGCGCGCGCGCGCGGGGAGCGCGAGGTGGGGAAGCAAGCCAAGCGGCGCGCGAGCGCGCGGCGCTGGTGTGGACGCGCGCTACGGCGCGGTGAGAGCGGCGCCGCGCGCGCGGGCGTGGCGTGACGGCGTGAGGGAGAGAGGCTGGCGGTGGCCGTGGCCTTCGCCACCGTGCTGGGCCTGCAAGGGCCAGATTGATGGGCTGTTTACTTTTGCGTAGGATTCGCTTGGTATTGGGCCGAGCTCGCGGGTTTGGGCCAAGCCGGTTACGAGACATCCCATTAACATATATGGGCTTCACGTAAGACGAAATTACAGCGCACGTAAGTCTCAATCATATTCTTGGGTCTCACGTAATGGAAATCCCGTTTTGGCCCAATTAATATGGGCCACTTGTAAGTCAGAATCCCGTTTCAGTCTATCCGATATGGGCCGCACTTAAGTCCAAATCCCCGCGCATTTAACTCCCGTTCCTACTCTTGGGCCACATGAAATCAAAATCCGGCCGCAGCATTTATAGAGCCGGGCCAAGGGCTACAGTAGTCACCTTAGAGCTTGATATTGGGCCGTCCAAGCAAGAGATATAACCTGCGACGTAAAATGTTGTATCGTTTTCCGGTAGTTCAAATATGAGACAGATTTGAGATTTCAAATTTGTTTACATGTTTAAACATGCACACAAAATGATTGAATACAGTTAACGAGGGAGGCCTGACTGTCCGAGTCGAAACGAATTCAGTAGTAGTAAGACACAAAGGGGTAGTGTACTACTAATAAGTGTGCATTCTACATACAATTTATTTCATCCAACAAATTGTAGAGATAGAATTCTACTACTAATACAATTTATTCTACATAGTACAATTCAAGGGTAGGTATGTGTGCCCATACAACAAAAGCAGCAGCTAGAAATAGAAGAAGGGCAAACCAATACACTTTTGTGGCTCCATGTATTTGTAACATTAGAATTTTCAAATCTGACGCCCTGGGGCGATTTTGGGGTATGCCATGTCCGATTTTACTGTGGTCTTTTTTACTGTGCATGTGCCCCTGGAGTGTACGAGCGCACTGGAGTTTCTGGATTCGTCTCGTTAAATCTACGCCTTTGTCTGATGGGTGGGTCCGCTTTGGTTGGGTCCCGATGGCAGCCGGTGCTTCTTGGTTCCGTTCGTAGATGGGGTTTCTGGAGAACGTTGTTCGAGTCAAGGTATAAGAATTGGATGTGGCTGCCTGTGGTCTGCCTCCTCTCTTTTGTTTCAGCTGGTCACTCTCTTCTTTTGTCTTCGTTGGTCTTCGTTTCTTGTCGATTTGTGGTTCGTTTTCCTTGCAGTCAACCATGGCTTTCAGCATGGATCCTGGAGGGTGAGTTCATTTGTTGATGGATCTTGGGGGCTGGAAGCTGAGTTGATTGGATTGCTGATCTAGGGAGGGTGGGCAGTGTTCTGGTGAGATTCTTCTCTGTTGATATGCTGTTGCTTTTTTGTTTGTGACTCAGTAGGGAAATAAGTGATTGCAGGTGGTGTTCTGTTGATTGGGTTGGCTTCAGGCTTGATTGGCATTTTCTTGGTTTCTTGTCGATCGTCCTTCCTGTTGAGCTGAGGTATAGATCTGTTCCTTTGAAACGTCGGCGGGGATTAGTTTTTGTGCTTGACTGTTGCTGCCTTTACTACGTGGTTGCTTCTTACTGTTTTCTTTTCGGTAGATATTATTTGTAGTTTCTGACAGCTAAAATGGTGGAAATGATGCATGCAGGTTTGGTTGTTTCTGGCAGGGAAGTTTGTTTGAGTTTTCATCAAAGCATTCTGCGTTCTGTGCCGTGTGTGGTTGAGGTAAATTCCTTGTGCTTTTCTTTGCGCATTGGTGTTTTATGGTTTAATTTAATCAGTGAAATGATTTGATGTGTGGTGTTTTGCGGTTTAATTTAATCAGTGCAATGCTTTGATGTGTGGTTTTTATTTCAAGCACGTATTGCTGATGTGTTTGTGATTGTGCTTAGTGTATAATGGAAGGAGGATATGTGGTTAAGCCAGTGCGACGGTGAGATCATCGGCTGCTTGAGCGCAGCAGTCGTTTTATAGATGTATGTTCGGTTGTGGTTGATAATTTCTCTGTTTTGGTGATTTAGATTGGTAGCTTTATTAGAAGTTATTTATTCATCATGTGCGTCCACGTCGGACAGTGGTCAATATAGTTGGGAAGCAGTGTGTCAAAAGCAAGAGTATGTGTTATTTGACCAAGAGTCTTGGTGCTATGACCTATCAGTGTGGTTGACACGGTAGAAATGATTTTGTTTTACGGTTGTGTGTATAGGTGATGGATCTTTCCCTATGTATCCAGCGTGGTACTGTTCAAAGCGGGCGGCGAGCTTGCTCAAAAAAATTGGCTATGAAGCGCTTGAGAGCATCAGGTTTCTAATTTTTATAATCGTTTGTTTGTTACAATCGCTTATATACATATTGGTTCTATTTGTACTTAATATAGGTCGAAAACCTCCCTGTGTACCATCTGCATCATGGAATAGATTTGACAGTGATTATGCTGAGTTTTTAAAAGGTGGTTGTTCATTTTCTATGCACAGTAATGATCTGTTTTTATAGAGTTTACTCGCCATATTCATATTTGTGCTTTTGTTTTTGTTAGAGACTAATCCAGATAGATGGCATTATGGTCCTCCTGAATATGAGTGCCACCATTGTGGTACTCAGTTCTAGCATCAGGTGCGTTGCAAGAAAGAATCTTCTACAACGCAGAGACATATGGTGTACAACCTATGCTGCAAAGGTGGCAAAGTATCTGTTCCTCCTTTTAGGAGGCCTTCACCTGTGCTAGACTCACTCATTAGATTTAACGGAGACTCTTGCACTAAACATTTTTTTGCAGCACATATGGCAGTACAATTCGCTATTTGCTTTCACTTTGTTGGGTGCTGATATAGATATGGATATAAATAAACACGGATGTCCATATGTTATTAAAATAAATGGTCAAGTTCACCATCGTATAGGCTCACTGATTCCTAATGAAAATAATATGTCCAAGTTTGCGCAGCTGTACATTTATGATACTTGTAATGAGATTCGTAATAGGATGTGTGCTATTACTAGCGAAGAAGGAAATGAGGATAATTTTGATCCGAATATAGCTGACTCGTTGATGCGTGTGCTGGATGAATGTAATCCTTTAGTTCAGCAGTTCAGAATAGCGAGAGATTGATTAGCTGAGCACGATGATGAGCAGTTAGCTATTAAAATTGTTGGCGCTGATAGGGATGATCTTGTTCAATATGAGCTGCCTACAGCTGATGAGCTGGCTGGGCTGATTGTCGGTGATTTTTCGTTAGAGAACTACAAGCGTGACATAATTGTTTGGAGCATTCCTGGTCATGTTTCTAGCCTTCACCCTGCTTACATAGCCCTACAGTATCCTTTGTTTTCCCTTATGGTGAGCGCAGTTTTTAGTTAGGTATAAACTATAAAGGAGTAGATTTAAATTGTACTGATGGTAGCAACAAGGTTTCTATGCAAGAATACTACCGTTATTGCTGCCACTATCATCGAAATCAGTTCAACCCATTCTTATTTTGCGGTCGGGTTTCATCACAGTCGCAGGTAGATGCTTTTGCTTGTGTTGAGGAAGGAAGGTTGACGTATATAGTCAATCATCAGGGTGCCCTTTGGTCGCATCTGTGCTGGTTCGTATTGTGCTTGTTTTTTATTTTCTTTGCTTTTTTAGGTTTTTTCCCTCCTTTTTCTTATGTGTTTTGTGCATGCCCTGCATATAGTTCTTTATAGTGTGGAATTCTAGAAGAGAGGCCTTCCGCATGTTCATATATTGGTGTGGCGCGATGCCCCAAGTAGTGACGCCACTCCATCTGTTGTTGATTCGTATTTGTGTGCTGAAATTCCTGATCCTGAAAGTCACAGATTGGATTATTTATTAGTTGAGGAATTTATGATGCATGGTCCATGTGGTGATAATAATAAGAAATGTGCTTGTATGAAAAATGGTGCTTGTTCTAAAAAATATCCAAAGGATTTCCAGCCTGAAACACTGTAGATGAAAAGGGTTTTGTTGTTTATAGACTGCGTGACAATGGCATGTTTGTTTATAAAAATTTTGTGAAGCTTGATAATCGTTCTGTTGTTCCATACAACATAAAACTGCTGTGTACATTTAAGGCTCATATAAATGTTGAGTGGTGCAACAAATATAAAATTATAAAGTATCTTTTTAAGTATGTAACAAAAGGGCCTGATCATACAAATTTGAAATTTAAAAGGCTGCGAAAAAGGAAGCTAGAGGAGGTTAATAGTGTCGATACTGATGCAGTAGGCTGCAATAAAAGATCACGAAGGTGTAATTTCAATGACAAAGTAAGAGGAGATGAAATTGCTGAGTTTATTGAATGTAGATATCTATGTGATAAGGAGTCTATCTGGCGACCTTTGGGGTACGATATTCAATTTAGAACTCCTGCAGTTGAACGCTCAGCATGCCATTTGCCTAACATGAATAATGTTGCTTTTCAACCAGATGTTAATTTAGTTTCTTTGGTTTCAAATTCTTCTCTGCAAAAAACAACACTTACTAAATGGTTTGTTGCTAACGAAAAGTTTCCAGAAGGCCGTTTGCTTACATATTGCAAATGCCTTACAAAGTTCATATGGGAGGACAGTGGTAGGTATTGGGGGAAAAAAAAGAGAACACAGTTATAAAATAGGTCGCATGTACTATATACATCCATCTGTGGGTGAGGGTTATTTTATAAGGATGCTTCTCATGTATGTGAAAGGCGCTAGAAGTTATAACGATATTAGAACATATAAAGATGTTGTCTATGATACATTTAAGGAAGCATGGGTTGCTAGAGGGTTGCTTGGCGATGATTGAGAATGGTCGTATGCATTTGATGAAGCTATGAGGTGGGCTACTACGTGCCAGCTTAGATCTTTGTTTGTATTGATGCTTATTCACTGCAGCATTGCTGATGAGCCCTTTTTTTTTTTGAAAAGTATTGGTGTGCTATGTCTGATGATATTGTTTTCACACTGCAAAAGAGTTTCGTTGATCCTTTGTACTCTGTTCCTGATAATCAACTTAAAAACATGTTACTGCAAGAGCTACATACATTGTTTGTTTGAAATGGTGTCACTATGCCCACGTATAATTTGCCTTGTGTAAACTGTGAAAATGCTTTTGCATCCACCAATAGAATGATTGACGATAAAATGTCATATGATATAGACGAATTGTGTTTGAATGCTCCATTGTTGTGTAGTCAGCTTAATGTTGATCAGCGAAAGGCATTTGACTGTATTGTAGGAAGTGTTATGAATAAGTCGGCTGCCTTTTATTTTGTATCCGGGTATGGTGACACTGGAAAAACATTTCTTTGAAATTGTATTGTTACTTTCCTTAGATCAAAGAAAAAAAATTGTCCTTGCTATGGCTTCCTCTGGAGTTGCTTCACTTCTTTTACCCGGTGGCTGGACTGCTCATTCGTCGTTTAAAATTCCAATAGATATCAATGAGTTGTCTGCAACATCAAGCGCGGTGCAATGTTAGCAGACCTTATTAAATCTACATCACGTATCATATGAGATGAAGACTTGATGACCCATAGACAATGCTTTGAGGCTTTAGATAAAACGTTGCGTTATATCTTAGCTGAAGATGATCCTTCTATTGCATCTGTGCCTTTTGGTGGAATGGTGGTTGTGTTAGGAGATGATTTTCAACAAATACTTCCTGTTGTGAAAGGAAGTGTAAGAGCAAGAACTATAGATGCAGCAATTTCAAATTCACCCCTCTAGTCACATGTGTGTGTGCTGCACTTAACAATCAACGTGAGTTTACAATGTACATCATCACACCGTGATGCGCAGCATGATCTTGCTGAATTTAGTGAATGGATTCTCAGTTGGTGATGGTACAGTCTGTGCTTCAGTTTGCGACAATGAATCTGAACCGACATGGACTGAAATCCCACATGACCTATTTATTAGTTATAGATAACAATGATAAAATTCTAGTTGTTGTTAGACCATTAAACTAGATTGTATATATATATATATAGATCCGACTCCTCTTATATACACTTGAGATCTTAATCACTATACATATTTTTATATGGTATTAGAGCGAGTCTAGATATCTTCGGCGCGCTAGCTTTCTCCCTCTGGCAAGCCGACCTTTTTTCTCCTCGTCGTCGACCCTGGTCTCCATCCGCCTTCTCGTCTTGCCTCACACCCGTCTCCGCCCTTTCTTCTTGCTTTGTGCATTCTTTCTTCTCTGACACCGGCGCACCTCCGCGCTCGTCGTCTCCATTGGCTGAACTCGTCCGTCCTCCCATCGGCTGAACTTGTCCATCCCTCCATCGGCTGGAACCCTCCCTCAGTTCTCGTCTTTTCCGACACGCTTAACGGTTCTCGGATGCGAACTTTCTCCCCTCACGTCCGAGCCAATCTAACGTGTCCACAGACACGAATCCCTGCCTCCTAGACGCGAACATATTCTCTTTGCGTCTGGCCACTCTTCGCTTTTTTTCACGTCCGCCCCACTCCTTGATCTCCACGAGTCCACGGATGTGAATCTTCTCTTTACAGACGTGAATATTCACACGTCCGTAACCCAACTACTCTCTGACCCACCCACTCTGCCACCATATTTTCCTCACCTACTCCGCTGCCTACTCCACATTGGCCAACTACTCCTCATCGGCTGGCCAGCCTACTCTCTATCGGCTTCTCATATCTTTGATCGGCCGATCCGTCCCCCCATCGGCTTCTCCTTCCCATCGGCTTCTTCCTCCCATCCGCTATTTGTCCCTATTCACCCTTCATATCGGGTCCGCTACTGTCTATCTAATTCTATATGTCGATGACATTGTCCTTACAGTGTATTCGACATCTCTCCTCGATCAGATCATGGTCCGACTCCACTCTAAGTTCGCCATGATCGATTTTGGTCTCTCTCCACCACTTTCTTAGTATCTCCATCACCCGTTTCTCTCACGGACTCTTTCTTTCCCAGCGCCAGTACGCCATCAACCTCCTCCAGCATACGGGCATGGCCGATTGTCACCCCACGGCCGCCCGGTCGACACTCGTACCAAACTCACATGAAATCCCATATGACCTATTTATTGGTTATAGATAACAATGACAAAATTCTAACAATTGTTGATGCTCTCGATATAAATTTTAGAGAACAATATAAATATCCTATCTGCAAGACCATGATATTATTTCTCCCACTAACGATGTATGTGAAGCTGTTAATTCTCGTGTGCTAGAGCTTCTTCCTGGTGAGGCTAAACAATATTTAAGCTTTGATTCTCTCATAAAAATGTTTGAAAAAAGCAATGATTTAGATGTGCTTTATCCGATAGATTTTTTAAATACAATGAAGGTGAATAATTTTCCTGATCATCAGTTGCGTCTTTAAGGTGTGCCCATAATGCTTCTGAGAAATTTAGACCAAAGTGCAGGCCTTTGTAATGGAACAAGAATGATGGTTACAAATCTAGGTGAAAGAATGATTGAGGCAGCTATTATAACCGGTTCTAATTTAAGCCATACAGTTTATATACCAAGAATAACTCTAAACACATCAAATAAGAAATTACCTTTTACTCTGCAGTGCCGGCAATTCCTTGTTCCTGTTTACTGTGCTATGACTATGAATAAAAGTCAAGGTCAAAGTTTATCTTCTGTTGGTCTGTATTTAAAAAACCCTGTTTTCTCACATGGTTAGTTGTATGTGGCTGTATCTCGAATTACATCTCGAGGACTCAAGATATGGATTGAAGATGAGAATGAGCAGTGCTCCAGTTGCACAAGAAATATTGTGTATCATGAAATTTTTAGTGTGCTTTCATAACTATGAATAACTATAGCTAAATAGTACCGCTATT
The DNA here is from genome assembly GCA_030770085.1 of Oryza coarctata. Lineage (NCBI taxonomy): Eukaryota > Viridiplantae > Streptophyta > Magnoliopsida > Poales > Poaceae > Oryza > Oryza coarctata. The sequence goes on along the minus strand of CM061479.1, from coordinate 14,000,873 downwards.
ACTATGTTATGTAAATACTGTGATATGTGTATAATTTGCATGCCTCAATGCTGAACCTTATTTACTAGAGCTCAGTTACTTCTGTTTTTGATTTTGCTATGGATAAATTACTGTGTTGAGCTAGGTAAGCATGTGTGTTTATTTATTGCTTGTCTGATATGTGTTTATTTTGCAGATGGCTTTTGATTTGCTGTGCGATGTGTCCTAGCAAGCAAGCATTGGTCCATTCGTGCTCGTGTCTCAAGGATGTGGGGCTACTGTGGTACTCGTGATAACCAGGCTTCTATACATGTTGACTTGGTTCTTGTCGACGAGAAGGTAATTTTCTTACACAACAGGATGAATATTCCTTTCTTTCTTTCATTGATTTATTCACAACATGCATCTTACACAGGGTAATGCCATGTATTCTGAAATTCCTGGAGCTGAAGCTAAGAAATTCAACAAAATTCTTCAAGAGTCCAAGGTTTGCACATTCAGCAAGTTTCTTGTTTCACCTAGCAAACCTGCGTACAAGCCATTTGATAACAAGTACATCATCAAAATCACTCCATGGACTAAGATAAGTGAAGTGAATGATATTAGTGACAACTTTTCATCTTATGTATTCAACTTAGTTCCTTTCTCGGAACTCACTTAGTAAGTTGGAATGCAAGAATATTTCACTGGTTTGTTACTTATAAACCTAACTGCTCATGTGCTTTTTTATTCTATATGTTGCACGACGCAATACATAATATGATTTTATTTCCAAATGTTATTGGTATGATTGTTGGGATTTCAAAGGTGGGCTACATTCGAATGGCATCTAGCCCATCAGATACACCGAAGAGAGTTATCACTCTGAAAGATGTTGCGTAAGTGATATGCATTAATTGTCTTTCCATGTCAAATCTCCTTTGGACTATCTGATTTTACTATATTACTTAACTTTAATTATTTCTATTTATAGGAACTGTGAGGTTAAGCTTGTGCTATGGGGTCAGCGTGCTTTAGATTTTGATGCTCATACTGTTTATGACCTTGGTCAAGACCATGCCGTTGTTGGTATCTTTGTTGGTACCTTAACAAAAGCTTACAATAGTAAGTTTGCTATTAGTTTCAAACATTGATCAGTTATAAAGTTGTGTTGCCTATGTATTTACAGTCTACGTTTTACTCACTAATCTGTACAGATGAGAACGTCAGTGGAGTTTCAGCTTGCATGTGGTACCTGAATGAGGTTATAGCAGAAATCAATTCTTTATTTGATGGGTTAGTTCTTTTTTTTTTCAACGAGAAATTATGTTTTATCCTAATTTGTGATTAAAGTATATAGCTAGCTAAAGCTACATGCTTGCTGTTTAACTGAAGAAACAGCTAAGATCCAATGGATCTCATCAGGAGCTGAATCTTTTGGCGCATCACGATGCGCCGCTCAAGTTGAAAAGAGGACAGTTTCTGACCTCAAGAATATTGATCCATGGGAAACTGAGGACAAGTTGCAACAAAATTTATTAGATAGGATAATCCTTATCATTTGTATAGAGCACTTATATTTTTTTAAAAAAAAAATGCTTTGCAGGCTACCAGCTATTTATGCAGTCACTATTGCAAAATTAAGCCCATCTCAGCCATGGTGATTTTTATCGTGCTCTCGCTGTCATAGGACAGCAAGTCCGTATGGATCTAGATACAAATGTTCTGGCGGTTGCTCCTCAGTGACTCCAATTCCAAAGTAATATTCCTTTCTGTTTGTATTGTTTTGTCCTATTTTGCGTTAATGCAATGATTTCCTAATTTCCTTTGTTTATGTATCAGATATCGCCTTTGTGCTGTAGGAACTGACAGCACTGATTCAGCTGAGTTTGTGCTGTTTGGTCGCATTGCTCAGCAAATTGTTGGTCGCACTGTCATGAGCCTTGTCAAATTTGAAGCCAGATCAGATCATCTCCCTCGAGAAATTGCTACTGTTGTATCACAGAAATTCACCTTTAGTGTCTCTGTCACCGAAAAGAGGCTGATGCAGAGAAATATATCTTTCCAAGTGAACGGTATCCAGACTTTCTTTGGGAGACAGGCAGCTATACCAGAAATCAAAGCGAATGAACCATGTGTGATGCCAGCAAGCATGTCTACTATTGGTGGTTCAACTAGTGTCCAGCAAATTTGATCTCCTGATGATCAACAGACCCCAGCCGATTCATCTGATGTGTCGCTTTGTCCTACAAATGAAGGCTCCTGTTCAGCTAGAAAGCGACGTGCTGTCGTACGCCATGTAAGTATTTGGCAACATAAATAGGAATATTCTTTCTCATTATAGTAAAATTGCCATCTGCTGAATGTGGTGATTATTACAGCCTTTGGTTGCGGCAAAGAAGCTGACTTTCGAATCTAGCACTCTATATGCACCGTCCCAGAGTGCTTTTGCTACTTAAGACACATTATATATGAAATAACTATGATGTGCTACTACACTTGTGTACCAAAATTATATACCAATGTACGTCTGCACCCACAATTATCGCTCTTCTTTCAATTGCATATCCTAATACATGTGATTAGCTTCTGTGATATATTTTATTTCTGTCGTATATGGTTATTAGTTAGTGTTGCCTTCCAACATAATAAATCGTCTACGGCACGATAGAAATAAAAAGCAACTTGAAAAGAAAATATTTCAATTCCCATAGTTATAACAAAGAAACATGGGTTCCTGCATTATTTTCAAATCCATATCTGCTGTTTATTTGTTACTTTAGTAGCATCGTGCTTGGGCATATTTATTTATAAAGTGCAGGGACTACGCCAGAAAAATAATGCACATTGTTTTTACATTATAATATAGCAAAAAAAATATTATTTCAATGATTATGGCCAGCATAACAAAGACTCCAATTTTAGCCACAGTTACAGACTATGTATGTTATATAATGGATTTTTAGTTGAATTTAAAAATTAAGCTTTTGGAGTAAATTTTTAGGCTTTCATTATTAAGCTTTCATTTTGATGTATTGAAACAAAATTCTAGGTACAATATAGACCATCAGAAGAATCTCAATTCAAAACTTTAACTTCTCCTAGCAAATCCCTGGACAGATTTTAATGCTACATAATGGCAGGAGAAACATGATCAGCTTATTAAAAAAACTAGCTTTCACTAAAAGCTACAACCTATCAATCATCTATGTATAGCCTAAACCATACCAAAACCCATGGACATCCACAACCAGCTACTACTGAATCTCTTACAATTTATGATCATCTACTAAGCTTTTCCATCACATAATTAGCAGACAAAACCAAAATCAAGAATCTGGAGGAAGCGGATCATGTAGGCACATACCAAAGTAGTCCAGGCACTGGTGCTTGAACGATGGCGAGGGGCCAGAGGGCAGTGGCGCAGCCATCTGATGCCATCGGGGGCACTGGTGCTGATACGCCTGCTGCCACATAGTCGCAGCCGCCAGACCTGGTGTGGCCATCCCCACAGCCGCCGCCTGCTGGCTTGGATTGACAGCATACTGCGGCTAGTAGTTCTTGGCAGCCATCGCAATCAGAGGCGGTAGCGGACTGGGAGATGGGGGCTGGGAACTTGTTTTGTAGCCAGCGAGCGTGCCCTTCAGTTACTAGTGCTGATGCAATGACACAATGACAAAATGCAAAAGACATAACTTAGACAAAATGTAAAAGACATAACTTAGGGACACAATGACATAATCTAAGGATGTGTTATATTCTTGTTGACCAGCCTCACTTTACGAAACCAACAATCAAAAATTTTATAGGTACAAATGATGTTATAATTACCTTGCAAAGTCTCCAGAGCAGCAAGAGCTTCAGAGTTCAGACGGAGTTGCAAAATCAACAAAACATAAGACATGATACCTTCCAGCCTGCAGAAGAGAAAGGGGATTTCACAAGGTTGGCTTTACAGCAAATGAACAGGGAAAGTTCAGTTCATAGACAGCATTTAACGTACAAATTTAGACTCCTTGTTGACCAATCTCACCTCACAGAACCAGAAAAGGGGCGCAAAATATCTGCAAAAGCAAGAGTTAAGGCCTAAGGGGCAAAAGAACCTACGAGGTACATCACAAAAGATGCATTAAAACTTAGACTGATTATAGGCAAATATGTTCTTAATTTACAAGAATAGAAAAGGGCAAGAACATAACTCAATATTACAACCCGTTGTCCTACAGTAGTAGAAGATGGGGAATCGATTAACGTGTTCAAAGTTATTCATGTGAAATGAAAAACATGTTCCTAGGCATCAAGACGGATGAGATATGCAGAAAACAGTAATTGAAATAATACGTGAAAGCTCTCTCGTGCAGTTCGAAGGAAGTCCTTGCACATATAATGTACATGATGCGTCACAAGGGATAGTGGCATTAGTCCTTGTAGCGCCGATAGTGGCATTAATCCTTGTAGCACCGATGTTTCTACTGTCCAGCCCCATAGTGCCCATCATGTAGTTATTGTGAAATGAATATCCAGCCATCCCACCAAGTGACATAGCACTTTGGTTAGCACCAGTATAAGGGGCAAAAACCAGGAAAGGGACAAAAAATATCTGCAGAAGCAATAGTCTTTCTTTTATCTAGATATAACGTTATTAATAAATAAAAACACGCATATCATAACTGATTGGAAGTAATAAAAGGAAGCATAAAGCAAATCAGTTTACATGCAGCTCTAGTATGTTTACTCAGTACAAGAAGGAAAGATGTGAAAACAGGCAAGCGAACACCAAACAAGAGTCTGCAACATAACTACATATGTACTTCAACAAAATGTAAAAGACACAATTTAGGGACACAATGACATAATTTAAGGATATGTTATTTTTTTGTTGGTCAGCCTCACTTCACAAAACTCACTATACAGCGAAAGATATGTAAGAAGGTAAAGTCAAAGGGCCAAAGCATCCATACATTTTTTTATGAGCTTATTGTTCTGGATGGAGGAGCTAAGTCATGAGATTAATTATTAACATGCCTATAGATGAGCTGAATGACATCAAATTTGACCTTATGACCAGCGCTGATATGATAATCTTTTACTTCAGCTGTAAATTTAAACTATGTCGCTGAAAATAGCTCTGAGTTGTTAGTTTGTTTTGCCAAAATTACTTGTGAAAGATGTGAAAACAAAAAGGTAAACACTGAACAAGAGCGTGCAATATAAATACATAAGTACTTTAATAAAATGTAAAAGACACAACTTAGGGATATAATGGCATATTGTAATGCCCAATAATATATACACCATCTGCCCCCAAAATATAAGAACTTCTGGAGTTAAACACATGTATTAAGAAAGCATGTCGAATTAAATGGAGGAAGATTGTGGTTGGTTGAGACATAGCTAAATGTAAAAGACATAACTGTATAGGTACTTCAATAAAATGTAAAAGACACAACTTAAGGACATGATGGCATATTGTAATACCACATAAAAATATATAAATATGACAACAAGGTATCATTTGGACCGCCTAACTCAACAAGGCCTACTTGGTGGATGAAATGGTGGATGCAAATGAAGCAGAGCACCACTGCCAGATGCGCACATAAAAAGGCAGAGATGAGATGAGAATGAGATGGGGACGGTGATGCGATCAGTGACTGGGAGGCGTCAGGTGAGTCGCAATGGTGCTAACCAGTGGTATATGTTTTTTAAGCCAAGTTCATATTCAGTGATACATAGTTTCTGAATGCACTACAGAGGTGTATTGGTGTGGATTAAATGGGCTAAATTGTGCAAAACACGTAGTGATTTGTTGGCACTTACTATTCGTGTGTTGTTTGTCGGTTACATGTGCCAGGTGATGTTGCATAACATGGGGTTCAGTGTGTGTCCATCATGATGGAGTTGTTTACATAATGCATCATGGCAGTGCATATGCATTCATGTGGGGGAAAATCCTAGGTTCTCTGCAAATCACCGTAAGAATGTGTAAGGTGCATCTAGTGGGAAAAACACAATCATTTCTTTGAAATATGTATTGGTTCATTTTTACCGGATGGGCATATGGCTATTGAGTTGAAGAACTAGCAGAGCCATCTGAAAATGGCAAGTTATTTAACCCATCATGCTGTCAGCAGCGCTATAATTGTGTACACACAAATTTCCAAACAATTGTCCAAATGGCAATTAGTAATGCTCTTGCTCAGTTTGAGATAGCAAGTGTAACAAGAAAACATCCTATCGATAAATGCTATTAAAAAGACAGCAGGAGATAGCATTACTGCACTTTCAATAGCTACATGAAGTAAGGGCGGCAAACAATGTAGTATCATGCAAACCCTAATCCTAACCGATCAGATCTACGTGACGTCGCTATCAACGGATTATAAATTTCATCATCTCTTTGGTCATGAAACAGACATTCCAATTTTTTTCACAAGAGAAGTTGAAACCACTTCCCTACCCCAAAACTGACATTCTACAAAGAAAACCTTATGTGCTAATTTGCTTAACGAACTGAAAAGCTAGGCTGCGCTGAACCAATGCTTTAAAACTCTACAAACCAAACCATAATTAAAAAAAAGCATAACCTCCGTTCTAAAACAACAACTTTTCCTAGGATTGTCTTGAAAATTACCAGGAAAACACAGATTAAAGATCACAGATCAATGATGATCAGTGATCACCTCTATTCTAAATTTCATTAACAAAGCCAAACATATAGATAACACCAAGCAGTCGCAGTGATGCTTAAAAAGTTACAATCAAAATAACAAACAAAACATTGCATATCACCATGTTAAACTACATCCAGTCTCTGGGTTACCTCTTAACATTATCAGGAAAACAAGAGGCTGATTGATGATTTGTTATGCTGCCCGTTTCATTTATAGCTTTTTTTTCTTGTAGACAACAGAAGCTTATATCAACCTGACAATAATAATGGCTAGGACTAACACATTTAAAAAGCCCCATATATCACATGCAAATCTACCAATCTCCCATATTGAAATATATATTCAAAAAACAGAGAGGGGATCTTTTCCCATTTCTATTTACTATATGTTCCAATGTAAAGTATAGGAAAAACAGGAGATGGAGTGTTAGCACGAACCAAAGTAGTCCAGATGGGCAAAGGCGGCTGTGCGAACAATGCCATCATAGGCCTGCAACACCATATTTGGTGGAAGGCCTGCACGCAAAGGCAGCAGCTCCATGGTAGCTCCGGACTGGGTACTGCATCACAGACATCATGGTTGTGCCATCATAGCTCCAGTTTGTGGAGACTGCATCATCGTCACAAATCGAGCGCCATCATGCGTGGAGGTCCGGTGGGCAAAGGCGGCGGCGAGGCCATTAGTCCACCATCACAGGAATATTGCGGAACAACCGTGGCCACCGATGCCGATTGCAGGGGCATCAGTGCCACCATCGTCGCTCCCAGCATAGCCGGAGACGCGTCGTGCCGCCACATCGCCATCTCGGGAGTGACTTATCATAGCACCCGCGCCACCACGAGCACCCCATCGACCATCCCCATCATAGCAGCGCCGCCGCCGCAGCGACTAGCTGGGTCGGAGCCGCCACCGAATGCGCGGCCTCCCCTGCCGCTGACGCGAACCTGGTTACTCCGGTAAGCGCTGGCTCCGGTGGAGAGCACCAAATAGTCGTGGATGGCCTACTCTCCCATCTAGCCGGCGGGGTCCACCCGACGCCGGAGGAGCGGGCTAGGGTTTAGGGGATTAGGGAATGCGGGTGAGGGAACGCGTGGGGTACGTGACGGGCGCCTTCCCCCAGGTCGGCGCTGGCGCCGGTGCAACGTCCCGCTCACTGGCGCCGGTGTGGTCGCCGCTGAGAGCCGCCGGACGGTGTGAACGCGTGAGCGATTTGGGGATCGACACTGTTCTATTCCATAAAATTGTCTGCTGAATTCACGGGATGGAATCCCCTTTTAAACTCTCTTTCCCTCCTCACGTCTAGGCCACGTGTCAGCACCAGACGCGCGCGCGCGCGCTACGCTTTCTTGGCCAGAAGATGCCGTCCTCCATTCCGTCTTCTCTTCATCAGTCTCCACCACTGCTTCAGTCTCCTTCGCCGTCTGATCCCTGCCTGATCAGGCGGCGTACCTGTAGGTATGATAGCCGGCCACCGGCTTCGGCTCCCGTCGCCGTGGAAGCCTGGCAGGCGGCGGCGGCGTGAACGAATGACGCGGCGTGTGACAGCCACTCTAGGAGTAGTCAGGAGAGTTATTGGGCTTAGAGTGATGGGCAGTGAATGCTAGTGTGCGTATGGGCCAGGAATCCTGGCCCGCATGTAGTAAGCAATCCCGTTCCGGCCCAATTAGTCATGCCCGCGGGTAAGTGGCAATCCCATTACGGGCCAAATATTCACAGCCTGCACGTCAGTGGGAATACCTTTCTGGCCCACCTCATTTTGGCCCACACAGTTGTAAGGATCCCGTCCGGGCCAAGTACGGCGGCTCGCCGGCTCCGGCGTACGGCCGACGAACAGGCTGCGTCCTTTTTCTTCGGCCGGTTCTTGGTTTCAGACGATCGGATCATATGGATATCACATCATCATCCCCTGCAGCTGATTCTCTGTCGACCTCTGATCAGTAAGCTCCGGACTCATCGAATGTAATCGAGTTTTTTCTTCTTGTATCGAATGTAGTCGAGTTGCATATTTCTTCTTTGGCTGTCTCCAAAACTCTGAACTGGTTTGGCTTCCAATCGGCATCTGTTTGGTTGGAACAGCTCCACCCGCTATCGCTCAAACAGTGTAAGTGCATGCTAACTTATCCTGCAAAAGCTCTGAAAATGACAGTGGAAGAGATATGCTAAACTGATATCAGACTCGATACACGCGACAACCGAATGAAGTTTGTTGATGTTCAGTGTTGCAATTTGGGGGCTACATGAAGATCCACCGTTTGGTTTGGTTTGATTTTTGTAGTCACCATCAGATCAACACTTTCAGGTAAGCGAGGGCTTTTAATCACAACGGTTGATTACTCCATTTTTTTAGTTAAGCAATACACTTTGCTCTAATTGTTAATCTTCGGTTTCTCAACAAGAAGATGGATGCTGACACTGTTTGCAAGGAGCATCCATGATAAAGATTAGAGTTTGATCGGTGGTCATTTCAGCTTCGCCAAAGTCCAATGGCACCATCATTGTTCAGTTGGCTAAAGTGCAGTGTCAAAATCATCGCTACTCCCTTTCCTTCTAAACAAATGTCGGTCCATTTTGCTCAGATCATTACCAACAAAACCTTTTTCCTTTTTTCTAAAAATTTAATAAACATCAGTGAGTCAGTGACATCCCCATCATCAAAGTTCATCAACGAGTCAATCATGCCAGGCGATCGGTACTCCTGCAGGGCAGGACGACGCTGTGAGCTCGCCATCAGACTGTCCATGGAGACACGGGTTAGGTGCGCGACCGTAGTTGGTGGCCTACCTGCACGAGAGTCTCGCTTCAATGTTCTTCACCTCCTCACTGTGCAGTTTCGCTCATGACGTCAGTAAATTATCAACCATATGCTGTTTTGTTCCCAACACAAGTTGGCCATGCAGTTGAGAGTAAAAAATAAACGGCAGTTTGGTATGTTGGATTGAAGTTAAATTTTGGCAAGCTGAGACAAAATAGACAACTTCAATTGTTAACTTATGTTATTTTGATTTCGGTCCAAACATAATTTTATCTTTTCAAAATTGATCATACCAAAATTTACGAATGACAGACAGTTGGTCTTGCTTGCTCGCTTTGTTGCATTTTTAATGTTTCTAAATTTTGGTTTGATATTTGCTTAAATATTTGTTGTGTGATTTTAGTAAAAAAATCACACAAATATAACTACACTAAAATTATAATATAATTGCAATATAATTATTATATAATTCTAATATAGCTAGAAGTTATAGGTATTTTTTATTTATATGAGACTACATATTAGTTATATTTGTAATTATATGCAGTTAATTCATGTGATTTTACTGAAAAAATAAGTGATGCATAGTTAGTCTCCCAAAGTATTACCAAGGTATATCAAAACAATAAACTAAACATATTATTATCAACACAATTCTATCGATTTTCATTAATTCTAAAACTTTCTCGAACAAAACAATATCCAATATTACCTTAGCCAACATTTACCAAAGTTCCCCACGTGACTTAAAAAAGAAAAAAATAGTCTTAACCTTCATATTAATTAATTTTTAAGTAATTACAAAAGGTAAAAGAAAAAAAACACCTGCCCTTTTTTTTCTTTTACCTAGCCTAAATCCGTGAAAAAAAAATGGTTGTTTGCCTGCGACCGCACACGATCCGAGGCTTCCGCTATCCACGGGCGCCGGTTTTTAACCTCACCTACCAACCACACCAGCATGTGAATTTGCAGATTTCATCGGCATTTTCCGCTCCTTCTCCCGCAATTCCCCCCGTTTCCCCCCCTCGCCTCGAGCACTCGGGTAGACGCAACGGCGTCGGTGCGGTGCCTTGTGCGCCGTGACAGCGGCATTCTTTGCCTGCTCGGCCCCAACCCCAGCCCCCCGTCCCCGTCGCCGCGAAAATATTCTTCGCCTCGCCTCCTCCTCCCCTTATAAAGAGCCCGCGCCATTGGCCGTTCCCCCTCATTCCCTCCCGCTCGCCCGCTGCCCATGGACGGGTAGAAGAAGCTACAGTGGCGGCGCCGGCACGCGGTGGGAGCGAGGAGGAGATGGGACTTCTGTCGAACAGGATGGAGCGATCGGAGATCAGGCCGGGGGACCATGTCTACACATGGAGGACAGTGTACGCCTACTCCCACCACGGTACGCGCCCACCCCCTCCTCGGATGCGATCCCGGTTGCTTTGAATTCTCGCCAATGGCGCCGGCGGCGGCGATTTCGCCGCTGGGTTTGGGGACAAATCCGGCGGCTCTGTGGCTCCTCCGGCGCTTCGAATTTTTCTCGTACGATTGACGTGTGATCAAAAGTTGTTGACTTGACCGGGGAATTCTGGCTCGCTCGAGTCAATGGGGGATTTTTTTTTCTCTGCCGCTGCTAGGTCAGGAACAAATCCAGTTAGCTTTTCCAGCGCCGTCACTTGCTGGGCGCGAGTGGCAATTCCATCAAAACTGTTGCCTACTCAATCGGGAAGTCTTGCCCGTCCGGTTCAATGGGGCGCATTTGCGATCTGAATTCCGGGTTGCGGTTGTCTCTTGCTTAGTTCATCGGTAACTGAAGAGTGTTTTCGTCTCAGTTGGCCATTCTGTCGGATTTGGGATTTCTTTTGCCTCGTGCTTCCTGAGTGATGCGCTCTCTCGAGCAAACCCCTCTGCTTGAAGCACCAATCACGTAGTTGGTAGGAGAAGTGCGTCTACCATCCAAGTCTCTGGTCCAGGTTTGCAAGGCAGAGTTACAAATCCGTAGAACTCTCAACAGTAAACACACCAATTATTGTGCAGTTGTACTATCGTCTGTTCAGAGTTACTAACTCTGTAGGGTTGATGCCATGTTTCTACTTCTCTGTGTTAGTTATGCGTAGAATTGAGGGGTTCAACTGAATTGCCCAAACTCTATCCATAAATCCTTCCAGATGGATCTGATGCCACATGCTGTGTTTGTTGCTTCCCATGTAGAACAAATGACACTTGTTGCTGCTCACCTACTGCTGACCAACTTGTCTGTCTAATGTATCTGTGCTTCGTTTCTCTGTGTAGAAAATAGCCTTCTTGATTTTTTAGAGTAAGCCACATTGTTGTTAATTCGAGGTTGCTCTCAATAAAAAAAGGTACTGTAAGGTTGGCCCTATACTGTACTGAACCTTACAGGCGACTTGTTTAGTACGAATAGTAGCTGAAAACTCAAGTCACCATTGTATCCTATGATAACTACTTTGATTAATTGAGAACTTCATGTCAAGGTTACCACGTGATCCTTGCCTCCAGGTGTATTTACCGCAGCTATTTTGCTGTGCATCTCTTGTCTTTTACACAGCATAGGATTTTCTTCTCGATTTAGGAAGCATAAAGGACACACTTCTACACTGTGTCACTAAATGGACACTGTGAAACCTCAAGAGCATTTTATTGGCGGATGTAGTGCTCCTTCTATTGTAGTGGTCCTTTGTGGACATTAGATCAGGGCCATATATTGGGAGGATATAGTGTGTGTAGAAAATATACAGTGACTATAAATTCCTCAGTGTATACAAGGGGTTGGGTCTATATATATATACAGCCCAGGTCAGTGGTCTGTCTAACACCCCCATAGTTGTAGCAGGAGGGGAACGGACGCAGAGACTAGACCGAAAACTAGTGAACAAAAACGTGGGTAGGTCTTTGGTCATTATGTCAGCAAGCTGATGTTCCGATGGTACATAGAGCACCTAAACCTATCCTAATGTAACCTTGTCACGGACAAAATGAATATCGATCTCGATGTGCTTGGTGCGTCGGTAATGGACCGGGTTGGCGGTCATGTAGATGGCACTGACATTGTCATAGTAGACGACGGTCGCGATGGAGAGGGGTGCACGGAGCTCTTGGAGAAGCTGGCGAAGCCAGCAGCACTCGGCGACAGCGTGGGCGACGGCGCGGTACTCGACTTCAGCGCTGGAGCGAGACACTGTAGTCTGGCGTTTTGAGGACCAGGATACGAGAGTGTCACCGAGGTAGACGCAGTAGCCGGACGTAGAGCGTCAAGAGTCAGGGCAGCCTGTCCAGTCCGCGTCGGAGTACGCGGTGAGGGAGTCGATGGGGCTAGAGCTGAGATGCAGCCCGCTGGAGAGGGTGCCCTTCACGTAGCATAGGATGCGCTTGAGCAGCGCGAGGTGAGGTTCGCGCGGAGCGTGCATAAAGAGGCACACTTGCTGGACAGCGTACGTGAGGTCGGGTCGGATAAGTGTGAGGTATTGGAGAGCCCCGGCAAGACTCCGATAGTGAGAGGGATCGGCAACGAGAGCGCCATCGGCGGCGGAGAGTTTGGCTCGAGTGTCGACTGGGGTGACAGTCGGCCATGCCCACACGCTGGAAGAGGTCGATGGCGTACTAACGTTTAGAAAGGAAAAGCCCGTGGATGGAACGGGTTACGGAGATACCAAGGAAATGGTGGAGAGGACCAAGATCGATCATGGTGAACTCAGAGTGGAGTCGGGCCATGATCTGGTCGAGGAGAGATGTCGAAGACGCTGTGAAGACAATATCATCGACATAGAGAAGTAGATAGACAGTGGCGGAGCCGATATGGAAAGTAAATAGGAAACTATCGGACGCAGAGACCACGAAGCCGATATGCCGAAGATAGACAGCAAAGCGCTGGTACCAGGCACGAGAGGCTTGTTTGAGGCCGTAGAGAGAGCGTTGAAAGAGACAGACGTCGTCGGGCCGAGAAGGGTCGACGAAGCCTGGGGGCTGCTGGCAGTAGACTATTTCCGTCAGGTGGTCGTGAAGAAAGGCGTTCTTCAGTTGATGAATCGGCCAGGAGCGAGAGGCAGCCAAGGTGAGGACGACTCGGATGGTGACGGGTTTGACAACGGGACTGAAAGTCTCGTCGTAGTCGACACCGGGTCATTAGAAGAAACTCCGGACTACCCAGCGAGCTTTGTGATGGACATGGGAGTCATCGGCGTGAAATTTATGTTTAAAAATCTAATTGCCGGTCACCATGTTGGCTAAGAGGTCGAAGAACGAGGCGTCTCGTTGGACGATGAGCTTCTTCTCCTGGTCGGTGAAGTTGCCGCGCTTGATCCCCGGCCTCAGGTAGTTTGTCCACCGGACCCGGCAGCTCTTGCTGCACCGCATCAGCCCGGTCCTGGTCGGGACAGCGCGCCAGTTGCCGGGGCCGTGCTCCTGGATGTAGGAGACGAGCACGAGGTCCTCCTCCGGCGTCCACGGGCCCTTCTTGACGCCGAACTTGTCGCAGCACGGCGGCCTCACCATCGTCGCGTCGCAAGCAAAGCTCTCTCCTTTCTCACCCCTGCCCTGAACTCATGTCCTCCTCTTCTCCCTTTCTCGCATCAGCACACTGATCGATCGATCAGAGAGCTCTAGCTCTAGCTCGAGATAAGTGAGCTCACCTCGCACCTCTTGGGCGGGTGTGGAGTGCGACGAGGCGGGGATGAAGGTGACCGGGCTGAACCTGTCAGGCGCGGGACTGGCCGGGACGGTGCCGGGGGCGGCGCTGGCGAGGCTCGACCGGCTCGAGGTGATCGACTTCTCGTCGAACAGGCTCACCGGCCCGGTGCCGGCGGCGCTCGGGGCGCTCGAGAGGCTCGCGGCGCTGATGCTCTACTCCAACCAGCTCACCGGCGAGCTCCTGCCTTCGCTGGGCGCGCGGAGGTGGGACGGAGAAAAGGTGACTGTGGGAGAGACGGGGAGAAGAAGAAATGGAGACGAGAGAGTGAGGGAGTACCGGGAAGAGAGTCGGCGATGGGAAGAAGACGTCGACGACGAGGAGGAAAGAGTCGGCTCGCCGGAGGAGAAGAAGCTAGCGCGCCGAGATGTCTAGACTCACTCTGATACCATATAAAAAATATACAGTGACTATGAATTCCCCCGTGTATACGAGGGGGTCGGGTCTATATATATATACAGCCCAGATCAGTGGTTTGTTTAACGGTGTGTGTTTCGCTGCTTTGCACATAACAACCTGGATGAAAGGTCTGCAATATATGTGAAAAACTGTGCTGTCTTCATTATACTCTTTGAAAAGAACTATTTTCACCTTCAAGGTTGCATTTTTCATGTATCAATAAAGGGATTGGCAGGTTAACAACATGCTGATTCCTTCGGTTATCAATTAGTGATTTTTTATGCCTTTCAGAATGATATCATCCAGTGAATCTTATTGTTCGCCTTAAATTTTATAGCCTCAGTGTTCCCTTATTCTTACAAATGTTTTCAAGAACTTACTCTTGTGTTGGTCATGTTCTTATTTCACTTACAAAACAGGCATTTATGTTGGAGGAAGCAAAGTGGTTCATTTTACTCGAAAGAAAGAAGCGGAATCTGGCTCAGATTCATCCAATTCCACCTCCAGCCTATTACTAGAGGCTTCATCAGAGTGCCCAACATTCCCAGACTGTGGGTTTCAGCTGCCTGATAGCGGTGTCGTCCTCACTTGCTTGGATTGCTTCCTTCGGAATGGCTCTCTATGCTGCTTCGAGTACGGAGTGCCATCAGCCGTTTTCCTTGCAAAGCTGCGTGGAGGAACCTGCACAATTGCCCAGTCAGACCCACCGGAGGTTGTGGTACACAGAGCCATGTACTTACTTCAAAATGGCTTTGGGAATTACGACATATTTGAGAATAATTGCGAGGACTTCGCACTCTACTGCAAAACTGGACTTCTACCTGTTGAGGAACCTGGCATTGGGACAAGTGGGCAAGCATCTTCCGCCATTGGTGTGCCATTGGCAGCTCTTCTGTCCACTCCACTTAAGCTTTTCGCTGCTGGTCCACTTGGAATGGCCACTGTCACAGCTGGGATGTACTGTGCTGGTAGATACGTCACTGACATAGGAGTAAGAAAGGATGTGGCGAAAATTGAAGTGGAGAACTTATCATCACACCTTGGTAGACGCCTGATTGAAGATGAAGGATCGGTGAACATGCGGTCAGAGAAACCAAAAACCTTGTTGCCTATGAAGAGAAAGCGTGAGATGTGATGGCGACTATATATTGCCCTCGTCGATAATTGGTGCAGAACTGTGCATAATTTAAACTTTACTCTTCACTATAATAAGTTTGATATGGTTATGTACCTGTGAAGCGTGCTCTGATTCAGTTAAAGACAACACTTCACATGATCAATTGAACTATATTCCAAACTGAACATGTGATGGAAATTGGACAGTTGAATCATTGAACTCAAAGGAGATATTTACTGTTTTATGAATATGAAACTCACATTCGGGTGCTTTTCTTTTGTGTTCATTTTATTTCCTGCTATCTAACAGTAATTTTTCTTACCTGCCATAGTAAATAGTAATATACTAATATGGTTTCAGTAATGTTGAAGACTTCATTTGTATGGGGTTGTTTTAATTATGATGAAATTCAGGCGCTGAAGAGTCCAGACAGAGAAGGCAGACTGTCGGCATGGCATTGTTTTCTTTCACTTTCATCAGGTATAATGTACGTACCAGTAGATCTTCCCCCAAGACCTGATCATTGTAAAATGACAGCTTGTCAGGACTCCACCATATGTATCCGTCCACATAGAAAACTTCAGTACCCTTCTGCATGTGGGAGGAGATCTGCAAGGACAGGGCAAAGATGCATCCTTTTTTCCTCTGGGAATTACCACACCTGCATAGCCTTTTACTGTTCTCTTTGTGCTCAACCTTTAATCATTGGATTGATCTGGTAGACCCCCTGATCAGTTACCTTTCCCCTTTGTTTTCCATTTTACGTTGTCCTGGATGTCCGGATCAAAAGGCTGGCCACATTGTGTGTTCAGATCTGGGTATGGACTGAGACAGAAAAGAAGTAACCAATGCCCAGTGCTGGGGCCATATTGTTGCATTCTTTCGGAGTAGCTAGTTTCTGGTACATCATCTGCAAACAGCTGAATAGGAGCTGCCATATCTGATTGATAGCACAAGAAATGAAACCATTTGTTGGCTTTCCTAAAAAGCTGGATCAAGAAGAAATGAAAACATCAGGTTGTATTCTACCGGGATGTACTGCGTGCATACGAACGTATTAACGTATTCTTCTTGAAAGCATCAGTTTTTTTTTTAAGAATCTGAAAACATCAGGTTGGCTGCCTTGCATTGCTCCGGTGTTGATGGTCATCAGGGAATGGACCAAATAGGGCACCGCCGGCGTGTGTAAGTTAGACGATAAAGGGCTTCAGGTCCCATCAAGATCTCACCGGAGGCACGTTGAGGCCCATTAAGAAGCACGGAGAAAGGACATGATCAGAGGCTGTCAGTAACTTGTTACGACGGCCCACACCATTTCACTGGAGATATATATTACGGCCCATTAAGCACCACAGAGAATCATACCATTGAAGGCATCAAGGAAGTTCTCAAATTGTTCCGACTTGCATATCTTCTGCAATCAAAGAGAATCAGTTTTCGTGCCTATCCAATTATTGCTGGACAACAAAACCGTCACATTGAATTGGTAGCCTTTGTACCTTTGCTTCTCTGTGATTAAGTCTTGGATGGTCAAGTAGCCAACCATGCCAACCATGGTGGAGGGAGAGTAAAAGGAGCAAGACTCTGATGCCAAAAGCATTAAACTATCGGCTGTGGTTGTTTCCTACACTCCACTGCTTTCTGAAAATTTGCAGAGTCCGGAGTAAAGCCCACCTCCCTTTTGCTCTCCGGCATGCTCTAGTGATCTTGAGATGGACTTGAAATTATGGAGTTAAAAAAATAGCTTCCTATTTTATATGTATTTTGTGGAGTGGAACTACAAGCTCCGTTTATAAGAAATTAGTAAGAACCTAGTACTAATTAGTTCGGCTGCAACTCCATCGAAGAAGAATTTAGGTACTAAAGCCTTGCCAAATACATCTTCAATAAAACCGCTAAAGACACAGGACCGAAAACGGCGAAAAAAAATTTCGTGGCAAAGACTTCTTTTACTTGCGGTTCTAGAGGCAAAGCTAAGTGTCGAAAGCGACAAAACAACGTCTAAATTATTTCGAAAATACAATTCTAGAATTCAAATTCGGTTCCAGTTTGAGCCCACGGCTTTAGATAAGCAGCCCGATCGGAACACATGGCGTCATCATGCTACGGTACGTACACTGCATGCACCATATGGATAAATAACTTATCCGAATACATGACAGTGAGACGCACAGAGTCAGATATCCCGCCTCCTGGATGACTACACGGGATAGGGTAACCTCATCAGCGGAATCTCACATATCCCCGCACCCCGCTTGCGCATTTCCGTTGGGATCAGATGGCGACGCGCACGTACGTCCGCTGCCGATCGGGCGGGCGCCGGCCGTTCCGTTCCCCCGACGGATCGGTTTTGGCGACTTGGCGTTGACACGGGTCAAAGCTCGAAACGGCACGGCCGCTGACGCGAGAACTCGCCGCGATCCCCGCCGTTTCCTTTTCCAACCAGCACACACGAGAAAACGGACGCCGCCACCGCACCGCACCCCGCCCCGCACGCCGCGCGTGATCCTTTTTTCCCATATAAATCTCGGCACCCACGCGTCCGCTGCGGCGACACCAGAGGCGAGCGAGACACCCACCTCGGGAGGCACAGCGGCGATGGTGAGCGGCGGCGAGATGGGGAACGGGGAGACGAGGAAGGCGGGGGCGAGCGTGCTGGTGACGGGGGGAGCGGGGTACATCGGGACGCACACGGTGCTGCGCCTGCTGGAGAAGGGCTACGCCGTCACCGTCGTCGACAACTTCCACAACTCCGTCCCGGCGGCGCTCGACCGCGTCCGCCTCATCGCCGGGCCCGCCCTCTCCGCCCGCCTCGACTTCATCCCCGTACGTACACACACCCAGCAATCTGCACCACGTCTTCTTCGACTTGCACCCATCTAAGCCGAGCCGGCGAGGTTGAGACTGCTTCTGTTTTGTGCTCGTTTTCAGGGGGATCTCAAGAGCAAGGACGACATGGAGAAGGTGTTCGCCGCCAAGAGGTGCGGATTGGATCATTTTGCCCGATCAAATTAACCATCTATTTCGAAGCCCTCAGTTCGATTTCCACACGTCGTCGTCCATTGATCGTCCATGTGTGCAAATGAATCGTTCAGGTACGACGCCGTCATCCACTTCGCCGGGCTGAAGGCGGTGGGGGAGAGCGTCGCGCACCCGCAGATGTACTACGAGAACAACGTCGCCGGCACAATGAACCTCTACGCCGCCATGGCCAAGTACGGCTGCAACAAGGTACTGTGCACGCTCACCCGATTGTTTCCAATGCACGTCTCGATCGCTGAAGGTACATGATGTTGCTTCGATCGCTGGAACTACATTATGTTGCTACTCTACTACGCGTAGACTGTGTTCTCGTCGTCGGCGACAGTGTACGGCCAGCCGGAGAAGATCCCCTGCGTCGAGGACTCCAAGCTGAGCGCTGTCAGCCCGTACGGGAGCACCAAGGTAAAAATCCCAGAAACTGAAGCTGCCATTCCTTGTGATAACCATGCCCGCGTCACGCACGATTCGCTTAGCCGATTCGGTGATTCCGATACCGATGGCGACGGCGAGCGATGGCCACCATTGCTTTTGCCGTGCTAAGCTTTGTTCTAACGGCATCGATTCTTCCGCTCGCGCGCCAGCTCGTCCTGGAGAACTACTTCCGGCAGGTGCAGACCGCCGACCCGGAGCTGAGGGTGATCCTGCTCAGGTACTTCAACCCCATCGGCGCCCACCGGAGCGGCGACATCGGTGAGGACCCCAGGGGCATCCCCAACAACCTACTGCCTTACATCCAGCAGGTCGCCGTCGGTCGGCGCCCCGAGCTCAACGTCTACGGCGACGACTACCCCACCAGGGACGGTACCACGGTGAGCACCATGACCATACTGTTCAAGAAAGAATTTCAATGCTCTAATTTGTATGGATGAAACTCCTTGTGCCATCAATTGTTGACAATTTTATATCATCCTCAGATCAGGGATTACATCCATGTAGTGGACCTTGCTGATGGCCACATTGCTGCACTTGAGAAGCTCTTCGCTACTCCTGACATTGGTACACCAATCAATGACCCAACCAAACATACATGTTCTTTAATTTACTCCATAAACTAGATGTATAACAAGTTTTTTGTCTGGTTTTTACCTGATTTTTCTCTGCCTGCCAGGTTGTGTGGCTTACAATCTCGGCACAGGATGTGGAACGACCGTACTTGAGGTGGTGAAGGCGTTCGAGGAGGCGTCCGGAAAGGTGACTGATATATTTCATCCATGTGTGCATGCATGGTTGATATTTGCCTCATCTGAAATCCCAATCTGAAATGTGCTCGAAACTGACGTTTCTGGCTGTGAAACCACAGGAAATTCCTATCAAGATTTGCCCCAGAAGACCTGGTGATTGCACGGAGGTTTATGCTTCCACTGAGAAGGCCAAGAAGGAGCTCGGATGGAGGTAATATCTGATTCGCTACAGAACTATCACACAATCTGTTTGACCATTTTCCAGTTCACTATTTAACTGACAGTTTAAGCTCAAGTTTGTGTGTGTGTTAGAGAGATATGCTGATTGTTTTATGATTTCATTTTGCTGGATGCAGTGCTCGGTTTGGAATAGAGGACATGTGCAGGGACCAGTGGAATTGGGCCAGGAAGAATCCGTACGGATACAGCGGCAATGCTGAGCAGAATTAGGGCGATCATATATAGGAGTATCAATTTGTCCATGGTCGTATGAACTATGTGACTAGAAAATATTAATAAGACACGTCCTCTTATTCTTGTTTAGTTATCGTCCGTTGTGATTCCAGATACAAGCAAATGTTCTCCTTTAGAGAAATACATACTAGTAAAATTGAACAATATTGGTCACTGGCTCATGTTTGGATTGGATTGGACTGCGCCCCCTTAAGCTGGGCTAGATTTATTCTATGCTGCTACGAACGTATTAATGGGTTTGGCACATGGGCTAAGGTATGTTGGTTGCTTCATAGTAGTATTATTATGGATTAAGTTTGATTTATCTTCCTGACCCTGTTATAAAGGTTCTTAACTATAAAACCCAGGTGCAATGTCAAAAACCAAGTGTAATGTCAAACCTGATCAATTTATCTTTCTACATAATTTTGAGTGTGGTTTTGTCTTACATGATATCTATGTGACAAACTGATCTGGTCTTCATGCGACATGGAATCTGCATGGCAATTATGGTCAGCCAAAAATATAAAAAATGGTCGGATCCATGTCAAGCACATATGTCAAGTGTCTACAATCTTCTTCCTGAAGCCTCGACCCTTCGTGAGACGAATTCTAGGCTAGGGTTTGTTCCTCTAAGGCTAGGCTCTTGTTCTTGGTTGGGAATGAGAGGGTCAGTGCGGGCGCCCCATGTACCTCGTCGTTGAGGTAGTGGTACTTTGTTCCGTTTTCTTCATCTTCTTTTCAGCTCTAATGAATTAGGATGGAGTGTGTGCTTGCATTTGTTGAATTCAATGGAAATTAGGGGAGAACTATAGGTGGGGAAAATTTCGATTTGATTTTGTTGGAATGTTTTGAAATCACTTGGGCTGCTCAAATTTGTCAAGGATTTTGTGCTCATTGTTGGGACTCTTCGATTTGAGTATGCTCTTGAGCTCGTTAGGAACACAAGGGACAACAAGAAAACCACATTTTGCCACGCCACATCTAACTCATCGTCCGCAAGAGCGCTCCCGCCTGCTTGGCTGTATCACCATCGCTAAGAGAGACATCAGGCCCAACATCCACAACCTACTCCTCCCCAAGAAGGCCATGACTGGCGATGATGACTACTTGACTAACAGATACTACATTTTGATGCTTCTATTGGCTCCAACGGCATATTAGGCTAGGTTGCTTAAGATCTTACTAAATGCTTTACTTGTGCTTCTAGATAGGGATTAGTTGCTCTGTAATTGCTGCTATGTTATATAAAAGTGTCATATATTTTTGTTAGATCTTTCCTGATGCTCAAATCTTTGCTATAAATCGTGGTGAATGTTCTTGATTTTGCCTCGTGAGCTGTTCAATTTTTACCTTAAATTGGATACGGTTGTCAAGTTTCGTGTATGGTTTTTTTTTGATTTTATGCCATCCGTCGCCCTTAGTCTTATCGACTGCAGCCCCTAAAGATGGGGTATTCAATTTTTTGCCAGTAGTGCGTTTAACAATTTACTAACGTATGTATCTATGACATATAGGCTCAGATCTATATGTTATAAACACATAGAGTAAATCGTAATTTTTCACATTTAATAATGGTAAATCCTTAAATATTTCCATGAAGACAATCCGAAGAGAGAAGGGAGAGGTGAAAAGAGATAGGAAAGAGAGGAGAGAGGGAGGATAGAGAAAGAAGATTGTAATCTTACATGTGGCCCTAATGTGGTTCTACTGTTTTTTTATTATTTGCTAAATGTAAATGCCACATAAAATAAAATTACAAGACAGATTAATTTGACTTTAATAATTGAATAAGTTTCTATGGTTAAGATATATAAATCAAACTTGACTCAGGTGCTCAGTTTCCTAATCCATTTAAGGTCACAAGTCAATGATGTACTGTAAGTGCAGTAATCACTTAGATATGAAATAAGTATTGCATCATTATGTCTCCAAATCATCAAAACCATCGCAAAGGAATACCGTTCTTATACAACATTTGGCTACGTGTACTAAAAATAATTTCAGTCACTGGTTATCATATTGGCAAACAATCAGAAGCGTACTAACAAACGGGAAACATTGTCCCTCCATTGTCAAATTTGTATGCATAGTACCTCTTTTGGAAACAGAACAGGTGTAAAGAAAGAACAGAAGGGATATAAACAGCCAAACAACATTTGTCACCTCTCAAACGGCATTTCATGTTCTAGGTGAAACATTTTGTCTTTACCGCACTTACATTGTCCAACAACCCTTTTGTCTTTAAACACAATGAATGGAACTATGTTATTACCTCGTTTATACCCAAATTGAGCATACCTAGCATGCTACTAATACTAAGTTATTTTCTCCACATATTTGTTGATTTTTTCTCTAGGACCGTTCTCACTCCTGTACCTACCAACATCAGCATTCATTTTCACAACTACACCTGCTAACTATCATTGTAGCTACAAATTTCCCGTAATATCACCACAGCTACAAACTATCCCTACAGCTACGAATTTCCCCAAAATTGCATAATGCTTTATCACTACAACTAGAAATTTCCCCTAATATAACCACAGCTACAAATATCCCAAAACATTGCATAATGCTTTAAATATGTCAATGACATGAGCAAATATGGGTTGCCCGAAAGGAGTATCATTCATGCACAAGTAAGATGCAAAAAAACAAGGTACTTCACGATAAATAAGATAAGGGAGGACACAACTCTCAGGTCATTTGGCGTGCGGTGATTCGTCATGTTGGTTTCCTAGCTGATCTGCTTTCAATGTCTGGAAAAATACTATGCTTTCCACTTTGGCAACTCTCTCTCTCTCTACTTTCTCATAGGGCCCCTAGTCTGCCCAATGTGGTGCTTTTAATCACCATTTTAGCGACCTTTCATCCATTGGACATTACTCGGATTATTTCACTACACCATACATTCCTCCCCCACAAAGGAAAAAAAACAGCCAATAGCCTTCTTATATACTTTCTAATCAACTGAGCTTAGCTATTTTTTATTAATATGTTTTTAAATTATGTGTTCATATAAAAACCTTTTATATACAAGTTACTTTAAAAAATCAAATAAATCTATTTTCTAAGTTAATAACTAGTAGTTAATTAATCATATGCTAATAATATTTTTCGTTTGAAAAGATTCAACCATAAGTCGATTAAAACGCGTCCTAGTTCTAAACATAAATTTCCTTTCTCGTTTGAAAAGATTCGGCCATAAGCCGATTAAAACGCGTCCTAGTTCTGAACATAAAATTCCTTCCTCTTCTAATTGATGACTAGTCACATTCATTACGTGTTACGTGGCCATGCCAACCTATTTGAGAATTATGTATAAGTGAATTGTGCCATGGGCTAGTTTTTTCTGTTTGTTTATGATTGGTACAGAAGAGTTTTTTTTATCGATAATTACCATACATCTGGATCTAATAGTGACGGATGGGTAGATTGGGATACGAGGGAGAGCGCGCGCCGGGCATGAGCGTGAGGCTGTGGTCCGGATGGCGGTGGTGAGGATGAGGAGGTGCGGCGGAGGACGTGGCGACGTAGGCATCGGGATATGGAGGAGGTCGGAGGCGAGGAGGCGGTGGTAGGGACGATGGGAAGTACGGGCTGCTCTCTCTCTCTGTTCTTTTTACTTTTTTGTCCTCGTTCGGTTTTCGTCCTTTCCGCCCGACGAAAGATTCCTCGGCACGTGGGTGCTGCATGCCACGAGGCTTCCGAAGTTCCGAGGTATTGCGGTGGACGCGTGGATGCTGTGGATTCGCGAGGCTTCTGGCAGAGCCATGACCGCTTTGACCAGGTTTTCTGCCGGGGTTCATTCACGATCCAACGGCAGGGGCTGATTATACGGTTGCATCCAACGGCCCTTATTATACGATGACGTGACACATCCTGTTGGCGAGAAAGATTAATGTTTTCACAACGTCACCGGCTCGGTTGGCCATGCACACTGGTACAGGTACACTGTTGCTCCGACACCCTAGAGCTCAAACTTTAATCGGACTAGGCTTGTGCCTGGCAACATCGCTCATGCTTGCTTGCTCCAGATCTGATTAGCATCCGGACATGGTTTGGTGTTTTTTTTTTCTGGGAGGGGGATGCTATGGTGCTTTGTATGCTAAAGTAAAATTTCAAAAATAAATTAATTTTGCGCTAAATTAGCTTTGGATATAATTTATCTCTATCTCTGTTACTTAAAACTTAAAAGTGTAGCTATCCGTTCTCTCCCATGTAGCGCGCACTTTCACGTCTATTATGAAGAACGAAGTTGCTAGAAAAATTGGTTGCTTAATCGATACTCCTAAACCATCCTAGTATGGAAATGTGTAGCCTATCATTCATTATAGGGACTTTTTATAATACATGTATCAAACATCACAGTGATTATAGATACGAGAAATAATCACAATTGTTATTATTTCCATTGTCATTTTTTACAAAGAAGGCCAGCAATACCTCCTTTCTCTAGGTAGCAGCGGGGCTATTCGTTTATGTTGGCTGTGACAGCACAGCCGCAGCGGCTGTAGCAGCCATAGCGCAAATAGCACAAACGAACAGCCCCGGTGTATATATATCGCCACTTCCACCACTAACTTGTTAGTCTCGCAAAGATACTTCAGGTCTTCAGCCATTCGTGCTCCTCTTTAGTAGGGGAGCTTCATCAAAAGCCAAAGCGAACTTTCCTCCTCAATAATTATACCTACGTGCACATTGAACAGCTAGTATGATTCAGATTAAGCTTCAATTATCCCCATTTGGATGGGCCAGTTCTTTGGTCCCCTCTTCTTGAAGTCGATTCCTCTTAAACCTTGTGCATCTTAGTAACCTTCTCTAGAAAAAATAAACAAAAACCGGACAATTTTCTAACATATACGCATTTACTCTCTAGAAGCCGATTGTCAAAGAAAGAAAAAAGCACAAATACCAAAGTATTCTACAATATTCAAAGCGTATAATTCCACGTCGTATCGTAGCCGAAATAAAATCTTATCCCACTCGCCCTCCGTGGCCACGCGGTCGACACGTGCCCCATCCGCCATGGCCCCCACCCCCGCCCTGAACCTTCCAGAAGGCCGAAGCGCGGAAGGAACGAAGAGCCTTCTCGCCCCATCCTACCCATCCCCATAGCCCCGCAGAGAACCCAATCCCGCGGCCTCGCGCGTCCATGGCCGTTGGATGCCAACCCGGGTTCCGATCCGACGATGGAAATGCGCTGCCGCAGGGAGATATCGCTGCGCCCGGGCCCACCTGCGCCCCGCGCCAGCTTGGCTTTTCTCGGTACGAGTGGTGGATCGCATTCGAATTCATACAGTGCGTTTCCTTTTTACAATTTCTTTTTAGTTGTTTTTTTGTGCGGTTTATTGGTTTTTCTCTCACTTGCTTTGCTCCTCCTCCTCCCGTTTGAGTATAAATTTCCTAATCCGCAAACGAAGTTTCCAGAAGACTTCGACTTCCGTCCGTACCTTCGTTCACAGGCGAAACTGCCTTTCCGACATCTGGAAGCTACGGTCTACCGTCTCCCTCTGGCCGCACCGGATCAGATCCGGCCGGGCGCCGGATGGCTGAGCAGGGGGCCGCCGAGGCGGATGCTGGTGGCGGCGAGCCTCCACCTGTAACGGCGGCGGCGATGGCGCAGGCGATTCCGGCGCCGGCGGAGGCGTTGGCGGGGCAGAGGTCGCTGCCGACGCCGTTCCTGACGAAGACGTACCAGCTGGTGGACGACCCGGCGGTGGACGACGTGATCTCGTGGAACGAGGACGGGTCGACGTTCGTGGTGTGGCGGCCGGCGGAGTTCGCGCGGGACCTCCTCCCCAAGTACTTCAAGCACAACAACTTCTCGAGCTTCGTGCGGCAGCTCAACACCTATGTACGCGCCCGCCGCCGGGATTCCTCGTTTGTTTGGGATTTGGGCTTGGCTTGGTTTGCCCATGTCGGTGATGTGTCTGGATTTGCTTGCTGTGACGTAGGGATTTAGGAAGATCGTGCCGGACCGATGGGAGTTTTCCAACGACTGTTTCCGGCGAGGGGAGAAGCGTCTGTTGTGTGATATACACCGCCGGAAGGTGGTGGCTGCGGCGGCGCCGCCGTCGCCGGGGATGGCGACGACAGCTGCCGCGGTGGCGTCCGGAGCTGTGACGGTGGCCGCGGCGCCGATACCTATGGCGCTGCCGGTGACACGGCCGAGCTCGCCGGCGCACTCGGAGGAGGAGCAGGTGCTGTCGTCCAACTCCGGCTCAGGGGAGGAGCACCGGCAGGCGTCCGGCTCCGGCTCTGCGCCCGGCGTCGGGGGCGGCGGCTGCGGCTCGGCGTCCGGCGATATGGGCGAGGAGAACGAGCGGCTCCGGCGGGAGAACGCGCGGCTGACGCGGGAGCTCGGCCACATGAAGAGGCTCTGCAACAACATCATCCTCCTCATGTCCAAGTACGCCGCCACCCAGCATCCGGAGGGCTCCGCGGGGATATCCTCCATCGTGAACTGCTCCGGCGAGTCGTCGGAGGCCGTGCCCCCGCCGCCGCCGCCTCTCCCCCCGGCGATACTCGACCTAATGCCCCCCTGCCCTGGCCTAGCCACCGCCGCCGGCCTCGCCATAGACGTCGATCCCGACGCGAGCGCGCGGCTGTTCGGCGTCTCCATCGGGCTAAAGCGGGCTCGAGACGACGCCGACGACGACAGCGACCCCCCCGTAGGTGGCGGCGGCAGCGAGGATCAGGCCGAGCACGACGCGGACGTGAAGTCGGAGGCGGCGGATCCGCTTCCCGGCGGCGGCGGCAGCAAGGAGGCGTCGCCGGACCAGCACACGTGGCCCATATACCGGCCAACCCCCGTGTACCACTCCGTCAGGCCCGCTTGCAACGGGCCGGACAGAGCCGGGTCCGACCAAGACGGGTCCAGCTCCAGGTGAGTGGGCCCCCCAACCCGTAGAAGCTTCTAGCATCTATATTACTTAATTACCCCTGCACTATTATAAGCAACTAGTTATGACTAGCACGTAATTAGCGGCGAAATAATAATAATAATAATAATAGTACTAGATGATGCTTTTTGGGTTTGCTTGTTGGGCGATACAGAGCTCACATCACCTCACCTCTCTCGATCGCCTTGTAATCCATCTCTGCTTCTTTCTCTTTCTCTTGCTTGTGTCTGTAATCATCAGCGTAAGATCATCAGGATGCCGGTAGTGCACTGCACGGTGCACCTGCTTTTATCAGCGTATTGGCTGCTGCGGAAATGAGAAGTGCATTTCCTGGATTAGGTATGCTGTTAAAGTTGCTCATCTGAAACTGTTGTTTGGTTCACAATTTGGTGAGTTTGCGAAGTATTAGGTGTTGATGCCAAAAAAACAATTGATATAGATGTTGGGGGCGGAAGCGGTAGCCTGTTGTATACAGCTTGTATGTACAGGTTAGTTGCTAGAGATAGTTGCCAATTAACAGTGAACCACAGGTCGTCGAACACAGTGAACCATAGTGCTAGATTTGGCTGTCACGAAATTAATTACATACTCAGCGTGTCAATCCGAGGGGGGGGGGGGCGCAATTCAGGATGGGATTACTCAGCCTTTTTTTTCTTTTTTTTGCTTCGCAAAATTGGGCCAGACGTCATCGCCACTAGAAGGTACGGGACTCCCTTTTGGTTCCCGATTTTTCTTCTTCCAAGCTACCACTCGTATTTTGTACTCCTTGGCGACATGGCATCAGACAGCGACGCGTCGTCGAATGGTTGTAGGTCAGGTAAGCATGGCACGGCCTTCGTTTTTTCTCGATTGATCTTTCTTGCTGCGTTTCTTCATTGAGTAGTACACTCCGTATGATTTTGTCCACGACAAAGTCCACGTCGAGGCGCCAGAGATGTTGCGTAAACTGGTGGGTTCTTTTGGGTTGTCCACATCACGTATTCACGTCTGCCTCGTCTTCCATGTGTCTTAAAGCTGTTGAACATCAAAACACGAAACTTGTTCTGCTGTCCCACCGCCATCCAGTGAGGAATTGGCCCTGGTTCTGCTTGAGAATTTAAGTATTACTAATGACAAGTTTTGTCTTTGTTTTTTCTTAGTGTTTAGCTATTGATGTGTAATACTGGGTGCTTCCCTAATTGACGTAGAAGCCGAGAGTTTATACTTCCCTCATCTGATTTATTTAAGCTAATGATTGATTATCGTAGTTTTGTTTGCTACTGGTGTCAAATCGAGCATTTCTAAGATACCCGCTCTGTTTGATTAGCTTGACATGTTAACTTTACTGTTTAAATTTGATCTTCATAATTTCTAAATGTATGCTTTTATGTATTTACATATTTCTTAATAGCACATCATTTTCACAATGAAGTCAAAGGTGGAGTGTTTTAAAACGGAGGGGTATATTGCAAGTTAATTACTTCCTTTGCTGATATGGGCCTATTTTGATCTCTGCACAGAGAAAAGAGCGTGATGAAACAGAGAATGGCTTGTTTTGAAATGATGAGAGAGAATAATTTATGTGTGGGAGTAAATGCATACGAAGTAAACAAGACAAATATACGAAACGACCCATTAAGCCATTGCACGTAATCCTGGTATTATCAATAAACATAACTTTGGAGTGTCGACTTCAACAAATTTGTGGTTAGATTAATGGGTCTGTCGGTGTGTGGTGGAGCTGTTGGTGTAAAATCCACACATAAAGGATCATCAGCAAGTATATATACACTATGCACTAGTTAGTAGGAAATTTCTATGGTTGTTGATTTATCCTTGGCTGGTTGTCTGGTTCGTCAAAGTCATAAACTCATGATCTAAGGGTCGCATATGTGGGTGTGTGCAATACGGAGTGGAGCAGATTGTGTGATGATTTGTACCCATTTGCGTTTTTTTTTGTAATGAGAAAAAATGTTAAATGTTTTAATACTCCATATGGAGTAGTCATATTTGGTTTTGTGCGTAATTGCTAAATTTTGCGAACAACTGAATACTCAATGGTAGAGACTAGAGACACCGATTTCAGCTCTCAAATCCAGAGCACAACAGTAGTTTAGAGCAATCAAGCATTTAAGCAAGAAACAAGCAGAGGTCATGGTTTCATATCTGAATGTATCTATATTTCTCAAGCTGGCCGTTAGCCGGCCAGCCTATTGGTTCACGTGACCAATCAAACTTCTAAGATAAATCTAAAATATTTACATGAAAAAATCTAGAGAAAAGAAAGAGAAACCGACTGGGAAAAAAACACCATCATAAAAAGGAAACGCGAGCCTTCTCGACGGCTCGCAAGGCCACCCATACTCCTGCAAATTTGCGTCCCCTGTGAATTGTCAAAGCCTATGCTCCACTAAATAAATAATATTAACAAGAATGGCACTATGCTGATCAATTCAAGATCGATTCAGATTTTTACATTAAAGGACCTTAGAAGCCATTGGCCCATGTCGAACACTTACGTAGTTTGAACCCACTATATAATTAAACTAATTCCTTAAAATCCTTATTATACAGTACTCGCACTTAACCATATTTACAGGACCGTGCGCCAATAGGTCTTGATAGGGTCAGAATACTTAGGTAGGATCATTTTTATCCAAGTAATATTGTATTATAGGATCGATATATGTAGCCATTTTATACGAAAATAGAGTAATAATACGTGACATATAAATAGAGAAAACTATACACTACAGCTAATAGTTTTATTTAATGTAGATTCTTGAAAATAAACTATGATGATACGTATCCCGATCCCACAGTGATAATACATATTTCGATACCACAACGATGCTAGCCGAAAACGATACTATAGTGATATGTATCATTTGGTTATGATAATATCGCATTATCCTACAATACCACAAAACGATAACCTAAAGCGATCCTATATAGATTCTGGGTAGTATCGTTGTATCCTCTACGGTAGTATCATGATATCGATGACCTTACTCAATACTCAGTACTAACATATAGCCATCATTCAACTTCTGAAGTTCAAACATGAACCATGGAAAAGAAAAGTATGGTAACTCAACATTGGGCGTCTTGTCTACTGTCTTTTTCTTTAGCTATGATCTATGCCATCCGCCCTTTGTTACAAGATTGCACACATGCCTCTAAAACCACCCCAATAGCTGCTTGCATCAGGTGCTTTACTGCAAGGATATCCTAAAGTTACTTCACAAAAGTACAATAAAGAATTTTTGGTCGGAAGGATTAATACCAAGGAGATTTCCTAATAATAGCTAGACTTTTCCAATAATAATTAGTTTGATGATAAATAAAAAGAAATATCAATTAAAGCAACAACTTTTGAAGTGGTAGAAAGAAAAAACAATGACTAAATGCGAGAGTCAGAGTTGAAAAGTGAATTCCTTGCTTATTTCTCATCAAGCACAACATCGCAAGAAAAAAAATAATCACATCTAAACATTACTTAAGCCTTTGCCTTATGCTTTGGCAGCTTATGAATTATGTTATTTACTTTTAAGATATAAATAAATTAATTAACTTATATAAAGTTAAAAAAGTTATTTTAAAAAAAGTATTTGATGGAAATTGTATATAATTTTTTTTATACAAAACACATTGTTTAGTATAGCTTACAGAGTGTGCAAATAAAAATCCAAAATCCAAAATAATAATAAAAAAAGAACAGGCCTCCCTTTAATTGGCTAGCTATTTCAGTTTCTAAGTTCAATATAAAGTTGAATAAACCGCAATGTTGATCGAACACATCAAATAGGTTGACCCAAATGGGGAACACTGAAACTGTCGTCCGTGTTCTGCAAAACTTTTTGGTCCCAATGGTGAAAGGGACACGCATCACGCATGCTGGTGAAGACGGGTAAAAATGTTGAGAGGTTTGACTCTACCAAAAAAACAGGCAACAACGTAAGTACGTAACGACCTCAGTCGTCGGATCTACCGAAAACCGGCGACCAGGGGGAAATCCTCCACGCATGCTCGCGGTAATTGCGTGCATCGCATCCACCATGCATCTTCCCTTCAAATTCTGCCCGAATTTCACTCGTATTCGTTTATATTTATTTATTTTTACACGACAGAATCTGAATACTTCGTAGTAGTACTCATCAACACGTTTTATCCGTTTACTCCTACTCTATACTCCAAAACGAACATGGAGAACCTTCCATGAATATGTGACATGAAACAGCTCGTAAATTCGCAACAAAAGCGGATTTTAATTACGACCGATGACTCCTCGATGATTCATCTTCCCTATTTCTGACTCGGTTTCCATCTTGAGAGATCCAAACTCGGTATAAGTAAAGCCGAGCCACCGTGATCCGCCACCGATCGTGCCCAAGTTTATTTTTTTCGGTCGATCGACAAGTTCGGGGAACCAGAGATGACTTGCGCAACGACGATGGGGAAGTCGCCGGCGGGAATGCCGGCTCCGGCGGCGGGGGAGTCGGGGATGATGGCGCTGGAGGTGACGGTGATGTCCGCGGAGGAGGTAGTGCTCTCGACGGGGCGGCCGCTCGGCGCCGGCGCGTACGCCGTGGTGCGCACCGCGTCGTTGGCCGTGTCCACCCACGTCGACGAGGAATCGTACGGCGACTGCAACGGGTACCCCTACTGGCAAGAGACGTTGCGGGTGACCATGGCGGCGGGGACGGGCAGCCTGGCCGTCGAGATCTGCCGGAGGAGGTCGAACGGCCTGGTGGAGACGGTGGCGGCGACGCGCGTTCCCGTCGGCGACTTCACCGTCGGCCCGCCGGGGCATCTGCATTGCCTCAGCTACCGCCTCTTCGATGCCGCCGGGTGCAGGTCGAGCCGCCGCAACGGCATCGTCAACATCACCGTCAGGAGGACGGACGTCAAGCACACCGCGCCACCGCCGCCGCCACCGGTAAAGGTCATGAACGCCGGCGCGGGCGCGAGCGGTGGCTCTTGCAATGGCGTGCCGCCGGCGGGCGCGGCCATGGGCTACCCCGTCGGATTCATGGCCGATGGCAAGCCCTGCTTATAGAATGGTATCATTGATTTGGTCTCGACATTGCATTTTCTAGTCTTGATAAAAAGTTGTAAATATATTCATCAGGAATATGATTGGTATTTGAGTCCAAATCAAATTTGGACATTAAATTTTGTAAGATGGTAGTAGGTGCCTACACTATAGATGTTGCCGATTTTTTTAAATTTTTTATAACTATTTGATTGATATTTGAGTAATGAGAAATAGACCAGTGCGTACGCACATGAATTGTAAAAAATTCAAATCCATGAAAGAGCTTATCAGATTTCGTTAATGTTTTATTGTTTTTGTTATGCTGCAGTTTTTCTTATGCTGACGTGTTGAAAAAAAGATGTAAAAAGGATCACAGGGCAATTTTTTCTCCGTAGTATTTCATCTGTTTGGTTGTTTAGCTTTAAACCACGTGTGCTTGGGAATAGAAATTGACATGTGACTTCATTGTTTAATCCCGTTCGTCTTGGTCTGAATTTTATCCGGCAGAAAGTTGTTCAGTGATTTCGTTGTTCTTGTCTCCACCTGTTACTCTGTTAGTCTCTGACCAATTTTTTTGTTGGAGTCTATGTCAACAAGCACATCCAAGTCAATTCTAAAAGCACACGTTAATCTTTTGGTAGTACCGTGTTGTTTGGCCTATATAATCAGAGCAGGAAAATTGACCTGAAGTTTCTTTTGTTAGTACTACTACATAACATCGCTTTGTTCTTGGTAAAGTCCAAGACATCTCCAGCATAGCAGAGTCCAAACAGACGCGTTTACAAGTCACAACGCGGCGAGATGCGTTGCAGCAAGAACTTCTACAGGAAATTCTCACTTCTACGGTGCGCAAGCGAAAGAAGCAGATATTCAGTTCTGTTTCAGTTCATCTTCATGAGGGCAGGTAGAGGCAGACGCATTACTTCTACGGTGTGCAAGCGAAAGAAGCAGATATTCAACCTGAACTGAAGCATGTACACTGCATTTTCTTTTTGGGATAGAAGCAAATGAAGCATGGACGCTGAAGTTTGAACTCTGAAGATACCGGGCGTTCACTGTTCAGAGGACAACGCATTTCGGATGAAATGGTAGGTTTCACTCTCTGTAATTACTAGTACGGAAAATGTGCAGGTACCGATGAAGCAGAGATCAAGATCACCTTGATTGCAGATGCTCCTGAAATTGTTGTACTTTGGGAGCAGGAGAATGTCTTCATCAGATGCCAATTCCTGATGAAGAACAGATAAGAGGTAAATTAGAGCAACCTCGTCGTTGCCAAGGTTTTAGCAGAGTAGCAGGATAAAAATGCAGAAATTCAGAAGAGGAAGATATATTTTCTTTTACGTGATCCAGAAAAGCTCACAGAATTGCCATCATACATGGGAGGCAACAACAGAGAGCAGCACACCATATGCAGGTCAGAACGATGCAAAACACCACAGCGAAGAACTCAAAAGCCAGCAAGACTTTTCAGAGCATGTGACTACGACAGCCATGATTGAAGGGACGACAGCATATGCAATTGTATTCTATTTGAAATGCACTAGAAACATTACCAGTAGATACGTGGGTCATCTTTTGAGAAAGGTTGGCCTTCAACAATGACCCTGTAGAATCCGGTGATCCACCATAGAAATGTTGCAGACTCCAGATGATTTGTTAAGCTGATGAAGGTAGGACAAGAGATGAAAAGTATTAGAACACAAGATTGTGCAGGTCAATCAAGTTAACAGCAATGCATTCTTATAAGGAGGATATTGCAGCAATGTTAGGCAACTGTCATATTCAGAGTGCAAAGAATTGGTCTTGCTGCAATCTGGATCGCCAGAAATCATCTTTGGCAGCAGATGGATCAAAGCTTCACAGAGACGAAGTGACGAACCACCTGATCGCAGCATCAGCGTCGTCGTCTTCCACCGACGAGCTGCCACGCGCGTCGGCGGCGACGCGCCGTTCGACGATCACTCACGCCGCGTGGAGCACGCACTGGAAAGCGCACCAGGCCGCCCAGAGCCGCGTCGACGCGCACGACGCGCGCGCGACGACGACGGTCTTCGAGCTCGACCGCCGCGTTCCAGAGCACGTCAAGCGCCGTGGTGAGCAGCAAGGCGGGATTCGAACGCCGCCACGCCACCGACACCGGCAGCATTGTTATTACAAGTATGAGTATAATGTTAGCGAACCAGTGCGTCGACGGTATATGGAGCATCCGATTTTATCGCGTACGAAGTAAATGTCAATTTCTATATGCTTCGTCCGTCAATAATGAACCAGGTTGGTGGTTATATAGACGGCGCTGATGTTGTCGCAGTAGATGACGGTCGCGGAATTGATAGGTGTACGGAGCTCCTGGAGTAACTGGCGAAGACAGCAACACTCGGCGATGACCTGGGCAACGGCGCGATACTTGGCTTCGGCGCTATACCGATACACTGTAGTCTGGTGCTTGGAGGACCAAGAGACTAGAGTGTCGCCGAGGAAGACGCAGTAATCGAAGGTGGAGCGTTGAGAGTCGGGCAACCCGCTCAGTCTGCGTCAGAATACGCGGTGAGAGAGTCGATGGGGCCGAAGCTGAGAGGTAGACCGATGGATAGTGTGTTCTTTACGTAGCAAAGGATATGCTTGAGGAGCACGAGATGAGATTCGCGCGGAGCATGTATAAAGAAGCACACTTGCTAGACGGCATATGTGAGATCGGGTCGTGTGAGTGTGAGGTGCTAGGGCACCAGCAAGACTCTGGTACTAGGAGTGGTCGGCGATGAGAGAGCCATTGGTGGTGGAGAGCTTGGCGTGAGTGTCGACGGGAGTGACGGTGGAGTGACATTCGGCCATGTCCGCACGCTGAAGAAGATCGATGACATACTGGCACTAGGAGAGAAACAACCCGTGAGGAGAGCATGTGACAGAGATGCCAAGGAAGTGATAGAGAGGACCTAGATCGGTCATAGCAAACTCGGAGTGGAGTTAGGCCATGATGTGTTGGAGGGTGGTCGTCGAGGACACCGTAAGAACGATGCTATCAACGTAGAGAAGAAGGTAGGCGGTGATGTGCCAGTGTGAAGGACGAAGAGGGACATTATGGCAAACGGAAGAGCAAGGGCACAGATTGAGGAGGTAGGTCACAGTAGTTAGTGCTTCAGCCCAGTAGGGTGTGGGTAGATGGACATGAAGAAGCATAGTGCGACTGATGTTATTGAGTGTTTAAAGAAGGCATTCGGCCTTGCCGTTTTGGGGAGAGGTGTAGGAACAGGAGAGGCGGAGATAGGTGCCACGGGAGGTTAGAAAAGCTTGGATGATACGGTTGACAAACTCCGTACCGTTATCGGTCCTGTATGGCTTTAATGGAGAGGTTGAATTGGGTAGAGACGTAAATGGTGAAGTTGATGAGATGAGAGGCAACCTCAGACCTGCTTGTTAGGAGAAAAGTCCAGCAATAGTGTGTATAATCATCGAGTATTACAAGATAGTACTGATAATCGGACACACTCTTAATTGGAGAAGTCCACACATCACAGTGAATTAATTCAAAAGGTCAAGAGATACAAGACATAGAGGGGAAGAAAGACAGCCGTACGTGTTTGCCAAGTTGATAAGAGTGGTAGATAGTGGAGCTGTTGTGGTTGCACATTATGGAGACGCTACGACAGAGGTTGGCGACAGCGTCGAGGCTGGGGTGACCAAGATAAAGATGCCACAAGTTGGTGGAGATGGTGAGACTGGTGTGAGGAGTGGATGGCGCAGTGGAGATGGTGTAGAGGTCGCTGCCATTATTGCATCGAAGCATCTCGTGCCGGGTCAAGATATCCTTCACAGAGAAACCAGAAGCGTCAAATTCAATTGAACAATTGTTATCTCTTGTGAATTAACGGACAGATAGTAGGTTGTGGATGAGAGAGGGGACAATGAGGATATTACGGAGTGGAAAATTGGTTGTGGGTATAGACAGGAGGGAGCCACCACGGCATTTGATAGGGAGAGAGTGTCCATTGCCGATGGTGACGAAAGGGGAGGAGGAGGGATGGCACTAGAGTAGTATACCGTCCAATGACGCCATATGGGATGACACACCAGAATCTAGCACCCTTGGGTGCTGGGGTTAGAGCGTTATCTGATTGAGGGCGGCGACAAGGCCAGCCTGGTTCCACGAGAGAACCGATTGGGTGGGTGGTGACAGTAAGATCGGTTGAGGCGGTTGGATGGGAGCCGATGCCAGGTGGGCCTGAGGATGGGCGCCGAGGACCCCTGGTTACCAGCCGATGGGACTACGTAGCTGGGGTTGGGGTATCCAGGGGTTGTAGCAAAGTCGCAGACCCATGGAACTGACAAACGGGGTAGAGACAGGAGTAGGACGCGGTTGCATCGGACCGCTCCAGCTCTTGCCCTTGCCTTTGCCCTTGCTTTTATCGTTGCCACTGGCGCGGGCTTTGTTGCCATAGCTAAAGCCGTGGCTACCAGAGCCGTGAGAGGTGGTAGCAGCGCACGGTGGTTGGCAACCGATAGGATTGGAGCAGCCATGATCGGCTGCGGCGAGGAGAGCGGTGTGGGCCACAGTCTTCTCGTCGTTGGCCAGGCGAAATTCTTTGAGAACTAGCATGTCGTGGGCCCGGGCGAATGTGGAAAGATATGTGGAGTTGGCGATGTCATCGGCGGTGTTTGAGAAGCGGGGATTAAGTTCTCGTATGAAGGCAAGGACAAGTTGTGAGTCAGCCACAGGGTACCGACATCACGGAGGGCGACGTCCTTAACCTTTAGATGTTGGCAGTACGAGGAGACAGATAAGTCTCCTTGTACCATGGAGTGGAATTCATTAAGAAGGAAGATAACGTGCGGCTGTTTATTGGTGTGGAAGGTCCGCTCGATGGCCACCTAGAGATCCCAGGCAGTGGGGTCGATGTCGTCCATTATAAAGTCGAGGACGAAGTCATCGACCGAGCCAAGTAGCCAGCTGCGCACGCAGCACTCGGCGATGTTCCATTGGGGATCATCGGGTCGAGGTGGAGCGGAGCCATCGATGTGAGAGCAAAGGTCAAAATTTCCACATAAGAATTTAAAGAAGAATATCCACTTGAAATAGTTGGCATTGAGGTCAAGGGAGATGGAAACGTGAGATTTCACGTTGACGGTGGCGTAAGGTGGTGAGAACATTGGCGAAGTGGTGCCTGAGTTATGGTCAGGAGTGCCAATGGTCGGAAGGGATCCGGTAACTGGAAGAGTGCCAAAACTAAGAGTCGACTCGGTGGTTATGACGAAAGAGTAACGGGACGTGATAAGCCGATGAGGATAGTGAGCCGATGAGAAGAGTCGTTGGCCGATGGGAGTAGGTGACGGAGTAGTTGAGCGAGGAGTAGGTGACAGAGTAGGTAGGTCATGGGTGTGAGAGAGCCGGTGGGTCACAGGCGTGAGAAGGTTCGCGTCCATGAAGGGAGGTTTCACGTCCGTGAACCCGTGGACGTAACGGAGTGGGGTGGACGTGAAAAATCGGAGAAGTCGCGGACGTGAAAAAAGGAGGTTCACGTTCGGGAAGCAGAAATTCATGTTTGTGAACTCGTGGACACGTCGGAGTGGATCGGACGTGAATGAAGAAGTTTCATGTCCGGGAGCAGGTGAGCGTGTCGGAAAAGCGGGAACCGAGAGAGTTCCAACCGATGGAGGGCGGACGAGTCCGGCCGATGGAGGGTGGACAGGTCCAACCGATAGAGACGACGAGCGCAGAGTTACGCCGACGTCGGAGGAGGAAAAGATACGCCGAAGCATGAAAAAAGTTAAGGCGGGTCTGAACGAGACAAGGAGGCGGATGGAGGCCATCTCCTTAGCACGTGGTGGAAAGGGCGCGAGAAGACGGTGTAGGAGGATAAGACCGTCTGCGGAGGAGATGGGGAGGAGAAGGTCGTCTGCGGAGGAGACGAGAAGGCAAAGGGGAAATACCGGGGAGAAAATCTGTGATAGGAAGAAAGCGTCAGCTCACCAATAAAAAGATGCTAACATGTCAAAGATATCTAAAACTATTCTGATACCATGTAAAAGTATGGTGGTCTATACTAATACGGCCGATCAGCTGCACCTGCAGTGCGTAGCACGAGACAGAAGACAGCT
Source organism: Oryza coarctata (assembly GCA_030770085.1). NCBI lineage: Eukaryota > Viridiplantae > Streptophyta > Magnoliopsida > Poales > Poaceae > Oryza > Oryza coarctata. Next base: position 13,962,592 of record CM061479.1, on the reverse strand, counting down.
GCGTTTCTTGGGATCACTCGCGCGGTGAACACCCCAACCTTTTGACACTCCCTCCTCTCCGACGCGACGCTCGGGCATCCGCATCAGATACCGTCCTGTATCACTGTATGTTCGAGTATAAGTGAATTACCCGTCTTTTCTCACCAGCTTAATCTTTTGGATTGAACTTGGTGCATTCAACTCAGGTCTCACACTAATCCAACCATGACATGCAAATTGTTAATGGGAGTTGTCACCAGCCAGTGTCATAAGCGGAGGCAAAACTAGTGAAGATACACTTCACTGAGTGCTCTCTAACCAATGATCGAAATCGTGTTGAACACAACTACACAAGTACACGCTGGGGACAGAAGCCTATTCTGCTCTTCTGTGCACAAGATCACTAGTCTGGTACTCTGGTCTTGTTCCAGTTCTTCTGGTGGGCAAAGCCATTTGCCTCTTGCTCACTCCTATCACGAAGGACGGGAGAATTCTAGACTTGTAGACATGATCAGCTGACGGGTTCCAAAGTTCCAATAAGCTAATTTCGCGTTCAGACGCAGGCTGAATGAGATCATCTTGTTTTCTTCAGTCTTGACTGCGTGTCACCACGAGCAACCCATGATCTTCAGTGTACACACTGACGAAATGGCACATTTGGGACTTGGTCTGTACTTAAGTTCATCGCCCCCATTTTGCGCACCGAATTTGACTAGCAATATTCGCCATGTACATACACTGGCCTAGGCAGAAACTGCGACGGTTGTGACGAAGGAAATGTGCCAAGCCTGCATCGAACCGGCATGCTTTGCTTTGCTTGGCAAGTTTGCAATGGCAGTGCTGGCATAAATGAATTTCTGCATTCCAACACGCATGAATCGGGTCAGGCAGTAGCTGTCATTCCCTATGCCAAATCGGAAACGCACATTCATGATGGCCAACCAAATCCGTTACACTTTAAATACACTTCCATTTCCTGGATGGTCTTGCTCTTTTTTAGGAGCTGATCGAGTTGGATGGTCTTGGTCTTGTGTGTTTTCAGTTCCAGTGAAAGCTGCAGCTCCGAAAACACTCACCAGTTTACAAAACCTCCTGAAAGCTCGGCCCGAGTAAGAGCACATCCCCTGATCCCCTCGGAACATCGTAAGTCGGCAGCATTACGTACGACTCTGCGTGAATGGATGGCGCATGGCCATGCAGCACGGCGTCGATCAGCGACGGAGCCAAGAAATTCATAGAGCCCAGATAAATCTAATTAAGCTTAAGTATTTGTTATGAAAATTCTATTGGCAATCCGTATAATAACATCAAAAATCCACTGCGCGTTCGCCCGGGCGGTGGCTCCGCCACTGGCGTCGGTCGAGCTGGCCGGCATGCATGGGGGAGCACCGCACCGAGGCAACGCGACGCACGACACGGGAGATCACAGCCAAGAACAGCCGAGATATAGAGCTCGGCGGCGATCCAGCTGATGGGCTGCTGCGCCGGCCTCCTCTCCTGACCAATCCAATCCACACCCGTTGATAGCCGCCACATCTCAGTTAACGCGCCCGTGTCCCGCCGCCGTTGCGGCCGGTCGCTCCGAGAAAGTGGAGTGATCGGGCTCGCGCGGCCAGCTGCTGAATTCTGATAGGATCAGGGCATCAGGCGTACGTCGTCGAACGGTCGGCGATAATCTCTGTGCCAAGAACCTGCAAAGTCGCAGGACATTGATCCATTGTCAAAACATGAGCTCACACACATTGATCAACTCTCTGAACGAAAAAGTGCCTTTTAATTTACGTGCTTCGACCTACTACTTATCGAAGAACACAGGATCGAGTGACGGGAGAAAAATGAAAATCGGTTTCCGCAGGAAAGAGTACCGAGTTGCATAAATATACACGTAGGGTCAATTTCAGCAGTGCTGCGCACTTTTAATAGGTGGTAGATGCTTGCAGTAAATTTGTATCAAACTTATTGCTATCATCAGAGACTCATCTGTGCACACTGTTTGTTCAGTTGCTCAAAGCAAAGTGACCTCAGTACTACTGTACGGGCGACGTTTGTTGCTGCTTCACTCATTACACCATGAAATAGAATATCGAAAAAAACCATGAGATAAACGCGGCCACGTTCCAAAGCTTAGCATCACTCGAAAAAAAGGGGCATTATCTTGCAGGTCACATGTCTTAACCATCCTAATGCAACACATAAGTTATGATTTTTATATCTTCCACTTTATAAAAAAATAGTAGTAGACACTACTATTTTAATACATATACTATTAATTTATATTTAAATTTAATGTTATTTATTTCTTATTATGTATTAGATATTGTGTAGAAACCATATCAAACGGCAATCACAATATAAGATAGATTTTCATATACTCCATATCATAAAGATATTCTAATACAAACACTACTAATTTATATTAAAATTTAATACTATCCATATCTTATTATGTCTAAATCATGTATTATACAATACATGATATCTTTCTCTTTTTTATTTACTTGCTTACCACATCATATTTCATCCTATACGATAACTCATTTAATTATATAAGCACTATCCTAGTCATTGGATTGTGAATGCCTATGGTATTCTACTATTTCTTCATTTACTTACTTACCATATCATCTTTTATCCCATGTGACATTTTATTTAACTTTATAGATATTCTAGTCATTATATTGTAAATGCCTTTACACATGATGCCAAGTTCATTAATTCAAATAGAAACGATGGACATGATGTACAAATTAATTGACAACCACAATTCCACATGATTTCATTAGCTTGGTTTTATGCATTGCATCCCATCATGTTAACCCCAGTAAATTGTGATATAAACATGCAAATATATCACTGACCATAGTAAGTTTTCATTTGTCATATTTATTAATTATATATATATGGATTAAATTCCATGATTAAAAAATAATCAGCTTAGGTTGTTTATACACATCTATCATATTACTTTTCGTCCTAGTAAGCACTCACAAAGGAATTTCACTTGCCAACGCAAAATGAAAAAAAAAAGAGTCAATCTCAGTTGGATGCAGTAACGCACACATGCCAGTCAGTTGTTGGGATCCAACATTCCTGTGAACTCCTTCGGAACACTTAATTCTAAACACACAAATAGAAATAATAATAATAATATAATGACATAGTTTTATAGGATTCTAAGGCATTAGTTGAAAGGTATAGGAAGCAGGTAGCCATAGGAATTAGGAATTGTTCATGAGTTTGGGACAAAGGAAAACAACAAAGGAAGAAACAGTAATCCAAAGGGCAGTTTTCCTAACTCTGTTAATTTCATGGGAAATAAAAAAAACTCCGGTCCAAGCTCTGGTTTTTGGTTTTGTGCGTAGGAACGAAGCAACGTGGTGGAGTGATGACAGTTATGTTGAAGGACATATCGGTTGGACTAAAATATATATGTTATTATCAAAATTTAAAGTTTAAAAATTAATTTTGAAATTATTTTTAAGGTTTATTTATTAGAATTTCTTTTTTATATAGACGTTTAAGTTGCTAGGATCATAAATATAAAAGTTCTAATAATAAATTATTTTTTCCCGCTAATATGCCATTTGATGTATTTTTCATATTTGCCCAATCCATCTATGGGGACTGAAGATGTGAAGAATATAAACTGTACAATCATAATTACTATTTTTAAATAATCTGCATTCCAAACACCAATCTATCCATAATTTACGTGTTTTCTATTTTTGTGTTTTACACTCACATCCATATGTTTTATATCTCCATGTTTTGCTTCCTAAACTCTATTTTCCTAGGTTTCAAACAAACCCTAAAACACATATGACTAATAGAGTTGGTTACATTGATTGGTTTGTAGGAAGTAAATATACCCTCTCCATTTCAATATATCTGTTATTATAGCATTCAATTTTTTTATAAATTACTTGTTGTTCTCATATTCCAAGACACTTTTATAGGTCTATTTTTCTTTCTACCCTTGATTAATAGTCATACTAGCATTAATACTCATCACAAGGAATTTTAATGTTTGCTAGTTTGATGAGGATTTAACGAGGGCAACAATGTAATTTAATGAGGGTAACAATAAAATTTACCACATCTCTTTTAATTTGAGATTTGCTAGAATAACAAATAAATTGAAATAAGGGAGTATAATTTTTCAAAGGGATTTGTATTTGAAGGAGAGAGAAACTAGAGAGAGACATGGAGAACGTATATGGGACTTTTAAAGGAAAATAAAAATGTGAGTTTGACCTTTAAATTTTGAATTTGGATTTTTAATTATTGTTTATTTTTCAACATTTGATTTTAGATTATTAAAGAGATATATATGAAAATTTTACACATAAATTGTTTTTTTATCGTTGATAAACCATTACGTATAAGCGAAACAATGACAGCTGGGATACAGAGGCCAATTCATAGGAAATTTGCCACTATTCCTGTGTTCCCAAGAGGCCTTATAGGAAATTTTTTCTAAGGATTTGAATCCACCAAAATTCCCTTAAAATTCCTCCAACCCAAAGTAGCCCTAAATCTGCATTAATGATCAACTTATAATTGAGAGCATATTGATATATGCGTTCACAGGGCAAAAGCAACGAGTACTTGCAACCTGTGCCTCTTCACCATTGAAAAGCCCCATTAAAAGGAGCAATGCAATTGATTGATACCAAGACAAGGCGATCAAAGCATATGTACGTGTAATTTGTACGTGACCATCTATGAATTTCAATAGAAAAATTTAGTCATACGAATGGACGAATACCCTCTTTAAATGTAACGAGACAATCAGCGCCTGACATGTAGCGGAGGGACAGAGTCATCAGCTGCTTCACTTTACACGCACGCTCGTGTTCGCTCTGGCTATACATAAGACACACCGTGTGTGCATCGCACCCATGGCAAGATCACCATCGTCCATCCCTTGTGTTATTACGTCGACGCCGTACATGGCAAGATCGGTCTATATATGGGCGGTGCACATGCATGCCAGCTAGCTCGTTTGGGAAAAAAGAAAACGGCGTCGTCGCGTTAATCCGGCGTCCATACCACCGTACAGTACACCGCAGGCAGCCTCGTCCGTACTACTGTACAAGGCAGGCAGGCAAGCATGTTGATCAGCAAGCACGGGGTTAATGAACGTCCAAGCAACGGATGCGAAACAGACAGGACGTAACGTAACCGCGCGATGCATCGACCGATCGAACGACGGCCGGTTACGAGAAAACAGCCGGTGAAAAATGTAAAAAAGACTTGGGCTACTTAGCTTCCGGCCGCTAATTTAGTTTCTAGGATCTAGGCAACGATATAGACCGTTCAGAGGAGGAGTTGCTGGTAGCTAAAGCGTAGCGGCGAGGAGCTCTCCACACGCGCGCACCTCCTGTCGCGCGTAGGAGCGGTACGTGCGGTTGGCACCGCAAGCTAACCTGCCCGTGCCGTGCCACCACCACCACCACCTCGTCGTTCGCCCGCTCCGCATCCGCGCGGATCGGCACGGTGGGTGGCGCGGCGCAGCGCAAAGCAACGCGCGGGGCCGTGCGGCTGCCGGCATTAGCGCCGCGCCGCGCGGCGCGTCCATTTACCCCGCGCGCTCGCACGGGACTCCCTCGTGATCTCCCGTGGCCAGTTCGGTGGAGGGGACCGTACGGGGGGGCGGGGCGTTCGGATTCAAAGCCGTTCCCGTGAGAAGTCCCCGTCGCGCACCTCCAATCCCCAACCTTTTTTTCCCCCACGGCATCCTTGTCCTTCTCTCACCACAGCACGGTTGACAGCGAGTGCCGAGGTGTCACCACCAATCAAGGTACCACACTTTTTTTCTACCCGACGAGCCTACGAGTACAACTACAAAGCCGGCTGCTACTACCGCAGTAGTAGGTAGTAGTATGGGGGAAGTATTTGCACGCGAAACCCGAAGCTGAATTAATCGTCGTTATTCGCCGGGATCTTCTGAGATTATAAAATATACTAGGAGGGGTATATGCGTGGAGCTGCGTCTGCTTACGCTGCCTTGCCTTGTCCCCGCAGTTCATCATCGGGACTGGGGGCCATTTTACTCTCGCCATCGACGCCGCGTGCGAGCCAGCCCCATTTGGGATTCTCTTTTTCACCCAATTTTCATCTTCTCCCTCTGATTTTACCACATGCATGGCGATGGCTGCAGTTTTTTTGGCGGTAAACACCATCTGCAGCGAGCAGCAGTAGTGGCCTCTGTTTTATCTGCAGTAGCGCTCGTACTAGATCCTCTCCACATGTCCCGCTTTATCTAACACGCTTGTTATAGCCATCGCCAGCCACCACCACCCTCCTCATCTCCCCCATCCTTCCTCCTCCCTTTCATACGGTTTACTCATCTCCTCTTCTTCGCTCATGCTATCTCGCTGCCTCTTCTCTCGTCGCCGCCGCGCGTGCACGCTGCGGCGGAAGTGGTAGTGGCTAGCTTCTTGGTTCTAGTAGGAATCGGTAACGCCGGCGGAGATCGGTGCGTTATATAGGGTTGGGAGTCGTCTTTTCCGGCGGATGAGTTGGAAAGCGGATGGCTTGCTTTCCATGTTCGCAGCGCGAGGCGTTGTAATTCGCTTCCATATTTGCTGCCGCCATGCCTTGTATAGCCGCGTTGCTGCGGCCCTGCTATTTTAATGCATGCCGAATCCTCTCTATCCGGCTCATAAAAATTATTAAATTCTTGGGATCTGAGGGGATCCGCCGGAGTTGGTAGGATCGGTCACGGGGAGGGATTTTGGCCGGAGGAAGAGGAGAGGAAAACAACTGGTCTTTCTTTTGTCATTTGTAGTGGGCTCTCGATGAGCTTCGGTGGTATGTTCGATGGCGCCGGTTCCGGCGTCTTCTCCTACGGCGGCAGCGGCGGCGGCGGCGGAGTACACAACTCCCGCCTCCTCCCGACGCCGCCCGTCCCCAAGCCTGGCAGTGGCTACGCCGCTCCCGGCCTCTCGCTCGGCCTGGTAGATTCTCCAGCCGTTCATGCGAGCTTTCCGTTTGTTTATGATTCTTCGTCGTGCCTAAATTTTGATTCTTTTTTTTTTATCTTGTCGGGGTTAGCAAACCAACATGGACGGTGGACACCTCGGCGACGTGAACCAGTCCCTGGCCATGATGGGTAACGGCGGGAGCGGCAGCGGCGGCGACGGTGAATCGCTGGGCCGCGGTCGGGAGGACGAGAACGACAGCCGCTCCGGCAGCGACAACCTGGACGGCGCCTCCGGCGACGACCTCGACCCGGACAACAGCAACCCGCGCAAGAAGAAGAAGCGTTATCATCGCCACACCCCGCAGCAAATCCAAGAACTCGAAGCGTAAGTCTCAATGATAGTATCACTAGAAAAAAGCAGGAGAAAAAAAATCTAATTTTTCATGAGTTCTCTACGTGCGAGCAGTGTGTTCAAGGAGTGTCCCCACCCCGACGAGAAGCAAAGGATGGAGCTCAGCCGGCGTCTCAACCTCGAGAGCCGGCAGGTCAAGTTCTGGTTCCAGAATCGCCGCACCCAGATGAAGGTTAATTTGCACAGATTAATCTATGATATCTACTACATGTGTTTGCTTCTTATTCTCGTGTTCGTTTGATCATGATTTCGATTTCGGTTCGTTGTGTGGTGGTGACGACGAGCAGACGCAGATCGAGCGGCACGAGAACGCGCTGCTGCGGCAGGAGAACGACAAGCTGAGGGCGGAGAACATGACGATCCGGGAGGCGATGAGGAACCCGATGTGCGCCAGCTGCGGCGGCGCGGCGGTGCTCGGCGAGGTGTCGCTGGAGGAGCAGCACCTACGCATCGAGAACGCGCGGCTCAAGGACGAGCTCGACCGCGTGTGCGCGCTCGCCGGCAAATTCTTCGGCCGGCCCATCTCGAGCATCTCCTCCCCGAACCCGCCGTCTCTGCAGACGTGCTCCGGCCTCGAGCTCGGCGTCGGCAGCAACGTCTTCGGGCTCGGCGCGCTCGGGGCCTCGGTGCTGCAGTCCATCCCCGACCTGATGGGTGGCTCCGCCGGCTTTCCCGGGTCGCCTGTGGGGTCTGCGGCCATGCGCCTACCCGCGGGCATTGGCGGCCTCGACGGCGCCATGCACGCGGTGGCGGCCGACGGCGGCTCCATCGACCGCACCGTGCTCCTCGAGCTCGCCATCGCGGCCATGGACGAACTCGTCAAGGTGGCGCAGGTGGACGAGCCGCTCTGGCTCCCCAGCCTCGACGGCGGGTTCGAGACGCTCAACTACGACGAGTACCACCGCGCGTTCGCCAGGGTTCTCGCCCAGAGCCCCTCCGGGTACGTCTCCGAGGCCACGCGCGAGTCCGGCATCGCCATCATCAGCAGCGTCGACCTCGTCGACAGCCTCATGGACGCGGTACGCACGCACGGTTTCCGGTTTCCACAACCTGAGCACCAAAAAGAATGCATTTTTTAAAGCCGTGTACTGACGCATTGCAATCCACGGCAGCCTCGCTGGTCGGAGATGTTCCCGTGCATCGTGGCGAGGGCGAGCACGACGGACATCATCTCCAGCGGCATGGGCGGCACGCGCAGCGGTTCAATTCAACTGGTGAGCCATCCATCTCCTCGCACTTGCACGGCGCGAGTTGTTCGTCCATGGCGTCGCGCCGGCCGAGGCGGGCCATTACTAAACGTGTATACGCGGCGCAGATGCATGCGGAGCTGCAGGTGCTATCGCCGCTGGTGCCGATACGGGAGGTGGTGTTGCTGCGGTTCTGCAAGCAGCACGCCGAGGGGCTCTGGGCCGTCGTCGACGTCTCGGTCGACGCCGTCCTCCGCCCCGACCAGAACGGCTCCGGTGGCGACGGCGGGTCGTCGTCGTCGTACATGGGCTGCCGCCTCCTCCCCACAGGCTGCATCGTGCAGGACATGAACAATGGCTACTCCAAGGTAACCAGCAACCGAAACCTCTTCTCCCAATTGGATACCTCGAAACCGCACGGCACAGCAAACTCAGCAAGCATGTGGCAGCAACAGTGGTGGCCTGCCCAGAGAGAGACACCGCCATTAAGAGCTTGTACAGCTCAGTATTTTATGCTGCTAAGCTAGGCGCAATGCAATCGCTCGTGCGTACGAACGTACGCCGACGACGCGGATGAATCCAAAGCCGCAACGCGAAGACGGACTTGTACGTACGCGCGCGGCGCGCCAAGTCAATGTTTCCCGTACGCGCGCTGCGCCTGCGCGCGCGCGCCGAGACGTGCGTAAAACAAAACAGCCGGGCGGTTTCCGTGCAGCCGGCGACGACCCAGCGAGCTGAGACGTGCAGTAGCTTGACCTGTTGCGAGAGGCATCTCGCCATCTCCTCCTACCTAGGTAGTAGAGGGTCACATGACCTCATTTTTTAAATGTTTCGATGCTTCTGCGCTACCCCCATATTCTCGCGCGTCGGCGGTGCATGCGCGGCAAGATCCAGTTTTTTTATTGTTTCTTTATGCTTTCATATGGTGTTTATCACTGTATTATACGACCCCTCTTGGTGTAGTACTGTACTGTGTTACTGTTGTTTATCTTTGTTTCTTTGGCACATTTTATCTGTCAATGCTACTGTAGTGCAGTAGGGCTAGCTAGGGTTTTGCAGTGGTCAACTAATGTTCTGAACCCTGAATTTCTGGTGATGCCAACCTCTGGATTCCACTATGCTAGTAACACTAGTGTTTGTTAGGAGTATGTCCTCCTGTGGCTGCTTCCAGTCCCATTTTTTACCATGGTCATTTTGTTCTTCGTTTTTTTTTTGCATGCCATCTTGCAGCTGCAAAGTCTACTTATTACCTACGTGATGAGCAGAAATGAACCGGCCTTTTCGCCTGCCTCCGCCATTACTGCCTTGTCGAGGCTGGCATGCAAGTTGGCCGGCCGGCCGTGGCCAGCCGTGACGGCAGTAACTGATTCACCTAACGGTAGCTAACCTAATCTAATCTGTGTGTGTGGTGTGTCCGTGCGTGTGTGCGCGCCGCGGCAGGTCACGTGGGTGGTTCACGCGGAGTACGACGAGACGGCGGTGCACCAGCTCTACCGCCCGCTGCTCCGCTCCGGCCAGGCCCTCGGCGCCCGCCGCTGGTTCACATCGCTCCAGCGCCAATGCCAGTACCTCGCCATCCTCTGCTCCAACTCCCTCCCCGCCCGCGACCACACCGGTAAGCTCGTCGTGCCACGCCGTGGAGCTAGCTCCGGTAGCCCGGCCGGAGATCAGGTCGGAGTTGTTTGGTTACTAATGGTTCTTGGTTTTGCAGCGATAACGCCGGTGGGGAGGAGGAGCATGCTGAAGCTGGCGCAGCGGATGACGGACAACTTCTGTGCGGGGGTGTGCGCGTCGGCGGCGCAGAAGTGGCGGCGCCTGGACGAGTGGCGAGGCGAGGGTGGGAACGGTGGCAGCGGCGCCGGGGACGGGGAGGACAAGGTGCGCATGATGGCGCGGCACAGCGTGGGCGCGCCCGGGGAGCCCCCCGGCGTCGTGCTGAGCGCTACCACGTCGGTGCGGCTCCCGGGCACCTTCCCGCAACGCGTGTTCGACTACCTCCGCGACGAGCAGCGGCGCGGCGACTGGGACATCCTCGCCAACGGCGAGGCCATGCAGGAGATGGACCACATCGCCAAGGGCCAGCACCACGGCAATGCCGTCTCCCTCCTCCGTCCAAATGTAAGTTTTTTTTTTGCATCTTTCAACACATAAAAAAAACTTGCTACAACAATATAATCAGTGTACTACATAAAACTAGTAGAAATTTATCCAGATTTTCATTAGAACTATCATTAGATTCTTTGGGTTGCAATTCTTTAGTTATTCAAGGATATCAAGAAAAGAAGTGCTGAACAGGGCTCTGCAAAAGTGATTAACCCTAGACGCTAAAAGAGATCTGAGACACTGTAATTAACCAGAAAACATTCACCCAATTAACATGGCAGTGCATGAGGCCAGCCTATGTATTAGTACTGCACTTGGCGGTTGTTGCTATAGCTTTTCAACAATGCAATTAGGAGCTAGTACTGTACTACAATGGTGCTGGTTTTATGGGCGGGAATACATGGAAATGAGCCTGATGAGCTCAGATCAGTGAGTGAACTGAGTGACAGAAGGAAGAAGAAAATTAGGAAAAGGATAAAAATATCGGGCTGGAAACTGGCCGGGGTAGGGTTGACATTTGTGAGAGAAAGCTAGCTGTTAACATTCTCCATGTTTTGGAACCTTGCTTGCAGCCTCGCCTTGCTGAGTTGCTGCCCTTGTCCTGGCTTCAGAAAGCTTGCCAGGCTTTTTACCCTCTTTTTTTTTATTAACTTTGGAGGATGACATCCTTTTCTCTTCTGTTACTTGCCACTCCTGATTCCAGACTGGATTGATCCTGCCAGTTGTTGCAAGCACATACACCATGGTTCCACCATGACAGTTGTTAGTACAAAATTGTCTCTAAATCCTTAGGATTTTTTTTACATGCTGATTGTTTGAGTTACTGTTATCAAGCCATAAAAAAATAAATGTAGCAACCATAAAACTTTTAAATCTATGTTTTTAACGGTTTGAAATCCAATGTTAGAAAATAGAGTATGATAAAAAAAACTAAATTCAACTTTAAAATTAAGTTTTGAAATACAAAATTTGACTGTGGCTGGCAAACTAACAAAGAGAGAATGTAGATGTGGTTCATGAACTAGGAGGTTTTTGAGAGTTTGTATTCAAAATCTTCTTACTTTGTATTTTCAATCATTTTCATGGTATGGCCAGTTACATTTTTCTTTCGAACATAATCAATAATCATTTCTTCTTTCAATCATTTTGATCGTTTTTTTCATCGTACAAAAATCACAATGTCCCTCCTGCAGGCTACAAGCGGCAACCAGAACAACATGCTGATCCTCCAGGAGACATGCACCGATTCATCGGGCTCCCTCGTCGTCTACGCTCCGGTGGACGTGCAATCCATGCACGTCGTCATGAACGGCGGCGACTCCGCGTACGTCTCCCTCCTGCCCTCCGGCTTCGTCATCCTCCCGGACGGCCACAACGGCGCCTCGACGTCCCCCACAGAGGTCGGCAGCGCCTCGCCAAGCTCCGCCGCGGCAGCCGGAGCTGGCGGTGGCTGCAACAACACCGGCTCGCTGGTGACGGTGGCGTTCCAGATCCTCGTCAACAACCTGCCCACAGCGAAGCTCACCGTGGAGTCGGTCGACACCGTCAGCAACCTCCTCTCCTGCACCATCCAGAAGATCAAGTCCGCCTTGCAGGCCAGCATCATCACGCCATAGATAGTGGACATTTGACGTGGATTCCAACTCGGACCGTCTCTAAGGTTGGTCGATTCGGATGCCGCCTCAAATGTCTAACCTAGAGGCTTAGAGACCGAGGAACTTACATGGTTGGCGCAGCGGCGATGGCCGATAGAAACTGGTTGGTGCAGTCAACTCAATAGATCAGGTAGAGTTTGCGAGGCGGCGCGAGTGAGGATAAAAATAAAATTGAGTTACATATAGTGTGTGGAGTATATTTGCATAGATGAGCAAATGGGGTGAGTTGCAGAGGGATCAAGTCAAGAACGAACCTTGCGCTAGGCTTGGCTGCAAGCTGATGTGGTGGTTCGGGTATTGACTTAGTCTCTGGTAAAAGGAAACCCCTAGGGCTTTGATCTCCTATATATCTAGCAGTTTGCTTTAACCATTTTGTGAAAGCTTTTTTTTAATTCTCCAATATGGGGGAAATATAGAGAAACAATACTGATCAGATATCCCCAAGATCGTTGGTGTTTGTCTAGTTTGCATAATTAATGTTGGAGTGAGTTGATATATAAAGATGTTGTGTTCCGAGGTGACAATCCTACAAACGCTTATTGTAACATATGTTTAATCACAATGCCATGGATAGAGTGATTTAGAATTACAACAAAAGCTTGCAGCTTTTTTTCTTTTTTTTTGCTTATGCAATTTTTTTGAAAGCATTTTAATTTTCTATATTGATCTAAGTAGATTATGTTATGCTTACGACCACTTGGTCTTGTTTTACTTCTTGGAGGTCATCCCCACTAAATGAGCCCTTTTTTTCTAAAATTTTAATCTCAAAATTTTATTAAGCGGTGTCATTAAATCTCATCTTCACCTTTAAAACCTTAAATCTCTAAAATTCTAGAGGTAATTATTATTATTATTCGATTCCAAAATTTTTTGACCATACATGCAAATAATTTTCTTCCCGTCCAAAAATTTTAATTTTATTTTTTGACCTCAACCGTTCGATAAATATTTTATTCCCTATTTTAACATCCTCATAGTTTAATTCTTTTCCTCACCGATACACGTGCAGATCACATCACGTGTCATTTTCTCATCGGAATAAATTAGGCACAAATGAAAACGACAAAACTAGGATTCCCTTCTAGCCTAGCCTCTTCCAACCCTTCGAGCAATGAAAGCCACGTAGCAGCATGTGTTGTCCCCCATCTTTCTTTTTTAGACAGCCTATCAAGCATGCATGTGATTGTCGTTTCACTCATATAAATCCTATACACGTCTAGATCCTCTCAACTGCCTTATGCACGCATGCATGCACTCGTGTAGACAACATTTGCATGCCTCAACCATCCTTTTAACTGCGAGCTCACATGTGAAGTTCCTCTTTACTGTCAAACCCACGAATGGTACAAGTAGTAAGTTAGCGCCCGTCCCATCATGATGAACATGGAGAGACACTTATGAAGCTTTGCTCGATTCACAGCGCCACATAGAAGCTCGTCGTCATTTTGCTTGTCACAGAACAATGAAAGCGGCTATGAAAGAACAGACAGCCACCATGGTTGCTCTGAGCTCCCTTAATTCCCTTCTATACTCCTTCACCCTTTGGTCCTAAGCCTCAACAAACACCACCGAAGACATTACCATGCCTTCTAGTTCCATTTGTGTTCCGTCACCGAACCTAGTTGCCCACCACCGCTGTTGTCCACCATTGCTGCCACTTCGAGCTTTCACCATCGAGGTAGCGGCCACCTCTCCATCCTTTTTTCCTCCTTGGACCTCGCAGTTGCCGCTACTAGACCTGCCGCGCCTGGTGCCAACGTTGCCCCTTCGGCCTGGGCACACCACCATCACCGCCGCACGGTGACACTGCCAAGCCACTACCTAGTCGGCCAGCTGTCGGTGTGTTGTGCCTACCTCGTCGTCCCTCCAGGGTTGTGTTGCCTAGTTACGCCTTTCCTCGCCACTTGTTGATTCGACCACCTTCATGCCATAGTCGCCGCCCGAGCCTCCTGGCATCGGCCACAGCCGCCGTGTCTTCGAACCCTATTGCCACGCCACACCGTCACCTGCCTTTGCCCTGTCATAGGGTGTCACATTTCTCAACGTCAACATCGTCGCCCGTCACTAGGACCCATCGCCGCCACCGTCGTTGTCGCCCCCATGCCAACATTGCTGCCCTCCTCCTAAACTCCCCTATGCAGTGAAGAGAGGCATCGAGAGAGAAAGAAAAGAGAAGGAAAAAGAAAAAAAAGAGAAAGATAGAAGCCACATGGGCCACCCTTTTCCAACCATCCCTGTGGATCCAGTCTATTGTAGACCATCCTTTATCTCCCATTGATGTCTAGGTCTCACATGTTAGCCAAGGAATATTCCCAAGAATATTTTTCTCAGAATATTTTTTAATTTTTTAGAAAATCCTTTAAACTTTAAAAATTCAAATATTTTTATCCGTAATTCCGATTGACCTCATTCCGATCCTAAATTTTTCTAAAATTCTCCTTTACACAATGACACTATTATTTTCTATGTTTTGTTACTTTTATGAGTATCCAATACAATGTTTGTATTTCTCCTATGTAAAGGTCACGATCGAAGGAGTGTTCGCTCTAGATTTCGTCGCACCAAAAACCGCCGTACACCAAGGCAAGCCATTCTTGAATATTTTGAATCTATATTTACAAATTACTTTGTTTATAAAGATGCATTATTAGATTATATTTTAATCATCTATGGTCTCAGTTGGAGTAAAACCGACATACCTACCTAATAGTCATACTTATATTATGTATGATATTGATGACCTCTTATCCTTGTTAACTCCACTAAATATTCATCGGTATGGTTATCTCTTAGATGCAATTATCGAGGTGATTACTTAGCCCGCTTACGATTATGATGTCACATGGAAAAACTTGAAACTTACAAATTTTACTTAAAAAGCCGATGTGATGTCGGGGTGTTCATAAAATAAAAATAGTTTGTATTATTTAGATGGCATGGAGTTAGTGTCTTCGTGGTTTGGCTACGTATTATTATTAAAGACCAATTCCTTCAGGAAATTCATTAAAGCATATTACAGTACGATCATACGGGTGTTATGAGATGTTCTTGGCTAAGTAATTATCTATCATATAAAAATCTTATATGTCAATAGTTATAAAACGCTAGGGTTGAGAAGATGGTGTTGTGGATCGTACTACCTGAGATGCTTGTTATACCAGCTTCATGTGAGGTGACTGCTTAGGTATAGGAGATATACTTGGTGTGCCCTAAGTAGATGAGGGTCAGGATTAGGTCCGTGTGACCTAGGGTGTCTTGTGGCATTATAGTGCCGTAGTGCTGAGAAGGCGAACTTATGCTGTGAAAGCCTGTTAACTATGAGGAATAATTAAGAAATAGTTTTCGATTAATTGCTAAGTATTGAGAAAGTGAAGATAAGCTTATAAAGGAGAATATAAGGAAATGCTGAGAATTTTACTATCACATAGACAAGTTATTCCAAAACAACTTATAGAATGAATCGAGATGTTGGACTCTTTTTTATGATTATAATTTTGACTCACAAATGTTTCGTAAAATAACTCCTTCAAAGAAAAGATTTCTTTCACAAATAAAGTATAGAGTTTAGAGAAGACAACGCAGACCTATCCGCCGAGTTACTCTAGGGGCAAACAGAGTGTGAAGACTTCTAGGTTTTTGGGCCTAGTTTACAAACTATGCTTATAGAATAAACTAGTTGTCTAGTTTTTATGCCTAATGTTTAGCCACTTAAGTTAATTTCTATTGTTAGCTTTCGCTTAGTCGTTATTATTGTTTTTGCTTTCTATATTGTGTTGTCTATATAGGGTTTGTTCATAATATCAACTTATGTAATGACTACTCTCAGTAATTTAATAAAATCTAGTTATTTTTTATTCTACTATAATTCTATATGTACCAGTTTGTGTATACTGAGACTGGTACAATGTTTATAGGTAATTAAGTTAACTTCTGGTCTATATTAGTCTGTGCTTTATGGCTAGCGGAGTTTGAGGCGTTACAACTAGTTAGAACAAAAGTATATGGTTGACAATGTTAAGATATTTTCTAATCCTTGTAAGTCTAAATAAATGTACATAGCTTAGATTAGTATTCAGAAGGTATATCCATCTAAGTATAGGTATGGACGCTATATACCTGTACATCTTAAAGACTAAAGGTGAATTTCAAATTCTACTACCACTTATTATATTAAATTAGTTTTGATGCCTCGTATCTCAAAAGTTTAGAATGCAACTAATAAAATGCTATACTGAAAGCTATGATGGATACAACTTTATATTTCTGCTTACCTAGTTCTTTGTTGGAGCAGGTGTTTAATTAATTGTAGCATAACTTTTCCTCTCTAGGCATTCACCTACATGTACATGAAGCATAAGTTGATTGACATGCCGTAATGCCTTGTTATTTCTCTATAACAACTGTCCGTTTGTCCTCTGTTTTTTGTCTAACTTTGTAGGGTCAAGCTGATTAATGTGCATCGAATGTCCGATATGGCTCTTTATGTACACCGACATTAATGATGTCGAGCTACGAGTATATCCGCAGTTAGTGTCAACAGTGTGCCCATTGTTCGTGACAGCAACATACTTAGATACCACATTTAATGTGACGTTACTTTGTTGTTCGATCGTTCATATCTTTTTTCATATAGATAACGTTAAGCGTACATGCCATATGAATATATCATATTGTCAACATCATCTTATTTAATTATATATCTGTAACAAAGTTATGAAGAAAATTTCACAAAAACTAAATATACTTTGAATAATACTATCATAAAACCACATATTAAGCATGATGTATCATAAAAATATATATTTAACACTTATCACGGGACTTAATTAAGATGGAGTATAGAAAAAAACTATAGATTTAGTAATAAAATTATCATAAAATTATCGATTTACATAAATTTAATCATAAATTGTAATGCTTATAAGTAGGAATGACTTAATCTTTGAAATATTTAGTTTTGTGATACCTTTATTATTAAATTCATAATTTTACGATTCTCTATCTGAAGCCTATAGTTTTTTTTAATAAATTTGATGTTTAGTCTATAGTTTTACGATACATTTAAAATAGTTTAGTCAAGAATTAGTAATTTAGCAAAATTTACTCAAAATTATATGCGCTGCGTAGTAGGTAGTACTCTGATATATATAACAGACTAATACCTCTAAATCATTACGCCTTCTAGTTTCAAATACTAGTATAAGTTTTCGAGAGACAGCAACAGAAATGCAATGCACATTGGGATTGATCTTGAGCAAGGGTGGATGGGGCCTTATTACCTTCTTATTCCTGGAACTCTCCTGCTTTTCTTTCCTCTTCTATTCTTCTCCCTCCTCTCTCTTCTTATTTTTATTTTTCATAGAGATCCACGCGTAGTGGGGCTGGAGCCCCACATCCCCCACGCTAGATTCACCTCTAGCCTTGAGTTTGGCTGGTAGCTTGATGTAGCATATGGCTCCTCGATGATGAAATGGGATGAGTGTACCCTACCAGCTACCAAAGCATCCACATCGATTAACTGCATGGGTGTACGGGTCCCTTGGTGTGTGCCCGGCCGGGCAATAAATTGTGCTTGCTGTCCATCCTGCGCAAACTCACAGACGGGTAGCTGATCACAAGGTCACAAGTCACAAGATTTATATGTCCTTGCCTTGCAATTGCAATGCACCCCCACACTAGATCTTTTGCTTCCTTCCTACATCTCTCTACAGTAGAGGAGCTAGCATTGCCGTGTAGCCTAGATGACTAAGAGTATTTTTCTGGTGGCCAACTAATTTTTATAAGCATTTTCAGCGATTGATAATGGTGGCACCGATGATTGAGCCTAGGCGACCGTCCGATCTGTATGGAGCTGGCCTTAATGACGCATGCACTAAGCGTTAAATGAAAAAAAATAGAAATACTAAAAACGCAAAAATAGTTATGCTGCACAACGAAATTATATGGGATCTTAAAAAGCATATGAATTGGCCCCTGTTTCAACGCCGGTGCCAAGATGCGTGGAGACGGAGGAGCGCCAAGCGCGTGGCGGCGCGGCGCTAGCGTTTACACGGTTTCGCGTTGGATTCAGCGACTTTTCTATGTACGGCGATCGCGCACGTAGGTGAGGTAACTTGGCTAGCTGCAGCTGTACACGTACGGTACGGCGGTCACTACTGTTGACTGTTGTGCAGCCGCGGCATGCTGGCTCTAGCGACGGCGATGTCAGCCATCGATGTGACACTGGAAGCGACAGGGCGGCCGGCACGGCACGGCAGGTAGCCTGCATGGCACGACGGCGTCATCGCCAGTGTTTACATTATCGTTTTCGACGTGAAAACCGGTCCATGTCGGTTTGCTGAAAACGGAGCGAAAACTGGTAAAACCGACAACGACAACTCTTCAGTCGATTCCGTATGAAAGTGGCGTTTTTTTTTTACACCAAATCCTGGTGGTTTCACGAGAATTGCTCGGTTTTCGATCGGTATTGCAAACCTTGGTCGTAGGTGCAGCTAAGCTCTAGCCGCGTCACCGGTCTATTTTTCTGTAGAGAACTTGAGTTGGGACCTCTAGTCCTGCAACTAGTCGTCCGTGCAGCTCAGTCCTAACACTAGCCAACGACCACTGCTTTTCAGGCTCACGACAGATTGGCGCCTGATCCAAAGTCGTCCGTCCGTCCATCCATCTGCAGCTCTCCGAGACGAAGAAAGGTTAGCCCGTAAAAAGGCTGCTGACATAGTCATAGCGGCCCGTCTGAATCACGAGGCCCGGTGGTTATACTGCAGGGTTTCAGTCGTGTGCAGAGATGCTGCATGTAAGTCAAGGAGATAAAAGGGGTTGCTTACTGCTGGTCTGCTGCATTTTGGTAATCGTACAGTGAATTTTGGACAGCCCCATGATTTGACACTACCTGACCCATAGCATTTGACATTTTGGTAATAGTACGGTACAGTACATACATACCTGTATATATATATTTATTTATTTTAATTATTAAGCGGATTATTGTCAAAGATTAGGGTTACTTGATTATAGGGATAAATTAAATACTTTAAAAAATAACCTTAACAAATAGCTTAACAAATAACAAGTAGTCTAAATAATACATTAGAAAACAAATTTAAGAAAATATATTTACCAAAGTGTAGAAAAAAATGTTTTAATAATCTAATGAATAAACTAAAAAAATAGCATAGCCCTGTGCTCAGCGCAGATATATTGACTTCATATGAAAATCCTGGTTAACCACAGGAGAGAGAGAGGGGGAGAGAGCAACAGCAGTAGCATGCATGTCAGCAACTCAGCGTGTTAGCTGTGGCTACGAAGAGCTGAGCAATAGTAATGGTCACGTGGACCTGTTCCCTAAACTGTTACTATTACCCTCATGATTATTCCTTCAGTAGCTAAGTCAGAAAAACCGTTTGTAGCTACACCTTTTTCTGTAGGTTGTAGGCTGAAAGCTGGAACTCTGATCTGACCATGCGGCCATGAGGGGACGGGTAGAGCGTGCGCGGCGGCAATGGCAAATTATTAATGATCCAAATACGGCCTTGAATCAACCCAACACACCTAACTGGAAAGGCTTAATAACAATGGCAATTAATCCCACCATACAAAACGAATTTACCTAATATGTCCATATGCTCTTAATTGCAATCAGCACAATTAATTAGGAATAAGAAGTTTATGTGATGTCAACATACATGTGGGCCAAAAGAATCCAGCTAATTTAGGCGACATGAATGATACATGATGATATCTCCAGAAATCCATATATAACAAGTGCAATGTAGAGCATATATCACCTCCTCTCTGCTCTGGATTATCCAAGAAAAATAGTTAGCTCAGTTCGAGCCTCCCAGGCAAGAGTACAAATAACAAAACACTGCATGATCTTCTAAGAAACAAAACAATTAAATAGCAGGAATATAGATTTGGCGCAATGAAGTAATCATGGATGTCATTTCCAAAAGAAGTAAACAAGGCAGAAAAGAAAACAGAGGACAAAAGATATACCTGAAAATGACAGCCGAGTAACAAAAACTGATAGAAATCTTACTATCAAGGGATTTAAATCGAGCGAGAGCGACTTGCTTAATATGTCTGTTGGATTGAGGACAGCATAGCTTGTTTTTGTACATTTCAATCTTCAGCAGCAGTAAACATCGTGAATGAGGTTTGTGCTCGATTAATGAACAAGACACTATCCTTTAAACCCATGCTGTCATCAATACATGCTACAAGAAATAGATCATTTACTATAAGCATATAATGATACTTCCAAACAAGAAAAGGGCACAAAGTTAGATAGTAGCGAGCACAATTAGAACTAAGGTCCACCAAACAAGAAGGCCAAGAGAAAAATGACAAAAACGGTTATCTGGTATGGGCGGACAATGATAGTATTATTACTTGAGGATCACAGCATTACTATTTTGATGGAAGAGCTTACAATTTTGGGTGGCAAGAAGACAAGTCAGCTCAGAATTCAGATCAAGCCTAACAGGGTCTCGTTAACAAATAAATAAATTTTAAAGAGTAAAATGCACATTCGGTCTTTAAAATTAGACAAAAATGTTGTCTAGATCTTTAAACTTATAAAATACGTATCTAGGTTTTTAATCTTGATTCAATGTATCATCTGAGATTAAAAGTGTAGATAACATAGCTCGCACGTTGGTGTGGCTATCCACTAATGGAATTTTGCATTTAGACCTCTCCAGTATATTATGCCCCTAAATTGATTCTCACTCCACCCATGGAAGAGGAATGACTCGCCACTAGCAATGGAATTGCAAGCTTTGAGGCTCACCAGCCATAGACCCACCCTACAGCTAGCAACACGTCTTGCTCTGCCACCCTACAGCCACCTGTATGCCTTGCTATGTCGCCCATAGCCACGAGCGTGCCACACTGTCACCGTCCCAAACACCACTCTGCCTCTCCGATATAGTAGTGGTGGAAATTGATTTAAGAGTATACTATAGCAGAGAGGCCTAAATGAATAATTCTCTTCACTGGGATGGCTATGTCATCATCTGAACTGTCATCTACTTTAGAACTCGTACGATATATTAAACTTTAGATGACATAGGATCGACCGTGTATTTTACTCAATTTCAAATGTAGGCTTTGCCAAATGACATAAAAAATCCAAAACAGAACGCCATCATTTAGAAAGTCAAAACATCTGTACGCCTGGAAAAGGGAGTAAACAATGGTGGCAACATCTTTATCAGACATTACAACCATACACAACATCACTTACCAACTAGTGGCTTCAAAATACAGCGTTAAGTTGAAAAAAAGGGATTTCAAATGTTATTACAAGAGCAAATCCTACAAGCTGCCAATTCACTATGTTCATCATTTCAGTGCGGATCGAAGACAGAAAGTTACAGTGCAACAGTCACAATACAGGAGTACAGGACATACCAGCACGATATGGTGATGCAGTGCTACATGAACATTCATCATTCTGTTCCAAACTGAATGGACTTTTCCTGTAATATTTACTTTCTCAATTTTCATCGGTGGCGCGCTACATCACCATTCAGGTACAATTAAGTGTATTCATATATGACTCGATAGGCATGAAGGATAAGAAAACTAGTTGAGTTAAAGTAGAATCCGTTTATATAGTTGTAATATATGGTTGTAAGACGAAAAAGATAAAAAAATATTGGCTTTAAAATAATTATAGAAATTTTAATTAATAAGTACCCTAATAATAATGTGGTAAAAGTGAGAAGACAAGAGAACATGATCATCTTAGTCTTAAACGTAATTAGCATTTACGTTTCTTAAGTAGGTCATGATGAGAGTGCTAAGATGTAATTTTAAAAAGACTTAGATGATATGGTTAAAAATGTATATATTATTAAGAAACTTTTTATAGATGTAGATATTAATGGTCATATAGAATCTTCAAGTATATATTTTGAGGCAACACATGAAGAGTTTGGATATAGTAAAAGAAATCAGTAGAGAGAGGTCTTGGACTGTGCTATAGCTTTTGACCTGTTATTAGACAACACTTTCTTAAGAAATAAATATTCTCATTTAGTTACCTTTAGTAGTGGATAACACTCTATTCAGATTAACTTTATCTTTAAAAGAAGATAAGTTAAACATGCATGTTTGGATTATAAAATAATACTAGTAGAGTGTCGTTTCTCACTATAAGTTTTTTGGTATCCAACTTTCGATTTCAGCTGCATGCCCATATGAATAAACAAACCAAAATTAAAAGGACAAAGTGATAAAAATTTAAAAGAGAAACGTTAGTTATCTTAAGGAAAGAGTTATCAAAGATGTATGTTGGAATAAAGAAGTCGACGCAAATAACATGTGAAAAAAGATGACAACCTACATTCAGAACATGGCTTTAGAGGTATTTAGAGTGATCAAAAAGAGTAGATATAAACCTAAAGATAATTGGTGGTGTAACGAGAAATTCTAAAAGGTTATTAAAGAGAAGAAATAATGCTATAACCTTTTGTACTATGACATGAGTACGAACAACGTAGAAAAGTACAAAGTAGTGAAAAGCTCCATAAAAAGAGTTGTGAGCGGGACAAAGAGGTAGGCTTACAAAAGAAGAAGAGAAAGATATTTATAGGATGGCAAGGGTTCGTAAGAATAATTAAAGATATCTCAACCAAGCTAAGTGCATTAAGGACGAGAGATAGTCACTCTTAATGAAGGATGATATCAAACTTAGATGAAAATATTATTTAATAGTAACAATGAGAACATAAACTTTAACTTGGATGACTCTTTCGATAACACCAATAGACAATTTATATGGAGAATCCAAGAATTTGATGTCATAAACATTAAAAAGAATGAATGATGGTGTCCTAATTAAGGTGTGAAAATATCTTAAAGCTGTAGCTATAGTATTGTTTAATTATATTTTTGGGTCGAATAAAATATCTAAAGAGTGAAGAAAAAGTATATTGATACCGATATATAAGAATAAGTGAGATATTTAAAACTATACTCATTACTATAGAATTAATTTAATAATCTATACTATAAAGATATGGGAGAGAGTTATCGAGCATCGTTTAAGAGAAATGACATGGATTTTCATGAACCAATTTGGTTTCATACTCGAAAAATTAATCGTGTAAGTAATTTTCTAAAGATAAGTTATGAAGCGGTATAGAAAGTAGAAAAATGACATATATATGGTTTTATTAACTTGAAAAAGACTTATAACAAAAATATAAAAAATATTATGTGGTATACTTTAAACAAGAATAAAATTCCAAGAAATTTTGTTGCTCTTAATATGTAAATAGAGACACAGATGACTTTTTAATTAAAATAATACTATATTAAGGGTTGGCTTTGAGATATTATCTTTTTTTACTTAGTTATGGATAAAGTTAGATATATGCTTTGGTGTATGCTTTTCGCTAACAATGTAATGCTAGTCAATGAAAGTCAAGTGGAAGTGAATATAAAGCTAGAGTTATGACGACAGATTCTAGAATCAAAATGTTTTAAGCTCAGCAGAACTAAAATTGAATATATGAGATATGATTTCAATACTACTACACATGAGACAAGAAATATTAGTTTAGAATGTTAAATAATATGTAAGAAAGATAACTTTCGTTATATTAATGAAAATATTAGCTATAAAATAAAAGTAGAATGGATGAATTAACAAAAATAAAAAATATCCAAAAACTAAAATACAATTTTTATAGAATGATTATTAGAACTGGTATAGAGATTAAAAAATACAACATATTCAATAGTTAAATGCATATATTACATTCGATTTGGATTTGTAGTCATACCAAAATAAATCAGATTCGAAATGATATATATGTGATAGGATAGGATAACAATAATTAAAAAAAACTTATTTAACATCGATCAATATGTTTTGAACATATCTAATGAAGAACTTTAGAGACACCCGTATATAATGAAAATACATATGAATACCGAAATTGATATAAAATAAAACAATAAAACGAGAAAATTTTGGTTTTAAATAAGAGTAGATAAAAAACAACTATTTTTATCTAAATCTTAATATGTAATTTATATGCATTTTATTTCTAAACTATCTCATTTGTTTGAGACTAAAGTCCACTTTAGGATGATTATGAAATTTTTCATTGGTGTCTTTTGCACTGTATATTCAATCTGTACCGCCTTCCTTCATTGAAGACATGACAGCCAGTTAGGCTATATTCACATGTTTCGTTGTTTCCCATAGAAGGATCATTATTAGTCAAGGGATTGCAGAAGTTTCGAACTCGAACAATGTTTGGAAGAACAGTCAAACCGTTTAGTCACTAAGTTAAATTAAATTGAAACTCTTTTAGCTTAACCAGCCAGTTAGTGTTTGTTTACAATCATGAAGCTCTGAATAAAAGTCCAAAGCATCTTTGGATAGTAAAGAACATTACCTGTATGGTTGTCAACCACACCAGGAGAGAGAGAGAGAGAGAGACCCACAATCTAATAGGTTAGATCTTGCAGTCACATTAGACATGTTGAGAATTACGAAGCTGACAGGTAAAATATGATGCTAAACATAACAATATAGTTCAGCTATCCCAATGGGCAACACACAGCATGTCTGCGATGTATACTTCATAAAGATTGCCAATGTATGAAAACATAGCCAGATGAAATGGTCGTTGGTTAACTAAGTAGCAAGGGTAAAGATAAGTGCCTAGATTAAATTTCCAGCACAATCCCTCAAAAGGCCAAACAGCCCGTGAGTAGGTAATACAAAACGATCCAAAACCAGTCTTACTTTTCCTTGACACCACCTCGGCAAATAAATTCTGTTGGACCATTGTATTTCCAGATTTCACAGTCGAGACATAGCAAGGCAGACATCAAACAATTAATATTATTAAATTTGATGTTGACAAAATACCAATTCAACGTAAAGTAACATTAACACTGATGTTCAATTCAGTTTTAGCTGGAGTTTCCGTGCAACACTTATTACACTGAAACAAAAGTTCAATTGTTTCTATACAACATATAAGAAACGATAAGTAATATAGTCACAGAATTTTGAGATGGTAATGTCAATATCTAAGACAAAAACAACTTTTAAGTGGAGAGACAGAGTCACTCCACATTACTACACCCCAATGTTAATTCAACAGCAGAAGACAGTGAACTTACAGATGGTGTCGATGCTTATTCTAGAAGGCAAGCTTCACAAGTTGATGTTCAGTGGCACAATATGATTCTGCTCTTCACTCAATGTAGAGTGACTCAACTCCCGAATCGTCGCCACTATCTCCACCATCATCGCCATCAGCCTTAACACTCCCTTTGCTGCCACCCGCATCACCAAGGAACTCCTCCCTCAATTCTTGCCCCCCACAACGACCACCACCAAGCTCATCCCATCCACGACCCATGCTGGTGAACATCCGGTCCAAATTTGCCTTCTGTGGGTTCAACATGAGCAGCTCTTCCAGTTTCCGCCTTGCCGCATATATCTCATTGGGCTCCACGAGTTCACCTTTGTAATACGCCTCCCGGAGGAACACGGTGTGCAGCTTCCCCTGGTTCCCCCTCGTGGATATGTAAAATATGCCCTGATACTTCAGCAAAAACTCTTTGATCTTCTTGGGCACGCCAAGAGCATCACGGAACAGAGCGAGACGCTCCAGTGTGGTTCGCTTCTCAACGGTGAGAGATAGCAGCTCATGGACGGCGGCGACAGCACGCTTCTCCATGCGGCGCCGTGCCTCAAGCGAGCGCAGGTCGTGACCGGAGACGTCAGCATACGGTGACGCGTAAGGAAGCCGCTGCCATTTCCAGACCGCGATGCGGAAGTACTTGCCGATCTTGAAACCTGGCGGGAAGCGGGTGGGGAACGCGAAGCGCGCGTCCTCCTCCCCGGCGCCAGGGTTGCGGTGCTCGCGGTAGTGCTGCTCTCGCGCGCGCTCGACGGTGGCGACGGAGAGGTCAGGTGGGTCGGAGGTGGAAGGCACGAGCTCGACGAACTGGTCGGGGGTAAGGTGGAAGAAGCCAGGATGAGATTGGATTATCGATTCAGCGAAGTCGTCGGGAAGGCCGAGATCCCGGCGGAGGAGGCGGATGTGCTCGAGGCGGAGGCGGTGGTGCGGGGGCGCGAGGAGGAGCAGCTTGCGGAGGCGGAAGATGGAGGCCGGCAGCGAGGCGGCGACGGCGTCGGCCTCGAGGCGGAGCGCCGATGTGGCGCGCGGGGTGAGTCGGGCGTGGAGGACGCGGTGGACTGGGTGGAGGAAGAGGTGGAACGCGTGCGGGTGGCGCAGGAGGAACCGCCCGGCCTCGAGGGGCGCGAGGCGGAGCTGGCGCCGCGCGAGCGCGCCGAGGCGGGAGAAAGGCACGGACACGCCCCCGCCCCCGCCGGCGGCGAGCGCGGTGGGGGCGGCCGCGTAGAGGAGAAGGGAGTGGAGCGCGAGGAAGCGGCGCACCCGCTTCTGGACCTCCATGATGCCGTCGAAGGCGTGGTCCCGCACCCGCTGCTGCTTCTGCGGGAGGGAGGTGGACTTGGATGCATATCCCGCCGCCGTGCGCCAAGGCGGCGGCGGCGGCGGCGGCGGCGGCGGCGGCGGCCGGAGTGCGGCGATGCGGCGGAGCATCGGCGGTTTGGGGGAGGTTTTGCAGGGGAGCGGAGTTGAGTTGACTAGTCAATCGGGGAGAAAATGCCATGGGTTTAGATCGGGTGGTTTGTCTGGGCCATGAGACTTTTGCTTTGGATGGGCTCCAGTGCTTTCTCGGCTGGGCCTCCTCTCACAGTTCTGATCGACTATCTGAGTATCTGAGAAAATTTTTATTTATATTTTTTATAAAACATTAAAAAAATTATATTTTTGTTTGAAAAATCTACAGATGTATACTAAAACACGTGAAATATAAAAAAAAAATTAAAAAATGCTCTACTAAAACACGTGAAATCTAACATGATAAATGTCTATTAGACTTCGTTAACGACGGGCCGAAACTATAAAATTTATAGACACCATTCATGTCACCCAATCTAATAGTGTTTTTTTCACGGAAGGGGTGGCATGCTAATGCCGTGAAGGCACAAGAGGGAGGAGGGGGCTTGCTATTTTTATAAACTACCCCCTTGCTGCCCTTTGATGGAACGTTTTTCCCTAAAGAGCCGCCTGCAAAATTGTTAGATCCGTCTGTGGGAAAGGACGAGAACCCTGTAATTTTGTATGTGCTCCTCTTGACATTCTCTGTTTAGGCGTTGTTTGGACGGCTCTCTATAAAGCCTCTTCTACCTGCTAAAAAATTATTAAAAAAAGAGAAGAGAGCTTTGAGGGAGAGAGACGAAGAGAAGCGATGAAGCTCTACTGGCTTGTGGATTTGTATAAAGATAAAAAATTTATACTCTTTATAATATTTATTCTTAGTGATAAAATAAAATAGTATATGTGGTATTATTCTAGACTCGTAAATAGTATATTCTTATATCCATATTTTGATATTTTCGTTCATAAATTCATTCTTAATATTTAAAAACATATCGATATGGAGATATCGAATGCTAGATATGACAACTAATTTGTTACTTAGTTTATCCCTATTTTTCTGTAAACATATATGTCAAATAAAATGGTATTTTGGTTATATCATGATTAAGAAAATATTAGATATGATCCATATGGTGTAGATCTGTAAGAGCTTGTTTTAATCCTTAAGCGTATTGAAAGGACAGCTGAGAGAATGTTTTCAACAGTGTACAACTAGGTAATGCGAGGCTTTCGAATCAACTCCCAAGTCAACATAATAATTATATATATGTCATAGTGAGCTGGGCAACCGAAGTTTTTTTTTAATCGATGCCGGTGGATTTTACTACCACTTGAAGATATTACATGGAGAATGCATTGCAACTCCGTGTTCGATAGCCTGACCATAGTAATGTGAGGTTGGCCACATATCATTCTTGTATTAGTGTTCGAGAAAAACAACACTGTTTCAATAGCTGTGCAAGATGAAGATAGTCCAAGTATGACGGGATATGATGTTGAAATAGTAGAAGGAAATAAGTCAGAGTACTAAAAAGGAGGAGGAGGAGGAGAAGACATGGAGCCAAAAGAATTGATAGATTAGGAAGAGAGAAATAACACCATTTTTAAGGTAATGGATAGGAAATATTCTGATAATTAGCATGCAGAAGATGATAAATCGTCGAACGACGAGAACGAGAATATAAATCCATCACAATAATCTAATGAGGACTTCTATGGACTTGTTATATCTAAGAAGCATCACATGCCATGGGAGTACAAGGATAATGGGGTTATTTAGGGGGCTAAATATGCATACAAAGAGAAATGAACCACTAGATGATACCACTTCAGCGATAATTCTTATTGTGAAGTCAAGCAAGTCAGTGTATAAAGTAAAGTACATGAACTCAAGTTATGTGTATCCATGGAGGGTACATGCATTCATGGGTAAATGAAAGAATTACAGCAAGGTGTTAATCATTATCGAGTATAATTATCACTTACAAGGGGTCAGAAATACTATAGAAATATTACATCTACATTGTTGCAACAGAGATGTATTTTGATACTGTGCATAACCTAGGTACCAACCAAGGTTAATAATAAGGCATATTGACGATAAATTTAAGTACATAATTATCTATATGAAGGCATGGAGAGCAAAACAGAAAATTATGTAGATGAAGTTTGGCATATTCAAAAATTCATACGATAATTTGTCTCGTCTTCTAACTTGCATTCTTTAGATAAATCTGAGGTGCTACTATGACCTTAAATCACTCTCATAATTTGAACATTCTTAGTAGTGTGATTCAATGGACTTTCTTCACATTAAGTGCATCCATTAGCATATTTATGTATTATCATTCCATACTTTGCATCGACGGGGCATTCTTGACTAGAAAGTATAGAGGGCGTATACTAATAACAATTGGAGTTGATAGGAATAATCATATGTTACTCATAGCTTTCATTTTAGTTGATAGCAAAAATACTGAAAGTTGGTATTTGTTTCTGAAGTGAGTGAATAATGTAGTTATGCATATGAGACCAGGTGTATGCTTTATATATGACCGTCACGCCGGCCTTCTGTGGACTATTGAGTATTTAAAGGGTGGTAATGTGGAGAATGGTTATGCACAAGAGTAGCCAGATGTTCACAACAGATGATGCATGCATCACATGGGTACTAATTTCTACAAGAAATTCAAGAATAAACACTTTATAGATCTTATCCACAACTCTTATCCACTACGCTCAGGCAATTACTGATGCTGAGGATGAGAGCGTACTTCATGCTAGGTATATAATGTATTTGTTTAGTGTTCGTGCAACAGATCGATTGGTTGCAGCCAAACGACGTCGTTTGGAAGCCGTATAGCTCTACAGCCCTACAGACTGATGCACCACTTAAACTTTTGACTCTGTGCACACAGGACCAGGACTATTGGTTGATGACCCAGCCGATAGTGTTTGACATCTTTGTCGAGCCGCACTATCCGTAGTGCGTGTTACGATAGTTCGATCTACGTCAGTTGTACTCTCTACCGGTTGTGCCAAGTGTGACGGCTAACGTTCATCAGTAAGTATTGATACAAAATTGAACATATGATTATACACTTTGTACATATTCTAATACCATTCTTGTAACTAGGTATTATCGGTGGGGACATATACCTAGTACTTTATGGGTTCCACGTCTTCAAAAGTACATCGATGACTAGTTGCTAACGATTGAGAAAGTCATCGAGGAGTAGCGTCCGCACATAGAATACCTAGCATACCTCAGCTGGTACCAGCTTTGCACTCGCACGTGCGTGACATTCACTCCTGACGCTCCGCAGCCACACATAGCTGGTGTACGAGACGCATACCCTAGACATTGTGACTAGGACTTCTTCCGCGCTATGAGTCAATCAATCTTTCATATCTCAGTTAAATATGCTACGCTTTTTATGTATGACATGTCATATCAAATATGTCGATACTACGCAGCAAGTTAACATTGAGCTTGAAGTTGTGTGCCGACAATTGGAGTTTAGGGTTGTGCTAATAGAGAACGAGCAGAGAATAACCTTTGGCGAGATGCATAGCATAATGTGTACTGTCCTCTTTGCTCTCACCTATCATGCTGCTAATGTGGTTCCTGCCATAGCAGCGGCAACAGTAGGAGTCCACCCTGTAGGAACGTAACCTAGAGTTAACTTTGTATATTCATCTCTCAAATATATTGTTTTTTTCTTGGCGTGCGACGCTGTTATTAATAAATTATACTTTTTATAAGTTTCGCTATGGCGTACCTTACTTTCTCTGTAGCGGGATGTCGATACAGGGAGCAAGGATATCAACACATAGAGTGGGGACATCCGCACAAGGGTTTTCAAGTTTGCTGCATGGTTTCAATTTGGTCCATGATATTCCAGTTTACATTACTGAACCATTTTTCTCATATGGTTCCAGGCTACATCATCATAGATCTCCACAGTTGCGGGCGGATTTGGGCATACCACTTTTAAATGGGTACACGACTTCTTCAACCACGATGACCTCACAATAGATCGGAATGTGTTCAGCTTTTTTCAACTTGCAAGAGCTCTGCCACCTCAAAGAGGTCATGTGCGAGCGTAGGGCAGGAGGACAAAGAGGGGTAGAGGGCAGGCCTCGAGCCAGTAGTATGTTGTGCCATTTATACTTACTGTTTATACTATTTTGTATTCACTGCTTTGGCTTTACGTACTTACATCACTTACTATGCGTTTAAACCACATTGCTTTTACTCTTTATTGTGCGTGCATGACTACCGGTAGTATACGACAACCAACTTTCGATGCCTTCACTTCTTATTGCGTGCATGACTGCTGAGTCACAATCAATGCTCAGTGATGCCAGCTAATTTTTGGCGCGTGACCGTCATGTCGCTTTCAATACACCCGACAACCAACTTTCGGTATGTGAACATCACGTCGCTTTCAGCACAACCCGATAGCCAACTTTTAGCGCATTAATGTCATGTCGTGTTCAAAAAAATTTTATAGACGTGACACTTTTCACGCATGAATGTCACGTCATTTTTAATGCTTTCAATCATATCTTCCATAACTAACACAACTTACGATATGTAAGACCTCAGTATGTATGATAAATCTTAAGTTTTTCGCACGCTGATACCCTTATAAATTCTAAAGCACATGTTTGCTCTATCTCTTAAAGAACAATGGTTGCTAAATATGTTTTTATTGAGAATTCCAACTAAAGAAGATATTCTTTGACTTGGCTAATAACACCTTGCTATGACCATCCATTCTGCATATGTGTTGGTCAATGTCAACTTATGACATCTCGGGATCATAACACTTATGGGAGGAGATTCTTTCAATGTCCAACCTATTTTTATGAGGTATGAATTGTTTGTACTTATTTTTTTAATTATTTTTTATCATAATATTTTTTTAACTAATATTTTTTTTGCCAGATAATGGAAGGATATGTAGGTTTATTTAGTGGGTTGATATAAAAAATATAATATTTAATCCTAATTGCTGGTTCTTTAACGGCTGTTGGTTTTTCCCCTCAGAATTAGATGAACAGTACATGATGAGCAACGGAGGAATACGAACGATGTCGGCGAGTTAAATGGTCAGACTCTTGTACTACCTCGATGATGGGAGCGTTCTAAGTATGCTTACGGTGATCGTTGCTAGGTGATGAGATAAATAAGTGACAACAATTTTGGTAGATAATATTTTGTTTATCCAAATATTTTTGACAATGATTTTATTGCAAGTTCGCTATATATATCTTTAATTTGCTTTAATTTTGTTATCACCATGACTAGAATAACTATATATACATTTTTTACCACATGAACCACCAAGAATGTGTGAATTCAAATAATACATAAAGAAATCACTGGACAACTCTGTATATATCATACATCATAAAATAATTAAATAATATATTTAGTCTAAAGTGAAGTATGAGCGTAGAGTCAGCTTCTCTAACAACGAGTGACTACAAGTGGACAATAGATGGTGATATCCACAAGTTCCAAATAATCGTCCATTCCGTGTTACCCGTTATATTATTTATATTGCGTTTACATTTTGTCCATAATGTATAAATCTCTTAGTAACCGTATAATGCTTTTACCACTATTATTTAAATAATATTTATGTGTGAATTTATTAATCAGCCGGCCCTCTATTTAATGTTGTAATAATTTTTTAGTGGTAACGCTAAGATTTTACATAATTCAGTTATCTTAATGATTTTTTCTACATAATTTCAAATTTTCTTTACAATTAAATCTCTAAATAAAAATAAAATTATTTTAAATCTCTTTTTTTCAACATTTATACAGTAGGAACAAAAACGTCTTAATAGAGGGTGGCAAATGGACCACTTGTAAAATTGCCATGTCTCCCCTCTCTCACAAATGTACTAGTAATTTTATAGGTGGTTTTCTAGGAGGAAAAAATGCTTAATCAGAGGGCGGCAAGGGGCTGTCTATAGAAATGACAGGCCACCTCTTTACTCGTGTGTCCTACATGACATTTTGTAGAAGCCCCTTATCGTAAGAAAAAGGCTCTTAGATAGCTTGATAAGAGAGCTATCTATAAATTTTTTAGCTCTCTGTTGGCCGTCGTTAATAAAGGACAACCGATATTGCCATGTTAGATTTCACACCCTCTGATAAAGCTTTTGTTTTTTAAAAAAACTTTTCAAAGAGTGTTTGAAGTATAGATCTATGATTTTTTTAAAAAAATATACATATTTTTTAAAAGTATTTTAATAAAAAATATGTAAATAAAAAAATCGAGTGTATGACCGAATGAGGCTCACCATGCCAACAAGGCATGTATGATATTTTTGTCTCGTTTGCGCTTTTAGACTTAACAGATTGGGATCCTGGCCCACATGGCAGGAAATGATCACAGCGATGTTGTTGGGCCGGTTTGGAAAGGCTCAACTCCCAAATCCATTTTTTTAGCTAGAGTCTAACCAAACGTTACATGTGTTCAGCTCTACCAAATAAGAAGCGGAGCATGCTAGAGTGAGCTGAAAAAATAAACTAGAAGGGTAGAGCAAGATTTGGATCGGTTTACAGCTCCAATCCGGGCTCTGCTAGATTTAGGAGTTGAGTCATGCCAAACAAATCCTTCCAAAAAGAATGACCAACAATGCAACTCTTTGGGGTTATTTTGATGGCTCCCACACTTTACCACTTCTTTTTTGACATTGTATGTCAATTGCACATATTGTGTGGCCAAATAATTTATTAGCTACAATTATGGTAGGTCGTTGTAAAAAATTGACTCTATAATGATTGGGTCTGTCAGCTAAGAAAGTGATATGAACAAATACTAGCTTATAGTTGATTAAATTTGCTTGTCACAAGTTTGGCAATGCTTAACACTCAACCAAACAAGCCATAGATAAGCATAGTTCCGAACTGTAAAAAAGGGTTAGCAATACTTCAGCGTTGCGTAATCAAAGCTCAACCAATAACCTAAGGAGGTTTTCTTTGGCGTGTGGGAACAAGAAACTAACCACTAAGCTCAGATTGTTTAGGAGTAAACTCTAGACAACCAAGTAGCATAATCCCTCTTGTTAGGACCAAAATATAGTGCAGTTCTACTAACTTGGCAAGCCAATGATTTTTAGCAGCAAATGCTGTGCCATCTTTGGTAGTCGGTACCACTGCTAGATAAGGCTGCGAGAGGCGACAGATGGGGTCAGTACAGCTGCTCACCGGAAAATAATTGTGCCATCGAGACAACGTCACTCGACAGCTTCTATTCTACTTTAGGGGAGTTCGTTTCAGCTGGGTCGTGCTGAACTCCACGTTCGCTTCAGCTGGGTTTGTTTCTGAACCCTATAAAAAAAAGAGAGTGGTCAATTAAGTGTAATTAACTAATTATTAGGTAAAAATTTAAAAATAAATTAATATAATTTTTAAAACATTTTTTAAATAATTTTTAAAAATATATTATTTAACAGTTTAAAGAACATAAGTATAAAAAACGAGAAAAGAGAAATTTCCAACCGTCTTACCACTTAACTTACATGTAAGCTTTTACAATTGCGTCATGCATTTTTTCTTTGAAAAAAAAAAGAAACTGTGATCTGCCATGTGGAAGCTAGGCAGACACTCCACTTGAGCTGAAGCCTTGCCATGCGTTCAGCAAGCAGCAATGGATTGGGTTTTGCTGATGAGTTGCTCGGGCAATTCATACTACCCTTGGATTCGGGCCAGGAGGACGGACAAAGGCTGAGGTGAAAGAAAGTAAGTGAGCCGTCCCAGTTCGTACAGTTAGATTTGTTGGCCACAGTCGTAGTACACTGTTGGCAACATCCATCATGCATCCTAGTATGCTACTGCCGGTCGCCTCCATGCTCCAGCTAGCTACTGTGAGCGACACTTGAATGCACAATGCATGCAGAAATTGCATAGCCTTGAGATGGATCGATCAATGGATCAATCGCCGGTGAGACGGCGAGATGGACGGGATTGAGAAGGTACGCACAGCTTGGCATTGGCAGCCACCTGCAAGCAAGCAAGCAAGCTCATCGCTCGCCTCTCCATCACTCCAGCGGCTACATTTCCTGCAAGCAAGCTCACAGCTTCAGTACGGTAGCATCTACTGCTAGTATCAAGGTGGCCCTGGCACGGTGACACCAGTCACCTTTCCGGTTCTCCCACGGCGCTGCAAAATCTGCAACGTTTACCCGGTCACCGCCTCATCACCGGCCGCGCAGTCCAGCCAGCGACAGCTGACAGCTGACAGCCACCGCGTACGCCGCGGTGCCGTGCCGTGGAACGATCCATCCCCTCGTCTCGTCTCGCCTCGCCTCGCCACGACACGCGACGCCTCTCCTCCTCTTCGATCCTCTCCCACTACGCTCGGGGGGAGGCGGAGCAGTTACTGCGAGCGAGCCGGACCGGACTAACCACTCTGGTCTCTCTTTCTTTCTGCCGGGACCCATAGGCAGAGGCGGAGACAGCAACGGCTCACCGCCCGGTGGCGACGGGACCCGCGTGCCAGCTTGACGGGCTCTCCACCCACACACAGCGGGGCCCGCCGGTCGCTGTCCCCTTCATCCTCCGCCGCATCATTTCTCCACCCCTTCTCCTCGCTTCGAAGCCAAACCCCAGGAGACGGGGAGTAACAGCCACCCCCACCACCACCACCGCTTGTTCAGTTCAGCTTCGCCTTGCCTTTCACACCACCACTGATTCAGCGAGGGGGGAAGGGGAAGACGAAGCCGATGGCGAGCAACGGCGAGGAGAAGAGCCGCGTGGCGGCGGCGGGGTACGGCGGGGGCGGGTACGGGTACAGCGGGTACGAGGGGCGGGACGACAGGAAGTGGTGGCCGTGGCTCGTGCCCACCGTGATCGTCGCCTGCATCGCAGTCTTCATCGTCGAGATGTACGTCAACAACTGCCCCAAGCACGGGAGCACGCTCGGCGGCTGTGTCGCCGGCTTCCTCCGCCGCTTCTCCTTCCAGCCGCTCCGCGAGAACCCGCTCCTCGGGCCGTCTTCAGCCACGTACGTCGTCACTGTAGATTCTTTGTTTTTGTTGCAGTTGTCCATGGTGGCAAGAACAGCGCTCAAATTGGGTCGTTTTGGGTGCGCTCGAGGTGGAATTGTGCGGGTAGATTGGGGGTTTATTTTGCGTTTCGAATCTTGCAGTTTTATCGAGGCGCTGCTAGGAATAGGAAGACGGGATTTTTAGCTGCGTACGTGGTTAATCGATTGGGTAAAATTGGAGTTTTTTTGGGTGTGGTTTGGGGGGCTAATTAAAGCTCGCATTTTTAAGCACTGATGAACTGGAAGCCGGCAATTTTATTAGCTTAAAGTATGACCAGTGAGAGGAAATGTCCGAGCTTTTTCTTTAGTGTCCCAAGCTTTTGCCAGGGAGAATACGCCAGGATCTTTTGCTACAAACTTCCTTTTCCTTGAATTACTCTTTCACACCTTAAATGTTTTTTGAAGTTCGAGAGACAGGGAACTATGTGGCTCTATTCTCTGATGGTGACAATTCAGATCTCTATCCGGAATAGCTTAGAACTGATCTAGAGCTTCCTTGCTTCTGATTTCTTAATCCGTCTCATATCTTCAGTGTCCCTGCAGCTCAATTCGTTGTTAGTAGGACACCTTGGGATATATATCTCGGAACAGAGCGACTGCCTTAAATTATGTAGTTTTAGTGCCCCCAATAACTCATTTCGACATTCTCTTACGATATTTGTGATGGCTACTGTCAGTATTTTGAAAGCAAGCAACTGACCTATAGTTGATATTGATACTTTTGTCAAATTGCAGCTTGGATGAAATGGTTGTGCTGCAGGCGTAGGATTCTGTGTTTATTATATACTCGTACGTACTAGATGGAATCATGGAAACCTTTTTGAGATGTGCCAGTCTCTGTATTGTAATAGTAGTACTACTGTCAGAACAAGATGAACACTAAGACAATGGTAAATGTTTGGAGTTTTCTCTTCGACGGTGCTTGCATGTCTGCTTATTTTAACTGTAACATGTTCGTTATGAACGTAGCTCAGTGGCCACAGAGGTCTGCTGTTTGCTTTTGTTTGCAAATTTAATATAGACTATATGTTTCTGACTACTATAGTGTTGGATGAATAAGATGATAGTAATCCTATCAACAGCTCTTTTTGATTGGCAGTCTGCAGAAAATGGGAGCTCTTGACTGGAACAAAGTTGTTCATCAGCACCAAGGGTGGCGTCTCATTAGCTGTATCTGGCTTCATGCTGGCCTAATCCATTTGGTTGTGAACATGCTGAGTTTACTGTTTATTGGAATCCGCCTTGAGCAGCAATTTGGGTTCAGTAAGTTTCTTACTATGGTGATCCAGTGTCATTTTGAACTAGGAAAATAGTATGTTTTATTCTTAGTGTTAACATGTGAATACGTGCCGTCTCATAGCATTTCTGGTTTGTGGATGTTTTAATCTCAAGGTCTACACTAATCAGTCCTCAATCTGGTTTGTATTCTGGCATTTCAAGTGCATGTCTATGGTTTCTTTGATGATGACATTATGTTTCACAAACGAATAGGATCCTGATGCTGTCAGCAGCTGTAACAATTGAAGCTAGATCATCATTATTATGAAAAAGAAATCATAAATGACTTCATTTTTCTAGTTATCACATTGGTTCTGTCACCCTTGTTCTGCTTAAGACTTTCTCTACTGCTCTATATAATATTCCATTTTGATATCTCCACTATGTGCATGTTTTTAAGTTTTACTTATGTATGATATCTAATAATCTGTAGACTGACACTAGTTTCCTTACCTGCTAGTTCGCATTGGTGCCATATACCTACTCTCTGGTTTTGGCGGGAGTGTGTTGTCCGCACTTTTCCTTCGTAATAACTACATCTCAGTTGGAGCCTCTGGAGCTTTATTTGGACTGCTTGGATCCATGCTTTCTGAGCTTATTATGAACTGGACTATTTATTCCAACAAGGTTGGCAAATGAGCTAAACGCACACACATTTCCTCAATTCAGTTACTTTGTCCTTGTTCTGATCAAGCTAATGCACTCTTGCAGGCGGCAGCCATAATAACTCTTCTGTTTATAATCGTAATCAACTTGACTATCGGGATGCTACCTCACGCCGATAACTTTGCTCATATTGGTGGGTTTGTGACGGGTTTCCTTTTGGGATTTGTTTTGTTGGCAAGACCACAGTTTGGTTGGATGGAACGCAATGAGTTGTCCCAAACTAATCAACCTCCCAAATACAAAGCATACCAATATGTTTTGTGGGTTGTGGCATTTGTCTTGCTGCTTGTTGGGTAAGTTAATTGACTACAATATTGTTGGTTGGACATATTAGTGGACAGCAGTTATGTACATATTCATAGTCGAAAACATCTATATAGAAATATGTGTGCGTGCTGATGATTTATTGCCTTATTTTGGTGAGCATCGTCTAGATGGAGTCATCTTGATGGCAAACTTGAAATGATCCTGATACCAATGATCTGCAATGCAGGTTTGTAATTTCACTAGTGATGCTTTTCAAGGGTAAGAATGGAAATGACGGCTGCCACTGGTGCCATTACCTGAACTGCGTACCGACATCGAAGTGGAAGTGCAATACCTAGGGAGTTTAGTTTGATGTTGAATTTTCGGCAAAAATACATAGTATTCCGAGGACCATTTTATGCTAGTGTGTTTGTAGATATATGAACAAATTTGTTGATCATGTTTGTTCTTTACTGTATTGCAATTTGTTTTCTTCTTTCTGTAAATCTGTTCGTCCGTCACTGAAGTCTATAGTTTGATCATTGTAATCTTTGATGGTTGGCTTTCCATTTCTTGCTTCAAATGACTTACTGTTCTGCTGATCAGTTAGATGAGCTGTGTGACCTTTTGCAGTGGCCTAGCTCTCGATCTGTAGACAACAGCAACAGGTTGGCTATGAAGGATCATTTACTACTGTCAAGTTCTAATATGACATATTTTATCAACGAAGAAAACGCCGTCCTAGCTCAGTGGTAGAGCGCGTGGCTTTTAACCACGTGGTCGTGGGTTCGATCCCCACGGACGGTGGTGTTTTCACGTTTTTCTTGTGCTTTTACGCGTTAGTTTTTTTCTTTTTTTATTTTATCATCAAGACAAATGTCAAATCCATAGACCATGGAGGAATGCTCACCATTAAACTATCCATCTATTATATAAACATCCCTTTTTAAAAAAACAGAATGTTTTGGATATTGACACAAGACTTTAATGCATACCTATTAATATATTTTACATTTTAAATCTTAATATTTAACTATACGGATGTAGTATTTATTAGTAAAAGAAGTTGAAAGGTGCCTCCTGAAATGTAGAGATTACCACGTTATGATACTAGGGGAAAAAGAGTAAATTTTAGAATTGTAAATCCAGTGATAAAATTATCATCTGGCTTAGCAGCCTATTTTTGAGAATTGCAATATTAGTGTTGCAAATTATCATATAGCTGCACTATCTTAGGTCACCTCATTATTGATGTTATAGGCCCGCATGTCATACAGAAATGCTGAAGAGGGTGCTGAATGGAGAGCCAATACCATGTTAGCGCACGCAGGAGCAGGAAAAATCAGTGATCTGGCTACACCAACCAGGAACAGTTGGGTGCGCCGTACACCAAGTTGATGCAGTCAATATTCAAAGGAGGGCAGCACACTACACTACTTCTCTTGTGTAGAGACGAAGCAACGGAGGTGGTGGCGGCGATCATCGATAGGAGGCCAATGGGTTGAAATGTAGATAGGTTGCAACGATGTGGTGGAGGCAGGTAGTGGTTCGGTCATCGATGCAGATAGGTTGCAACCTAATTTTCTCTAGTTTCGGTTGGGTTTTTTGGGTTTAGTGGAGATGAAAGCTGTTGGTGCAAAATCGATGACATGAATTGGATTTTGAGTAGGTTTGAACTAGGATTATTGTTCTTTGATGGCCGATTAGGGTGGTTGTTGGATTTATCCGAGAGATATGTTTCTAGGGTTAGGATTGGGAGACGATCGTTTATTGTTTTCAATTGTAAAAACCACTCTTTCCCTTGCCAATTTTACAGGATTGTGAAGGAAACGTGGGATATAAATGTGTACTTTGATGAATCTAGCAAGGAAGCAGGTGTGGCCGAGAGGAAAATGGACTATAACTACATTTACTACTTCAATTTGGTAGGATCGATGGAGGAGCCGGTAGTTGCTCAAGTGGCAAGATGTCTAATCTATGAGGAGGAGAGAAAGGTGACATTGTGTATTATGAGGAAAAAGGCAACATGTAATTATATTTTGTTAGTAAAGTTGTATATTAATTTGCTCATGGGCACAACTTGACTATGATGACAACTCTGATGATTCTGATGGTGAGGAAAATGACATAATGGAAGTGAGGAAGTGTTGAGGTGAACCTAGTCAACCAGACGTGGTTGTTTCAAATGGAACTTGACTGGCTCTGTTGCAAACACACTATCTCTGCAATCTATGTAGCTAAGCACACACCAGAGGATTATGTGCACAAGTTCTATAGCAAGGATATGTTCCAGGTGGCTTATAAGAACATTATCTACGCGGTTCCTAACAAAAAGGAATGGATTAGAACTCAAACGAATGATATTGAACCCCTGAAGTTCACAAAGCAACCTAAAAATGTCTAGAGACTGTGGCATGTGAGAATTGTCATTTGCAGGGCCACAACTACCAAACTTGTTCCAAGAAGTTAAGGCCAGATCTAAAATTAAGGAAAGAAAATCTGCAGGTTAACTTCTACATCCATTATTCCTTTTCTCTTCCTAAGACTTGTGTGAATTGTCATTTTCTACCTATTGAACAATATAGGCATGTGAGGTGTTTTATTTTTAACCTTGAATGAAAACAGATAAAGAGGAAGATGAAAACATATTCAAGGTCAACTAATACGGATGGTACTACTACCCAAAGCTAGTTAGATGTCACTCTAACTGAAGACATTACAACCCAATCAAACCAGTCTGCCCTTCCACCAGATCTGTTGGGGCAAGAGAAAGAGGAGCAACATGAAGAGAGGCCAGAATAAATAGGCTTGAAAGGCTGTTGTTTGGACAACCTGGTACAAGCCAAATGTGAATGTAGGGGTGAGTATACAGTAATTATTTTGGAAGTAAAGTAGGTGGTTGCTTTAGATATAGTTGCTTAGGGCATGGGGATGTGACTAGGCCCATTATAGTCATTTATAGTTCTGTTAAATTTACTCGAAAAAAAAGAAACAGTTGTATGTTAGATCGATTGAAATTAACGAGGAAAAGAAAAGAAGCAAAAGATAGGTTACGTGGCTACGAGCATATATGGATGTGAGTTTTGGCGAGACCAGCTCATTGGTTGGATACCAAACAACATGGTATGTCTCCAATAAACAGTGAAGTTTAAAGTAAGCCTAGCCGCACAAGATGTGTGGGTACCGTGCTAGTTATATTAATCCATACCAACTTAAAAAGAACGTAATTTTCCGTTCGTCCGTCGCGATACGATTTCCCAGCTCGCGTGCTCTCGTCCAAGGCACACGAAGAGTCCGCACGGTTCCCGTGCAATGCGAGCAGCGTTCGATACGGCTTCCGTTCGACGCGAATGACAGAAATCAGATCAGATCAAAGGGGGATATGGCCTCCCTGTATCCTCCGGCGGTCGTCCATGAGGGCTGGGTTGTTGTTGGTGCGTGCAGCACCGGCGTGGCCCTCGCCGGCGCCCAGCGGCGGAGCGCCTGGTGTGGCGAGGTGTGGCGCTCGCCGTACCTCGACCACAGCGCGAGCCTCCCCCGTCCCCGTGCGTCACGAGCGTGAGCGACGAAGCGAGAGGTTCTTGAGCGTCTGAAGTGGTGTGGTGGAGATTCCAAGTTGGGCCGTGGTCCATGGCCCATGGCTGCTTCATATGTGGCCATGGATTGGGAATTTGGGAGTGGAAGTTTGGAACCCTAGCTAGCCAACAGCGATCGGTGAACAGAGGGAGAGGCGCCCGGCCGTAGCAGAGCAAGGCAGCGCTCCAGGCTCCAGCAGGCAACTTGGGGAGTTAGGGGAACACCATTAATCGGGGATTTGGGAGATATTGGATTTGGGAATTTGTGTGATTATTGATTAATGTTTATTGCTTGAGGATGCTATTGTGTGACTGTTTTTTTTATTGTAAGTGCACGTAAAAAAAGAGAGGCAAATGCAATTGCCTAGATCTCCTAAAGTATCTAGGCGCAATTAAAACTTGTTATTGGTATGCCTTTACATTCACTTTGTCTTTCTTTCTTTATGTTCATGTATATTATACAGATACTAATATATATTGTTGCTTTTTGTTTGACAGAATAACAGTGTCTTATTTTTCATGTATGTATGTTGCTCTTCTCTAGCTCTATTGTTGAATCTCCATTATGTTAAGGTACTTTTTAATGATATCTTATTTGTTTGTAAATGGATTATGAGTTTCGTGTTAAATGTTTACTTGTTGATTTCTATCTCCCATATTGTTATGTCGTTGAGAGAACTTTTTGTTATGTACTGAATCTTGCACTTAGCCACGCGCCACACCTTATTTTTAATCCGTCCTCCGCCACTGCCGGCGCCGGCTACCTCGTGGTCACCGCGGACACCCGTTCTGGGCTGGGCACCGGCTAAGCTCCCTGCTCTGCTGCTGCCTCCACCACGCATCACCGATGACTCCTGCCGCAAGAACGAAGCAGCCGTCGTTCCAAGGTGAGGAAGTTGTGTGTGTGTGTGTGCAGAATTGAGCCTCAACCGGGACTTGTTCGAGAGGGCCTCTGCTTTACCTGAACTGTTGTGCGTGTAGACTTGCGGTGACTGCCGAGCTAGGGGAGTAGGAATTGGCCCTCAACACCGAAGATCTGATGCACCTGCGCCGCCGGCTGGTCTTGGAGAAGGACGGTAGGCCCTGATGTAATCCTGAGATGTACTATTTGTGTGTTCATTCAATATTTAGCTGTAGATGTGATGTGAGAACTCAATTCAATCGTTACTAGAGTATTGAGTATTTGATTCTACAATCGAAAAAAAAAAACAGGTTTAACGGATTGGGTATTTGTTGGAGAGCACTGCCCTAATTATCTGGGTAGTTGTATTAGTAGCTTTTATTACTGCTAAGGAACTCCAAAAATGATAAATTGATAAGTTAATAGTTGAAAATATGGCCATTTAACCCTAATAATAGGTCGTTCTTTCCCTTTTATTTTCAGAATGTAAAGAAGGTATCGAATGGAAATATGACTGCAATAATGTACAATTCTACACCTATACCAGGAGATGTCCAATTCACATCATGCTTTCCGCACAACCCGATACATCAGAAAATCACGTCTAATTATGTACAATTAAAATTGTATTTACTTAATGCGACGCACTATTCTTGTGGTAAAATCTAGTCATAAACAGATTTAAGTCAAACTTAATATGAGTTTTTTAAGTAAAGATTTACAGAGAAGAATGTGTATGCATGTATACGAGCGATTGTGTTTCTCATATGTTTTTTAAAAAATAAGGTGTCTGTAAATAAAAAAAATTATCTCTACGTGAAAAAGCGTATTTGATGGTAATAATGGTTTGTGTAGAAGTAAATTTTAATCGTAATATGTATTTTAAATATACACTATTGCATTAAAAAACCAACGACCTTTTAGAAGAAAATATTTTCAAAACTAAATATAAAATTTTTATCTCTTATGTCTTCCTTACTTAAAAAGCACATGCATTCTCCCCCTCCCCCACACATTATGTGCAGTACGCCCATTTTCAGAAAATCAAAAAAAAACCCAACAGTTGGTTAAAAAAATTCTACATTTTTCTTGAAGTAAGATGCATATAATAGCCAATCATTGAGTACGTATCCGAAAGAGTTCATAAGGTAAGATTTTAATCAGAGTACATTATAAATTGGCGATTAATGTGAACTTTGTAAAGCCACGAAGTCATCAACAGCTACAAAACGCACACTCCCATTTTGAACTCAAAAGGTTATCTTTTATAACCCACGCGCGCCATGGCGGTTCCAAGCCTCGCTCCACTCCACTCCTCTCCGCTTCCACTACGCTCCGCCGCGAGCAACCACCACCACGGCGCCACCAATGGCGCCTCTCCGCCGCCGCGTTCCTCGCTCCTCCCCTTCCCTCATCCTCCTCCTCCTCGCTCTCCTCGCCGCCGCCGTCAACTTAGCACCCGCTGGCGGATCGGACGTCCTCGCCAAGTCCCGCCTGGAGACCTGCGCCCGCGGCTGGGACGACGCCGGCAGCAGCCTCACCTGCGACAGCAAGCTCGTCCTCAACATGGCCATCCCCAGTGGCTCCGTAAGCACTCACCCCTCTCCACTCTTCCGCCTCCCTCATTTCCCCCCCGATTTCTCGCCACGGCCACCGTGCATTTCACGGACGTTTGCCGCGGTGGTGTCGTGCGGGCGCGCCAGGGCCGGTTCTATATTTTCGAGAGTTGTAGGGCAAAATCGATATCATGGCTCTTAAGATGCGCTCTCTATGCATATATACATTTTTTTATTTCTCAACTATACCCTTCAACCACTCATCGATAAATCATGATAAAAAAAAATCATTGATAGCATTGTAGCGGCCAAGTGGCATCACGGTGTCAACGGCGAATGGGCGAAGGGCTCGAAGCGGCCGATTGGTGAAGGAGTGGAGCAGCCTGATGGTCGCGTCGTCATCCATCACAGCAATTGCTTGCATTATACCTTAGAGTCCAAGGAGTATTAACGCTAGATGGCATGTGTACATACTTGTGATTGGGCCCCTACCTGAGATGGGGCCTAGGCCGTCGCACCCGTTGCCCATGCCCTGGAGCCGGGCCTGCGGCGGGGAGGCGTCGCTCGTGGCGAAGGTGGAGGAGAACGGCACCCAGGCGACGCAGACGCGCATTCGGGATCCCCCCACCATCACC
Source organism: Oryza coarctata (assembly GCA_030770085.1). NCBI lineage: Eukaryota > Viridiplantae > Streptophyta > Magnoliopsida > Poales > Poaceae > Oryza > Oryza coarctata. Next base: position 13,917,887 of record CM061479.1, on the reverse strand, counting down.
ATCAGCAAGTCCGAGGTGTATGCACTCTACGCCCTCACTTACCTCGTGGTAAACCCTTTGCTTCCTAACCAGTTGGATTCTGGTTTCTAACAAACTGATATTGAACGCCACTTTTATATGCCATTTTGTCGGTGTACTGGATTATCAGTAACTTCGTGCCTCTAGCACTCTAGAGTCTAGACCTCTCACCTATTGACGCTGTTGGATTGAGATGTGGACAGTATTTGTGTAGTTATTTCTAAGGTGCAGTGAACAAACTACTGTGCTGTACACTCTTTTGTAGGTTTTGAATCAGAACAGTTGGTGTTAACGTTTAGGTGTGGTTATTCAATTTTGAGCCGAAGAGGCAATTTCCTGAAATCTGACTTTAAAAAACGACTTCATGGTTTCGATGCAGAATCAAGTTATTCATGATTTCAAAATTAAGTTGCTGTGATTCTGGTTGCATTAGTTCATCAATAGGGTGTCCAATATGTTCCAAGGCTCCAAGCTACATTAGTATCGGAAGCTGATCAACAACTTTGCTTTAGTTGGATTGTATCTGGCTAACTGCTACCAAGACGTGTCTTGAAGTGTTCATTTCATCTTGTGGAAGCATTTGTAAGTACCAAAAAAAGGTTTTTATGTATTCTTGATTTATGAATATAACATCACCTCACGTCATTCACATCCATCTATTTTACAGTTACTAAAATAGCGAAAGGAAAAGCGAATACAGTTCACTGTCTACGTTTTCCAGATGATTGATATGTCAATGGTTGTGATTTACTGTTGTTATATGTAAATTGCAGTACTGTAAATATTAACTGATTAACTCACCTGATGATTCTACAAATAAGCTACTGTCTAAGTTTCGACTTTTGGACTTCCACTGTTTCAGTTGGCAAATTATCTTATGCCACACTACTTCATACCCCCATTGGCTATGAACCGTACCGTTTGAACATACATCAAGTCAAACATTTAAAACTTAGCATTTTTTTAAGATGTTTATAGTTGATGCTTGAAAATAATGTTTCTAATAAAATGAAAATAATATGTTTAGAGTTGTCTCAAAAATTACTTGCATGATATTTTTTCAGGTTTTACAAACATATAGTACAATACATGAGAAAATTACATTCTGGACACCATCTGTACAAAACAGCATTCTTTTAGTTTTCATGACTGGAAGGAGTACACAACAACCTAATACATTTTTGTTCTTAGATGATCTTATGTATTTTCACTTCTGTAAATAACACTATGGAAATAGGCCTTTCACATATCTAAGAAACGTATGAGAAGATTTGAACAGTATGGTTAACAAACTCCGTATCGTTATCGACTTGTAAAGCCTTGATAGAAAGTTTGAACTGAAGTTAGTTAGGTGGAAGGCGACCTCAGATTTACTGATGAGTGGAAACTTCAGTAATAGTGTGTGTAATCTTCAAGTATTACAAGATAATACTGATTACCGGAGACACTTTTAACTGGAGAAGTCTATACATCACAATGTATAGGCTCAAACGGTCGCGAGGTATAAGAGAGAGAATTAGAAAATAACAGACGCACATGTTTATCAAGTTGACACGAGTGACAAACTGTGAAGCTGCTGTGGGTACACTGGATGGAGGCGCTGCGACGGAGATTGGCGACAGCATCGGGGCCAGGGTGGCCGAGGCGAAGATGCCAGAGGTTGGTGGAGAGGACGACACTGGCGTGTGGAGTGGACGGCACAGTGGGAATGGTGTAGAGGTCGCCACCACTATTGTATCAAAGGATCTGTCGCCGGGTTGGAATATCCTTCATAGAAAAATCAGAAACGTCAAATTCGATTGAGCAATTGTTATCTCATATAAATTGGCGAACAGATACGAGATGGTAAATAAGGGAGGGTACAATGAGGACATTACTAAAGAGGAGATTAGTGGTGGGTGTAGACAAAGAGGAGTCACCACGGCATTGGACAGTAAGAGAGTAGCCATTGCCGATGGTGACAAAGGGGGAGGAGGAGGGATGATAAGAACAGAGTATACCAGCCAATGATGCCATGTGAAAGGACGCATCAAAGTCCAGCACCTAAGGGTGCTGTGGTTGGAGCGTCATCTGGTTGAGGGCGGTGACAAGGCCAGCCTAGTTCCAGAAGGGAACCGACTGGGTGGGTGGTGTCGGTAGCATCGACTGAGGCGGCAGGATGGGAGCCGATGCCAGGTGAGTCTAAAGATGGACGCCGAGAACCCCTGGTTGCCATCTGATGGGGTTACGTGGCTGGGGCTGGGGTGCCCAGAGGTTGTAGCAGAGCCACGGACCCGTGGGACCGGCAGGCTGGGTAGGGACTGAAGCAGGTCACGATTGCATCGGACCGTGCCAATTCTTGCCCTTGCTTTTGCCGGTGTGGGCTGCGTTGCCATGGTTAGAGCCATGACCGTCAGAGCCGTGGGAGGGAGCGGCAACGCAGGATGCTCGGCAGTCATTATTGGCTACGGCAAAGAGAGCGGTGTGGGCTACGGTCTTCTCGTTGTTGGCCAGACGGAGTTCTTTAAGAACTACCATGTCATGGGTCCGGACAAATGACAAAAGGGATGTGGTGTTGGCGATGTCGTCAGCGGTGTTTGAGAAGCGGGGGTTGAGGTCTCGCGGGAGGGCGAGGACGAGTTGAGAGTCAGCCACAGGGTGATCAACATCCCGAAGAGCAGCAGCCTTTATCTTAAGCTGCTGGCAGTACGAGGAGACAGAGGAGTCTCCTTGTACTATGGAGTGAAACTCGTTGAGGAGAAAGATGGCGCGGGGCTGCTTGTTTGCGAGAAATATCCGCTCGATAGCCACCCAAAGATCTCCGATGGTAGGGTTGGTATCTTTCATGGCGAGGTCGAGAACAGAGTGATCGACCGAGCCGAGCAGCCAGCTGCGCACGTAGCACTTGACAATGTCCCACTGGGGGTCATCGGGTCGAGCTGGAGCGGAGCCATCGATGTGTGACCATAGGCCGAACTTTCCATAGAGAGATTTAAACAAGAAAACCCACTTGGAGTAGTTGGCGTTGAGATCAAGAGAGATGGGAACATGAGATTTCACGTTCACAGCAGCGTAGGGGGTGAGAAGATCAGCGAGGTGTTGCCCAAGGTGTGGTCTGGGGCGTCGAGAGCCGGAGCAAATTCGACGACTAGGAGAGTGCCGGAGCTGAGGGCTGACTCGGTGGCTATGATGAGAGAAGAACAGAGGCAAGAAGCCGATGAGAAGGGAGATCGGCCGATCAGAGAAGTGATAGGCCGATAGGGAGTGAGCTGATGAGAGGGAAGGGTGGGTCAACCAGCCGATGGGGAGTGGTTGGCCGATGAGAAGTAGGCAGCGGAGTAGCTGAGGGAAAGGTGGTTGGTAGAGTAGGTAGGTCAGAGAGTGGTTAAGTCACGGACGTGCGAAGATTCACGTCTGTGAACTCGTGGAGTCCAAGGAGTGGAGCGGACGCGAAAAACTCGGAGAGGGGCCGGACGCGAAGAAAAGAGGTTCACGTCCAAGAGGCAGAGATTCGTGTCCGTGGACACGTGGACACGTCGGAGTGGCTCGGACGTGAGTGGAGAAGGTTCACGTCCGAAATCCGTTGAGCGTGTCGAAAAAGTGGGAACTGAGAGAGGGTTCCAGCCGATGAAGGGCGGACAAGTCCAGCCGATGGGGGACGGATGAGTTCAGCCGATGGAGACGACGAGCGCAGAGGTCCGCTGGCGTTGGAGGAGAAAGGATGTACGGAGCAAGAAGAAAGGCGAAGACTGGTGTGAGGCGAGACGAGGAGACGGATGGAGACCGTCGCCTTGTCGTGTGGAGGAGCAAGGAATGGGAGAGAGTGGTGGAAAAGGAGAAGAAAAAGCGTCTGCGGAGAAGACGGGAAGAGGAGAGGAACCGAGACAAGAAAGCGAGGAGGGAGTACCGGAAAGAAGGTCGGCGATGGGGAGAAAACGTCGACGACGGGAAGAAAAGGTCGGTTCGTCGGTGAGAGAATGCTAGCACGATAAAGATATCTAGATTTGCTCTGATACTATGTAAGAATGTATATAGTGAGACTAAGACTCTAACTCTATATAGAGGGTCGGATCTATCCAATGGACTTTTTTGCTTTCGTTAAAGTAAGTGCAGCGAGGTAGTTTAGATTTGCATACAACCTTAAGCTTAGCATTGTCTGGTTTCCTATGAATAAGCATTTGCCAACTTATGTTGGAGTATGTTACTGTTTGTCAAATCTAGTAACTTGAACAATCTAAGACGCTCATGGTTCTTAAACACAACTTTGTAGATTGGTTCGTCCGATAAATATGCAAAAGGGTGGCATCTGGGGTATCTTTCAAGCCATCATAGCCTGGTGTCGCACAATGTGGGATAGGCTGATTAATTTCTTCCCTGGTATATTATGCGGGTGCGTCAATAATCTCCTTCCAGTCTGCCCTTTCTCTTTTCTCCCTCTGATTGATGTCCATCGATGCCATTATTATGCTTTCATTAGCACCTATTTGTGTTTCATTTCGGACCTTTTAGATTGTTTTCATGGGGCAGCACGAGATGCTCGAGCCTTCTCAAGTTCATGTTTGGCCTCCTACCTGTCGCAGGTACTGTATTTTTTCATCAGCTTAATTGCATTTGTAGGAGAGACCAAACACCTAATCACATCCACCTCCATGCTGCATTGCTGCTACTGGCAATGCTTACCAAACAAGCATGTCTCTTGATTTGGCTTTCAGTCGTGTGGTTTCTACACCGGAAAGGCCTCTTCGATCGGTGGCAGGAGCGCGCGCACCTGAGGCACAGGAGATCGCACAGCCACTCCCACCACCACTGCCAGGGGCACCACGTCCACGCGCACAAGAGGCACAAGAGCGAGCCCCACCGCCACCGCCACCACGTCCTCCACAGGCAAGACGACGATGACGACGACGACGACCCGGCGGCGGAGCACGTCCTCCACCGGCACGGCATGCACGAGGCGGCGCTCGGCGTGCAGCAAAGGGACGGGCTCCACATCCACAAGCACCGCCACGGCAGCAAGGCCGCGCTGCCGCCGAGGGAGATCGTCAGGGACGGCGGCGGCGGCGTGGAACACTGGGATTGGAGGCACCACAAGTGACACGCCGACACGCCGGTGGGCACAACAACGTTCGTGGCGTCCTGACTCCTGACATGCACATATATGATGTTGGTATTTCTGTTTGGTGATCCGTCGAACCATTGCTGTTGTGAATATTGCTGTTTTGTCTGTTGTCGAATCGCATGGAGCTTCCTGTGTAATCTCCGAAGGAAGAAACCGAGTGTGGTTCTGGACTCTGGAGAGTGTTGAGAAGACTTGAGTAGATCAGAATTGGAGTGTGAGAGTCAAGCTTGTTGGTTGTTGCGAAGCTGACGTTTCTTCCTCTCGCGGGAGAAGACCAGATTTCCGTCTGTTTGCGTGTGGTTTACTGGACTCGGGGGGTAGGTTTGCTTGCAAGATGGGCGACACTACCGTGAGGAGCTTGTTCCTCAGGAAAGTACTACCCCTGAGAAAGTAGAGTAATCGGAAAGTAGAGAATGAGCTGATGATTTTGGATACTGATTTTCATAAGATTTTGCAGCAAACTAATCGCTAACCCGTGTTACACGGTTATCGGTATTGGTAATATAGATATTAAAATTTTACTATGTGAGTGCGTTGATTATATTTTGAACTTAAGTAAATTAGATTACACGTCTGTTACTGCTTGTTAATTAATTAATTTTAACTTTTAGAATTAAATAAAATACTAAATTCATAATTCACCTTAATATATCTTATGTTGTTTTTCATGTTTTATTTAATATTTTAGAATTTTAGTTTAATAAGGTCTTGTTCGAATGTAACGTTCCAATCTTCTAATCTCGTTTTTCACGAGTACGCTTTCTAAATTACCAAATGGCGTGTTTTTTAATAAAAAAATTACTTTAAAAATTATATTAATCTATTTTATAATTTTTAAGTTAATATTTAATTAATAATGTGTTAATCCATTGTTGTATTTGTTTTGGTGTTTCAATTTAGTATGCTTCATACTTTAATAATTTTGAAATTAAGAAAATATTAAACATAGGGTTGTACTCAATTTCAACTCTTTATTTATTTATTTATTCAAAATTTGGAATTATTATTTTCCAGTTTCATGTTTTATTTAATAGATGCACTAAATTCGATTTATAGTCAGGATTTTAGGATCTATCTAATCCATAGCTAGATCTTTTCTAGTTAAAAGTGTGGGCTACTAGAAAATGCCAATTAATTAGTACGATATAGATAGACATTTGTACTTACATAGCAACTTAGAACTTTTCCTTATTCTAAACATGAAGAATTAACGGACGCTAGAGTCACTTGAACCGGTAGTTAGACCTACGCAATAATAAATGAATAAGTTTAGATGAGAGAGATACCCACAGAGATGGCAGGGTATGTAGTTCAACCCTGTGGTCTTGTGTCCGATTTCTAGCTCGTTTACACTTTCTTCTTAGTTATTTAAAATCAACTCCTTAGTTGTTCAATGCCTTTTTTTTAAAGGAATACTCTCTCCATCTTACACAACTTTATTTTTACCATTTAAATTTATCCTATAAAAACTTTATTTTAATTTTTTTAAGTATTTAATGTATTAGAGTTTTAAAAAATAGAGGACAAACTTATTGAAATTTTAAAAAAAGGAGATAAAAATATTAGAGTTTTAAAAAATAAAAAGTATTATAGTTTTTTAGTTTTGTATTGATATGTGTGAGATGATAAAAGATGATGTATTTTTAGAAAACTAGAGTACTTAATTATCCATGACCATGGTCAATAAGCAGAGTTAGCGACGGTAATAACCATTAATTATTGGCGAGAAATTTAGCTGCTATAGTTGAATTGATAATGTGAATTTCGTTAGTTCTAATCTACTCTCCTCGTCTAACAAAAAAAATTAAGATTGAGATAGAAAATAGTTATGATTAATTAAGATAGAAAAATAGATAAAAATAGTTATAATAGAGTATAGATTTATACGTATGTCTGCACACGTCCCACCACATGTTAGATTTCAAGTGCCATTCCCAAGGGATGGTTTTGAATATGCGAAATCGACTCCTGAGACGGGTGAGAATGACGCAGAAACACCCGTACAAACCGAGCCATCGTTGCTCACCGCCTTGACAGAGACCCAACAGATCGATCGCTGCTCTCTCTCCTCCCCCTCCAATCCTCTTTCCCCCTCGTCGTCGCCTCCACTCCACAGCACACCCGCCCCCCCTCCCAGCCACCATGGCGAGGCCGCAGCAGGAGGCGATCGACACCTTCGTCAGCATCACCGGCGCCGACGAGGTCGTCGCCTTCCGCAAGCTCGAGGTACGTGCATCCGGAATCCCCCCCCCCCTTCCCCCTCGCTCTCCCTCCCTCCCTGTATCAGATGGCGCCTCTAGAATCCCGTGTAAATCGTCGGGGCTCGTGGGCGGATTTGAGCGAGTCGGGATGGAGGCTCGGAGCTGTAGGTCTCTGATTGTTCTTCCGGGCGGGCGTGGGACGGGTGGGGGTTCATGCGGCGTGGCGCGATGGGGGTTTGAGGTGCTGATGCGCGCCTGATTTGTTTGCTTGTCGTGAACTCGTGATTAATCTGTGAAGTTGCTTTACGGCATTGAATTACTTGCTACAAATCTCGTGGCTTAGGTCAATTCGATTGCTAGCTTAACACATCAAACACACTGTGATTTCTGTGGAAGTGCTGTTTTGGTCACGGAAACTCCATTGGCATTGATGCCATATACCTTTTAGGTTTGCAGTTCCAGTTCCAGATTACTTTCTCACGCGTATTCAAGTTGGGCCTGTAGAGTTTGTGTAAAATTCTCATGATTGCCCTTCTAGAGTGTTCCGCAGCTGAACCTAGGTTTTTGCAAGCTGACAATTCAGGGTTTGTCCTTAGTCCCTACCATCCAATGGTTAGGGTAGGCTAGAGTTGAAACCCAACAATAATCTCCAAATCGTGGATCCAATGTGCTAGATTACTAGATCTATTTTGCTATTTGCTGATTTTAACTTGGAACACACCAAACAGTTGGGTATAGTGCTACCTTCAGATGGCCATGTCCTCCTCACCTGAATTTAGCCATCCCTGGTTGCTGTCTGTTCTGCTTTGCTAATCTTCTCTCTAGCGCGATCTATGCTGGGCTTAGGCTCGTGCAGGAGGAAGGAAAAAAATTCGCGAGCTTAGTGTAAATGCCTCTGTCTGGTAAATGCTCTAGTGTATTAGTGTATTAACTCTGAAGTGATTGCTAACTGCAATGTTATTTTCCTTTGGGTTTATCTGTCTTCATGTAGTCATAATGACTTACCTCCTCAATCTAACACAGGAACATGGGGGCGACCTTAACTTGGCAATCAATGCACATTTCAATGAAGGAGACACCACAGTGTACATGTTTACTATTTTCCAGCACACTTTCTTTAAATATAAGATTTCTCTCCAGATGCTGATACTGTACTGCTAGAATTGATGAATGAGATGCCGGTGTTCTACAGGAACCGAATCAATCAAAACAATATACCTGCGAGTCATGATGATATGATGGACCTGGATGGACCACTTGATAACACATTTCGAAGATCTTTGTTCCCTGAAACTTTGCGTGACCCTTTTGCACTGATGGACCCAAACTTTCAGCAAAATTTTTTTGACAGAGTTGGTTCCACTGATACTTTTGATCATGGCCCACAGGTTTCACACCCTAGAGAGGTGGGAGATATACCTATCGAAGTTAAGGACAGCAACCCTCAAACAGGCCCTTCTGGTCAGGCTCCTATTATCAAAGATGTCATTGGGCATGAATCTTCATACGGTCCTGAAGTTCGTGGGGCTATTGTAATTGATGATGATGACGAGCAGCCATCTGCCCCTTCTCTTCATACTAATATTGATAGCTCATTGCAGTCGAACCCTTCCATTCCATCTGCTCCTCCATTGGTCCATGTTACTGACTATGACAATGATATAGAAGAGGAAATGATCCGAGCAGCAATTGAAGCTTCGAAAAAGGATGCTGAGGCAATGGCAATTGTAAGCTTGCATGCCCCCATGTCCTTTCCTTTAATCTACCATGTGTTCCTTTTCCCATGGGAAAATGGGACTGATTAGATGAGCTTGTCAGAGCTGATTCTTTATTCCCAATTTTATTAATTTTCCTCCAACATGCTTGTTAAACTTTCTTTCTGATGTGCCTTATCTCATTGTTTCACAAATGTTAGACAACAGAAGAAGGAATAGCTCAGCAGCCAGAGGGAGTAAACATTAGAGAACATTCTTTTGATGAAGAGGACAAGGGAACTGCAAGTGGAGCAGCTGGAAGGTGAATATTAACTTTTACTAAATGGTTATTTAATCCTCTGGCTACTCAGCACTTGATCCCTTATACGTGTCCTTTCTTTTTGGAGGCAAGGATTAGCTACAGAAAAGTTTGGATCATCTAGGCAACCAACAGACGAAGATAGCCTGCAAGAGGAGACCGAAGATGTAGAAGAGCAGCCATTAGTTAGACGTCGTTCTAGACGCATCCCTTCTGGAAACACTGAGTCGGCACAACCTGTCTACACAGTTGATAGCCCTCCCTCAAGTTCTCAGCCTCAAGAAAATTTGAATGATCGCCAGAATAATGGAGATGATTTTCCATCAGAGGTATTCTTGTCTGTAATGCTAATCTTCATCATAAGATTAAATTACATGTAATTCACTTCTTACATTCTTTCTTTGAAAAAGTGGGGTGGCATTTCTTCTGAGGAGCATGATGAAGCTGTTATGCTTGAGGCTGCAATGTTTGGTGGAGTTCCAGAAGGACCCACATATCCATTCTCAATGCCATCTCATAGAAACTCAAGTCTTTATCCCCGTGTGGAGCCATCACCAGCATTAACTGAACAACGGTTGTTACGGGAGCAGCAGGTTTGATCTTTAGTTTAATCTATCTGTTGGTATATGCAACGATTACTATATCATGACTATTAATTTGATTTACAGGATGATGAATACCTTGCATCACTCCAAGCTGATCAAGAAAAAGAGTTGAAAGCCCTACAGGAGGCTGAGCTCTGTCGCCTGGAAGAAATTGCTGCAAGAGAAGCTGCCCTTGAAAAACAGAAGCAAGAAGAGGAGGAAAGGCGTAAAAAACAACTGGAGGAAGAGGTACCCTTTTTGTTAAAAATAATTCTGGAGTTAATTGATCATAGGTGACAGTCTTTTCAATATTTGAATGCTAGGTATTTAGATCATAGGTTCACATTTTGAGCATATGAAACCTGGTTCTTTGGTGATATGATTTATCTTATGTTACAAAAGGTTCTATTTTACACTTAGCTGCCGAGTGATATACTTGCTGAAACTCTATAAAGCCTAACTAAACTCTAGATGGATACTTCTTAGCATAAAGGAATCTTCTGTCCTGACATTTGTGTACTGTTATATTGATATTTTCTACATTTTGTTGACAAGCAATTTGCTAGAAGCGGGAATACGTTCTTAGAAAGCTATGCGATAACCCGGTGCTTCCTTTCTGCAGTTTCATTGAGGCTTTGTCCGTACTTTCATTAGTTCATACTGTACTAGTAGTCTGCAGACTCTGCACTGTTGGTAATGCGATTTTTGATGTTTTATGCAAATAGGAGCTAGAGTCCAATCTTGCATCCAAACAAGCATCCTTGCCACCAGAGCCTGCTGCAGACGAGGAAGGTGCTGTCACGCTTGTAGTCCGCATGCCTGATGGTAGTCGACAGGGTCGTCGCTTTCTGAACTCTGATAAACTTCAGGTAATCTTACTTTCTGTCCTTCCTTTTATGTTGAGAACCACTAATACATCCTTTTGTCTTGCTGTTTCTCTTGCAGTTCCTTTTTGATTTCTTAGACATTGGCAGGACTTACAAGCCAGGAACCTATAGACTGGTAATCCACTATGGCTATTTCTTTTTTGAGGGTCACTGCCTTTATTATATATATATTTGGTATCTGTACTCCCAGAAGAGTGAACTCTATTAATACAAATGAGTGCAATCTAGTTGTGGGTGTGAGAACGATGAGTTTATGGTTTGGCTTATAAAGGATAGGGAGATCCATTTCAGGGGAATACACTGGAGTGTTCTTTGCTGCTCTTTTGCTACTTTTCTGGTGGTCTACTTGGTAGTATGTATGATTTCTAACCTTGTTAGTGGAAGGGCTTCCACCAAATCAATTTAAGCTTTTTCAAACTAATAGGCTACTATGACATGCTTGGAAAACCATTTCCGCACTGTATGTGGTATCATTTGATTTGAGTGGGCATTTTTTTTCATTCTTCTGGTTAAAATTGTGAAACTGTTAGAAATTGTCCAGTCTGACTCAAGTGATACATTTACCATTCTGTGTCATGCAGGTAAGGTCGTACCCAAGGCGTGCTTTCACCACTGGTGAAGGCGATATGTCATTTAGTGACGCTGGCCTAACAAGCAAGCAAGAAGCCTTATTTCTAGAACAGATAACAGAATAGTGAAGAAAGATTTAGTCATGGTCAAGGACACCAGCAGAAAGTCGTGCCTTTACATTTTTTTAATACTTGCCATATTGCTTTTCTTAGTAAAAATATTAGTACTGGTTTTTGGTTCAGTTGAGAGTCTCTTTTGCGGTGTGAAATGGCGGTGATGCCGTGATGGTGATACTTTGCTCCTTTTGAGTTCGATGTAATATCAGGGTAGACCATAAACAGCATGGAGCCAGGATAATTATAGGATGATACCTTTAGTTAAAACCATGACATTGTTAATTTCAAAGAGTGACGATGGGACAGTATTTTTTACGAGCTCTCCTGTGTCCGTTTCATTGTGGCAATGTACACTGATGATTGTTCTTCTCTCTTGCTTATACTCTGATCAAACATAGCAAAAGGGAAGAAACACTAGCTTAGTTCTTTAATTCTTTTAGTGGCAAAGAAACTGCACTTGAACATCAAGAAGGTTGAAAGACACCCTACATAATATATCTCGAACGACTTGTCACTGCAGAGTTTTTAGATTAATTTGTCATTCACCGAACACGATCAACAACCAGGACAGCATCAGATCAACAAATTTATCAAGAAAACCAGACGAAACGAAAAGCGAAAAGGACACGACACGACACGACACGCACGGCGTGCATGCGACGAGACACAGAGACGCCAACGAGACAACTACTACGTATAATCCAATCCACAGCTGCAGGGATCGGATCGCTTGATGACTTTTTGCCATCAAACATCTTATTCAATCTTCTCCTCTTCCTCGCACGAACGCTACTACCTTGGCCACACCATCTCCATCACTCTGCAACGAGCAGCATTTGATTAGTTGGTTAATAATGTGTTTAGCTTAGCCGACAAAATTAAACACAATCATCAACATCAATCTATAGCTAGTAACGGCGAATCGATTTATATTTTCTTCTTACGGCAGGTGACGCGCGGGAGGCCGCACTTGGCGGGAAGGCTGTTGATGATATCGAGCGTGCCGCAGGCGCAGTCGCGAGAGACGGCGCCCAGCGCCGAGCAGCACTCCGCCCCGGGCACCGGCAGCGGCTGCCCGGGCGCCGGCGGCACGCTGAATCGCGCGCACGGCGCCAGCTGGGTGAGCTGCGCCGTGCAACTCTGCTGCTGCTGCGCCTCCGCCCCGCGGGTCATCGTCCCCGCCGCCGCCGCCGCCGCCACCAACACCAGCAGCAGCGTCGTCCTCGTAACCGCCATGGCCGCCGTTCTGCCGCCGAGGTGCTCTCGCTCGTCGATGCCTGCACGGTGTGTGTGTGGTGGTGGTGGTGGTGATGAGCGAGCGCGATTTATAGGTGGGGAGGGAGGGAGGGAGCGCGGCGAGGCCCGCGTTGCTCACCTACGCCGGCCGCGCATGCGGCGGACGCGCGCTGATCGGTCGGCGCCGGGCGGGGAGGAGGGTGCAAGCTTGTGAGCCACCCAACTTAGTAGAAACAAACCGGACCGGTCCGGTGTTGAACCGGAAGAAACCGGAAACGGTGGCTGGAACGGTCCAAATTGCACAAAAGACCGTCCATGCATGAAAATCCGTCAGACCGGACGATTTTTCAGTGAACCGTAATAAAACCGCACGGGTCAAACCATTGCACCAATGTGCTGCTGCAGGGAAAAAAAATACTGCATGCGTGAGCAGGGAGGATGCCGCATGCCCAGGACGCTCCCACCTAACCATCTGAGCATGCCACACATGATAGTTTGGTACGAAAAACTAGTCAATTTATACGTTTTAGAGTCAATCAAGATTAAAAAGTGATTTTTTTGAACCTGCGGTCCGACCGGTGGACCGTTGAACCGACGACCTAAGGGGTCCGCACCGGTCCGGTTTTTTCCACTATTCACCGAACGCGCGCGCGGTTGGGCCGGCGACGAGATGGGCTGGATTCTGTGGACCTCATGCCATCTTCGAATATACAGTTTTTTTCTTTTTCTCCGGGCATTCTCTCTCTCTCTCTTTTTAAAAAAGACAGGATGATCTCGTTTGGAAACTTTTGGGCAGAACTTATTCCACGGCGATGTCAGCTTCTACTGTGACTAGAAAATTACGGCCATCTTTTGGACCTGTCAATCTTACATCTGAACAAAAAGGACTATCCTGATGTACACACGGCAACATAGTTTACAGCAATGGATGCCAACTGTTACCACGAGAATGAAACCATGAGATATTTTACATACACGATGATTCCTTCAGCTGATATGTCCAATACATTTCTACGTGCAGAACTGGAACAGCAGCTACGAACTGGAAAGGATGTATACCTGAATGACACTGATAGCAGCCGTGCAAGAACAGCAGCATCAAGGCGACAGGGCTAACAGAATGAATTTAAATCCTACACCCCATCTTAAAATATAAAAATTAGTATTAAATTAGACACAGTATAATATTATTTATCCAGTTTTATAATCCAATACTAACTTCTTATATTTTCTTCTTATATTTTACAACCTTATGTATAAATATTTATAGGATTTAAATTTTATATCGTAATATAAATATATTTACCTATGATTTTCAACATTTCAATTATTTTAAAGTTAATCGGATGCTTAGTAAAGAAATCTAAATAATTTAAAATTTTAAAATTAATCACCAAGTAATTAAAATAAAATCTTTTGACTTAACCTTACTGTTTTTCTTTTGACACGATTTGTGGTTCGGTTGCTATCCTGTGAAATGAAACCAACCGCTTTGGAAGGACCTGTGTTTGCAACTTTGTAATGCTCTCATTCTCTCTGATGAAAACCTGTCACCAGTCGGAACCATCTGATGCCATGAGAAATTAACAGATAAGGATTCTAATACCACTACCTTAATCACACGAAAAGGACGTAGCTTTGCAAATTTTGTATCTTTAATTTAAGACAAAACCAAAGGTGATCTCAAGTTCATCATCCCGCAAAAGATAATTAAAAAAAGGAACACAAACAAAAACAGAAGAAAACAAGAGGAAGATAGTAGGTGGTCTCCATCAGTTTGACTAGGGAGCAACCGATACAACCACGTCGGTCGCATAAAGCTTCTCGAATACTACCACACGATAGGGGTGAGAGCGAAGAGAGAGGAGGAGGCAGACTCGCCGGAGCCGGAGGTGGCAGCGGCCGCGGTGCCATCACTCTCTTCTCCTCTGCTACTCCGGCGAAATCTGCCGGCTCGGCAAGGTACCAGTTCGCATCTGAGTTCTTCTCGGTCCTTTTGTTCAGGGAAGATAATTATGCGGCCTTGCTCTGGAGTGATCTCTCCTTGGCTGTTCTTGCTTTGTGTGCTTCATTTCTTCTTTGGAAACTGGGAGAGAGAAAATGTCGCACCTCGTGGCCAAAAGATTCTGTTTTTTTGTTTGTGCGAAAAAAATTCTGTCTTTTTATTTGGTCACGTGATATGTAGGATTGTGCAGAGGCAATTGGAAAGCAGAATCTCATGTGATTGAGAGTTGAATCTCTCCAAGTAATGTCAATCAAACGAATGTTCTGACGGAGGATTGTTCAGTTATGTTTGGGGAGAGACGTCCCTTTTGCACACATTTCTGTCAGTGCTTTTGTTCAGGTGAAACTGGGTACTACTGTAGTCGATGTGTACATCCGGGAATTGTAGCATCTGAATTTGGGGAAACTATTTATAAATTTGAACACTGTTCGATAATTTTTAATTATTTGCCCATTTTAAGGGTTAAATTTATATGCATTTACATGGAGGGTGTGGTATTCTAATAGAGCATCAGAAATAGTGGGAAATCGTCTTCCCTAAATCAGTATGGAAATTACAGGAAGTGCAGGTTGCACATACGTGCTCCCGGTAGAAGCATTGGATATCTAACCTGAATGCTTCTGAGTTAAGATGGTTTCTTTGATAGGTTCTGGTCTGTAATGTTTGATTTACTTTTGTCAGTGTTAATTAGTAGATCTCGCAGGTTCGTCAATGGCAAGTCCAAATACCTATTCAGTATATCTCTCCTCAGAAACCCACAGGATCGAGGCCTGGTTGGCATCTGATGAAGCTTTAGTTAGGCAGTTGAAAGAGGAGGAGAATGCGCATGATGCTATCGCTACAAGAGAATTTGCTGGTATAGTGCTGCTCCCACATACCACATGTTCACCATTTTTTGCTTTCTATGAGGTGCATTCGGTTAGCTGTACTCAACTAGCACTGCACTTACCACATGTTCATGATGCATTATTTTTAGGTAACATATCCTTGGAATCATCGTCACCAGCTGTTGAGTACAGACCTTCCAATAATGCAGCTCAGGTTTGTTGCTTTTGTACTCTAATATTTCCTCCATTGGTTCAGGATCATCTACACTACACCTTCCATAGAAAGGGACTCCACATATCCGAAGAAGGGGTCCCAGAATGTCTGAATCCCACATATCTGTATAGCAGGTAACAAGGGAAGACGATGTTGACCCTGATAACATGTCTTACGAGGTATGCCGCTATTCTTTGTCAAAGGGACGATTTGAATGATAGAATTCTACTTTGCTATAGAGTGTCAAAACTGTACTCTTTTACAAATTCTATTTACACCTTGTCAAAACTGTACCTACGGAGGAAGGAAGGGAAAAATTAGTTTGGACTTTGGACAAAATGGGAATGCATCTATTAGATATCATCACTTGTCAATTATTTGTGAACATATAGAGTTATCAAGAGTGACAAGTATTTGTAAACAGGAGTGACATGTATTGGTGGTTTATAAATAACAAATATTTTTTTCAGACATATGAAAAATGATCTGCATTTACAGTTCTCACACATAATTCATGCTTGCTTCTAATATGAACCATCTTTAGGGATGCTTTTACCTATTTATAGATTGGAGGGAAATTCAGGTTCATTGACAACAAGTTCTCTTAAGCTTCCTTTTGTGGGTTAATGTCAAAATCAATAGGATATATTCCAATTTTCTCTTTAGAACGAAAGAAACGAGTGCCACACAGAAAACTGCTGAATGCACTACTCATATTTTTGGCTGTAGCTTTGGTTAAAGCAAAGGCCGGACTATCCATTATCTAAACAAAACGCAGTACTCATATTCAAATAACATATATGCAAAGAGGTTGAATATGTTTTCTAGCAATAAGTGGTGGTAGAGTCACCTACATATATGTTGGTATGCAGAGCCAACATAAGTGTTTGATATTTTCCAAAACCAACTGAAGTGTTGGCTTTGAAATCAAGTAGTAGAAAAGAGTAAGAAGGACATGCTCGTTTCAATTTATAGGATAACTGTAAACTATAGAAACTAGAAGTCTTAAGTGTCCTACACTTGAAGTCACTCTCCATCATAAGCAAAGGGGAACATTGTCTGTCTGGACACCTTCATTCAGGGGTTCTCTTTGGCTGGGGAGCAGTTGCATGTTTTAGCTTTTCAGCTTCAGAGTTGGCCTTAAAAATCCACATCTCATTAATAAAGCGCGCTACAATTGAAATATATCACTTCCTCACATTCTTGGAAGTTCCTTTTTTTATTGTTATGCAATTTTTGTAGCAACTACAAGAATTAGGGGAGGCAGTAGGAAATCAATCCAGAGGATTACCTGATGACCTCATATGCTATTTGGTCCCTTTTAAGAACAAGTGCAGCTTCTTCTCCAGGAAGAAGAATGATGAGGAGTATGTGCCATTTAATTTACTCCCTTAGAGTTGATCATCGTTTTTAATTTTGATACATGGCATAACCATTAGGGCTAAGGCACATTTTTGGTTGGCTGACAAGCATACAACTATATGATATCTATATGCAGATGTGTGATCTGCAAATTGACTTATAAAAGCCGACAGAAGTTGATAAGACTGCCCTGCAGCCACTGTTATCATGCAGATTGCATAATTCGTTGGCTTAAGATCAACAAGGTAAAGTATTCTTCTTTATATTTGATAATGTACCTCCAAAATGCAAAATATTTTTTTGTCTTCTGTGTATATATGCTGAATGTTAATATATGTGAATAAGAGTACCTGCTGCATCTGAATATTACTCAAGAAATGCGATAAATAGAATGTGGTACATGGTCTAAGCTGTGTCTGACAGGCCAATTGTTGATTGTGTTGCATACAAACTTGCCTTGGAAGCTTGGCTGGTTTAGGAAGATTATGCCATATATTCTGAATCTGATTTTACATTTGTTTTCATTTAGGCGTGCCCAGTCTGCAATGAGGAGGTATTTGGGTGAATCACAGAGCTGGTGATGACGCTGGTGATCTTTGCATTGTGTTCAGACACGTTATGCTCCTACAGCCTATGCTATACATGCCTAGTTGGCTACCGTGCTCAAGGAAAATGCCTTTTGGTATTCTCGTTCTACTAACTGAACCATGCCATGTCTGTGATGTGTCCATCCAATTGAGTTTATCACAAATCGATAAATCTGTGTGTGTACTAGTACTACGGTTGCCATTTTTCTGGTAATGCAACCTAGCAGAAGCAGTTCAATAGATATGATTTTCTATGTATTGCACCATCTTTTACATGTTCCTGTTGTTGAAAGAAGCACAATTGTGAATGTTCTACACCCCTAATCAGCCATCTTCAGTTAATTCAAAAATTCTGCATTTGCTGTACAACTTGTGTGTGCAGTGGACATGGTTCTTTCAGCCAAAACTTTTGTTAGCACTTTTATGTTTTTTTTTCCTCTTGTAAGGTAGATGAAGCAGGACATATCATAAACCATAGCTAGAAACTTTCCAGCAAAAAGAAAAGGTTTATGCCAGTAGACTTGCTTGGCTTTTCTAATGTGTGTTATTTGCAAAGGGCATAGAAGGGATACACTCCAATAATATCCTTGGACCTTGGATTAGTATTCAGACTTTCAGAGTATGATTGGTTGTTTAAACAATGAAAAATGCTAATGATGATACTGTCAGTTGATTAATGGAGCATGATCCAGTGCTGACTCAGTCCACTCCATCGTGTATAGATTCTTGTGTTGATAGATGTTCTTGTCGTCATCTCTTTCCATTTGTTAAATTGGTCATAACCTCCAATGAGCTCTCCATGGTTGTAAAGCTTAAACTGACGTAGACATGCAACAACCGCAGAAATGGAACTTGTGCTGTACCTGAAGGTTTCATCATTTTGTGACCTATGTTTATTACTATTCATTTCCAATTATTTTTTCCAATTTTTCACCTCATGGCTTTTTTTTATTGCATTTTAGCTGTTCATTTCATTTTTCAAAATAAATACAGAGTTCTCTTGTCCATCTTAAACTAGTATCTCTTTCGTCCATTTGCATGTCAGGCATCAACCAGTACCAAACACCTGTTGATGGCTCAGAAAATTGCCATCAAGATGTCCATTGCAGGCAACAACTGGAAACAGATAGCTTTAACTATTGTTGCATCAAAGCTGGTTTAGACCAAGAACTACTACTAAAGTGCTAAGTAACACCTATTATTGGCATGTTATTCTACACCTTTTTGGCTGAAACTGGCCAAACTCTCTTGATTCAGTGACCTGTTCGGTCAAGATGGAGCAAACTGAGACAGACAATTCAGAAGAAACACATCGATGAGTGATTTAATTGCTCAATCATGTAGGTTGCCAGATTTATCTGATAGACTACTATAACCCAAAAGGAAATTCTCTGCATAGATGTTAGATCAGATGCATGATTGAAGCATAGATGATAGGTGTCCATGGTTGGTTGGTGGTTGTTGTTAGTGTAGTAGTACTATTCTACATGACAGTATGATACTAGTAGATCTTATCCACAGAATCTATGCCAAATTGACCAGCAGCTTGTAATGTTTAGAAGTAATGTTTCCTCCACTAGACAAACTTGTTCATTGCTAGCTTTACACAGGAAAGAACTTGCTGACAACATCAATAGGATAGATTACACTGAGGCCTTGAAAGTTTCAGTTAAACAGCATGATGAAAAGATCAAGAGGAGCCACTTTTTCCCTTACTTTTTCATGCACCAGGAAAGAGCCATCTAGTGCAGATCTTTTGCTTTCATGACACAAATCTCTGCTCTTCAGAAAGAACTCATCAACTGAACTTTGTGTGTGTGTGTGTGTGTTGGTTGGTTGGGGGGTGGGGGAGGAGAAGGAAAAGAACTGAAAAAAGAAAATTACAGGTAGACCTTTTCTCTTCGATGAATTAAATCATATCACTTTCAGATTATGTCTGATATGATCAGCAACCCCCATAGAAAAATAAATTCTTCCATATAGCATGAACTCGTGCAAATGAAATGTCCTTGACTTCAGTTGGAAAGTGAAATATCCTTTGCACGGCTGCATCATCTGCACCTCTTTTTTTTTTTTGGCTCTAGGCAAACTGGGCATCTTACTTGAAGTTTGCATCAAAGGCACACGATTGATTGAGGCGTATACGTGGTTGCACCCTACGACCATCATGAGAAAAAGCTCTCTTTTCTTCTGGAACTCTCTGAATTTTTTTTTTGCCCAGCGATTGGCTGGACCTCTCAAGATCAGCAAAACCATTAGCTATTAAACTACTTGTATTATATTCATGGTTGCTTAGACAGAAAAAACTACCATTATCATTGAACCAGTTAGGCATCTCAAGATTGTTTTTGACGAACAAGACATCTAGGTTATCTCTGATCCACTTTCGGCACCGTCTCTTTCTGTTCTTTTTTTCCATTCGGAAATTCGGACAGTAGCAAAGGCACTACAAGTACAGTACAGCAATTGCAAAGAAACTTTTTCGTCTGCTTCTCTGAATACCTAGTAGAAGAATGATTCGATATGTAACTGTCGTCGTTTGCTCTAAGGCTGGTAAGCCATAAACAACTTTAAAAATAGTTTATAAATAAAACTTTTGTATCTATATATTCAACGATTTGAAAGTAAATATAAAAAACTATAATAAAAAACTCTAAAATCAACAAAATTTAGATACGACCGTGGCGACAGCGACGACTCGCGCCATCCCACCTTGAAAAAAGCTCGCGCCTTGGGCCTTTCCCATGGGCAAAAATCCTGCCTTTTTTTTCGCATCGGAGATGACATGGCACCACCCCCTTCTTCGCGGCTTTTCTCCCATCGTCTTCTTCCCACAGCTTCCCCGAAACCAACCAAACCCAGCAGCAAACGGCATGATCGAGAAGGCAACGCGTCGAGCATACACAAAGCCACGCGACGCGACTCCTCTCTGTTCTTCCTTTCTGTTATTCTCTTGAGATCAGAGGAAACAGAGGAGGTATCCTTTACTTCTTTGATCAAGCACAGGCGGAGGTAAACGAAGGCTGCAAGATTCTTGTCGTCGGAGCTAGGGGAGGTGGAGGAGCAAGAAGGGGGAGCAGCTGAGCTCGGTGGTGGCTGCCTTCGGGGGAGAGTATACGACGGCGGCGAGAGCTCAGCTCGTCTCCCCTTCCCCCGACGGCACGGCCACCAAGGAGGGACCGGCGCGATGGGCGGCTCTCTGATGCTGACGTGGAGTGACCTGCCTCCGACCTTCTCCAAGTCGCCGGCTTCGCTGCTCCTGCACTCCAAGTCGCTCACCCTCTACTGCTGAGATCTCCGTTGCGCGCTTGGGTGGGTCATGGGCACCGTCGCCTCGTCGGCGAGAGGGGGAGGAGGGGGAGGTGGTGGGGAGACTGCGCTGGGGGACTTGCCGGAGAGCTGCGTGGCGGAGGTGCTGCTCAGGTTGGAGCCGCTGGAGATCTGCCGGATGGCGCGGCTCAGCCGCACGTTCCGCGGTGCCGCGTCCGGGGACGGCGTCTGGGAGGCCAAGCTGCCGAGCAACTACGCGCGCCTCCTCGCTGCCGCCGGCGGCGACGAGGAAGCCACCGTGGTGGAGGCGGAGACGATCCCCAAGAAGGAGGTCTACGCGCGCCTCTGCCGC
This sequence comes from Oryza coarctata, assembly GCA_030770085.1. Lineage (NCBI taxonomy): Eukaryota > Viridiplantae > Streptophyta > Magnoliopsida > Poales > Poaceae > Oryza > Oryza coarctata. The sequence continues at coordinate 13,896,547 of CM061479.1, read as the reverse complement.
CGGAACCGATTGGACGGCGGCACCAAGGTGCGTGCTTAGTCCCAAACTTGTCGATGATTGCGTCGAAATCATTTTGATCAGCTGTGCGCCTGTGCCTCTATTAATCACTGTGTTTGATTTTAAGGCTCACAAATAATATTGTTTGCATATATGTTCGTGCGAATTGCTATTTTGTAATACATCATTGTCTTGTAATCTTGTGAGTTATGCCTGTGATTAACCAAAAATACAGGAACTTGAGTTTGTTCGTGGGATAATTACTGTACCTTTTGTATTTTGATTATTCTAGTATGATTAGCTTCAGCTGCCTGTCAATTTGAGAAGGACCTAATTTATTTATTATCTCATGTTTGGATTGTTGTTTTCGTTGGCTACACATAAGAAATTTGTTTTGTTGAATGCGTAGGAGTTCTGGCTGGACAAGGGTGGTGGAGGTGTTTGCATGTCAATCTCTTCAAGGGCACTTTCAATAACTGGCATTGATGATAGGAGATATTGGAACTTCATTCCAAATGATGGATCAAGGTGCCTTCATTGAAACCAACCCTCAGTTTTGCAACTTATAATGGTTTCCATTCATAGAAACCTTTTTACAATGCTTTTTTATGATAAATGGGAATTAAGAAAAGGTTTATGGTGGTATTTAATCTGTAGAATATTGTAGTGGAGGAAATCGCTAATTCGTCTATCATGTGAGTTTGTTAGCATTTAGGACATGTAGTTATTGATTGATTAGCATGAGATTTTAATGTTCTATTTTCCTGCACTTGTGTTGAATCCTGAAATATTGGGAGTACGAACAAGATTACCTCTTGAGCTGTTCTTACGATGTCTGCATTGATCAATCATGCTTTTCATGTGAGCTAACAGACTATAATACATATCTTGTAGTGCTTAGAGTTTCTAAATATGGTACAAATGTGTGCCTTGTCACTTGTACTTTCTCAGCCGTATGATCTATTGCAACAATATTTCGCACCTTTGTTCCTCCTAAACGAAGTTGAGTTTGGACATAAAATTTGGTGGAATTGTAGTTCATGCTTACATCTATCTCCAGTAATTTTTTCATAAATTTAGAAAACTTTTATGTCTGGTTTTCACCATATTTTCTCCCAGTTAGTTATGCTTATGCAACATCATGACAATTTTGCTGCTCCTGCTGCAGGTTTCATGCGGTTGCTTATCTCTCGCAAATTTGGTGGTTTGAGGTCAGAGGGGAGGTTGAATTCTGCTTCCCAGAAGGTACATATAGCCTATTTTTCCGTCTTCATCTAGGAAGGCCATTCAAGCGACTTGGACGGCGAGTTTATAGCTCCGAGCACATCCATGGTTGGGATATAAGACCAGTGCACTTCCAGCTATCAACTTCTGATGGACAGCATGCTCAATCGAAGTGCTACTTGACTGATCCTGGTATCTGGATCAATCACCATGTCGGCGATTTTGTCGTGAAGAGCTCAAATGAACCAGTAAAGATCCAATTTGCAATGGTTCAAATAGATTGCACACACACAAAAGGTGGACTCTGTGTCGATTCAGTAACTGTAAAACCACAATACCTCGTGGAGAAGAAAGCATCTCGGATATATGTGTAGGTTGGTCGAAAAGTAAAGCTGATTTTCATCGATACCGCATAGCTTTGTTTCTCTGCACTTTGTGTGTGCTTTGCTTTTGAGTTTTCACAAATTCTGTAATATGTAGTTGTGGGGTAAGTGATTTTTATTTCCTCTTGTCCCTCTAGAAGCATGTTACACTTTCGTAAATTGTGAATTTAGCGATATACATAGCTTTTGTGGCTCATGATCCTTGATTCACTGTGCACCAATGTTGTTCCTGGTATCTTGTATAGCAAAAGTTTTCATGGAGCAATTTCTCCCTCAATTTCTGAGTTCTGAGTTCTCGACTTAAAATGAGAAATGCTACTGGATTTTGCACATCAGAAGCTTTGTGGTTAATTATACCGTTTGTCTGATATGCTGCTGAAGTTTATCCGCCTACTCAGTTGAGGTTATGAGGGCGATTGGGTGAAGCTATAGTTTACGACCATACTATTTTTTAATGGCCCAAGAAAGGAGGAAACCATTATCTGAAAGGAAAAGGAGGAAACAATTAATATCCAATTTACATGTAGCATGGTTGAGAAGCAAGAATGCATGAGCAAAGCAACATACTGCTTCAGGCCTTCACCTCTGCTCAACTTAAACTTATGATCTGTCTCTCACTTGATTCCAGAAAACGATTGAAATTAAAGCAGCATGCAAATCAAAATATTATATCTATGGTTTAAGTTCACAATAGCTTGTAGCTATCAGCAATCAGATCTCAGCTACAGATCATCGTTAATGGATAGCTTCCGCTCTCGGTTATACAGGACGCTGGACAATGCAAAAAAATCAAAGCTAAAAGCAGCTTGAAGGACATCATTGAGCACCATCCCCATTCCTTCGATATGGCATGTAGCAATGATCTTTGGAGGTGTTCTTCCTCCGTCGCTTCTCCATAAAGGCATCAAGCTTTCCTGCTTCCTGTAAAATGATCTACTTAAATCAAAGCAAAAGGGGGATATCCATAAGAGTAGAAAATTAACTGCCATGTGTCCTTGAATATGTTACCTTGAGCTTGTTGTACTTGTTCATCAACTTCCTTTCACGAATTTCAGCTGATCAAGGAAAATGAAAGAAGAATTAGCATTGTAGATAGACACATATTGAGGGGGAAGGAAACAGGGTCAAGGAACCAACATTTCTTCAGATAATACGGTCGTTTTCCAGTCTTTGCTACTTCCCTCTCTTTCTTATTATTTTCATGCAGAATCTCTGACTCAACGTTCTTCTTAGGATGAGACCTCAATTGTTTATCCTGTAGATGTATGCGTCATCAAGGCATCAACTATTTTTTTTTCAAAAAAACAAGCAACCTGATAACATTGCTCATGCAAGCCCATATATTGCATGCATATTTAGAATAGTCACCCTCAATGTAACAGTAAGATTATCAAATTGTACTGGCCAATTGCTTATTGGATGGGTGCAACTGGTTTCTTACTTTAGTTTCATGCTAAGAAGGTGATTATCCTCTCATTGCAAATTCAAAAAATGAAGCCTGCTTAGTTGTCTGATCCTTGTTGAATTCTTGAAGCAACAATAATAGATGATGTTGATGATAACTACATTATAATTTTTATGATCTTCTATAAGGCAGTTATAAAATATAAATAGACAAATCTAATCATGCAGCACAACAGGCAAAGCCTCCTCAACGGGCTCTATAACAGGTGCAACACCTTATATTCTATCAGAAATCCAGGCAAAATCAACTCAAGAAAATGGTCAGTCTGATGACTTCTGTTGATATATATAAGTTTCACTGAGCAGGTACCACAAATATAACATCAATTGGAAAAATACCAAAACTCTTTACTCTTCATGGATATAACTGCAAAATGTCAACTAGCAGAAACTAACTTACAATCCAAGTGATACGACTTTTGATTTCTTCAATGACATTAGGGTCCTTCGATTTCTTAATCGATTTTTGTAGTTTCTGATCAGAAACATTAAGACAGCACAGGAAGCACATTCAGTTTTTTTCAAATAGAAGCATCTACAAATAAACGAATACAACAATAACAAAAAAAAGTATTTTAGTTCCAAGCAATTTAAGGTAAACTAGATTTGAAACCCAATAAAAATCTTAAATCACAGTTTAGACACGTTAATATCTGTTTTTTAAATACTCTTATTCAAATATAGATATTTAGATATATTTCAATCTTTTAAATCGTTTCTTATTATCTCTTTATATGTTAATTTTGATATTCCTTTATATCTCCTCATATTATTATCTTAACTTAGTATTTTATAATATACTGATACAGGTCTCATTTGGATATGACTAAATCACCTCAACCAACGTTAATCAAGCTTTTCTTTAATTAGTGCAACAAAAAATGCCTGATTTCGACAGGTGTTAGGTCAAACTCAAACAAATATAGAAAATACTTGTCTGTCTAGTTTGCATAGGAGGCCAGCATGGACAGGTTTCAAGGTTCAACTGATATGGATATAACTCCAATTTTCCAGGACCAAGTGCTAAACCTACTGAACTGAACTCTGCTTCTTACTGCAACAAACAGTGCAATGCAATAGAATCGCAACTCGCCTTCTTCGGAACCTGAATAATCTCCCTGAACCTCGGCGGCCGCACTTTGGTGCTGATCTCCATCGGCCTGTTCAAATCACGCACGAACCCATCAGTACCAACAGCTAGAACAAGCCTTACAAAAGGAATCCAGCTTCGCGCCGAGCCGACCTTTTCTTGCTCGCCCTACGAGCCTTCTTCTGCGCGGCGGCTACGGCATTAAACCCCCGCCCGCCGAGCGACCCGTCGGCGCGGGCGCGTTGCAGCTCACCGAAGGGCACGTCGCCGTCGCCGTCGCTCTCCGAATCCTACCCCGACGACGAGGAGACCTCCTGCGGAGCCCACCGGATTCCCATGAGCACTCCATGGCTCGCGACAAGGAACGGAAGGGGGGAGGGGGTAGAGGAACCTTCTCCACTACCTCGTCGTCGCCCGATTCTTCGGAGGAGGTCGCCGGATCCTCGTCCTCAGGGTCACGCCGGCTCAACGTCGATGCGACCGCAGGGCCGCGGCTGCTCCGACCTCTGATGGCGGCGGCCGCGGCGGCAAGGGAAGTAACAGCAGCCGTCTCAGGGTTAACCAAACGGACCCGGTTTATCTCGGGCTGGCTTATCTTGGGCCGTGTTATCTTGGCCCACATAGGCATACTAGGCTAGGCCTAAATTCCCAAATTGGATTCAAGTTTTCTCCGGCCCATTCTGCAAATCCCATCATGGTTTTCTTCGTAAAAATCCTCTCAGATATTTGATTTTTTTTCACTAGAAACAGAGAAAAAATTCCACTTAAATACGTGTGTATTCTTGCTGAAAAGATTCTGGAAGAACACATCAACCCAGTCTCTGTCAAGCATGATACATCTTGATCTCAACGTGAGCTTCATTGGTACTGCATACTCTACAGAAGATCTGCACAGGCAGTTCCTTTCCAAACGCCAGAGAAAGTTCAGAAGTTTTTGTTAGCTTCTGACAGAGAAAATTGACGACGACGACGACGATAGCCAGCCATCAGAATTCAAAACCAGATCTCGACCTGCGAGCGGCCAACACCTTCGATAACTCCTCCAAGAAGTTACGCCGTTGCTCTCCTTTGGGATCATGTACAATTGTAGAGTGGTCAAGTTGCTACTGACAGACTAACTGAACACGAGCTGTTGCTAGGAAAAAAATTACAGACTCGTTCAGTTGTTTTCTTGTGCCTTGTTCTTCTCCCCGGTCAGCAAAGTCTCCACCATCTGGCCAGCTGTTTCATGTTCCACTGTTCATTGATCAGGCTGTCATAGTTGATTTATGTTACTTGTGCGCTGTTCATTAGTTTCTGAAAATCATGTACATGTAAGTGTAATTTTCAGACTACAGTTAACTGGATAAACTGCAGGAAAATCATTCAGTAGTTCAGTGTAAACCTGGGAGAGGAAAATTAATGGCTGTTGTTGAGAGCTTAGGGTTTATTTTACGATAAAAAAGAATCATTTTTTCCTTAATCATCACCGGGGAGGCGAAATGCCCACCTGAATAAACATTATTTCAAGGGGATCACATAAAGAAACCTGAACAGAACAATGTACGTTTTATGTACGTTTGCCTGGACAAGAGGACATTCAGCAGCACGATTTTCTGTCTGAAACCAGTGGTTTTCGCGCAAGGCATCGATTTCTTCAGTTAGAGGGTCAAGATCAGAATTGTTCCGCGATGGAAAAGGAGAGGTTGATTCATTCTTCCGTTCGTTCGTTCGTTCACTCGCTCACTGATCAGTCTGTCATGCTCCAAGGTGTTGCCAATTCCATGATAGTTTCCTTTCTCTGAGTCTCCATGCAAAGAAAAGGATGGTTGGGACTTTGGATACCATGGTGATGGATGATGCTTTCAGCATGGCCTACTACCAGCATTTGCCACAATAGAAATGCTTCACTCTTTCTCCACCCCTCAATTTGCATATACTCGCGTCGGTGCAAAGTATGCACGTACCAGATACGAGACAGTTTAGCTTTTCAAACAAATTATTCCTCAGATTATTTCCACGGTTTATGTAATTGATTATTGAGATGAATTAAATATTTTAAGAAGTAAAATTAATAAATAGCTTAAAACAAGTGGTCTAAACAAATACAGTATAAGAAAGCTTTTGAGACATCATATTTTTAGAAGTATAGAGCAAATAATCGATGGCAATAATCCAATAAGTAAGCTGAAAATATAGGGTTGAGCTTTTGCTTCCCTGCTTGTCTGAATCTGATGAGCTGCAACTCGAGAGTCCACCAGTTTCAGCAACTCATGTTGCGCTATGCTGCTTTGCTGAACTGCAAATTAGTTTTAGAAACTCATCTACTGCTATGCTGCTTGATCTGCCGCTTGCAAATTTGGGAGATGAACAGGTGGATTATGTGAGTTGTGGTGCTACACAACAGTGCCAGGTCTTCCACAGAAAGTAGCAGTTAGCCAGGTCCAGCTTACCTGTGGTCTGATCCTGGCTGATGGGGGCTGGCATAAATGTCACTTGCTTTGCATTAATCAATGTTGACAGCTACTGTATGATTTGTTGGTGGTTTGGCTCAGCTTAACTAGACCTTTTATGGGTGTTTAATTGTTTCTTTAAGTATTTGCTTACCAACAGATGAACAGTGACAGGAGTACGGCAAAATATTTGATTGTAGTGAAAGGAGACAGACTCTTCACGCATCATTTTCATGTAGTTCAGTTTCAGTGACAAGGATTAGTAGTAATATTTTAAACTTTCAAGCATTTGTAAAGTTCTTTACAGCAGTTGTAGTGTCCTGTTTTTATTCCATTAATTTTCTAGGTACAACACTGAATATAATACCATCCCCGTCTTATAATAAGTGTTGTTTTATGAGTGAGAAGGTAAATTACGAGAGAAAAATAATCTAGATACCGCTATTAAATGAAGTATGGTTGAGAGTGAAAGGGTTGTTAAGGGATAATACTGAAAAAAAATTAAATGAGAAATAATTGATACAACATTGCACTTATTTTGTGATAAAATTTCAATCTACAAATGCATTTATTTATGACAGAGGTGCTTTCTTGGCTGATACAACATGATCATCTGGCCTATATATAGGTGACTTTAACTCGCTTTATTGGTTGGTTGTCATAAATTAACCCACAAAATTATATTTGTTAAACTCTCACATCACTAAATAAAGTGAGCGCATTTCGGTGTTGGGAATTTATGGATGACTTTACACGGAGAAGATACCCTCTTCTACACTTTCAAGATGTTTTGATGATTGAGATGGGAAAAAGGGAAGAAAATGGTTATCCTGGCAATTCCACTTGTGCTACCGACAGATAAAATACCTCATTTTTATTTCTCGGAAAAAAAACTCATTTTGTTTATCTGAAGAGTCTGACAGATAAAAAAACATGCTAGTGAAACTGAATGTTTTTCACTTGAACAATTCAGGAGTACTACTCTAGTTTCATAATCAGATTTAATCACCATAGTTTAATCTGATTCTCCCATGTGTACTGGCTAGTTCTATAATCCTAGTGCAATGCTAGGACTACCAATTTGCGGTATTTTAAGCACATCAAGTCTGCAACACACTGCTCGCATTTTCCCAATTGATACATTAGCTTCAGAAGAAGCTCTGAATTTTTTGCACAAATCTTCAGAAGAATCTGACGTGATTTTGGCTCATACTCCTGGATGCGCATATCTTAAAATCGATCTACTGCGCTCGCAAGGGAGTGCGGTTGCCAATGCATTATATGCTCATGATGGCATTACATGTCACAAGAACAAAAAGCAAAAGAAAAGGCAGGCACACATTATGGTAGTATATCATATTATTGGTTCAAGCATAAAGATTCAAGCTCAACACCATGATTGCTGCCTGCTAAAACCTTATGTTAATTCTTGCTCCAAGCATTGCTCTTGTACTTTCCTGTTCTTGTTGTTCCAACTTTTGTCAGGCTTTGTGATTGATGTTTTTCTCCTCACATGTTACTACTGAAAAGTCCGAAATGTCTGCAAATGATCACTGAAACAGAGCTCAACCGTTGAAAAATTGAGAGATGATTTCGATCCATCGGTCAAGGAGTTGACCCGGTGAAATTAAGTGCAGATCAACTTGATCAACTTTAATGATAAAGAAAGCCCATAAATTATCAAGTGAAAGTATAGTCCTATCTACTCCTACTTGTGATCTTACAGCTAGTTAAGTTGAACCACAGATATAATCAACTGAACTGAAATACTACCAGCAAGCGATAACTTATGCTTGCACGACGGCTACAGGTAGAGAGCAATTAATCATGAAACTGAGATGAACACCGGCTTGTACGTGCAGTATTTGATTTGTCTTTTGACTAATCCTCTTTGCAATCCCTGACGAAATCGATCACGAGAAGCGTCTGGTTCAGCGCTACCATCCAATGCAGATTTTGTCTGCACACATTATTACATCGAGTGTGGTTGTACTCTCTTGCGAGATTATACCAATTGCAGAGATGATTATGCGTTGTCGCCTCTGCAAATCGGCCAGAAGCTAGCTACTCGCATAAGCCATGAAAGTGGTCACAGGTCTGCGTGCATCTAGCTATCGGAAAGAAATCAGACAGACATCCGATGGAATAATCGATGGATTGGATGAACAAGTCCGTGTGCTCTGCTCGTCCATGTACACTTGCAATCAGGTAGGCTTGCATGATTTTCACTAGAGGCCAAGCAAGAACTTGACGATTGCACCAACTAAACTTGCAAGCTTTACAAGTTCAGAACTTGATATGAACAGTAGTAGTATTCAGCTGTACTTAAACTCTCGTGCTGATGAAGATGATAATCCCGACTCTGGCTGAATCTTCCTGGTCCTATTTTTCTTTTTTTCTCTGATCTATTTTTCTTTTTTAAAATAAAGGTATTTCTTCATGAGTTCTCTTATCTCAATCAATTATAATTATTTTCTATTTATTTTCTTTGACTACTTTCTCTTCTCAACTAATTATAATATTTTATTGATTAATTATCTACTTTCTTTATTTATGTGCCCAGTTCTAGAAATGATTTTATATTTTTAGAACGAGCGGTACTAACTGTCTACTCCGACGATGATGAGCCAGGCTATCGAGTCAACATCATCAACTTGGCAAGCTGACACCTGGATCTTCTCTTCATCGTTTTGTCCGTCTGCTTCCTGTAAGAATCTGCACGTGCGCAGCACGACTCCGTTTTACTACTACAGCCATAGCCATTTTTATTTCTTTTACTGTCAGAGACCCAGAGCGGAGTGGTAGTCCGTACAAGAGCAGATGCTACCGTTGCAACCGCATCAGGAAACCTTTCTACGGTGTACGGTACAGGTGGGTGCCGCGTCACAGCCGGCGAGTGGGGCCCACCGTCCAGAGATAGTAGGAGTAATAGTAGGCCGTAGGTTTATAGTGTCCCTTTCGGGCCACGCAGCCAAGGGCCACGTGGAGGCCCGCGCGGGACGCCACGTCGGCGGCCCACCGCTGTCGGTGCGGCACCTCCACCCCGAGCGGTGGTGTGTGGACGACGCGCCATGACAGGTGGGGCCCGCGCACCCGGGAGCGTTCCGTTCGGCTGCGCTGTCTTTCTGGCTAGCTGGCCCATGTGGGAGACGGGCTCCACTCGGTGGGCGGCGCGTGGGGCCCACCGCCTTGGTGCCTTCTCTCGCGTGCGTGGGGGAGAGGAGGAGAGCTGGGTGCCATGTGCAGGTGAGAAAAGTATTTCTGCCTCCACGTCAGCTTCACTGCAGGGACAACGTGGAGTACGAGGTGGTAAGAAAAAAATCAGCAAAATATCAACGTTTGACATTTTGACTGGTCAAGGTAGCTCGCACACCGTATCCGTATAGTCCGAGAAGAGTACTGCTCCGTACTTGATATATGATATGGTTACGGTTGGCTTTTAGATCATCATTGGTCGTATTAGAGATATACGTAAGTAGAAGTATTATTTAATTTTATTATAATTTATTTAATAAAGGTAATTTTTAGCATGACTAATATTTCTATATATTTACATTAACTTTTTAAATAAAATAAATTATCAAACATTATTTTTAAGAGTTAACAACGTCGTATATGAAAAACAGATAGGGTATTTTGTATATCACCATTTCTGCTGCTGCTACGGCTACATAAAACACAATGAGTGATAGTGTGATACTGCATCCGTTCTCTTTGTCTGGCCGCTTCACCTCATTTGGGAAACTGGGACTGTTACCAAATACGGCCTCCCCTCCCCTCCCCGCACTCGAGTGCATCAATAATCCACCCTAAAAATACACCTACCATTTCAATCTTTTTCCCTCTAGACAAGTGTTATTATCACCCGGCGACGGCAACTCTTTGAAGAAGAAAAAAAAAAGTGCGCGTCTTTGGCTCGGTGTGTTTGCAAGCTTGCAGCGTGCGCGAAGGAAAGAGAAGAAGCGAGCCGCGAGAAAAGGGCGGCAGGTCAGGTGAGTGGGCAGAGTGGCAAGTTTGGCCGTGAGAGAGACGCCGGTTGCTTCGTTGCTAAGCCCCCCAAGCCGTCCCAACCACGGTAGCAGCTCGTACACTGCCGCCGCCACCACGACACAACGCCGCCGCCGCGGTAGCACCAGCTCGTACTCCGGCGGCCTCACCTCACCTCACCTGCTGTTTGTTTATCCACGGTTGCATTGCATGGTGTCTCGCTCGCGCGCACGCACGCGGCTTGGTTTTTGGTGCATAAACATTCTGCTGCTGCACCTGCCTGTCCCTGAGTTGTACCCACTCTGTTTGTTTTTTTTTCCTTCTCGTTCTTCCCCACCTCTCCTCTTCTTCTAACCCCCCACCAACCTCTTTGCCTTCTGCCTGAGCCTGAGCCTGATCCTGATTTCCCCAATTGAGGTCACCAGGGACGGAGGAGGAGCACCATACGCACACTCCGCCTCGATTCGTGTCCCTGCTGTCTACCAGATCCGCCACTCCGGTCCCCAATTTGCACTCTTCTTCCTCGCCGGCGGCATCTGCAGTGGTAGAGGATTCTTCCTCGACAGCCAAGAAGGCATCTTTCTTGGAGGTGGAGGAGCAGAGTGTGTGGTTGCTTCGAGCTGGTGGTTCTTGTTTTGCCGGGAGTGTGAGTGGGAGTGGTAGCTAGGTAGCTGCGGGGGCGGTTGGTTTTGTACCATGAGAAGATGATGCGCGCCAAGGCTAAAGGTACATTCCCCGCGCCGCCGCCGGTGATGAGGGAGAGCTCTCCCCCTCCACCGCCTGCTGCTGCGGCGGCGGTGGCAGCGGTGGCGAGGGAGGATGAGTGGGAGGTGCGGCCGGGGGGCATGCTGGTGCAGAAGCGGAGCCCGGACTCCGACGCCCCCGCGGCGCCCGCCCCCACCATCCGCATCAAGGTCAAGTTCAACGGCGTCTACCACGAGATCTACGTCAAGTCACAGGCCTCCTTCGGTAATGCAAGCTCGCCGCCGTCGTGCATGCCCCGCTTAAGGATTCGATCGAGCAGCTGATGATTGGTGGTGGTGGTGGTGGTGGTGATGCAGGTGAGCTGAAGAAGCTGCTGTCGGTGCCGACGGGGCTGCACCCCGAGGACCAGAAGATCGTGTACAAGGACAAGGAGAGGGACTCCAAGGTGTTCTTGGACATGGCCGGCGTCAAGGACCGCTCCAAGATGGTGCTCCTCGAGGACCCCGCTGCGCAGGCCAAGCGCCTCCTCGAGCAACGCCGCACCGACAAGGCCGAGCGCGCCGCCAAGTCCATCTCCCGCATCAGCCTCGACGTCGACAAGCTCGCCACCGAGGTAACCACCACAATTTGCAGTGGCGCTGCTTTGAATTGGGTTGTTTCCGCCGTCGTCGCCGTCGAAATCGACCGAATTGGGTAGTCGCGGAATTGGGCGGTTAAGTTGGTGGTGCGGCCGGTGCAGGTGACGGCGCTGGAGGGCATCGTCGCCAACGGCGGGAAGGTGGTCGACGCCGACGTGGTCACGCTCACCGAGGCGCTGATGAACGAGCTGGTCAAGCTGGACGCCATCGCCGCCGAGGGCGAGGTCAAGGTGCAGAGGCGAATGCAGGTTAGCACACACATTCCAAATCAATTTTCATCGCCATTTCTTGGCCGATTGATTTCCGAGAAGCTAAATTCCGACGCGACTCCGACGAACGCCGCAGGAGAAGCGGGTGCAGAAGTACGTGGAGTCGCTGGACGCCATCCGCGCCAAGAACGCGGCGGCGCACAAGGCCAACGGCAACGTCCACAGCCACGCCAAGGCACGGGCGCCACACCTCCCGCCGCGGCCGCCGCCAGTGTCGCAGCGGCGGCAGTTCCATTCCCCGCCACCTGCTGCTCCAAAAACGACCGCCGCGCCGGCGCCGCCCACGTCGAGCTGGGTTTCGTTCGACCTGCTGTCGTCGATGCCGTCCACGTCGTCGTCCACCGTGACGACCACCATGGCCGCCGCGACCACCTCCTCGCCGATCCCGCGGTTCGATTGGGAGCTCTTCTAGCTAGCCCCCACCCCCAATTGATACACAACACTACACTACAGTACACACTTCACCTTTCTTGTCCATTAAACTTGGGAGCTCATCGATCGGTGCCCGGTCTCCACTCCCCTGATCATTAGCGCTCGCCATTGTTTCTTTGATTTTTTTCTGTTCATTCTTCCTCTTCCTCTTCCTCTTCTTTCCGTTTCTTTTCATTTCGAGTGTATTTCTACAAAAAGAAGAAACACCCCGGTGATGATCGAGTGTGTTTCAGTCAGTCAGTTCCACTCATCCTCTAGTTCATCCATCCAGGCATGGTCACACAGCAAAAAATAAGTGGTGGTGGTATCATGATGAAGATCGAATTTTCTCCGTGACTCTATATGATGAATATATAAAAACAGCATGTATATGTGATTCACACACATTAATTCCTCTGTCTGCTCTGGTGTGCATTGCATGGCACATGGATCATGATTGCCTGGTTTCAATTCTCAGAGAATGGGAGTGAGATTTGCCTCGCAATGATCTCCATTCGCATTGCATCATGGTACTACATTGGTTGTTCTTGTGCATGCTCATCTACTAGCACAATTATTGCTGGCCATCTGCGGGCCACTCCGGTGAGCTGAGCTGAACAGTGCGACGGTGAGCTTAGTTTGAGTCCAGGCAATGCTGGGGCCATGGTTTGGTTGCCAGCCGGTTGGATCGTGGTTAAACCACACCGATTAATCGAGCCGTTTGGTCGGCCGGATGACAGGTGATCCTCAGTTTAACTAGTGGTTTTGGCACGCATCTCTGTGGCTTTTCTTCCAGTTGCTTCGAGTCGTCTTCGACGCTTGTTGGGTAATGTGCTAGATATGGATTGCTTCTGACCTAAGCTTCGGATAAATCGTCTTCTGCAGCTGCTGGCTGCCGGTTAACGGAAAATGGATTGCTGAGCTTTAGTTAAGTCCAAAATCCAACACAAACCATACTATATTTGCTTTCGAATTTATTGCTCTGGACATCGACACATACACATATCTTATTATTACTTTTTAAATTATATGTTTATAAAGCTTATTAAAAATATAACCATATGAATGTATATATCTTGAAAAAAATCTATTAATACTATTTTCACATATTAAATCCAAATAATTTTAAATCTTTTAATAATTTAAGTATTTGTGGTTTGACTGCCCGTATCTTATATGACGTTAAAAACAAAGTTACTAGTATTTTTCTCCATTCTTTTTTTTCTACTTTTGCAGAAATGCCGTCTCCTCCCTCCCTAGCTCCAGCATGCATCCAGGCATAGGACGATAGGAACAGGATGAAGCCTGTACTGCATACAATAGCTAGCCAGTTGTGTTATTGTGTGCACTTCTGCACTGTTACAGCGGCGATCCAAGCTCATCAATCATAAGCTGGCATGCATTCATTTTGCCCCAAGTTTTCCACACCGTCTAAAAGTATGCAATGCAACTTGCTCCAAGCCTGTCGATTAGCAAGGACGGGGTGGATGATGGCACAGGGCAAAAAAATATATAGAGAGAGGCTTCAAAATTTTTATTTTTCAATTCAAGGCAATTCGTTTCAACATCTGTTAGGCTCTTTTACTCTATTTTTCAAAAGTTATTCTCTTCCAGCCCTACTAATTTGGCTAAAACGGGTTTAGCTTCTTCAATTTTGACAGGTGTTTGATAATAACTATAGTGACTTTAAAGAATTTTAGCTTATGATGATAACGTGAACGTATATTCTAAGGCTAAATATTGTATTTTTTTGCTTAGAAAAGAAAACCGAATCAAAGTATTAGACGCACTTTTTATTTCAAGGGCCTCGTTTTGTACTTACGACCAGGCCCCAAATTCGTAGGTAGGCCCTGGCTTTCTCCTTCCTGTTTCCAACGGCAGAATAAAAGGAGCAGCGTACGTTCCGAGTCAGGGCCCAATCAGGGCGCCCGTGCCACACTACGTGCGCAATAAACAACCCTTACCTGGAGCTGCAGCAACTCAATACTGGCTGGCCACTTTAACTTGTTATTTTTTATATAAACATGATCAAATACAAAATAATTTATAATATGATACGAATGGAGTGATACTACTGCAGCATTATAAAAAAACTCTTATCTCATTTCGGAGATGAACACGCTGTTTTGTCCCGAAAGCTCCCTATGACCACCTCCATCTTTACGAGAGAGGAATCGAAGGGCAAATGCAGCTAGGTAGAGGAAGGGATGATGCATGTGTGGATGGGCATGGAAAGAGAGAGGATACGGGGATGATCGGACAGGAGTGAGCTGGCAAAATGTGGGCAACGATGAGATCGTCGAAGTGGATTTTTGGAAGCTTTAGGGCGGCCCCGTGTGGGTGCTCAGTGCTCGGTGCTTATCTCCTTATATATGTATGACTATGGTTTCTCTGACCTACCAATTAATTTGCGTATCTCTTCTCCACTTTCATATCATAAAAACAAGACCTATTTGATTTGGAGTATTTTTTAAAAAATAAAGTTTTTAAACTATTTTCTATTAAAATAATATAAAATTTATAAAATTTATGTGTTTCGAATAAGCTCTGCAATGCGGGATCTTTTAAGAGAGGTTAATAATTAAACACATCACTGTTTTGTAATCTTTTTATAACGTAACTGATCCAATACATTTGGGAGGAAACCGGTGGTAGTAAAGATCCAGTCTAGCAAGCAGTGCATATACCAGGGTTGTCATCTACTCATCAGTTATCTTAGTGTCATTCTCAATCATCAAAATGAACCATTAATCACCTGTATATAGTCTCAATTAAGACTTTGCTTGTGGCTAGCTAGCTAGCTCGACGATGAAGGATTGAACCAGCATGTTCACCAGCGACGGAGACTTCAAATATATGATACATGTACATAAACAATGAGTTCACCATGTGCCAAAAGTGCCATGCCAATATATATTATATCCATGTCAACAAGGCACGTTTGGGATCACGGTCTAACCCCTGTCTCGTCGCCCCTAAACACACATGGCGTAGTTGCACCCATTTCGGCACTTATTTACTGCATAGATAGGGGATCAAAGCTAGCTGACCGAAGGAACCCTAGCTAAGCAGCTCTGCTTGCTGATCTGCTCTGCTCCTGCTTCCACATGACCAACCAATGGCAGTACGTGCTCATCGTCCTACGTAGCTGGAGCCGGCCGCTGCCGATCGCGAGGAACAGCCACATGATGCCTTGCTAATAATTGGAGAGCAAGATGGTACTAGTATATTGTGTTAGCGTATGCAGGATATGCAGTGGTAACACTGCATCTATTAGCAGTACTGTTGTGGCCTTTTTTTGACAAACACCTAAAAAATGTGGAAGACCACAACGAAATAGAGAAGTGTGAATATAGAATGTTTTACTTTGGCTCTAAAATATCTATAAAATTTTAACTAAGTTATCAAAATCTTAACTATTGAAAAATTTGAACCTAGAAGATATAGCCTATAAGAAAACTAGATTTTTAAATATACTCATGTAAATAATGAGCATCACTCAATTAAGTTTTTTTTAAAAAAATCTTATTATGAGTTACGGATGTCAATCTTAAGATCCAAATCCTCTCAAGACTCAATTATATAATAAATAGTGTAAAAGACATTGCTCTTTTAAAACTTCAATCTATCGGTTTTTTGTTTAAAGGCAATATTGAGATTAACTTACTCTTCATCAAGTCAAATCAAAAGAGTCAAAAGAATGAGAGAAACTCACACTATAATTATATAGAATGACGAGAGCAATACCCAAAATTTAAATTATAATGCAAAATTTAAATTAGAATGACACAATTGATTCCAAAATAAATACTATTTCATTGAATAAAATATATTTATAAATCTTTCACAAAGCTTAAAAAATTATCCTAAGAATTTTAAAAGAGCTATTCAAAACTCTTATAACATCCTATCATCTTTGTCACACAACTTTTCTCAACTCTATCTAAGTCTTTCTCCAATTCTCTTCAAGTATGCAAAGCCTCTCTTTGCATACGCATCTCCTTTTATAGCACAAGGATGGTTAGAACATCACTAAGATAAAGTCCTAATTGCTCCTAGGGCGAAACACTAGCTTAGATGCAATCTCAGCCCATTTAATCCTTATATGTGAAGGAAACATTTCAGATGTTGCCATGTTGCTAGATACACGAAAGACTACACAAAATATCCGTCGGCAGCAGAAAATCCACCGCCCCTAGCTAGCCATGCCGCTTGTGCCAACTAGAGTTTACAGCGTGTCTTGGGGGCATCCCGTGCAGCGCGCTCGGTCGCACGCATGCTATGGGCCCTATCCATTAGCCGTTGTAGTGCCTGCCGTGTGACCACATGCACCAACACCGCTAGGCCGGCACATCAGCCATCATCACCGCATGCTCCCGTGCGTGCCCATGCTCGTAGGCCAATGCTACCTAGGTCACCTGCTTCCATGCACCGCTAGGTCGACTCGCCTTGCTAGCCCATGCTGTGCTCGCACGTCCGTGTGGGGTCACCTCCAATTGTGGGCCACCATAGTGAAGCGTAGAAGAGGCCGGTAAGGCCTCCATGCCATGGGCCATCTCTTTCTCTCTCCTTTTCTTTTGATTTTTTTCTCTAAACTTTCTTCATGAATTTCCAGCACTTGCACACCAACCTTGTTAAGTTCATTGTGAAGACCTCACCACATTATGTCCACCAACCGTATGCTACCATGTACCCAACCTTGTCATCCTACATCCTAGATCGCTCCAGATCTCAACTTCTCCCTAGGTCTATTTTTGATCTGTTGTTGACCAAGATTAACCTCCAAGGATCCTACACATATATAGACCAAACAAACCATAAAAAATAGATATCGTAACCTGACCCATGTTAGTCCATGATCATACTTTAACACTTCTGATACTTGTCAATTTTTCATCACAAATATATAAACCAACACATGGTTTTATAATATTTCTTTTGATAGAAGCATTGGCAACCCAAATCAAAGTCTTAAAACTTTTTTACAAATTAAAAGCAAATAACTTTGCAAGTGTCAACTTGGTCAAACTAGAAGAAAAAAATAAAATCAAGACCAAGTGATAAGAGAAAATACAAAAGATACAAATGCAACCAAATGCAAGATATTCTCTCTATATGCCTAACACCCCATTTCTCAAAAGTCCAAAGCAAGTTTAGATTTTCAATGAATGCGGCTTTGATTTTCAATGAATGCAAATTTACTTTAATTTTCATTTCTCTCTCTAGTTGACAATGGAAATATCAAGAGCAAAAAGAAACAAACATACATGAAATAAGATGTAACATGCACATTTCTAGTTCATAAGAGCTTTAGGGAGTTATCTAAAGGCATTGATATGTAAACATATATCACTCATGTAAAAGCATATGTTAGAACCTAGCTAAAACATGCTTAAAAGATACAATTTATGACATATAGAGCAAGTTTGTATCATAGGCAAGCAAAAGGCTTTTAACTTTATTAACAATTTAAAGTACAATTGCCATGAATAGAAGTAGCTAAAAAGAAACAATCAAACTCATAAATATATTTTGACTACTCACTCAAAACAATCAACTCATGCAATTCGTGCTAATGTTAAGTTCAAGGAAGTATCAATACATAACAATATTAAGTTTATTTTCACTTTTAATTTATTTTTCAAGTTTAACACATGTAGGACAGTAGCAATGTTACTCTTGATCTTATCTTTAGTCGACAACATATTTCTCGTCATACGTTATCGTCTGAGCCTCAATCAAGACTTATATCTAGAGTTTTCATTATAGACAGTCTTCGTGCTACTTTTAGAACTACTCATGCGTAAACACACTCAATAGTTTGAACAAATGTGAATAAAAGTATCCTTAAAATATATAAGTAAAAGTAACATGATTGATACAAAGCTTGAACATGAAAACATGAGTATTTCAAATGAAAGCCAAGTCTTGATACATCTTAGTGATGCCCTGGTGGATTGAGTATTAACTTTCATGCACTTCTTGTAAAATAAGTTTCTTTATTTCTAAATCATTTGGGATGCTGATACAATCTCCATATCAAGGAGTAGGGGCTTTGCTTCTAGAGTTGCCAGAAAGCCTCGATTGACAATGCAAATGCTCAAAACTTTCATTAATCGACATGAGTTGCATTGCAATAACTTTTTCTGCTCAAAGCATCTGCCACAATATTAGCTTTACCAAGGTAATAGTGTATTCCTAAATCATAATTTTTGATCAATTCTATCCATCTCCTCTGGTGAAGGTTTAGATGTGGGTGATTAAAAATGTATTTCAAGCTTTTATGGTTGGTGTATATCTCACAACAATTTCCAATGAGATAATGGCGCCAAATTTTCAAAGCATAAAGTATGGTTGTGAACTCAAGATCATGAGTGGGGTAGTATCTCATGCGGTCGTAACTGCAATGATGCATAAGCCACCACATGTCCTTGCATTAGAACAAATCCTAAACCTTCATTAGACGTGTTGTAGAAATCCTTGCTAATATTTGGCAAAACCAATATTGGAGAGGACACTAGTTTCCTTTTGAGCAATTGAAATGCCTTCTCTCACTATGGGATCCACATTAACTTTTCTTCTTTCTTCAACAACTGGGTCTGGCTATCTTTGAGAAGTTTTCGATAAATTGGCAAAAATACCCTGCTAGTTCAAGGAAATTATGAATTTGAGTGACTATTGTGGGCTGATTCCACTTGGTGACTAATTCGATTGTGGTGGAGTCCACTGCTACACCTTGTGTAGAGATGACATGGCCAAGAAACTTCACTTCGGATAACCAAAATTCACATTTACTAAACTTAGCATACAGTTGATGTTTCCTGAGTTTCTCTAGAGTTAGATGTAAATGTTGCTCATGCTCTTCTTCTTTCTTGGAGTAAATTAAAATGTCATTGATGAAGACAACAACAAACTTATTCAGATATTCCATGAAGACCTTGTTCATTAGATTCAAGAAAAAGGCAGGAGCATTAGTCATCCCGAATGGCATTACTGCACATTCATACAAGCTGTATCTGGTGGTGAAAGCTGTCTTAGGAATATCTTCTTTGTGGATTCATAGCTGGTGATATTCGGATCAAAGATCAATCTTGGAGTATACAGTAGCACCCTTCAATTGGTCAAACAGATCATCGATTCAAGGCAACGGGTATTTGTTCTTGATAGTAACTTCATTGAGGGCGCGATAATCAACACACATTCGCTAAGTCTTGTGTTTCTTCTCAACAAAGATTAATGGGCTCCCCATAGGGATGTGCTAGGATGAATGTACCCTTTGTTCTTCAATTCTTCCACTTGCTTCTTTACTTCTACCAATTTGTTGGCATCCATCTTATACGGCTTTTTGGAGATAGGCACGATACTAGGCACCAAATCAATCCGGAATTCAATCTCTCTTTCGAGTGGCATTCCTATCAATTCTTCAAGGAACACATCTGAATATTCTTGAACTATAGGAATTTCTTCAAGGTAGATCTATTGCAATACTTGTTGGCAAGTCAAGGTGGGGTGAGCATAGAAGATAACTGGCTGATTAGGACCATTGCTCAATGTAACGATTTTGTGGGCACGATCCAAGACCACTTGATGGCGTGTAAGCCAATTTATTTTGAGGATTACGTCTAGGTCTTTGGAGTCCAGAAGGATGAGATTAGCCAGGAAGGGAATCCCTTGATTTCTATGGGCACAGATGGACTAAACTGCAACGCTGGCATCTGACCACTAGGGTAGTAATTATCATAGCATTGCTAAGGCTTTCTACACTCATATTATGTTGCCCCACAAATTTTCTTGATATGAATGTGTGTAGTTCTAGAATCAAATAAAACCAATGAAGGAACAAAGTTAACTAGAAACATATTGATGATGACTTCTAGAGCTGCCTGCACTTCCTCTGTCATGACCATGTTCACATGCCCCCTTGCCATGTTTTTGTTACCACCATTGTTGTGGACTAGTGCCCGACCTTGTGAATGCTTCGGCTTTAGGCATTTGTTGGCAAAATATTTTGGCTAGCAATTAAAGCAAAGATGGAGCTTTCTATTGCCATCCTTGCCAGCTGATCTACCTGGTGCTGCTGTCGGAGCAGGGCAAGGTGCATGGTTGGCCATCTGGTTCTACTGCTATGAGAGAGGCATGTTGTTAACATATTGTATGTAGGAAGCTGAGCAGATTTGTGGATTGGAGGAAGAACCACCTAGGTGAATAATAGTGTAACAGAGCTTCTAGCTTGCTCCCTGTTGTGCCTTGAAATTTGCCATGCGATGCTTGAGACCGTCAAGCTCCTTGTGCTTGGCTTCCTAACGGATAGTTTTGTCCACCAATCTCTAGAAGTCGACATAGTCACTGGAGTTCAACTAGACAGTTATCTCAGGGTTGAGTCTTGAGAGAAACTTCTCCTACTTATTCTGATCTTCGCACAACTCCTCTGGTGCATACTTGGCGAGGCAGTTGAATTCTTGTAGATATTCTATCCCAAAGTGGTTGTCTTGCTTGAGACTCCGAAATTCTTGCTTCTTTAAAGCCATCACTTCGGCTAGCACATGAGAACTTCTAAACATGGTTTGAAGTGTTCCCAAGTGATAGGTTGCCCTACTAGTTGAGTGGCTTGGAACTAGTCCCACCATTCAAAAGTGGGTCCTTGGAGTTGATGGGTAGCGAAGACAACTCTTTCTTCGTTGATGCACTGGATTAGGTCTAGCATTTTATTGATGGTGTGTTGCTTATCTATAGCATCGATTAGTTCGGAGGTGCTGGAGAAGGTAGGTGGGCGGACACAAAGGAATTCTATGAGCTTAGACTAAGGCGACCAATGCGGTAGAGCTTGAACAGCTGCGGCGAGTGGGTTCTGGATATGATGGAGAAGTGTAGCCATCATATTGGTTTCTAGGATAGGGTCTTAGTGAGGATGGGGTTATCCATATGTGGCATGGATAGAGGTTGTGGTGGGGGTGGGGGTGCATTCCTTTGGTCTTGAATATTTCCTTCTACCTTGATTTCTTCATTGCTAGTAGTTGTCCTTCTAGTGTTCACCATTTGATAGAACAGGAAGATAAGAGAGCAATAGAGAAAAGAACAATGGAGATAGACCATTAATCCAATTTATTTAAAATTTTATTATAGTGATGTGGGTAGGATAGTTCAAGTTCTTAGACACCATGACATGACATAATTATACCATAGCAGGCCAGTATAGACTATGCCACATGAACACACAACCCAAGCAACATCAAGACAAATGACGAAAAACACGCGCGCCTTGGAACTACTTGTCTAAAGGCGGGGGATCACTATCACTGCCGAAGGCGCCATTGTCGTAGGTGGGCTTCTGCACTAGGAACCTTCCTTCAGCAAAGGACCTACGAATGAGCACTAGCCTAGAAGTGCTCTTTCAAGTTGTGATCTTCAAGCTATGACAGACACAACGGTGCTTGGGAGGAGCATCTTGACCTTGAGCAAGCTTGAGCTGGCTCATCTCCTATTGGGTGTCCAACTCCTTCTTGAGGTTTAGACTCTCCTGATGTAGACTCAGGATCTTCATGTTGTTTTGCACCAGCCCACAGTGCATAAGCTTGTGGAAATTGACACGAGCCATGTTGTACACCTCCACTATCCATGCCAAATGCCAAAGAGTAGTTTCATACTCCAAGATGGCTCCCTTGAAGCTAGCATGGTCATTCGGGTCCATGTGGTGAGGGTGGTAGGGTATGGAGTGTGTAACAGCTCAATGGAGTAGTTCTGGCCAAGCATGCCGATGGCCAGAAGGTAGCATTTTGGCAGGTGTTGTCGAAGGTGTCTCCTCGTGTGTAGGAGGTCACTGAGGAGCGGTTGGGGGTGTCGGTGAGGAGCGTAGCAGTGACCTCCCATTTTGCTTGAGGAGAGTCATCATCACTGTCGACAGTGGGACCCTCACTCTAGTGTACTCCACCTCCTAGGAGTAACCAAGGGTGAGGCAAAGGTGGCATGACTCCAAGACAAAGCCCCACTATCCATAGCCGTGGCATGTGAGAAGGAGAGACATCCACACCAATTTATAGAAACAAAGTCATTAGACAATTTTAAAAAGAATGAACAGATAAAGATAGAATAAAGTTTTCACAATTAGAGTATTTTCTTAGAAAATATTTCCTAAAGGCTAATATCGACTGGCTCATCCTAGGGTCAAGGAGGCTCTGATACTGGCTTGTCACGTCTAGAAAATACACCAATATTTTCCATTTGTGCATGCATAAATTCTTATCCTAGGAGGTAAGGCATACATTACAAAGTTGGTGAATAATAGAGTTTACAAGCAAAAGCGTAAATAAGTACTTTATTACATGGGTAACCAAAGACCCAACACAACAAAGATAAATGATAAAGATGAAAACTAAGATGGGCAACCACAGGTGCTTGACGATAGGCACGAGGTAGACATCGAAGCCTTCATCTCCATAGAAATCCTTTGCTGAAAGGGAGGAAAAGGAGCAAGGCTGAGTACCACCATTATACTCATCAAGCCATGCCGGTGAAAATGCAAGAGAGTATAAGGAATTTATTTATAGGGCTATTTTGTAGTATAACAACATTTTAAATCTTTTGATTATTTAAAGGTATTTAACTAAAACATGAACCTATCCCTAGTCAAGTTATTATCAAGATGCGTACCAACACAAACTTGCCTTAACCCAATCCACAAGTGATCAAATTTAGTTATTCCAGTTTTAATAGAATTAAACTCTAATCTGGATATATTGCTAGGCTTTCCTATAGCCGAGGATATGACTATTTGAATAGTTTTATTCTGATCAGATATGTACATTTTATCCATCAGACACATCTCCCTCACGTGTCACCACATGCCACATGACAACATAGCATTTGGGCGAAAGCCATGACATAACCCTTCACCATGACTATTCAAATAGTTTTATTCTAATCAGATATGTACATTTTATCCATCAGACACGTCTCCCTCACGTGTCACCACATGCCACATGACAACATAGCATTTGGGCGGAAGCCATGACATAACCCTTCGCTTAGCACAATCCTAAACAAAGTGACAAACATAGACCATTGTCTCTCACCAAGTGACCTAGGTCAAGCAGACGATCTATGCCCCCGTGCATCTCAAACCCCTCAGGGCCCTTACTTGCCAAAGACGTTGATCCTACCTAGGGCATTCTTTGTCCCTATTCATGTCCTTTTGTTTACAACTATACTAAACAATAGATTTAACCTTACTCACTAGATAGGTGGTCGAATGATAAGTACTTTGCAACAGAGGCTTGAAGTCTGGTCCTGATGATGGCCGAGGTTTGACTAACAAAACCAAGTATCCTGAGCTCGGCCGAAAACAATTTTAGGAATTTTGAAGAGGAAACATCATGTTATGGCTAAACATCTACTAAACCAAAGTTACCATTATCTATAAATTAATTCTCGAGTCTAAATATTCAAAACCAACTAAAGGTTTCTACTTTAAGCAGGACTAAGTATATTCTTAGTAAGCACCATATATATAAAGTCCTTACTAATTTATTTTAGTTACCTAGAGTTGTCAAAAGTAAATTACTCAATTAACAAGTAATAGAGCCATAACAAGGAAGTAAGGATATGGCTAAGTAAAACAGTGATACATGTGGTAATTTAGCAAAGCAAAATGTGGTAATTTAAATTAAAATAATTTTATAAAAATATGGGACAACAATATGATCAAAGTGATATGACTTGCCTTGCTCACTACCAAAGTCTTCAAGATCCACCTCGAGGTAAAGCGAGTCTTCCAGATTTACAACGTTTACATGATATACACAAAGAAAAATGGATAAAAGATAAGAAAACCCACATAAAAATAGCAAAAGTAACATAAATAGGTTCTTAACTATTTAAGAAAAAACAACAATTTAAACAAGTTAATTCTGAGGTCAAATGGTCGAGATATGTACATTTGAAGTTTAGGTGTTGTTAAAATAGTAATTTGTGAATTAGTGAATTATTTTCACTAAGAAAATTTTTTTACTTCATCAGTGGAGATAGAGGACTCATGGACCTAAACCACGGAGGTGGACCTTATGTGTTAGACACTCGGTCCACCGTGAGCCAAGTGCACCGAGATGGTTCACGAGACATGGGACACATTGCAGCCACGTGGCAAAGGCGTGTTGATGTGGCTACCACACGGGTGACCATGTCGGCACGGCCACCTGGTGTGGTGCCTGAGCCAAGGAGGTTGCCGTTGTAGGCCATGGCGCGCGACGCGAGAGAGGGTGAGCAACAAAGGTTGGTGTGGCGGAGCTCACCGGCGCGATGGGACTGTGAGGAGACGATGGCTATGAGCTTGGTAATAAGGAAGAAGAGGTGGTTGGCTTGGGTTGACGACAAGGATGGAGCTCTAGGGCTTGTCGAGTTTGGGAAGGGCATAGACGAGGTGTAGGGAGGACGATAAAGTTGAAGACGACCTCACCAGGGATTAGGGAGATACCGGCCAATGCCAAGCGGGGGGTGGAGCAGTACAACGACAGCGACGCGTGAAGAGAAGCAGTGTGACAACAGTGAGGTGAGCTTGGCATTTGAGCAGCACGGGAAAGGGGGGATGAGGTCTCGGGCTCCATTTATAGGCCAGTGGGAAAGGCAGAAAGGCACCAGAGAGCTCAAACGACTGCATTAATGGTATCAGTTTGCCATGGGAAGTAAAGTCATCGGTTGAGGGTGATTAAGGGCACGATTAAGCTGTAATTCAAGGAAGAAATGAAGAGGAGTTAGTGGTGGAGTAAAACCCCTCAATCAATTAAGAGAAATGACTGGTGGGGAAGACAAATCGGGCAGGGGAAGGAGCTAGGGTTTCGACTGTAGGAAGCCGGTCGGTCAAAGTTTGGCGATGATAGATAGGTCCTACCTATCATTAGGTGGAGTCGCACAGAACACCCTAGGCTAGCTAGGTTGTGTGGGCGCGCAGGAGGAGGCCGTGGCCTCGGAGGCTTAGGCCGTACGGGCACAGGAGGGAGGTAGCCTGAGTAAGAAAGGAAAGTAAGGAGAAAGGGGAGCGGACCAGATGAAGGAAGGGAGAGGAGGTAGGTTGAAAGCGGCCCAAGAGGAGGGAGGGGATTTTTATTTTATAATAACTCTCTTAATTGTTTTTATTGCTTAAAAATTATTTAGATTGCTCTAAAAATTTCAATAATTTTTTTAGCTATTTGGAGTCATGAGGAATTTAACACAAATTCCAATTTAGAACGTAAAATTTTAGGGTGACTTTAGGGCATGTTTTCCACGCTACATCTAGTGCCAACTTAACATTGTGTGATCTTAATTTGTAGACAAAGTGGTTCATTTTCATTCAGTGATAAAGTAAAGAAAGCAAGCTTCATTTTAATTTCCATTCAAGCTGAAAATGAAAGAAAAAAACACAATGCCCTGTATTGATTTTTTTTTATCAATGAAAAACATGTTGTAACTACCGGTTTGTCAGACCCACCTAGTATAGGATGATAAGCATGATCTTAGACGTTGTGAAAAATGTGCATTACACGTAGCTATTTTTTATATCTATTTATCTTAACCAATTATAATAATTACTTATTTAATTTATTCATCTATTTTATTCTCTCAACTAATCGTAATATTACTCATTTACTTTTATCTATTTTTTTTATAATATGACTAGCTAAATTATAGCTTGGGACGGAGGGAGAAGGCGAGGAGATCTATGTAAAAAAAACGTAGCTGCCGGCGGGCCACAGGCCCACGGCTCACTACTACACCGCCGTCGAAGACTCTGGTTCCCAAAAACCTCTTTTTCGTAGGCCCAGCATTACCACAGCTGCGCTACATGACCGCTGCTCGTTTTGTGGCCATTTCACCACAGGCCACAGCGCGTGCGCTACGTCCCAGCAACCCGTGTACTGTTCACGCCTCGCTCGCCGCTGGCCCGCGCTCCCGTGATCCCGTTGCGGTCCAACTCCGAGGCGCCGCGTGTTCCCGGAGCCAATTTCCTGGGCTGCCGTCTGGCGTGCTCCTACTTGGGCTACGATGCAGCCGGTTGGGTTGAGCACACAACCAGCACTGGCACGGTTCAGCTCCTGCTCGTTGGTCCCATGCCCATTTCACTCTTTTTCATGCACGTGTAGTACGAACCAAGCCCATATGCACACTCACAACTTGTTCTTGGACCTAGTGCCCTTGCAATGGACCAAGTGCAGACATGCACCATCGCTGCTGCCTGCCTGATACGGTGAATCGAGTTACTGTCGCATCTTGTCCGGTCCTATTTTCTCTCCCTTTTATCTATACAGTGGCTATCGTCATGTGTTATCGCATTTAATCGTGTTATCTGATATTGTCATATCCCAATTGGACACAATGCTATATATGACGTAACATCGAGGACAGCAAACCATATTAAGCGGTAGAGCGTGTGCCGATATACACTCATAATAATAAAATAATTATTATTAAAAAGTTAAACGAATATATTATATCTTATTGTGTAAACCTTTAGTATTAAATATTAAAAAAACTATAATAGTAGAACTTAGCAAGGGCTATCACAACTATTAGTAACTTAAGTCTAAGAATAAAACCAAACTCTTTATATCTTTCACCTAAGAAGGAAGAAACAAAAATAATAAAATAGAAAGAGTGAATAATTTTGTACTCGTAAGTCACGAAAAACGTTAGTATGTAAGCTAAAAAAAGAAGGCTAAGTTTATTTTGTAAATATTTTATTTAAAAATATTTTGTAATATCTAAGTGTGAGTTTCACAATTTATTTAGAAAATGACTTATCATCTCGATTCAATACGAGTTGGTTTACAACAAACCAAACATAATAATAAAGTTTTATTATCATTAATAGTTTCTTTTTATTTTACATCTCTTTAACAAACATCACTCTTTAAACCATACATATAAAATTTATCTCGTTCCATTCAGAGCTAAACCAGATTGGCTACTTCTTAAAACCAACCAAGCTTTAGTTTTCGTTTTCTCCTAGAAAGCCTACTCTATGATGCATCCTAGGTTACACAGTCCCATTCCTAACCATCAAAGTCATCCATTACTCAACCAAATCTGACCTTGGTAACGGTTCCCATTCCCATAAATATTTTTCATAAAATACTAGCAAACAAATCTACGTAGATGTTCACGCGTGGAGATTGGTCCACTATGTTGGCCAATGGAGGTTTGATGCAATGTGTCCAAACATACAAAGGCTTGGCAGATCGACTTAACTAGCAAGTCGATAACGGTATAGGCAAATAGCGAGAAATAAAATAAAGAATACATCGGCTATAGAACCGATAGCGCTCTAATTAAAATATACGATAAGCGTTAGAGAGCGAGATTCGATCTCCCAAAGGGATGAGACCTATTGATCACCAATAATGATACTGTTAAAGCCAGCTTTGGTAGATCGGACTGAACTGAGATAGTATAAGGCTAAGGCTAACGGCACGGGAACAATAGAAGTTAGATCGGACATACCGACGGAGGGAACGAGTGAACCTATCGACTGCTATCGGCTACAGGTCCGATGCAAGCATATGAATAAACTCATCAGCTAGTTGAGCTGATAGAAGGAAAGAAACCCGCTAGATCTCGATGCTAGCCCTATTACACATAGTCTTGATAGATCAAACCGAACTGAGATAGTATAAGGCTGAATCTAATAGAACCAAATCGATTGTTAGCGGATTAACGGGCAATATATGTATATTGGTTGAAAAGCTAATACACTAGGCATGGAGCTCGGTATAAAGATAAATCATTGGGTGGCTGCACCGATGAAATATCAAGTAAAGACCCACTGACTTAAGTCTCAATCTATTATCAGCAGTCTGGTAGGTCGGATCTAACTGATACAGCACGAGACTGATGATGGTAAAAGGAGCTCGATAAGCCAATAAATCTCATGCAAATGTGATGTGATATATCTGATTGGACTAAGACGTCGGACCTAACCGATACAACTTTAAATAGAGCGGATACACCAAAATAATGGCAGGACTTACCCTTTTACCGGAATTCAGACCTAATCGATGCAGTCCTGCATCAAGAGCGAGAACCTGCCGATAAAAACCTAGATAAACTAGAGTGGCGATACGCCGAGATTATATTGATCTATGGAGATGAATTATAAGGTTCTAAGGGGTCTATATTTATACCCTGAGGTTACAAAAATCCCATACAAATATGGAATGAACTTTACTAATGATAAAACATAATTTATCTTACAGATAAAATAAAGGCTAACTAAACTTGCATATTTTATTAAATATATTTTACAAAGAAACAACCACCCTGCATTGGCTTCCACGACTCCTCCTCAGATACAGTCTCATTTGAATAGTCTTTCATCTTCAACTGAACTGAATACATCTTTATTTATCCGATTGGCACTTTTCCTGTATCAATCAATCTTTTTCCATAAGCCGACCGACTCTTTGATTTTTTTATAGGATTTACCAAATTTTAGTGTTAACAATGGAATAATCATATTGCATTTGGTCTTAACCGTGGGCATAACTATTTGAACAGTCAAAGCTCTTTAGAGTTTATGCGCTTTACCTACACGTCACGAAACAAACATCGGATACCCGTCAGCACCGAAAGTTTATGATAAGACCTTTCCAAAGCTAACCCATGAATATTTTATGTCACATAGTTAAGCCGAATATCTCAAAATCAAGTATTAGGCAAGTCTCATATATTTATTTATTTATGACACACTAGATCTCTCCTATATCAAACTAATTGCCTTAAAAGATGCTAAAAAATTATCCATCTCGGCCAATAAAGATCCACGATCTCTTTTCTTTATCCCTAGAGTTCCATAACTATTGACATATAAGATTTCTGTATGTTAGCTAATTACTTAGCCATGAGCATCTTATAAATACACATATTATCATACTATAAGCTGCTCAGATTCAATTCCCCATGGAATCAGTCCTTATATGTAATTATAAAACCAAACTACACGGACAAGGTTCCACATCATAGGTTTTTATAAACATTTTCTCTTTTCAAATCCACCGACTCTACGAGTATGGTTTTGCAAAAGGTTTCACAACACAATTTTTCCATAACTACAAGATGTGGTAGTGGTATTTCTGCTTAAGAAGTGAGAATTTCCAAGCACTATTATGATGAAGTTATAAGGATAGAATTTAATAACAATTTAATTATGTACACTAAACATGTAACTTTATAAACAATTATATTTTATAAATTAATATTAATATGATCAAGGTGACTTTCCTTAACAATGGCGGCCTTCAAATCTTTGCGATCTTCGAATCCGAAAAATTTTTAGAACATCACTGTATAAACACAAAAGAAAACTGTTCAAAAACCCTACACATAATATAATAACTATTATAAATAATACAACAATTGGATAGGTCATGATTTTAGAACATTTCTAGAATTTGAATAGAGTCAAACGAAGTTAAAGATACAAACTTTGAAAGATTAATTAAATTTTTAGATTTAAGAAAAATTATTTAAATTAAAAAAAAGAATGTCCTTCTAGAGGTGGTCCTAGATGTGAGTGAGGAGAGTTGAGCTAGGGTGAGTTTCTTATGTCAATATCACATTGATTAAAAAAGGGTTTATTTATTTTATTTAAAAAGGGCTCACGTGTCATAATGGAGAAGAAGGGACTAAGGTGCTACGTGGCTTCACCTGGTTGGACTAGGTGAGCCTGAGCTGTCAGTAACATAAGGGGGAGGATGGTTTTCTTCTTCCTCCTCTTCCTGCTCGTGGCTGCTGACGGGTTTGGCACAATGGCTAGGAGAGGAAAGGTTGGGTGAGGGCGACCAGCATGGGTATGGCGGAAGCCAGCGATGGCACCGCCAATGGCGACGAGTCATGGTGATGTTGCGAGGATTTGTGTTGGCGATGGCCTGAGGTGGAGAGAAAGGAATAGAGAAATGGAAGAGGGTGAGGATGGTGTGATGGCAAAGGAGCTCATCGGGCTTTTATAGCAGAAAGGATAGTGAGGTGGCAATGATATGGATGAGCAATGGTGTAGGATTGGCGACGTGATAGGACGTTGGAGCACGAGGACAGACGGTGACAGAGGTACGGTGTGGTACAGAGTGCTCAGCGACTGGATTCTCAATTATAGGGCCAATCCTAACGTGACGTGGCGCGGCACAGCAGGATTAACGGTAGGGTGCTTCGCACCGTGCATCGTGTTGCGTCATAGCAGATGTGGGTGAAGGAGTGGATCTACTGTACATGGGGACGATGTGGGCGTGCTGACCGACTTGGCAATTTGCCAAGCACGTGACGAGAGAAGAGCTTGCTCCCATCCGATCAGGCTACTTCGTGTCCATAGGGAGGTCTGAATTTGCGAACATTTCTTTTAAGAAAAACATCGTTGATATTGTAATAAGCCCGGATGACCCTTATCTGGGCCGATTTGACTTTGTTTTTCATATGGTAATTACTGGGCTAACAAACAGCCCGTAAGTAGATTCTGTCTAAAGCCGGCCTTCTAGGCTAAATTTTGCCGGTTGCTGCAGGGTTATGAACAAAAAAACTACTAACACACTAAATCATTGATGTAATCTAAACCTACAATATCAACACAGATGACTAATGAACACGATATTTAGAGCATGTTCACATTGCTACCATCTTTAGCCATACCAAATTCTGGCATTGCTAAATTTTAGTATGGTAGCATCCAAACATATCACATACTCCACTCTACCTTACTATGCCAAAATTTGGGAATTTTCTAGAAAATTCTCTACGTAACTCTCCACAAGGATATCTGCCAAGATACCAAACCAAACTACCCCTACATATATTTGTCCTACCAAATTTTAGCGTTATAAAACTTTGCCAAAATTTGATGTTATCAAAATTTGGTAGGATTAATTTTGTCGCCGAAGTGAACACACCATTAACCTTCTCACTGACTTCTGAATAGATCAGGTGCCAAAACAGAAGTACCTTGCTGGCACATTACATCTGAATATCTGATCAAGCAGAGCAGGAGCAGCATATCGGCAACAGAAATATCTCTGCAGCCTGCATGTAAAAGGGGACGCAACGCAAGGCTGAGGTACAACAGTATGGAGTAGCACTTCAAGGTCGCGAGAGGACGACAGCAAAGCTGAGGCAAGCAACACGAACTGTACCGAACGCACGGTACAACAGTCGTCCTCACCTGTCACTGGCTGTGTCCCTGAAACTGCCTGCAAGATCACGCCCAATCTGCTATCCGCATGTTGGCGATCGACGAGATCCCAGCCTGTGGTTGCCGTGCGAAGGCAGTTTCGCTTTACGAAATGTGTCAAGCATGTGCGATCGATCGAACGTAGATATTTGTGGTTGCAACAATATCAGTTTGGCTAGCTAGTCTTTATGCCTAGTTTGTTAGAATATACCGATCTTTCACTGCATAAAATCCTTATTGAAACAATTTGTCTAGAGAGCAAACAAATTCTTTCATCTTTTACGGTTTTACTGGAAACTACATACTCCCTTAAAAATTAACTGTCGCTTTTGACTTTGAGTTACTTAGCTTTGGCCAACAATAATTTTTAATAATTAAATTTTGTAGCATCAAGGTTGTACCATTAAATTTGTTATTGAATATACTTTACTAATATCACACATTTAAACATGTTTTTTTATGTTTCACAAAAATAGCAGTCAAAGTTCATTTACTCTTGATCAAAACCAAAGTATCTATTATTTTTTTAATAATGGAAATGCTTTACATTGTGTAACACCCTAGTTTTAACTTACCTTATTTTAATAAAAATTATAGTTTCAAAAATTTTGAATCTTTATATGTATTACATGTTAAAAATCTTATTTTCCATCATCTAAGACAAAAAATTACGAACAAAGATATCTGGTTTAAAATTTGAATCATGAGGTTTGACTTTTAAACCAACTCCTCATCGAAAAATTTCTTCGAAATTTCTCTAAGTCTGATAATTGAATTTGAATCCGATTCTGGATATCGACTCCACTTCAAAATTCTTCTCAACTAAATCTCCTTAAGTCCCTCCCACAAATTCTTCGAGAAAATCTTAAGTTCAAATTCAAACTTCTTTCAAATCTACAAAAAAATCTCATTAAAAATTCAATTCTAAAAATCCAAAATGGAAAAACTTTTGTTCATTTAGACTGCCTTCCTCTTAGCATAACCCCGTCCCCTCTTTTACCTTCTCCTTCCTTTCCCTTCGCCGATCCAACTGCCAGCTAGCCTAGTTCATTTTCCCTCCCACCTCGCTTTATCAGCCCTCCTAGGCTGCACCTGAGGCCAACCCAAGGCCACCCCTCTCTCTCTTTCACCATCCCACGCCCAAGCTGGTCCACAGCCCAGCTCCCCCTCATCCCCGCAAGCATCCGCTCTGTCGCCACCACGCGCATATGTTAACGCTAAAATTTGGTAAGACCAGGGAAAGATTGGAAAGACGATCGGTTCAGTAAAGAAAAGTCTGATTGCTATAGAAAATAAGCCGATCGAAGGAAGCGAGAAAGTATTCGGTCCAATTATAGAAAACTATCCAAATGAGGTCAAGTCTGAGGAGGAGCCGTAGAACTCACGGTAGGGTGATTTATATATGTAAATTCTATCTTATAATAGAAAAGTTTATTTAGTTTAGTTAACTTCCTTAGAGATATTTTTCTGTTATATTTTTTAGGATGTAACGTCCGATGGTTGTTGTAACCACATCAAACTCTGTAATTACAGGGTATAAATATAGACCCCCTGGAAGCCTGTAAATCATCTCTCGATCAATACAATTTTGGTGCATCGCCACCCTAGCTTGTCTAGGTTTTACCGACGGGGTGTGACTCTCGACGCAAGGCTACATCGGTTAAGTTCGATCTTCAGCGAAAGGATAAGTCCTACCACTATCTCGGTATATCTTGTTTTGTCTAAGACTGCATCTGTTAGGTTCGACCTCTTAGTTAGATCGAGTGTACCACATCACGTCCATGCGAGATCTATCGGTTCACCAAGCTCTCTCTACCGTCGTTCGTCCCGTGCTATATCGGTTAGGTTCGGCATACGAGACAGCCAATAGTAGATTTGAGCCGTAGGCCCATAGGTCTCTGCTCGGCGTTTCATCGGAGTGGTTAGCCGATGAGTTATCCATACCTTGAGCAACATGCCCAGCGTATCGATTTCTCAGCCGATACGCACCCGTCTTCAGAAGACGTCCATCGACCGTTACGCCTAGTGTATTGGGCTTTCGATCGATGTACGTATACCTTCAGAGATGTCTTCTTACCGTACGCTCTACTCCGTCCAAGGCTACATCGATTAGGTTCGACCTCTTAGTCAGATCGAGCATACTTCATCACGTCCATGTGAGGCACACTGACGCGTCAGTCTCCCTCCTCCGTCCACGGTCTCATGCTGCCTCGGTTAGGTTCGACCTACGAGATCGGCGGTGGTGGTTCAACCCAATGCCTCGGCAGGTCTTCGCGCGGCATCTCATCGGAGTGAGTAGCCAATGAGTTATCCTTATCATAGGCCTCGCATTCTTCTCGCATATTGTCTAACAATCGATCCACTAGAAATCGATCCAGACACATCGGATGCTTCCTGGTATTGTCTCGGTTCGGTCCGATCTTCTAGGGCTCACGTCTGACGTGGCCAGCGTCAAGATTTAGCGGGTCTCGTTCCCCATCGCCTCGTGAGGCCGATAGGTTTAGGTGTAGGTCTATCAGACATTCGATCGATAGGTAGACGATGACTTCGCCTCTTTCCTCCCTCATCGTTACATTCGATTTAAGCCTCTGTCGTCTCCGTATCGTTAGTATCTAGCCTCATACTGTTTCGATTTAGTCCGATCTATCGAGGCTGGTCCTAACGGCGCCGTTACCGCGGTTGCTAGCCCACGTGGCTTCGCGGGGAATCGAGCCCCACTCCACACTTTGGATGCCGCGGAGTGTCATCGGCTCTTTGGCCGATAAGTCCTCTAGTATATTCCACGCTTCTCACGCCTCATCAGCTATTCAGCCGATGCTCGAGCGCTGCCTTCCCTACCGGCACCCAGTTGATAGAGTGAGTCGGACAGGCCCACCGGCTCACGGGTCTCATCCTCTCTCATTGTCAATTGCAGGGTTAAATTGGCTGGCACGCTCTCGAACCTCAAAGCTTAAGGACCTGCACTGGAGCTAAGCAGATCTCCTAGGCCTTCACGTGATTGAGCCACCGTCTCTCCCCGGTTAGACCACCGCTCGGTCCGGTCGAACCTTTTCCAATGGACCCGCTGCTTGTCGCGCCCTATGGACCCTACTATGCAGTGCACAGCCACTCCTCCAGCGCCCGTGCACTCGTCCACTTCCCCACGCCATGCTAGCACGCGCACAAGTTATTTAGCGAAATGTCGAACTGCTAGCTAACACGCCGATGCCCGTTCCCATGCGCCCAAACCCCATCCTGCATATCACGCTCTCCCACCACAGCCTCACCGCCCTAGTGCGCCACACTATCACCGTGAATTTCATCGGGTGCCCCCCTCCGCATGCAATCGCATCACATTGTTGTGCCAAGCAAGGCACCCGCCTCCGTGAATCATGTCGTGCCAACTCCATTCCTTCTTGCATGAATCCGGACGACATGCCATGCCATGCCATGCCAAGTTCACCCCTCGTCACCACAAATCCCGCTAGGTGTCTTCCCCACCTCGTGCGATCACATCCACCCCCGCCAGTCCCATGCACATCACATTTGTCCCCTCCGTACTGCACCCGGCCTTCTATAAAAGACACCAATGAGCCCCTCTCCATGCGCTGCTCCTCACTTCTTCCCCTTACCTCCACCTTCCTCTCCTTCATCACCTAAGCCAACATCGCAGTGCCCTTCGGTGCCACCGAGCATGCCACCAGCAATAGCATCATTGCCGATGACCACCGCCTGCCACGCCGTCCGCCCTCGAAGCGCTGTCGTCGCT
The DNA here is from genome assembly GCA_030770085.1 of Oryza coarctata. Taxonomy (NCBI): domain Eukaryota; kingdom Viridiplantae; phylum Streptophyta; class Magnoliopsida; order Poales; family Poaceae; genus Oryza; species Oryza coarctata. The sequence continues at coordinate 13,861,022 of CM061479.1, read as the reverse complement.
CTCACTGCATCGTGCCTCGCGCACTCAACATGAGCAAGAAGAAAACAAGAAGAGCATGAATAAGGAAAAGAGAAAACAAAGAAATGCAAGTAGGATCCACGTAGGCCCTACTCTTTCTAGCCAACCCCGTATACCTGGTCTACAATAGACCCATCTCTCTTCCCTCATAAACGTCCGGACATTATATGCCAGCTCAAGGAAGATTCTTTTTTAATTCTTTTTTACTTTCTAGAAAATACTTTAAACTTCAAAAATTCATATCTTTTTATCCGTAACTCTGTTTAATCATATTCCAATTTTAAAATTCTCCTCTACGCCACAGCACTATTATTTTTAGTTTTTTTTTTATTTTTAATAGTACTCCATGTAATATTTCTTTTTCTAACGTGTAGAGGTCGTGATTGAAGGAGTGTTCACTCTGGATTTTGTTGCACCAAAAACCACCGTGAACCAAGGGAAGCCATTCTTGAAAATTTTAAACCTTTATTTATGAATTAATTTGTTTATAAAGGTGTATTGTTAGATAACACTTTAATCATGTTTTGTCTCGGTTGGTGTGAAATCGATGGACCTAGCTAGTAGTTGCATTTATATTATGAAGGATATTGATGACCCCCATCCTCGTTAACTCCACTAAATATCCACCAATATCGCTATCCCTTGTATACAATTACCGAGGTAGTTGCTTAGCCCGCTTATTATTGTGATGTCATGTGAGAAAACTTAGAACTTTTAAATTTTACTTGAAAATCCGATATGATGTCGGCTTATTTATAAAATAAATATGGTTTCTATTACCTGGATGGTGTATAGTCAGTGCCTTCGTGGCTTGGTTATGTATTATCATTAAGAACTGATTTTTTTGAGAAATTTATCCAAACATATTACAGTGCAATCACATAGGTGTTATGAGATGCGCCTGGCTAAATAATTAGGAAATATTGTATGTCAATAGTTGTGGAACGCTAGGGATAAGGAGATTGTTTTTTGGATTGTACTACCCGAGATGGGTGTTGCTCTGGTCTCTTTTAAGGCGATTGGATAGGTGTAGGAGACATCCCCGGTGTATTCTAAAAAGATGAGAGTATGATACTTGCGTACTATGTGACATGAAGTTTTATGGTTTAGTTTTAAAAAAGCCTTAGCGAGAGCTCCTTTACCAACAGTGTTTGATTGGCAAGTGTTGAATAAAGCGAGAAATTTATGATGTGTGCATAAAATGTACAACCTCTGTAGAGATCTAAACTATTTAAACTATCATGACTATAGTTATGATCAGATGTGAGTTGTTTCTTATAGCGTAGTTTTATTTTTACTAAATTTTTGTGAACATAATTGTTGAGCTGGAAATCATTTTTTAGAGCTCGTCACTGATGGTAGACCTTTGTGGTTAGGAACAGATTTATATGATCTAGATTGTTTTATAGCACCATAGTACTGTAGTACCGAGAAGGCGAGAATGTATCGTGAAAACCTCTTAACTATAAGAAATAGTTATGTGCGAACTATGAAATATTGTTAACTATGAGAAATAGTTAAGATATTATGTTTGTTTAATTGTTAAGTGATGAAAAATTGAAAAGAAACTAATAAAAGGAAGATGAGGAAATGTTGAGAATTTTACTATCAATTATAAATAATGTGACAAGTTGTTATAAATCAACTTGTGAAATAGATCGAGATGTGAGACTCTTTCCGATAATTAAAATTTTGGCTCACTAATATTTTGCAAAATAACTTTTTAAAAAAAAATGTTGCTTTCGCAAAAAAAATTAGCCTCACTTGTCTATCCAAAACATGTCATCTTTCCTCTCTAACTTGATGAGTACGTAAAGTACTCATCCTTGCTTTTATATATATATATATATATATATATATATATATAGGGTTTAGAGAATATGATATCGACCCATTCGCTAAGAACTTCCTTTAAAAACAGGCGGAGTATAAAAACTTTTAGGATTTTAGGCCTAGTTCCTAAACCGTGCCCGTGAAATAAAATAGTTGTCTAAGTGATGTAACTAGTGTATAGCTACTTAAATTGTTTTCATTGTTAGTTTCTGCTTAGTCTCCGTTGTTTTTTTTGCTTTCTTATTATGTTGCTCATCTAGTGTCTGTACATAACAATATTTTATATAACTATTACTCTAAGTGATTTAATAAAAATTAGTTATTTTTTATTCCACTATATAAGCTTATGCATTCTAGAATTGTTAGAGTATTCACAGGTAATTAAGTTAAATTTGGTCTATGTTACTCTATCTTTTATAGCCAGCAGAGTTCGTGTGTCACATATTTTTAGCCTCGGCCATTGGTCGTCGCGTAGCATGTAGAAACTATGCTAACTGCTATTATATTATTATTATTTTGGTAGGTAATATATTATTTTTGCATAAGAATTGTGCTCAAGATTCACTTTTTATTTGATTTCAAGAAAGAAACACAACAGTTGTATTGCAAATATAATTTCAATAAATTATAGCCCCTTGGCAAATGCGCCAGATAATCCTCGAGATTATGAAATAATAAAATAAAAACCGTTTGCAAGAGGAGGTGTTACCCTGTGTTAAGATTTAGAACTGACAGTCTTATAGAACTACATCGGGACTTCGTTTCGGCTGATGGAGTCCTAATAATTAAGAGCTAGTGGTATATATTAATTGTGCGCATATTAGACTCACTGATTAATTATATTATAGTAATGGTAAACAGATAGCAGCCTACATCAAAGTTAGAGCTTCTCCCTGGATTCTTAAGTGTCCGGTAGTGAGATATTGTCAAACTCTGACTAACGACAGTTGTTTACAAGATCATGGGATCAATCATGGGCTCTTCTTCTCCATCCCCATTGGCACGAACCGGAATATTATTGGATTCAGTCATTCAGAAGATCACCTTCGAAATTCAGATTCAGAGAGCGGGAGTAGTCAAGGTGATCAGATGCTGATCAATTGCAAACGATCGTTTACGTGCATCGATTCGCTCAAGATAGTTGGCTCGTAGTAGCTACTAAGTCCACGGGATATGTTTGGCAAGTTCGCATATGATCGATCGAATAATCAACTGGAAGAATGCTTATCAGGAACCACAAAGGGCAAGTTAGTGAGATTAATTAGATTTCTGCGAGAATACAATATATTCAGAGAGACCATCGATCGAGGCTAGAACAAGTAGTCAAAGTGTTAAGAATTAAAATACCTAACCACGAGTGTTGTGTGAACTCAAATCACTCAATGGAAACAGGAAATTAATCTTCCTGTGCCTCCTAATCGAATGGCCTAACTACAGGTTAACCGCGGGTGGTAACATAATTAACCAGTCGTGTGTTCATCTATTGAATTGCATGCACGATCAATTTAACCAAAAATGTAAGCCGGTGAAATAAAAAACCATTCAATTAACTTCTATTCTAATACCTCTCAAACGAGGCTTCCTCAAGCCTCGAGCATAAAATCGGTCAGATTCTTCCGATTTGAGATATCTAGCTTTAATATCATATTGTTATATACATCGATTAGTTTAATAAAAACTTAAGCTAAAGAAAAGACGAATAATTCACTTGTATTCGAACATTCCTCCTCGCGTAAAGCTCCCTCAAACCTCAAGCATACGCTCAATTCACTCAAAAAGTTTAAGCTGATAGAAAAAAAAAGATAATTCACTTGTATTCCAACCCACACAATGTTTATGGGTTATATTTTGTACTACAGATTAAATTCGGTGCTAGCTATAGTTGCTAATATTCACTAGTTGATCGGAGAAAGGAGAAGTGTCACCGTCTCACCGCGAGAGCTAGGTAGCTACGAATGATCTGTATGGATTAGCTAGCTGCCGGTCGATCGACCGAGACCGAGCAACGTAACATGCAGATAGATCGAACTCAAGTAGGGTTGGTTGGTGATGGTTCGATGGATGGATGGATGGATGGGTAAGATAGCTAGGGCAGTACACACGCATGCCAACCACGAGCAATAGAGCCGGCCGGTCCCTGGTATTGATGCAGCTCGCCGGGGAGGCGGGCGACACGGCGCCCGGTCAAATCAGCCCCCGTGGCTGCTGCTCCTCTCCCCAGCGACATGGCCTCCTTTAGCCAACAGTGAAGCGATCGAGCTCGATCGATGATATCTCTATTTCAATTCTCTCTCTTGCTGGCTTAACAGCCGCCATTAACTCCGAAATCAATATCGATCACATCACATTGGCTAGCATGCATAGCGATTATACCATAGCATATATATTAGCATGCATGCGATCGATGCAAGGAGCTGGTCCCTTGACCCGGCCTCAATTAACCTAGCTAGCTTGTAACCACCGGCACTGATGACGATCTATCGATGATGATAGCTACTGCTAGTTAGGCGCCACACCGAAAGGAAATTAATAAGATCTAGCACTACCACCACCACTATTCACTCATCGATTAGTTTATAACACTAATCGATACTAATATTAAAAAAATATTATATTTAGTATGAGTTGATGTTATCGGTATTAAAAATTTCTTTCAGCATGAATTTAAAAAGAAAACATTTCTATCCAACTTAGATGTATGATGTAAGTAAATTGATAAGGTGTAAGAGCTGAGCTCAAAAATCTTGGGTTCAAATCTCACACCCCACATATTTTTTTATCATAATATACACCTTTAATACCGGTTCTTACATTTAATATCGGTTTTTAGAATCTGTACTGAAAATCTCAAGCCATTTAATCTCAGTTTGCTTGCTGGTTTCGCTTTCTAAAACTGGTATTTAAAAGGTTTAAGATGGATACTAAAGCTATTCTCTAACAGTGGTCCGTCGTGGGCCTAGCTTAATTTGCTCATGGTGGCCTCCTCCTGCTTCTACTTGCATGCTCGTACTTTTGCTAGTTGGTGGCCGATCTCGGGAGAGTAGTAGTAGATCTATCTGCTTTCCGATTGATGGCGTTTGTTCGATCGGTTGGGTAAAACACGGCAGGATGTAATGAACAAGCAAGAATCATGCGTGTCAGAGATGGATGTAGTACGAGCGTGTGTACGTGTGCGGTCAATCCGGTCGTGTGCCGACACGTGCGCATGCCGTGCAGTGCAGGGGGGTTTGATGAGTTAGTACTAGCTAGCTAGCTTTGATCCACCCGTTCGTGCGCACCTGTCGCATTAATGCCGTCAAACACGTACTGGGGGTGGTGTGGCTGGATCGTCCTCCCCCTGCTGGTTAATCATGCAGCAAGCTGAGTTTACGCGTGCACGGACTCGACGTACGTACGTGCTGCCCTAGGGCCAGTACATACCGTCAATCTTATAGCTTGGCATGCACCGATCCGATCGATCGATCACTGGATCGAGACTATTACCGGTCAACAGGAGATCGATCATTATATATGCATGCATAGAAAATAAGAGTCCAAGCCAGGCGTACATGCATGTACAATACGTGGTTCTAGCTTTTGCTTGTGTTTAGTATAGTTGGGACCTTGTAATGCACGGTGTATTGCAGAATACAGGGCCACCACCCGCATGCATATGGATGCATGCATCGAAGGAGAAAGAGAAAAGGGGAGGCAGCGGTTAGAGGAGGCAGGCCAGCTAGCCGTGCGCACGTAGCGTACGTGCGGTTGCGGGTGCGCGAGCGTGCATGTGTTAGATGCTGCGTCACTCTCGCAGCTTTTGCATCCCGAGCCCCCCCTTCTCCTCTTACCAATAGCTAGCTTTGAACACAGCGCAAATATAGATGCTTACATAAATGCGAACGCTCATCCCTATCTCTATGAATCAAAAAGTACTTCCACAAACACATCGCTATTAACAGGCATATTATCTGCCATCAAAAGAACGATTTATTTATTGTAATAAAAATAATTATATCCATATAAATATATGATTTAAATTTCGGTTGAACATATTTCACTATAGAGAATCTAACAGGATGGAGCTACTACGCCCACTTCGTGCAGCTAGGTTCGGGCGTGCACGGACGTTATCCGCACGGGCGCGCGGTGGAATTGGAATACGTGATCGATCGATCAGGTGGTCACCCGGGACGCGCGCCTGCCCGGCTGGCCGTGTCCCGTGCGTGGACGCGCGCATGTGGAAGCGAGCGAGCTAGCTAGCTAGGTTAGATTCGTCTTCTTCTTTTTTTTTTGTTCGCTTTGCTAGCTATCGATCGGCTGAGATCGACGCACGGCCTGTGTAACCCGATCGACCGCACGCACAAAGCATGCATACTTATGGGATCGTTGATGACGACACACACATGCACGCACGTACGGTTGCTTATGCAGCGACCCGCGGGAGATACTTCCTAGTTTAATCTCTGCAGGTTGCTCGATCTTTTGCTGGGATTAACTGGTGTTGATGATCAATTAGCATGGAGAATATATATATATATATATATATAGACGATCGAGTTTATATATGGACATATAATTTGACCGCGAGCGCAATGCCGACATGGCACGGCATTAGAACAGTCTGCTACGCTCTGATCAGTAGCTAGCTCATGTGTGCAGTTCAGGTTCTATTAAAACAAGTGCTTAATGCATGCATCCGGCAAGGCTTTTATTCTTTCGGTCGGTCCTTAAAACGGCCCTTGAGATCACGAGAACCTCTGCAACTACCTCGCAAAAAGAAAGAAAAAAAAAACAGAGAGAGGAAAATTTCTACAACTACTAAGTTGCTGCTGCAATGCTGTGTAGGATCATGTGGTGCTCGTTCAGTTCATCTAAAAAAAGATCATGTGCTGCTGACTGAAAAGGCTATGGCTAATCAGATGCTCCTATCTTTTTAGTCATAGCTGGTTGATGAGATACGTACCTGCAAGGGTTTTTCTACAACAACAACTGCTGGGAAATTACTTAAAAACTCAGGCCCAATTAGCTGCCTCATGCTGGCATGCATGCACGCATCTTTTAGCCAGCGCATGCAGTTCATATCAAAATGCATACAATTATCTTGAGATCAAGTACATCCACATACAGTGAATTAACTCTGGCAAAGGCTGCCACACAGTAATCTGCTCCGATGTTCCCATCAGCATTGATGCTGAGCTCATAACTGCGCTGCTTCAATCTCCCCAGCATTACATAGTACCCTGTCGATCGACAAGATCAGAGTTAACTCTCTGATCCTAGGAGCAAAAGCATATATAGCTCTAAGTGAAACGTCACTTACGTCGTCATCAATCATCCACAAGATCATCCTTCTTTCCTGCCTCACGTTCTTCTTCATATAGCTATAACCGAATGTCAAATCGATCGAACGACAGGGGGCGATGACTACGTACGTAGTAGGCATGCATGCATGTCAAAATCTGGCGAGACAGGTTTCACATCAGGCAGCTAGGCAGTAGCAGCAAGCAGATCGACCGGTTGTTAGTTAGTTGCTGCGATTGTACGCCCGTCCGTGTCAAGATCAAAAGGCGAATTAATGGATCAATCAACGCATTGATGCTACGTATTACTACGTATCGGGGGTTGTATTCTCTTTCGGTGTGCTTTGCTGGTAAGCGACATGCGTGCCTAAGGATGAATAGGAACGGCCACCAACATAATCCAACTCCGATGCGGCCCAGGGAGGAACGGAACAGATCAGCAGCTGATGAGCCGAACGATTACATGATTTAATTAGGTGAGAGACGCTGTGCAGGCCGCATGCATGAGACTGCTACTTTCAACGTACGCCTGTTGTTTGGTGGATCCCTGCCTGTTTCAGCTGATAGCACTGTCGATCTAGCTAAGGCCAAACCAACCGGCCATGCATGATCGATCTGCCTGTTCCATGATAAGAACCCATGCCAAACGCTTAATTAGGACTCAGGGTGTACATACTAACTACGCCACAAAAGCTGTTAGGAACAAAAAAATAAAGTTGGAAAAATCAACAATATTACCGAGGGCTATTTGAGTGTAGAATTGTCATTGGGAAAACAGAGGAATTTGATCATTTGTTGCATTGGAATTAAGGTTAGATCACATGTTGAAAATGCCATAGGAGAGAGATGATTTCTTAACTAGTTTCTATTTTTGACTACGTGGTGTGCTACCGTGACTATTAGTATGCGTCCTAGCCCCTCTCCTCCTCTTTCTACCGGTTGACGACCACCCGCTCACTAAACTAATAAAAACTTTCTAGAGACCATGTAAAAAATAATACATTTTATATTTTCAAACGGATGGAGTAAAACATAGCAAAATATGCAATACCAAATTAGTTTTACTAGCATCAACCTGTACATTACATGGTTGTTTTTATAAACAATATCACTGTTAGTAAAATTTTATGTTCTTGGAATTATACCAGCATGGATGAAAAGACTATACAGTCCATGTCAACTGCAAATTTTTAATTTATAATTTATGAATTAAATTCATAAAATACTAAATTGATATTTTTGGATTATTACATTTTATAAAAAAAATTCCAATGCATTTTTCTATTTAAAACAAATTCTTGATATGATCTACAATTATGATATATTAAGATATTATTAATATTTTTTAATTGAATGTAAAGTTTTTAATTCCATTGCTCTACGTGGTGCACACATTATTGTTATTAGTATGATAGAATTTGCCATGTATCTTTTATTAATTTGCAGCAATTTTAAATATTTGTGGTCATTGTAATACAAACCATAATCCAAGTTTCGATGTCTACTTGCATGGGAGCCTACTTAGAGTGCCCTCAGCTTAGTTCATTATTATTGATAGTGTAAACATCTGGAAAGAAAACAAATTTTAATCACGTATATACGTGAGTGAATAAGTTGGTTGAATGTTTTCCTTAAAAATCTCTTTGAAGGATGGTACTATGATTAATAAAAATATAATTAATTAAATATAATCTTTTAATAGTAAATATTTATTATTTTCTAAATCTTAAAGCATTACTCGATTTTTTTCTATCTAATTTCGTAAGTGATAAAAATAATAATTCAAAATTGCTATATATTTGCATCGTGGGACTATCCATCACTCTTTTATTTATTTTTTATTCTCCTAATGATAGCTTCTGCTACATAAGTTATTCCTGTGACTCAATCTATTGAAAAGATGGGATCCATTAATAAGTTTCTGGTAACATAAAAACAGGAGGTAGGCCATTTGTGATATATAGACCGCAGTCCTAGGGTAATTTGGTTCATAGTTTTGCCTCGCTCAGACACGAAGATGGTTGGTTGATCGACGTGGTAGACGGCTGCGTGGTGTGATCGTGCACACGCTCGAGCCGGGAGGTGTGCGGGCGGCTCGTTCCTCGTGCCGATGGAGTCCTGAATAATGTCGATGTAGTAGATTGTATGGTTTACGATAAACCTACAAATGGTTTCATACTCTTGCAAAAAGATAGACAATTTACAACGTAACTAGTTTACCAAGGTGAATGGACTAAGACTTACTAGGGTAAAAAATAAAAGTGTAGTTGTAAAAATAAAGACAATTGTTTTGTTGGATTTCAAAAGGTTTAATTGAATCGGCTATAGCCCATATAAAAAGGATTGACCTTATGCAAACAAAGTATCCTACGTTATTAAGTAGGACTCCAAGAATCTTATACCCATGCAAGGAACACATGAATGACCTAAGGTGAAATTTTATTGGACTCGGACTCAAACCACCCAATGACCATTGCTCATACCGACGTGGGATCTCCAGTCAGACCAGTCGTATAAGCGTGGTCTGGCTGCTGGCTGCTGGCTGCCCGGTCAAATTGTGCCTCAAAGAGTGGTCTAACCGGCCTCTGCGCAGCGCAGAAGATCTGGTCTTTCTCCAAATTTGGTTTCAGTGCACTCTAAACTTAAATAAATACCAAATTTTGGCTGTCAACACAGTAATTAATATTTTTCACATGAAAAAAATTGTCATTTCCTGTCAGAGCTGGACGAAGCAGGAGAGCAGAGTACGAGTGTACCACCACTACCACCCAAAGACTGTGGGTCAGGTCCTTGTCTGGGGAAACCGTGCATCTACGGCCATACTCTTGCTGCACACAGTAGACTCGTACTAGCCGTTCGCTGCAGCGTGAAAGCTCAGCAAGTGAGCGTCACACTGAGCAAGCAACGCCAGCCAGCAGAGAGGCCAGGACGACGACGACACAGGTACGGTACTGGCAGTCTGGCATTCATTCATGCATGGCTAGCTGAAGATGATGATGATCAGAGGCTGCTAGTACTAGTAGCTAGCAGAGCGTTTACATGCAATGCATGGCATGGCAGATTGGCAGTCGGCAGGCAGTGCTCCGGGCAAGCGAGCTGTCGCCGGTGGGGGCAGAACGCGTCGCTGCTCGCTGAACTGGCGCTGCACGTGCTGGCAACACGTGCGGGATCTGCTGCTGCTGCTGCATATGATGGCCAAACGGAAGGGAAAAAATTATCCCGGGCCAGGGGCACGTGAATCCTCTTCCCATCTCCGTGGCCAACCTCACAGCCACACGCACGCGCACTCACCCTGCTACAGCTACAGCGTCCATGGCTAGCTAGCTGTGGGTGACAGACAGGAGGAGGACGGCGACAAGCGGAGGAAATTACTTTTCATGGAGGGGTGAATTGGCGCCGATGGGCGAGCGTACTTTGCCGGCCATGGCGGAGCAGCAGGCAGGGAGGCAGACGAGGCCAGGCCGTTGTGGGGAGAGAGAGAACGACGGCGGCGGCAGAGTGCGGTGGTGCATGTGGGCCGGGGCGCGGCGGGTCGGCCGGCCGGCGGGGCACGGAGCGGGCTCTCGCGATCCACAACGACAGAGTGGCAGAGTTGCAGTACAAAGGAGAGTGATTACACATGTCGGCTTGCGTTGGCCTACGCTGGTTTATGGCAGAAAGCCGATCGGTGTACTGTCAGTCTGTCACTGCCTCCGTCGATCCAACACCCGGTGGATGTATCCACGGTCCCCGCCCGCGGTTAAACAATTGTATCAGCTAGATAAAGGTAACTTAATGCACGTAGAAGAAGCGCGCACACATATATACACCATTATACACTTATACCACATCACACACTCACAAGTTCTCTTCTTTTAACACGTGCTTAAGAAATGCATGCCGATACATGCATTCTCAATTATCGGTATAAAATCATGTAAACGGATTTGATCGATTCAGCTATAGCTTAAAAATAAACGAAATAACTAAAAATAATTTATTTATAAGTATAATATTCAATCTGTATTTTAAAAGCTACAATAAAAATATCTTAAAGTTGACTATAAAATTATATTTTAAATTTAAATTTAAGTTATAATTGATAAGTCGGCAAATAAACGATGCTCGACGCAAAGGACACGGGGTAAAAAGACAGTCTTTACTTATGATTGGACAGAGGCCAACATGGAACCTTGTCGATTAGCGGACAAATGTTTTGTGCAAATGTCTATATTAGTGTTTAAAAACTTTTTGAGTAGTAGTACGAATGATTTACTGGATCATTAATTAGAAATTTCCCAGTTTGGAAGATCATTTCTAATATTACGCATATCAGTGCAAAATAGTAGCAGCACTGAGTATCATAGTATTCCTGCACTACTGCTAGTTCCCAGAAGTCTAGAACTGAAATCAACACCTTGAAAAAGTAGCAGTGCTAATTACTGTGTATTTTTCATCGTAATCCGTGCAAATTTGGTGCACGGAACAGAGAAGTCATTGGAATAATTACAGAGTACCAACAGTAATCAATCCAAACAAAGAAGGAAAAGCTCTTCAAGTGTCAATCAAATATATATAGGAGATTTTTTTAAAAAGTAGATAAACTAGGGTATGACACCTAGGAAGCATCACTTGGAACAATTCCAAGTTTAAATATGATCTACATAGAGAAAACGATTAAAAAAACTTCTGTAAATACATATACATTGTTTTTTTATGCTCTCTAGTAAAAAAATGATATTGGGAGGATCCAACTCAGTTCTTCCAAACGTTAAATAAATCTGACTAGTGGGAGTATTAAGTTTAGGATGGTAGATGTAAATTGCATTAATATTGCTAAATTTTTTGTAGCTACTTACATAGCAACTGAGAAATATGTAGCATGTGGGAGCAGAATACCCTTAAGGTTTTAAAATTTGCATGACTGTAATAAATTAAGATGCATATGCTGCATATGATACAACTTCATCCTCATATAAATGTAGAACTTATTGTTCTTAGGAGGATAAGTCAAATCTCCACCAAGCATTGCGTGGGCCACAAATACAAAATACAATGACTTAGGACCATAGAAGTGGGGAAACATATAGTATAGATGACATAGGGGGCCAGTTGAGAAAAAAATAAAAATTAATTTTGTTGATTAAATGAGCCAATAGATGGACAGAATGCATTGAAAATATAATATCTATGGAGTTTGTTTCCAAAGTGAGGATGGAGGTTTCAGATGCAGCTTTAAATATGATGCACTGCAGAAATATATATAGAAAGAATGATAGAATCCCGTGCATAAAAGGAATGATATAATCAAATTAAAGAAATGAGTTCTTAGAAAAGAAAATGTAAAAAAGAAACAGTGTCAATTTTTATCTTCTTGTTGGGACTTGTAGGGCATCAATTAAACAAATAAGCTGAGACAAGGTAGTACACCACTTATGACAAAAAAAAAAGGTTTTTGCACATGGCAGAGATAATGATAGTTAAATCATGCTGCGTTAATAATGAAAACCAAAGATTAAATAAATGCAATTTCCACTATTAGAGACCAGCACATTCTGGCCAAATAGATCTGAGACCAGGAAAAAAAAGTTTGGCATTGTTATGAAATCTGATGGCAATAGTGGCTACTTTTGTACAATGGCCACTCTCTGTCTTCACTGTAGTTTTTTCATCTCTTCGGTCCCTCATTTCCAAGAGGAAAAAAATATGCTAAAACGTAGGGAATGTTCAGCTTTTGATTGCTCGAAATCCCTGAAAAAGTCCAGTAAAATTACAAAAAAAAACTAAGAAAAAAACCTATAACTAAAGAATCATTATGGATGCAATCATCCAAGAATAGGTCTTTCTGCTTCGTTTGCTAGACACAATCGACCACCATGAACTTTGTGTTGTCAACCGGTGGTCTGGCCATTTCTGCATGCTGCTTGCTTTTGTCGTCGTCGACAATGACGACCACGGCGTAGCCGTCGTCGCAGCCGCCGGTGAGCTCGCGCGCGCGCTCCGTCTGCTCTGCCCAGTCGGTACCGAGAACGGCGCGCAGCATCAGCCACGCGCAGACGAGCTGCGCGGCGAGCATGCCGCCCCACATCCCCCGGAAGTCGAGACCGACGGGCCAGAACGCCAGCGCCAGCGCCACCGGCATGCCGACGCCGTAGAATGCCGAGACGTTGATCCTCGCCGCCTTCTCCGGCCGCGCGCTGCCGCGCAGCACGCCGCACCCGGCCGTCTGCGGGCAGTTGCCCAGCTCGGCCGCTCCGAGCAGCGGCAGCGCGGCGCCCGCCAGCTTCAGGATGGCGTCCTCCGTCGTGAACATCTGCGCCCACGCGGCCCTCACGGACACCGCGAATGCGAACGCCACGAGCCCGAGGGCGGCGCCGAGACCGACGCCAACGCGCGCCACGAGGCGCGCGCGCTCCGGCCTCCCGGCGCCGAGCTCGTGGCCAACGCGCGTGGACACGGCGCAGCCGAGCGAGTGCGGGAAGATGTATATGAGCGAGGTGGTCTGTATCAGCACCCCCATGGCCGCCACCGCCGCCTTGGGGTCGGCGAGCACGCCGCAGAGGAGCACCATGATCTCGTACCACCACCATTCCAGGCAGACCGACATGCAGCTTTGCACGGACAGCCTGACCAGGCTCCACCACTCCTTGACGCCGCCGTCCTCCTCGTCAGCCGGCGCCGCGCACGTTTTCGCCTTGCCGTCGCCGTCATGGCCGTACATTCCCGAGAGGCACACGTACGCCGCGAGGAAGAGCAAGCAGTTGAGGTTGGTGCAGACCGCGCCGAGCGCGACGCCGCGGATGCCGAGGCCGAGGCTGTCCACGAGGACGAAGTTGATGGGCACATGGAGCATCAGCGCGCCGGCGGCGGCGTAGGTGAGAGGGAGAGTGACGGACTGCGCCCGGAGGTAGATTCGGATCGGGTGGAGGAAGCACTGCACGGCGAGGTCGGGGAGGGAGCAGAGGATGTAGGCGTACGCCGTGGCGGCGATGTCCGGGTCCTGGCCGGTGGCGACGAGGACCCGGTGCATGGCCACCCAGAGCACGCTGATGGGGACGCACGCCGCCAGGAGCAGCAGGACGGTGCGCCGAAGAGCGGCGCGGAGAAGGTCAGTCCGCCCCGCGCCGAACGCCTGCCCACAAACAGGGTCCATCCCCCCGGCGAGGCCGGACAGGACAGAGTAGCCGGTGATGTTGGCGAAGCCGAGCGCGAGCGAGCCACCGGCGAGCGGGAGCTGGCCGAGGCGGCCAAGGAAGACCATGGACACCAGGGAGCGCAGGTACAAGAGGATCCCGGCGCCGACCATTGGCCCGGTGAGGCAGAGGATGGACGCCACCTCGCCCAGAACGCCGACGCCGGCGGCAGCCAGCCTCGGGCGATCATGCAACTTCGGATAGCTCGGTGGCACGATGAGGAACTGGTGGTGGCAACATTGCGTCGCCACCTCCTTGTGGCAAATCGCCATTGATGCACGTTTGTTTCGCTGTGCTTTGTGTGCCGGCGGCCTCTGGTTTGTTGCTGCAGAGAGCCGGGCTTTGTGTTGTTCATGGGGATGATGGCTGGACTTGGCTCTATATATAACAGTTGGCTACTCCCAACATTTTTTTTAGATTAGATTTCAGTGGGCCAAATGAAATATTTGAGAAATTGTATGTGTGGCCCACAGTGCAGTGATCCAGCTAGACTCGAAAAAAAAAAGGTATGGTTCTCGATTAATCGAAAAGCTGTAGCTAAAGGGTTGAGCGATTCTTGTTTTTGTATAACCTATGAAATTTCATAGGTGGTTTTTATTGAAGGAAACAAAATATTTCGATGTTGCTCGGAGGCTACAAAGCATTAGCTGTCACCATTTGGATGGTTTAAAACTGAATTACAAGTTCAATACCGATTGTTAGTTAATGGGTCTAAACAACGCTACTCACTTAAATGTCTACTTGTATGGAAGTACGGATTGGTGCACATGTGTGTGTTTTTTTGGTAGAGAGGAGCTTACTAAGAGTTATTTGAAGAGAATTCAATGTATTTATTCTATTCCAGTATATGGTAAAAGGTCAGCTTTATTTATTCACCAAAATATATTATATCATTCCATCTTATGATCAACAAATTTCGAAATATCTTCATGTTATGAAACTAGAGTGAATAATGCTACTTCAAGTCCAAGGTCACAGAGGACTCTAGGTGTTAGCGGTGGTTTAATAAACTAAGAGTCTTTGTATATCTATCTATTAAATATATTATAGGCATGAGCAAAGACTCGTAGCCTCCTTAATAAGTGGATATAGTAACAGTATGAGTTGGATGCATCATGGAGATTATAATACTGATTATTACTACCTCGGTCTATGAGTCTATATGGAGAGAGTACCATAGGACTTGTGTCTTTGACCAAACCTTAAGATAGTCGTAGAGTATCGAACTATCGTAAAATTTTGGGTCTTGCCACCCACCTTCTACCCATTGATAGGTCTTCGACCATTTGGGAGTCTTCGACTTATCGAAGGTCTTGGCTTGTCGTTCTAGGGCTACTCATTGAGAGACCCTTTTGATGTTTGCATAATTGTTGATCGCTCTCCGGTTATTGAAGATCCTATTGCTCTTGAAGTAGTAACAGCTTAAGGCCATGCTCCTACCATTTCTCTTTAGGCAAGAAAGTGGACAAGGGCAGTTATTTGAATTCAAACGTGCAGAAATCACTAGAGACATATGGCATTTCAGTGTTAACCAAGATGTATATTAGGAGGTATATGCCTCCAAATTTTAACACTGTAAGTTACCTATAAGTCTAATTATTAATATTTCCCCAGGAACAAAAAAAGGACTCACCCAGATTAAATTTGTTTTTTACTAATTTCTCAATATTATGCCGTTGATCTTCTGTTATCTGACGAACAGTTCAACCGGACTCTAGCTGAAATTCGGGAGTTCGGCACCTCCTCCTTCGAGGGCGTTGGGCAGCTTAAGATGTGCCGATGCATTCAAGGAAAAGGAAAACAAAACCGTGACAATCTCGCAGTCACATTCATGCGTGCAATGATTTCCAAGTCTACGTATGTTACATTTCCACCGTTCCATTGCTTCATCATTGCAGTACCGATGGCGAAACAACTTTTTGTTTTTTCGGTCACCATTCAGAGTCAGAGATGGTTCGTTGTTTACTACAGAAATTACAAGGAATCAAAATGCATGGCTTTTGCAGAATCTTTGTTTACTATATGTTTTTCCAGCATATAGCTTTATCATTCTTGAAAGGTCAGGTCAGACACCATGTAGAATATTCAGAGATGAAGCCTAAAACTCTGCAGAACGGCAGCATCAGGTCGTCTCAGCACATATCAATAGCATCTGACCTATTATACCTCCAGCGAAGAGCCCGAGCAAGCACCTGAGAGTTTACCCTCAATGGGAAGTATCAATACAGCTCTGAATGTAGCGTTTTAATTTGACTCTGAACAATGTCAAACCACGTTTCAGAAACAATGGATGGTCAACGGGGAATAGAAAATTCAGAAGTGGTTATGCTAGTGTTTGGTCAAATAGTTCCGCCAGGACGCTGAGCTAAGATAACCTGCCATTAAGAGCATGACCATCAATGTGAGCCTACCTGAAGAAAGATTGCAAACTGATACGGGCCAGGAATTATAATTCAAGCCTCCTCGTCCTCGTACTACTGGCAGGGGCTGCTTCATTTCGCAAAAAAGGAGTTTCTTTTGGATTTGCGGTGATTCAGTTCGACCTAACTGAAGATGGAATGATGCTTTTACTGGGGAGGCCGAGGATGTAAACCATTTCCATTACTATTTTTTAAAAATGCTTTGCTGCTGTCTGCGGAGAAATGTGTTAACATGAAATGTCAAACCCTACTGAAAGAAGGTGATCTTGGTGGAAGCAATTATTGTCTTGTAGGTGGCTAGACTAAAATTTCTGTTCTACCGTGACATAGCTTGTGTGATCAACCGAATCCTGTTGATGAACAGGGCATTGATATGATAATCAAACGAAATCTTTCTACTAAGACAGTAACAATGACTTGGCTGAATGCATTGACAATGCGACGTGGATTTCTTATCAATCAAATCAACTTTGCAAGTTGGCATATTTCTATATGTTATCTTCATCGGTAAAGAGCAATCCTTGATAGTATCATATTTTGCAGATCACAATACATGAACAGATACCACTGGACCCTGCAAAAATATGCAGAAGTGCATCTCAAACTTGAGGAGACAAATTTACTACACTCATTTTACACAACAGAGATGAGTAGTTGACAGATTAAACCAGCCTTATTTGTAGTGCTAATTGCAATTTTATTTCAGAGAGTTTGAGAAAACTTCTATGTACAATTGCTGATTTACCACGGTGCTCTCGCTGTCACACAT
This sequence comes from Oryza coarctata, assembly GCA_030770085.1. Taxonomy (NCBI): domain Eukaryota; kingdom Viridiplantae; phylum Streptophyta; class Magnoliopsida; order Poales; family Poaceae; genus Oryza; species Oryza coarctata. Next base: position 13,843,531 of record CM061479.1, on the reverse strand, counting down.
GCCACAACTTCCACGCCAGTGCAGATTCTTCGTGCCTCCTTTCCCTGATGCAGTGATGCAACCTAGAACAGGGAGTCCGTTGATTGATTCCATGAGAATTGTAGGTTTCTTTTCAGCACAAGCTTGCACACAAAGTGGCAGTCACCCATTCAGGAAGCAGAAAAGGTGCAGAGGCATCATGATGAATTGATGCAATGCATGGCCTTTTACAAGGCAAATGTGCTTCCCTGGGATGCAAAATCCATGCAGATGGCTTTCTGCCATGTTAACCGGCCAGACTAGACAGTTTTAACCGGACAGCGACGCAGCATTTCCCTGATAAGGATATGCATGTGCCCTGGAGTATATGAAGCTGCAATGCTTGTGATGATGATGAGGAGGAGCCTCAGCCTGGCACCCACAGAACATGGGGGCGAATTGAATGTCCCAAATGCTTCCAAACAGGTCCGAATTCGATCTCTCAAGGTCCAGGGGAGCTGAGATCAAGACACACATGGGATGGACATCCTTGCCATCCTCATCGCCATTGTTCTCTTTAGGCCTCATCCTATAGCTTACGAGTTACTGCTACAATCCTGACGGACATATATATCTCTGCATGACTGTATCACTGAATAAATCTGTGTGTGTGGACAGGAGTTTGTTTCACTTTCAAGTCTACGTGTCAATGATATCTTCAGTTTTGTCAGCACATTTTGTTTGTCAACTGCGAGACTTCGATCACCCATTACGTCTCATTTCGATTACTAAAATTCCTCGCAATAATCTTTTCTGATTCAGTTGGAGAGAACAGTTGCCATATGTTGAGACGTGTGCACAAGACGTCAGGATGTGTGCAACCTTGTAACCAAGAGATCGGATAAGATTTTACTATACTACTAGTAGTGTGCAAACATTTGCCACAAAAACTGAAGCAGACAGCTCTGGTGTCTGCTCCCGGGAGATTGGAGATCAGGACAACGCATGTCCAACAGTCCTTGGATGTCTCGCTCATCCAAATAAACTCTGCAAAAAACGCAGCAATACCACGTAACTCCCGGCAATTTTCTTACTACAGAATCTTGGTTCATGCACGTCCAACAGTCTGCTGTTTCAACAAAATCTGAATTCCAGACACCGTTTCGAGTTCAGAATATTTCAGAATCCAGAGTACTCCATTCTTTATGCAGTTGCAGGCAAGCTCGTCAGATCTACCGGTGTGCTGGCTAGTTAGGCATAGGTGAGGCCTGGCTAGTGAAGTAGGCCGGTCTCTGCCGATCCAATCCGATTCGATCTCTTCTTGACTTCTTGTACGCGACGCAGCGCCGGCACTGTGCGTTCCGATCAATTCTTAATCCTCTTCTTCTTCCTCCTTTTCTTAGCGATTTTTTTTATTTTTAAAACTTTTTTATTTTTTTATTTTAAAAACAAATCATCACAAATCTTATTTTCAAATCTAAACTTTTAACCATAGTATGGCACGCTGAGGAGTGACAGTACTGTTCTATCACGCTTGATGAATTGACGTGGGTAAAAAATTTAGATATAAAAATAGGTTTTAAGAGATCTATTTTAAAATTTTTAAAAAATAAAAAAAATTCAAAAAATAAAGAAAATTCCCTGTCTTGTCACTTCCGCTCGCTGGTGCCCTACCCAATCAGGACCGTAAAGCTGGTGTTTCAATCATGGCGCGCGTGCATATGCATGCATGGAGGGGACGATTGGCACTGCGGTCAGCAGATGCTCCCCCACCGTGTCCTGCTCATGCTTAGCGACGGATCCTGAAATTTTCTAGAGCCTGGATAGATCACATGGTTTGTCGTCGGTCAGCCAAGAGCAGGGTTTTCCAAACTATCGAATACCGCTTCTGATAGGTTGAAAACCGGTGAAATTTGGATTAGATTCTCCAAAATTTTGAAATTTATTTTTTTATAAAAATTTTTCTGATTTATGTTAAGGACTGAGTAGTTTTTTTCCCTGTTTTATCAACTATAAAATACCTGAGGACTAAGTAATACCACTATCTAGTTGTTTTATTGATAATCGCTTGTTTCTAATAAAAAAAACTAAGTAAAAAATAAACAAATTTGACAAAAACTTAAATTTCAATTTGATTTTTTTTATAAAAAAACTTTAGTAGTTTACTAAGCATTTCCTTAATTAGCATTAGCTTGATAAGTCATATGTCATGATAATCGAGCAATTAACATTGCATTTTCAAACATTTTGTCGGCTTCTTCAGGCATCAACAGTAAAACATATGGTTGTTTAAGGTCATCCACTCTTCTTAAGTCTTAAGCCAACACACCGTAGTGGGCGACATGTGGATCATTTAGGTGTATCTACCTCACACATCATGGAGATTAATAAATTGGTTGGAGGAAAGAGGATGCGCGGGCACACATATACTCCTACTACGTATATTCTAAAAAGATTTTATTTTTTTCACATCATGCTACAAAGCTAAAAATATTATAATACCCTTACCGACTCTAATGTATTTGACTTCTAGTTTTATAAAATCTAATATATTTTTATAAATACTAATGTAATAATTGTTTCATAGTCAAAGCCTTATGCCTTATGGAACAAATAAAGTATGGGCTAAGAAAGGGAGTGGCCAAGGATACTGCTGTCGTGTCCAGGCGCAGCAGCCTCCGGTCCAATACTCCAATCCAATGCCTTGTCGACACGTACCGGGGTAGACGACGACGGCTGTGCGCGCCAAAGTTGCTGTCAAAGAAACGCCAGCATTTATCCATCCATCCACACCACACCGCACCGGCCGTCCGGCCGCAATCGCGGTGCAGGAGTCAATGGCGCGTGCACCCATCGCGCGATCGACCTTTGGCGTGGCACGTACGTACTGGCGACAGTGGTGGCAGCCGAGCAGCACGAGGGCACAGCCTGTGTCTCTGCTGCCCCTCCGGCCATCACTGCTGCACGCCGCCGTCGCAGCAACAAAACCGCACGTTTTTTGTGCCCGCTGCTCGGGCTGATCGCTCGGTCGTCGCCGGCGATCTACACGGTGGACGTTCGAGTCGTCGTCGGCTCGCCCATGCCGCCGCCGCTTTCCCGGCCGATCGATCGATCGATGCGTATCATCAAAGTCTGGCCACACTGGCTTGACTTGTTTGCCTTCGTGTTGCCTTCGTGTGCAGTTGTGCACTGCACACACCAGGGGCTCAAAGACGGTTCGGTCACTGCATGCTCGGTTTCGTCCAGAACTGCGATTATCGCTCGATAACTGATAAAAAAAAAGGTAAAATGCACACAATTTTTACTAAGATTTTTTAAAAAAACTTGAATGGTTTCTCGATTTGTACCAGTTTGATAAGATCAATAATCGAGCAGTTACTATCACAATTTCAAACATGGATACACAAGTAGAGAATGCTTAAATATATTGTGCACACAACAGGATTGCAAAACCAATACCACTCCTAAGTGGTTTCGTCCATAACTGTGATTCTGACTCAGTTACTAATAAACAGATGAAATATGGACAAAGTTTACAATGTTTTTTTAAAAAAAAAAAACTTAGACGGTTTATCTAATGGCTTCTCGATTTTGTACTGGCTTGATAAGATCGACAATCGAGCAGTTACTGTGGCATTTCAAACCCTGCTAGGAAGAAATGCTTAAATGGGGAAGATCGATCCATACATAATTTTCTTTTCAAATACTTGTGCTGAATTCGACATGCTTCTGTACGCGTGGCATTGCTCGAGAATAACTGTAGGCATCATGCTACAGTTATTGTAGCACGGTGCTATTGAAAATCTGGTATCATGAACAATTGTTCTGACTTTTTTTACATAGGTGACGTCTGCTAATTTTGTCTCTGATGATGGGTCATTTTAATTACATCCCGGAATGGTCAGATCATTGGTGCCTTTTATGACCTAAACCCAGTAGACTTTGTGGACTGAGAAAGTTGTGAACTATAGCAAATTGGCAAACCATTCCAGGACGCAAGAACAGACTTGTCAATTTTACTGTCCCATTGCCAGTGCTGTATAATTTGGCAGTCTAACCTGCAGGATCCTATCTTTGATTCTTTCTTCAGCTTGCACTCCCTTGTACTCAACAAATATCTCACATATGCATTCAAGAGCTCCTGTCCAAGTCTGAAACGAGAGAGGACTCCAAGTCCATTTGCTCAGGATAATGTTAGGGCAACCTCCCGGCCAATGTCGTCGCGATCGACGAGGTGCATACGGCTCAAACCGGAGGGCTCCACTTACTACTACTACTCGTTCATGGAGGAGAGCAAGATTAACAGTTGCTCTGTTGGATTGTTCGAAGTGTACGAGGCAGGTTTTTATCAGAAATCACTTCATGCATGACAGCCAATCTGCATCCATCATTCGGCGCATGAAAGCTAGGCACCAAAGTTTTCAGGGTTGGCGAAGTTTTTTTTTGGGGGGAGAAAAAGGTGGTAAAGTTTGACATGTTTGACCATGTATGTAGTAGGGTTTACACACCTAACCTGCACGATGCGAGATCAAAATCCTACTAGTTCGGTATAACCACTGAATCCCTATTGGTAACTGTGCCCCATATGGGCAGAACAGTACGCTTCACTCTCTCCTTTCCCTTTTCTCAATCTTTACTTTTTTTCACACGCATGCTTCTTCAACTATTAAACGAAATGTTTTTTAAAAAAATCATAGAAAATTTGTTTTAAAAAATATATTGATTTATTTTTAAGTTTTTAAGCTAATATTTAATTAATTATACGTTAATCCGTTCTTCCATTTTACATGTGACAGAAGAATATTTTTCCAACCGTAGAAAACGAACAGCCTAATATGCATACTATGGATTGCCAAATTAACAACAATGTGTGTTTCTTTCGAGAACACAGCACACTAAAGTAGTACTATTAGCACTAATATTAAATTGGATGATTGGAGGATGAATGGAGGTACGAAATTGGAACTTTTAATCTGCTTTTCATGTCCTGCACTTCTTGATCGCTGCATTTCTTTTGAAGGGACCTATCTTTGGCCTGTAGTTTGAGCTGGCATGTTCTACGCTGCACTGTAGCATAGTTAATGGATACAAGAGGACAGAGTACATATGACCAGTGACGAAATTATCTGATAAGATGTCAAGGGAGAAAGAAAATGCTTGTTTCATACTAGTACTTCTACTGCTATATAAACTTGTGTTTCTGAATGAGTCTAGAAAGGCTACTTTTCTTGAGGCACATGCAGAGTTGGAATGCAAAGTCATTGAAGAGAGAAACCTTCCAAGATGCGGCCATGATCATCAGGTCCCATCATGAATGAATGGATGGTTTATCCGGCCATGCTACGAGCAAACGCCAGATTCTGATTTACACCCAAAGTACTACTGATAGTACTATCAGAAAAGAAATATATGTGTCGCAAGTTGGACGAACAGTGAGAACAGTAAAAGCACCAACGTTGCCAGTCAGGATATTCAGGCCGGGGTTGGTCGTTCAGATCTGACCTGACCTGACGTGACGCAGAATTTGCTGCATGTCGCATTTGCTGAAGCAGGAATGAGTAATCCTGGACTTGAGCCGGTGGCCACAAACAGCTGGTACTGGTAGGCAGGCAGGCGTTCCTGCTTCTTGGAGCATCCAGATTCGGTCGTGTTTCCTGCTCAAAATGGACTGTTTTGCCTGTGGATTCCATTGAAATCCTCCCATTCTGATCACAATTCGGAGCCGCTTGTTTGCAGTTGAGAGCAGAGAGAACGGATGCGCTACTGTTCAGTTCAGTTGTTGAGTATACTCGAGTGTAGTACAACGAAGTGTAATTTCACGCGCTGCCTCCCGTGACGTGAGAAGAATCTGTGGCCCACAAGCACGTAGGAGGCCGCGGCCCATTACGTGGGCGACGGCAAGGCCAACCTTAGTGGACTCTAATGTTTATTTTTATTTTTATTTCCGTAGATGTTAAGGATGGATGAGATGAGAGGTGATTATGATTGATTGGAATAAAAAAAAAGCTGGATAAATTAAACGAGGGTTGGCTATGATGTGTTGAAATGAGAAATAAGGTAAGATGTTTTTATATCCTTGGACAATTTCAAATTTGAAAAGACTAAGTATAAAGAGGTTATAAATAGAAAGGTTTAAGTCAGTTTAGACTTACACCTTTGACAGCTCTTTGCGAGAGAGTTAGGACTACATACGTTAGGTTGTACTAGGCTTGATTGCAATGAAATTTTACTTTGCTTGTCAAAATTCAAATTCTTGTTTGATTTTTTTTTCTAATGGGTATTGCCTCCCCTCCTTTTACATGCCATGGTGATGAGTTTCTTTCCTCCCCATTACTTATTTGGTTCTTGATTTATCCTTGTGATATATGGGTGGGGGTTTTATCTTTCCTCTCCACCTTAGACCTAGAGCTTTCTTTTCAGTGTGCGTTAGAGATTTAAGATTTGAAGAGCTTGTGGAACTAGGGTTATTGTGAGCAATTGGAGACCAACATCACGGCTTCATCATTGAGCTTATTACTCTTTAAGAATGCCCTCCTAACCGGTTAGGCATTGCCCACGAGTATTCAATTGTTGTGGATAACTCAAAAAAGTTTATGAAAATTTTTCCTCACCTCTGTAACAAAAGATGTAATTGAGTAAGAACCAAACTTAATTTTAGAGATTGCTTAGTAGAGCAAACTTTATCAAAGTTAGTAGCGCATTGTCCAATGTTGAGACATTGGTGGTCACTTGGAAACAAAGATTAATCTTAATGGTTGCTTAGAGAATAAAACTTTATTTTTTATGCTTGTTTGATAAAACTTGGGATCGAGAGAGATTTGGCTCCTCTGAGGCCTTCAATGAAGATGTAGGATCATTGGGATCCAAACTTTGATGAAAATTTGTGTCTTCCGCTCTCTCTTGTATTATCTTTGTGTTCTTGCTTATTATCTGTTGTCTACGTACTTTGTGTGGTAGGTATTGTCCTAGTTGCATCACCTTCAAGAGATTCAACATAGGGATCGAAAGTTTCAATCAATCTTTTTATGCAAGACAGTGAAGGCCAATCGAAATTTCTAATAGCTGGGATCGGAAGTTCTGGTGTCAAGTTTGATTCCATTTTGTTTCCCACAAAGGGGATTCAACAAAGGCAAACTTTTTTCCCAAAATAGGAGTTGCAAGAAATGTGAATAAGTAGGAACACATATGTAACAACTAAGTACAGGGAAAGCTAAAGAAACCACAAGGAAATCAAGAGGGAAACACTGATTCACCAAAGTTCGAATCCTAGATATTCTACTTCTCCATTGAGGGACTCTAAGGAGCTGGGTCTTTCACAATTCCAAGCCTCACCAAACAACCACAAAGATTGAGCTTGATATATACTCAATTTACCCATTTTCCTTTCAGAGGTAAAGTTGATCCTTTACAAATTTTCTAGGTTGTCTACAAAGTCCAGATGCTTGCGGAAGATGCCTAGTCGATTGGGAGGATGACCTCCAAGAGTAATAAGTGAAGAATTTAGGTCACATGTGTTTTGGTAATTAATTATAAGTATCTTTTGTGGACTAATTATTTTTATTTCAGAGAAATATTATGTTAGGTCCACATGTTACAGACGCCAAGGATGTATGACCACAGATTAAAATTTGATTGTGCAAAGAACAAGGAACTAATGGTGATGAAATTAGCCTAGGGTTTTCGATCGAGGAGTTGGAGGTGATCGATTAGGCTAGTTATTTATTTTATAGCTTTATTGTACTATCAAGAAGGGTAGCTTCTTAGCTAAAGATGATCATGTGCCATATTAGGTCATATGTATGAGGGTATACTTGATTTGGTTTTGATCAAGTTCTTTAGCCGATCTAACCTTGTGCTGCTACTGGTGGCTAAGTCCTAGAGGCCAGTCTAACTAGTCAGGCTATGGTGGTTGCACCACGGTGGTCTTAACCAGGCATTTGGCCAGTCAAACCTAGTGCTTCCTAAACCGTCCTGGCATCAGCTTAGACGTCGCTAGTCAGACTAGTCCCCCTGTGGCGGTCATACCAAGAGTGCATTAAATGCATAGCAACGGCTAGTCTTCTAGGCATTCCACCGATGGCCGGTATGACCGGCCCTAGGACGGTCTGACTGGTAGGTACCTAAGGTTAGATATTTTGACCGCAACAGTTAATTTAATGGGTAAAGTATTTATGCCCCCTCCTCTTACCAAGCTAGTTCTTTTGGCACTTCTTTCATTTTACTAGAGCCCTTACATTTATTCTTACACCACTTAAAGCACATTTTCTTCTTTGTGGGTGTTGCAGAGTAGATTGAGCTAATACAAGTACATTGCATTATTGATTGAGCTAATACAGCACTTGATCATCCTAAGCTAGGTTGCTATTTGTTACTCTTGGAGGTTGTCGTCTCCTAGATGGCTTGGAGGAGTTGATACAGTGACCTCTACAAGTTGATCATGGATAGGGTCCACTAGTGATTGTGAGTGGCTTAGTGTTTATCACCTCTGAAGTGAAGAAACGACAACCCTAATGATCAAGACTTGTGTAGATCACTTTGGAGCTATCTCCAACATCGCTCATCTCTTAATGAAGATGTTTGGATGTATGGTGGTTAGAGCGGTTAAGTTGGGCTCGTCTCAACGGTGAGTAGGAAACCAGTGAGTTTCTAAACATTGAATGAAAAATTCCTTATGTCTTCTCTCCTTTACTTTGTTTAATTTACATTTTTGTAATTTACTTTACTATAGACTACTATAGCCACTATCACCCTAAGCTTGCAGAACTTCTTTAGTGTAGTTAGTATTTACTCCTTGATCCAAGTCTAGACTTAGTTTATATTTATTTAAGTGCAATTAACTTTTTAAACCGCCTATACATTCCCTCTAGATGGCATGGTGATCCTACAATAAGCTCAATGATGAAGGCCCAACGCCGACCTCCAAGTGTTCAACACAACCATAGTCTCACAAGCTCTCTAGATCTCAACCCCAACCAAATCTCACAAATGAAGCTCTAGATCTAAGGTGGAGTGGGAATAGAATCCCTAGAAAGCCTATGACAATAGGTCTAAAAGATGTGATACCCAACCCCTCAAAGTGAGGGTGGGAGAGTTAATTACTCGCACCCTCCACAAATTAATCACTGCTCACAAATTTAAATACCATAATTTTTGGTACAAAGTGACCAAAACTTCCGATCGACAATTGGAATTCTACTAGAGAAGGTGGAACAGAACTTCCGACAAAAGCCACCAGAACTTCCGGTCAAGCCTCTCGACTAGATAAAGAGCTCTAGTAGAAGGTTCTGTTGTAACTATTGAAACTTCCGATCAAACTCCATCACTTATCCCATGTTCCCATGTGATTGTGGTGCTTTCTATCCATGTGAGGGATGGGTGTGTGTATGTATTCATATGGGTAAATACGCGTGTTATGAGTCTATGAGTTTGTAATGTGTTTTAAAAATAAATGGCGTTAACAAATTTAGCCTTCCGTATATTCTGAGGGAACGGTTGACGGTGACCAGCACTGCTACGTGGGCCATTTATATACAGTAACTGAATCATTTTATGCAAAGCATGAATCATCTATCTATCTATTGAACATTTTGTAAAGAAGCTATTACATTTGCTTTAGAGACTAAACAATATCACATTAATTCGAAAAAAAGAAAAATGTCTTAACAGATTATGACCAACACGTTCGCTTTAAGCTTTAGAGACTAGAAATTACCACATTAATCCGAGAAAAAGAAAAAATATCTTAATTATTTAATTATGGTATGTCTAGATTATAATAATGGTATAGATTGATTGATATAATTATATATAAAACATAATTATATCTATATAAATAGATGTTAAGAGTTATATATAAAATCCAAAACTCATATAAGTATAAGTCAAAAGTTATATATAAATTTCTAATATATTTTTATACATACATCTCTCTCTATATATAATTTTAGAGTTATACTAAATCTAACTCCATGTGAATATATTATCTATAAAAAAAACGTAGATTACACGCGGCGACTGGCGATAAAACTAGCCGAGTAGGATTCCTGGTGCGTGTATCCGAGCCCAACAAGAGCTATGGTGCTTCTCGTATATACTAGATCGGGTTTTGAGTTTAGGGTATAGCAAATCAAAGGCGGAGGGAAGCAGGTCGATCGAGGGGCATGGAAGGCAATCGTCGGTTCCTCTATCGGAAACATGAGCACGGCAACGGCAAGCAGAAGCAGCAGCAGGATGTTGATCAGGCACAGGCCCAAGCTCTCGCTGGAAAACCTCCCCGAGGTACGATACGACCACATTATATACTATACTGCTCTTTCTCTGACAGAGTAGCAACCAAATATACATGTGTTGGTTCACTAATCACTACTTACGTAGTACTAGAAAATTTGTCATCCATGCAATGCAAATATCACACGATAGTTACATTGAACTAATATAAATTAACAGATCATTTGGATATGGCGCCATGCAAAAACGTTTTACTCATGATCGAGTTGTGCTGTTAATTTGTAGGACCTGCTATGCAGTATAATATCGCAGCTGACACTGAAAGAAGCAGGGAGGACAAGCGTTCTTTCTTCTCGATGAAGGAAACGTTGGACACATCACTTCAATCTTTGCTTTGATGGCTCCAAATTTCCTTGCTGCAACGCAGAAAGCTTCGTCGCCCATGTCAACACCGTGTTGCAACGGCACAGCTGCTTATGTGTGGATAAATTTGAGGTTAAGCCTGCTGCACTGTGGAAGCAGCACGGCGTTCACTTGGAAAGATGGGTCGACTTCATCGTTGCATCCAAGGCGAAGCATGTCATCCTTGAACTGAGCTCATCGATCAGCTTCCCAATTAACCTTCTTGATGGTCAGAATGGGTCGTTCATCATGTCTCTCAGCCTCTCCGATGTGTCGTTGAAGCTGCCACCTGGTTTTCCGGGCTTTAAAAACTTACGAAAGCTCAAGCTGGATTGTGTGAATGGCTTACAGGATAATCTCAGTATCTTCCTGGCAAATTGCCCTGCCCTTGAGTGGTTTGCCATTCTTCGTTGTGCCCTGCCTAACTTAAATGTAGCTCATCCTTTATGCAACCTGCAATACTTGTTGGTCGGTATGACCTGCAAAGTATAATGTTGCGTGCAATGAACCTCAGCATTTTTCTACCAGGGTAATCAAGTAACAATTAGACTTGATGATTCCTTGAAGCTATCACAGGCACATCAGACTTTACTCGAGGACTGATGTTATGAACTACATTTTGAACGAAATCCCTTGCCCGCTGTTTCATGTAGATCGGCTGTTCATAACATTTTACATGGATACTAAGGTTTGACACTGTCAAGCACTATATATTTCTTGCTCTGGAGTGTGAAAGTAGGTTTATTGATTTCCTTTTCACCTTTTAATCTATTTCAGATAACTGGATTATTGACCAATAACCCTTGCAAATTTATGCACTTGAGGCATCTGGTACTGGAATTTCACATGGATGGAGACCCCAAGAATGCACTGATCATCCTTCGTTTGACTTACCTTCTGGAGGCATGCCCTCATTTAAAGCACCTTGTATTAGACGCAAGTGCTACACCCATTAATTTTCAGTCTGATTGATATTTGTTTTTTTCTTTTTGCATTGGTACACTACTTTATATGATACTTATACTAGAAGTTATATATGTTTGATTTCTTGTTCTCATTCACGTCTATTTAAATTCCTCACCGCAATTGATTAACAATTTTCATGTTATAATTCCATATGTAGTACTACTAGCCAAGAGGCTAGAATTTTTCTACAAAGGGCTGTGGACATAGAATTCTTTTAAGACTTTAGAGTACTTTTAAGATTTTCTTTTTGCAGATTTTATTTGGGCAGCTAGCATGATTGAAACATCCACTGGTGCCAAACTGTCAAACACCAGCGGCTTTTCTTCTGAACCGATAGCGGAATTGTTTTTATTGCCGGTTTAGAAGGGTTGGGATTGGTGGTTCAATAATAATGATCATTATTTTTTCACTTTATATCAAATTTTATGGAATCTATGTAAACTTATTGATGTCTGATCAATGCAGATGAAGATAAATGATGGAAGCCGTTGTTTGTGAGGACAACGACCAACTGTTTCAGCCCACGCGTGCATCATCACCACCTTAGGAGGGTCCACATGTCAGGGGGGTTTGGATATGCAGGTCAACTGGAGCTTAAAAAATGCATCCTTCTAAGTGCCAGCGCCCTTGAGCTTATGACCCTTGATATATCAACGGAGAGATATCCGGACGAATGCTGGCCTCCAGATCCTCGTTTTGTTTTAAAGCTCGAGAAATTTGCCAAAAACTATCTGGATCCTCAGGGTGTACACAATGGTGTCTTGAAAATTTTAGGGTCCTTTACTACTTAATTGTTAGGATGTGGTTGCATTGCAATGAACAATATGGTTGTTTTGTCTGTCGATTGGGGGATCTGGTGGCCAAAACACGAGGATATATAGCAGACTGGGCGTGATCTTGTAGGCCGTTTCAGGGACACCATCAGTGACAGGTGAGGACGACTCCATCTCTTAGAGCATGTGCAAGGAGACGTGGGAATAATTGAATGGATTATGAACAGACGACGTATGGATGGACTAAACATTATAAAGCTTAGAAAAAGCTATCTAAGCAATGCTAAAAGATTTTAGAAATCATACTTTTAAATGCATGGCACGAATAACCCATACCTTGATCCATTACTGCAGTTGCTGTAATCAGTTGTCGTCTTGTTCAGAACTCTGAAGGATGAAAAATTTAGGGTTCGGTAGTAGTCTGGCCTTAGACAAAATCTACTTGTGGGCTATTTGTTAGACCAATTACTCGGCCGAGATAACCTTGCATGTGGGCATAGTTCTGGATAACGGGCCTGCGACCAAGAAATGCAGGCCGATCATGGTTTTAATTTACATGTCCATGATCTTCCCAAAAGAAAATAGTGAGTAAATCAATACTTCCATTATGAAGTTGGAGACGAACTGAGATTGTAACAGAGTTCATGTTCGTGCAGGCATCACGGTCCAGCCGCCACAACACTATTACGTCGAGTGGAACAAGCTAGGCATCGCATTGCTCGCGCCATATCTACAGTGTTCGCTTGTGATCCTACCCTTGATGCTGACGCGCTAGAAATCCTCGTCGAGGCCGAAGGTGGATGGCACGATCAGAGACGACGACACCCTGAACAGCGTCTCGACGCCGGCGGAGTCGAGGCCGTCGAAGCGGACCAAGACGTCCTCAGCTCGAACATTGGCGTTAGCGGCGGCGGCGGCCGCCCTCGCCATGACGTGCCGCAGGTTCTTGCTCAGCCTGGCCCTCGCCGGGGAGGAGGCGGCTGCCGCGTCGCCTTGCCGGCCGCCGTCCGCGACGAAGTTGGTGCGCGCGTGCTCCCCGCGCAGCACGCGCGCCGCCTCCTCCGTCGTGTCGAATGTGCCGAGCCACAGGCGCACCCGCTGCGCCGAGTCCTTGATCTCGGCGACCCACCGCCCCGATGGCCGCTGTCGAATACCTACGAAGCGGCGACCACGGCACGCCTTCGCCGCGACGACGCCACCGCCCATGACCACCTTGCCGCTCTCCTGTGCCGCCATGAGCGCGCTCTCCTGAGCTGAGCTGGATATATAGCACGTGTGACTTAGTGTCAGCTTAAGCACTTAGCTAGATGTAGATCAAGCACTGTCCTGAGTTGACACAAAGCTGCTAGCTTTGCAATTTTCCTGCGTATATATACACTCGGAGAGAAGTATAATATTGAATATATACAAGGACACCAAAAGAGTTGGAAGGCATCTGCTAGCAGCTAAATCTGCTCTGATCCCTCTGTCTTCTCTAGTTCTGTTCTGCATGACGTCTTGTTTGGAGCTACTATCTCCTGGTCGGATTGGAGTAACAAGGATATGCTCCAATTCTTGGTCAGTTAACCTCTTGCAAGTATTGGCCATTAATTTGGATGCGAGCAAGAATGCAAAAATGTTGTTTAATCTGCTCAAATATTTTTCTTCCTATCCATATGATTGCCCACTCGTGTTCTTCAGTTTGTTTTAGAACAAACCTCACTGTGCTTGTGAAGTCAAAGCTTGTCATCTTCCAGTGCTAGATGCTCAATGAGGACTAAAAAATCTCACCCGTTTTTGTGTCAGATTGGCCTTATGATGATCGATCGATTGCAGGCTTGTCATCCTCTGAATTCGTACGTGTTTGTTGCCATCTGTCGCTCCACGTCGCGCTGCCAAGTGTACAACAGCGTTAATGGTATCACAAAATTCAGAAATAACAAATACGGTCGTCGACATCATTCTCGAGATGGGAAGAAAAATAAATCCGTACCAATTTGCAATGAGATCATGGGAGAATATACTCGTTACGAACGCTGGCCGTATACTGCGTATTGCAGGAAATGGAGAGTAGTATAATCTCCCATAGGCCTTGATTAACACTAAACATTCCATGGCGAGAAAGATGTTTTTTGGTGTCTTGTTGGAGGTCACTATCATGGCTGCTGCCGACGAATTCAGACAAGTGAATAGCACATAATGAAATGTGTCTGGCAATCCATGCTAGACCCAGCTGAAAGATCGAGTAAGAAAAACTAGACAAACGAGTAATCATGGAATACAGGTATTTCTATCCAGCAGTGTATATCATCGAATGGAGTAGTTTAAGATCTTTCTACATATTTAGCTGTATCTGCTAAGTTGCAAACAGTGATATTTGAACTTGAGATATTCATATGGGCTAAGCTTCAGATGCAGATGATGGTGACCTGCTTCGGCTTGAGCTTTCTGATTTTTTTTTGTGCTGAAATGGGCTGTTGGGTTTTGCGTTCTGGCATAGTTAGATCGTAAATTGGAAGACCAGAATCTGCAAACTCTACGTTGGACCGATGGAGAACAGTTCAGGGTAGCCTTCAACGCGTTTGGACAGTGTCGACGAGTCAACATATTTGATTCAAGAAACGGTCCAAGAAGCTTCTATTGTGATGTCATGGCGTTCTCGTCGGCTGTGACGAAATCACCGTATCGTCCCTAGCGGTCATCGTTGGAATTTTTTTTTGATTTTCATCAATTTTATTTTTTAAATAACATTGCCACATTATAAATGGTATGCGTGGGCTAGTGGGTCAGTATTGTTTGGTTATACAGGCGAGCTAGCATGGTAAAAAATATAAAAATATTTTGGAGTTTTAGTTTTCAAACTAAAAAATAATAAAAAGGTTTAAAAATAATAAAAATCATTATTATTGACATAGCAGTATCTGCATGAAGAGCTCCCTGCAGAGTCGAGAGGGGGCATGTAGGTTTGACCCGAGAAAACATTGACTTTCTGGAAGGGCCAAGAGCAATGTCAGCGCTTGTATTTTAATGGTTGTGGAACTGCAAATATCTGGTCGGTCAAAGGCGTGCGTTTCCCTGAAGTCAGGCATCGTCACGCCAACTTCAGAAAGCCAAAATTTCCATTTGCCTGTTCAACTGAAACAGGAGGCAACCCCAGCTTTTGCCACTGAGTTGACTACCTGTTTGAACACTCTTACGTCAGTGCTGACCTCAAATGGAGTCTTTTCTTTTTCTTTTTTGCCTTCCCTTGTTCTTAATTGCTCTGTGAATTGATGGAGAAATCATAGGTTGCTCATTGACTCATGTGCACTTGGTCAGCAAAGAGCTAAGCAGCTGGGCTCAAATTACTTTCGACTCCAAATTAAGTTCAGCCCAGCTGCTGACTACTGTAGTATTCTTTTCTTAGCCGGGATGCAAAACAATCATGCGAGTACTCCTATGTGACCAGGTGAATTTCTGATGCATTCTCTGTGAGCAGAGGAGTGCAGGTCACAGATCAGCCGATTTTTCAGTGGAGCATATGAACCACACATCGCTTTCCTGGAACGCTCTCTGCTGCTACTCCAGTAGCTTACCAAGGGCGGTCAATACTCGCCGTGATTTTGCGAAAAATGACATCGAGGCTTACGCAACAGACTCCATCGGCAACAGCTGCGACATGTCCTATCATAGCTTAACCGGTGGCGATCGTTTCTGCGTTGCGGCTACGCACAACGGAAACGTGCACGCCTTTGCTGAGAGCCGGAGGCGCCGTATAAGAGCAAACGAATATCACCAATGGCCCATTGATTTAAAGTAAAAGCATAGAAATTTTACAGAATTTTCTTTTTATAGGATTTTTTTTTCTAAATGGTTCTTTAAAACAAAGAAATAAATTGTTGATACTATTGCATCCAATGAACTTCATATGAAATGTCTCATTCTATACTGATGCTAGAGGAAATTTAACTTAATATACTATGTCTTGAAAAGTTTTCTTTGAATTTTTATCTCTTCTTAAATTTATATGTTTTTTTCGCATTTTAATTAAACAGTCGTTCATGTATTTTTCTATAATTTATAATTGTTTGTTTTGTATTTGTATTGCTGCCAAATTTTTGTGTTTTTTTCTTTATGTTTCTCCGTTTTATTTTTTATTATTTGATTTTTTTATCGTTACAAACACATATATAAAAAATTTTATTTATAAATTATTTTTTAATTATTAGTTGTTTCGCTTATGCGTATTTATTAACGTCAAAATTTGGTAGACCCGCAAATAAGATCGATCGATACATGGAGAGCCAATCAGGTTATGGAAAAATATCGATTGATACAAGAAAAGAATCGATCGGATGGATGAAGATGGATTTGGTTCAATCAAAAAAGATTATTTAGATAGGACCAGGTATGAGGAGTCTTGAAAACGACGGCAGTATATAAATTATAAGATAATCAACTTTAATAGAAATTTTATTTTCTGATTAGTAAAGATCGTCTAAAAATTGTTTGTAACCATATTGAATTCTTATAACCCTAAAATATAAAAATAGTTCCTTTGGAATCCACACAAATTAATATACAATCTCAATATATCGTCACCCTAGCTCATCTAGATTTTTTTCGGTGAGTTCTAGCTATTGATATAGGGATACATCAGTTAAGTCCGATATCTAACAAAGGGATAAGTCCTGCTACTATCCTGATGTGTCTATTTTATCTAAGGCTGTATCGGTTAGGTCCGATATCTTAGTCTGATCGAAAATACCACATCACGCTCGTATGAGGTCTATCGGCTTATCGAGCTCATTCTAACATATCGGTATCATGCTGCATCGGTTAAGTCTGATCTCGACTTGTGGTAGTAGATCAAGCTGTAAGTTGGTAGATTTTTACGTGACGTTTTATCGAAGCGGCTAGCTGATGAGTTATCCTTATGCTATGTTTCACGCCTAATGTATCGGTTGTTCAGCTAATATATATATATATATATATATATATCTTCGACGATTAATCCATTAGCGATCGATCCGGTTCCGTCGAATTCATCCTGATATTGTCTCGGTTAGATCCAATCTATCAAAGTTATATCCGATAGAGCTAGCATCAGGATCTAGCAAGTTTTGTTCTCCTCATCGGCTCAGATAGCCGATGAGTTTACTTATATGACTATATCGGATCCTCGGCTGATAGTAGTCAATGAGTTTACTCGTTTCTTCCATCAACACATCCAATCTAGCATCCATTGTTTTGGTGCCGTTAGCCTCAGGTTTATACCGTCTCGGTTGAGTCTGATCTATCGAGATTGACTCTAACAGTACGATCATAGTGGTCACTTTCTTCGAAAGATCAAACCTCGCTTCTTACTATTCATCATATATTTTATTTAAAGTGTCATCGACTTTATAGTCGATAATTTCTTTACTTTATTTTTCATCTTTTGCCTATGACTTCATTGACTATTCAACCGATGTATGAGCGTTCCTATTTTATCGACAACCAACCGATAACATAAGTTTGTATTGACCTATCGACCGATTGGTTCGTCGATTTTATTCTCTTTTTTTCCTTAGTAATTAGCAAATTTTTCAGACCGCTCGTCCCTTTTACGGGTTTGATCCGCCCGCGCGGCAACAGTATTATAAGTGAAACGATAATGGCATGCTCTCCACCCAACAAACCGGGCACTACGCACGATTACTACTATTTTTCGCCGCAACGGCGGAAGGACGCCGATCGAGTTCAGAACCACCGGATAGCCAGCAGATAACCACGAACCGATATGCCCAGCCCAATTACGAGGAAAATATCGCCTTTTGGCGTTAAAAACGCGACTTTTCCGCCGTGACCGCGACGCGATGGGCGGGCGATCGCGCGCGAGGGGGGAGGCATCTGCTCTCGCCTCCCAGCAAGTTGGGGCAAGGGGGCGCTTCGCTTTGGGAATTGATTGCTCGAGACCGCAGAGAAAGGGGGGGAAAAAGCAGTGTTTTGTCCGGGAGCAAGCGAGCAAGCGGGCGAGGTGCGACGCATTCCGCGGAGCACGCGGTTCAGGTGCGTGCCGCTTCCCTCCTGCTGCTGATGCCCCGCCTACGTTTTGCGATACCGGCGGTGGGTTGGGTCTGGGTTTAGCTTGGGGGCGGCGGTTTTCGGTTTCGGCGCAGTCCCTTCGCTGTCGCTGCGATGGATGGACCGTGGGGGCGAGGCGCCCTGTAGAATGGGAGGTTTATGGCTGCCAGAGGCTTCAACCTGCTTGTGTTTGTGAAACTCTGAATGGCTGCTTGATGATGCTGCCCGTTGCATGCAACGTCGCCCACGTTTCAAAAACGGACACCGCTTTTCAAACAGTTTGGTTTATAAACAATACTTCACCTGTTTTAAAATAAAATAGGAGACATATTTTATTTTATTAGTATAAGATTTTGACTAACGATTACTTTATTAACATATAACTTATTTGATATCAATACTTTTAATACAAATCTAATAACATTAATTTTATATCATAAAAATTATATTCTAATATAGCACCTTGTTCTAACTATATATTTTGCACTTGAGGGAGTAGTGTTCATGGCTCGATTGCCAATAAAAACGGGTGAAATTTTGGAAAAAAATATTGAAAAATTAAATGTCAGTTTGAATTTTATTTGAATTTGACCCGTTTACCGAGCAATTTCTCAGTTTGTACTTAATTGAGGGCGATAACACGATAGCGGAATGGGTACCGTCACATTTTCAAACCCGGGAAGCACCAACTGTACTTGTTAACTCCTAGGAGTAATAGTAGTACAATTTTTCTAGCCCGGTCTGTGTTTGAGCTGCTGGTAATGGAACCATGTATTGCAGAGAAAGGAATCTAAGCATAATCCTTCATACCACTCCTATATCCGGCAGACCAGAATGGCAAAGGCATCACAAAACACCAGCGGATCATCACCAAAACCGTGAGTCTGACGTCAGCGTGCCCAGCAAACGTCAGAAATGACGAGCTGAATTCAGCTGATCCACAGACATCAATGCTCCCACGTGCGTCGATCACTAATAATTCTATCGGGAGCACCCAATTTTTAACTAGCACATAAGCTTAACTGACGAAGCATTCCAATTTAAACAAAAAAAAAACATACTCCTTAACACAAATGGATGTCTTACTCCACGGGATTTGCAAGAAACCCGAAACTATAACTTATGATAAAAATTGCAAAGGCTCGCTAAACCTCCTTGCGGCTCACTAAACCAAGCATCCAAAATTGCGAAGGCGGCCTCTTTCTTTAATTCACCAGAAGGCAAAGCAAAGAGGCAACACACAGCTGCAATCGGAGGAAGCAAAAAGGCAAGCAAGGCAAGACTGGTCGAATCTCAAAAAAAAAAAAGAAGAGAAGAGTCCAATTAAGAAAGCATCCGGTCACTCTCCAAGTCCCACTGTATCTCTCCTCCCCCCTGCGTCCGGTCTTAGCCAGATCCCTCGCGAAATCCAGCTGTGTCCTCCTCGCCCATTGGATCACTTGCCGCGCCTTCTCCACTTCGCGCCACCACCTATAAATAGGCGGCCCCAAAACCGCCCATCTCCCATCGCCAAAACCACGCTCGAGCAGAGCAGAGCAGAGAAAGCAGGCAGCAACACAGCTCAGGAGCTAAGCTAGCAACAAAAGAAGATGTGCGGGATCACGCAGGAGATGATGAGCGGCGAGTCGTCGGCGCTGGGGTCGCCAACGTCGTGCAGCTCGACTGAGCAGCACCAGACGGTGTGGACGTCGCCGCCGAAGAGGCCGGCGGGGAGGACCAAGTTCCGGGAGACGCGGCACCCGGTGTTCCGTGGCGTGCGGCGGAGGGGCAATGCCGGGAGATGGGTGTGCGAGGTTCGGGTGCCGGGGCGGCGCGGGTGCAGGCTCTGGCTCGGCACGTTCGACACCGCGGTGGGCGCGGCGCGCGCGCACGACGCCGCCATGCTCGCCATCGCCGGCGGGAGCGGGAGCGGGAGCGGCGGCGGCTGCTGCTGCCTCAACTTCGCCGACTCCGCGTGGCTGCTCTCCATGCCCCGGTCCTACCGCAGCCTCGCCGACGTCCGCCACGCGGTCGCCGAGGCAGTCGAGGATTTCCTCCAGCGCAGCCGCGAGGCCGCGCTCTCCGAGGACGCCGACGCGATGTCCGCCATGTCGTCGTCCACGCCGTCCTCCCCCCACACCGACGACGACGAATCCGCCACCACCGACGGCGACGAGTCGTCCCCCGCCACCGACCTGGCGTTCCAACTGGACGTCCTGAGCGACATGGGCTGGGACCTGTACTACGCGAGCTTGGCGCAGGGGATGCTCATGGAGCCACCGTCTGCCGCCGCGGCGGCGTTCGGCGACGTCGACGGCGACGCCAACCTCGCGGACGTCCCACTCTGGAGCTACTAGAGCTCAACCAATTGTACATCCATAGATTCGTGCTCCGATGCCAAATTTTTGTACTGTACGGATACTACTTTCGGTAATGGGGTGGAACAAGTTGCACAAACAGAGCATCTTCATTGAGCCACTGATTTCCCAAAATAGTACGGACAGAGAGCGGATTTTTTAGCATCTGCGGTAGTTAAAAAACAGTTTCTTGCACAATCTAACGGCAATAATGATAGATTGACAAAACTCTCTAAAAATTTAATAAAACTGAACTTTTCTATCAAAACTAAACTTTTCTATAAAGATATGCTCAGATTCGGATAATCTTTTTTATTATTTTTATTGAACCGAAATTATTTTCGGTTATTTACTCGGTCTTTTTTATAAGTATCGGTTTTTAATGTTATATTGTAAATATAAATATAAATATTTATAAGATTTAAATTTTATACATAATATTAGTTTTTTTATCACTAATTACAATACACGAAAATCTAGCCATTTTCAACTAATCGGACACTTAGAAAGGAAAAAACAAATAAATTAAAATTCAATATTTAACCACTAAGATAACAGAAAGAAAAATATTTTCCCTTAACCTTAATCTTTAATAAATAATATTAAAATATTTATATTTTATAAACAAAGAGTACATAACCATGAC
Organism: Oryza coarctata; assembly: GCA_030770085.1. NCBI lineage: Eukaryota > Viridiplantae > Streptophyta > Magnoliopsida > Poales > Poaceae > Oryza > Oryza coarctata. Next base: position 13,822,199 of record CM061479.1, on the reverse strand, counting down.
CGAATGCTACGCACGCCTAACCTTCCATGCTACAGTACTCAGGCTGCAGTGTTTTCAATTATGTACATGAAAAGGCTTAGTTTGTCGATGATGTACTTGGAGGCTGCAATCCTTGTTCCTTACAAGTCAAACACTAAAAATATGTACCTAGCCAAAGTCAAAAGCCCCCAACTCTAAATAATTTGCCTTGCCATTGATTTCTTGCTAGTAATTGGCTGCCAAACTCTGTAAAGTTTCTACCCGCGAAGGAAGCTTCCTCCGTTGTCGCAAAAAAAAAAAAAAACTATCGCCTCCCTGAGCCTTCCCAAGGGGAAAGCGAAAAACCGGCGGCGGCGGCAGCAGCGAGAGGAGTAAACGAAAGGCCGCAGGTGGGCGCACGCGCTGCTGCCGCCGTCGCTGCAGATGGATGGGTATCGTCGTGGCGCCCGCGTCGCTGTCGCGCACCAATCCGTCAATCGATCGGTGGAAAAGGCGGTAAACTCTGGATACCGGCTAAGGGAAACGGCTGTCGCTGGTTTTCCTATTCCGGGGGGTTGCCGCGCACCCGGTATGGGATTTTTTTTTCAGGTTTTCTGGCATGTGTGTGTGTCTGTTTTTTTTTTTTTTGGAGGGGGGGGGGGGGGGTCCGAGGAGTACAACTGTGTGCCCCGTTTGTTTGGAACCGGTTGGCAGATGTGTTAGTTCATGTGAAAAAAAAGGCGGTTTTCCTGTTATTACGGCTTAGCACTGTGTAGTTTCGAAAGTTTTTGATTTTAAGGTTTTTTTATCGTAATTTATTTTTTAACATTGGTGTTTTAAAATCGCTAAGAGCGTGTATATGAAAAATCTTATTTAGAAATTATTTATATGCTTTGTTATTTTTTTTACGATTTATTAGCTGTGTAACAAACAATTAGAGCTAGAGAGACACCGATTTCACAAACTTTGAAACCGAGTGATTAGAAAGAGAAATGAACGAAATTGTGGACCCCTGCTTTATGCTAGGACCAAAGCTGCTGCAGGTTTGGTTATCAACTTGGCACAGTGAAAATCAAATATCTGTAGCATGCTTTGAAATATGCAAATTTCACAGAAATTTTGGTTTTTCTTCCTTGCTGTAAACACGGCAACCAGAAAAGTATCCCTACACATGTCTCCGAGAGCCGAGCAAGTGGGCCCCAACCACCACTACGTCACCGAGCTTAGCGACAACCCCTTTCCCCCACACGGCCATGCCGAAGGGAAGCATAGTTTAGTCCCAGGTATTGTTGTCACCAGCTGTGCTCCTCATTGCGCCTCTCCCATGGCTTCCCCGCGTCCCAACCCCGCCCTCCAAATGCGTACCTATATATACTCCTCTCGCAGCTGATCACCTCGCCAACGCTCCCTCAGACCCTCACTCGCTCAGATCAGCTCGACCATCCCTCGCTCACTCACTCCACGGCTGCCACTCACCAGAGTAAGCTAAACCAGCGGCAATGAGCTCGCCGTCCTCATCGTCGTCGTCGGGGGCGGAGTCGTCGTCCTCGTCGGAGCAGCCGCGGCAGTACAACTACAAGACGGTGTGGTCGTCGCCGCCGAAGCGGCCCGCGGGGCGCACCAAGTTCAGGGAGACGCGGCACCCGGTGTTCCGCGGCGTGCGGCGCCGGGGTGGGGCCGGGAGGTGGGTGTGCGAGGTCCGGGTCCCCGGGAAGCGCGGCGCGCGGCTGTGGCTCGGCACGTACGTCACCGCCGAGGCCGCGGCGCGCGCGCACGACGCCGCCATGCTCGCGCTGCGATGCGGCGCGGCGTGCCTCAACTTCCAGGACTCCGCGTGGCTGCTCGCCGTGCCGCCCGCCGCGCCCTCCGACCTGGCCGACGTCCGCCGCGCGGCCACTGAGGCCGTCGCTGGCTTCCTCCAGCGCAGCAACACCGCGAACGCCGCCGCCGAGGGCATGGACGTGGACACCTCCAGCCTGTCCGCGCCGCCGCCATTGCCCAACAATGCCAGCTCATCGGCGACGCCGCGACCTTCCATCGACGGAACGGCTGAGCTGCCGGCGGCGCTGGACATGTTCGAGCTTCACTTCTTCGGTGAAATGGACTACGGCATGTACTACGCGAGCCTGGCCGAGGGGCTGCTCATGGAGCCGCCGGCGGCAGTGGCGGTAGCAGCCACCGGCGAGCACTGGGACATCGGCGACGGCGGCGACGAAGGAGATGGCATCGCTCTCTGGAGCTACTAAGCTTCGATGCTGTCCGATCGACTGTACTCTGTGTTTGACTGTGTAACGAATTGATTATTTTTGTAACATGTTGAATTTGTTGATTAAACTTTTCAGAGCTCAGATTTCACTAACTTCTTGTTAAGTCCTTACCGGGTTCACAATTTCATTCAAATTTCATCACCCAAATTTCTAAGCTCCCCCAAACTTCTCAGTTTATGTCAAATTCCGTTTGAGATTCATCGACGTGAGATTTCACGAGTTGGGGCTTTCAATTCAACCCCAAACGATATTGCAATATGCAAACCATATGAATCCATACCCTTCTAAGTTCTGATCTTTCAAACCCCTTTGAAACGAAAGAAAAATATAGAAAATTTAGAGGATTTAAATTCTAAAAATTCCTATAGAACCCCTTTAACAAAGGATTGATTCTTATTTTTTTTAAAAAAATCCCTATAAAATGGGCTACCCTAAAAGAATTTTAGAGAAAAATAAGCATGAGTGTTTGTTTAAATTTTTTATTCCTAAAACTCTTAAGTTCATGTTTTTTTTCATGTACATCATTTAAACAATAGTTTTTTTTCATGTATATCATTTAAACAATAGTTTTAAGGCTCCGCTGAGTTTTAATTCCAGTAGGCATTCATCGAGAATATTAGTCTTTTCTTTATATATACCTATGTTTTCACAATGTTACGTCCTAAAGGGCCTCGCTATGGATATGAAGCGCATGGCAATTTCACACGAGAAAACACAAACTTTTTCTTTCTAATCCACGAAAACGAAGAGGAAAATGACATGCCAGATGGGGCGATTCTATCTGCGCCGTTGGACGAAAACAGTGGATGCTACGTTCTGTGAAAAGATTCCGAGGAAACTGAAACCGGGCGTTGCTCGTGTTCCGTCGTTCGTTCGTGGCGGCCAGCTAGAAATTGCAAGTAACTTCGACGTAGCGGTGGTCCAGTCCAGCTCTCCGAGTGAACGAGCAATCCAGAAGATGTGGCCTTCCGACTCGGTCTGGGTCTGGTGGCCTTTAGATCTCCTTCCTTGTAGCTGTCGTAATCCTTCTAGCCGAACTGAACTACTGCTTCGCTGGGTAAAAGGGTACTTAGCAAGCAGCTGCCACTCTCCCGGTGTAGCGGTACAGTGTGCAGCACTATGTCTCCCTATCAACCATCGGTAGTTTGTAGTGTTACCTTCTCCCCGGTAACTCCCACAATAATAATGCGTGTAATATCTTGGTTTACAAAGCAATTTATATTTAAATTTCTCTCGATTATATCCTCAACCATCTATTTATTTTTAACCATACAAGATATTATACTTATAAAATCTTAATATATACTTCAACAATCTGAAAAAACGAGTATTTTCTGGTGTGAAGGCAATATAAGTAGTAACGTGTCATTATCTCAAGCGAGTAAAAAAGAAAACCATCCAATGCAAAATACCAGCATCTCCGTAACGCTCGTATAGAAATAGAAAGTATTCTTATGGTTTACAAAACAATACGTGTAATATCTTGGTTTACAAAGCAATAAAGCTTAGGCACTACCCCATCAATCTAGAAACATTCCTAAACAGTTGACACATCTAGAACCTGGTCAGGCCACTGCCATCCAAGGCACCAAAACATTGCGAACCCAACGAGGAAGACCAAGCGAAAACCAAGCTACTGCAGGACACCCAGAACCGTGTAGAGATAGGGGAAAAAGCCAGAGAAAACGCCGTGAAACCTAGGGAGTGGGAGCCGAGCTGCCACACCGACCCCACCACCGCCTCGTCCCGTCTCACGCGCCGCATCCACCCACCTGTCCCCCTTCCATTTCCAGCTATCCCCTCGTGCGCCTCGCACCGATTACCGAGTGGCGACCACTCCTTACCTATATATTCTCCTCCTCAGCTCAGCTCCCCGGCGAAGCGAACCAGTAAGCAAGAACCACTCGCTCACCTTGCGTCGATGGACGTGGAGGAGGGGACGGCGGCGGTGTACAGGACGGTGTGGTCGGAGCCGCCGAAGAGGCCGGCGGGGAGGACCAAGTTCAGGGAGACGAGGCACCCGGTGTACCGGGGAGTGAGGAGGAGGGGCCGCGCCGGGAGGTGGGTGTGCGAGGTGCGTGTCCCCGGGAGGAGAGGCTCGAGGCTGTGCCCTGCCGCACAGCGCCAGGGGGGCCTGCCTCAATTTCGCCGACTCCGCGTGCCGGCGCTCGCTGCGGGCAGTGCTGGTGGCGCGCGGGGGGTGAAGGACGCCGTCGCCGAGGCCGTCGAGGCGTTCCAGCGGCAGCAGTCCTCCCTTTCCCAGTCCGTCGCGTCGACTGCGCCGTCGTCTCTGGGGGAGACGATCGCCGACGACGGCGACGACAAGGAGGACGTCTTGCCGGTGGCGGCGCTGTCCGTCGTGCCCGACGGAGCATTCCAGCTGCTCGACGACGGGTTCAGGTTCGGCGGGATGGACGCCGGGTCGTACTACGCGAACTTGGCGCAGGGGCTGCTCGTGGAGCCGCCGGCCGCGGGAGCGTGGTGTGAGGACGGCGAGCTCGGTGGCTCCGACATGGCGCTCTGGAGCTACTAATTAATTTCACTGAGAAGTGTGAAAATTTTGGACAATTTTGTTTCTCCAGAAATGGAGAAGAAACAGAGTATTTGGGGATTTCGAATAGAGTAGGCAATGAGACTGAGGAATGGCAATTTTGTGATTTTAGAAATATGACAGATTTCTGCCCTTTTGTGGTTCCATCTGAATTTGACTCTTCAGTCCATGAATTCCTATCAAATTTACTCCTCCGGTTGCCCAAAGAGATATCAATCGCTCGTTAACCAGCTGAAATTAAACACCATGTCTAAATCAGCTTGCACTTCTTTTCTCATTATCGATTTATGGATTATTGTGGACATATTTTTTAAACTTCTAAATTATGCATTTCACCCCAAAAAATATATATATAAGTTTTCGTATGACCTTTTGAAAGCAAATCTTCAACTTTCTAATAATTAATTCAGTCATTTATATCATTAAATTAACTACCACAAAATCATATCTCTACTCCTTAAAAAATGCAAACGCAATCATGGTACTCTCCCCTCGACATGCGCGCGCACGTCCTTCCTAAGAAAACTAAAAAAAAAAGGGATACTTTCTACTTAATCTCATTCCCGGTTGCGCGTATCCTTTCTAAGAAAATTAGAAAAAAACCAGCCGTTGCTTTCTACCTGATTCCATTTCTAACATGCCTATAAAATAGTTAAATAGTCTATCATAACTCAATATTCCATTTCTACTGATAATTTATAAAATCTGAAAAATCCGTGAGAAAATAACAGTGCCTAATGTCCAGACACGCTCTAACAATTTCCAGCGAGTTCACCACAACAGAGGATGAATTAAAAAACTGGAGAAGAATTCAGATAGAAACTAAACATAAATCTCAACCCACTGGAAGCAGCAAAAGTCAGAGTCGAAAAGTCAGTGCGTGTGGCGACGTACTCCCAGTTGCAGGAAGATCGCACGCGCCTCTTCGCAAGTTGCGTCTCACCCAACGCTGCAAACCCATCTCCATCTCTCTCCCTGACTCTTGTCGCAGCCATCTCTCTTTTCTTTTCACACCCATTCATTCAGGAGACCACAAGATCACTTTCACTTCACACAAACAGCTACAGCTAGCCTAGCTAGTTGCAGACTGCAGATAAACGACTAGTTCAATGTGGTTGCACAGTTGCATGCACGTGCAACTTGGGAGCTGCTAGTTGTGACACTACCACGACAGGAGAAAGCAACACTCTGCCAGTTGATCCACCAGAAGTCTGAATCTGCTTGAGAGCTCGGCTTCTTGGTCTGATTCTGAATTCCGATCCATTCCCATGGATCAGGATCAATCATCTTAATTTCTTTACTTAATCCCTCTTGCTGAAAAGGCGATGTTTGTCGTATCCTGTAGGGTAGTAGGAGAAACGAATCCATGGTGTGTGTACTCATTTCAGGTTGACATCAGGGCAGGCAAGAACTCTGAAAAATACTGGGCCTAACAGTATCAGATACACACAAACACATAAAGCTTGTACTACATACGCTCAAGGTCAACTCCTTATGAGGCACAGCATAAATCTTCGTTGCAGAAACCTGTCCACACTTTTGGTGATGAACTAACTCTTCACTGTTCATTGCCGTAGACAGAATTGACCTTGTGTAGAGGTTAACGCTGTTGGTCAAAAGGGAATACTGTAGCTAGTACAGACCGTACGGTTCATTTCAGGTCCAATTCTCACGTGCTGCAATAGGTTCTGCCATGCTACGCAAGCAGTGATGCCATGGCATGAAACAGACAGGTAAGATTCAACAGAAAACTGTTCTTCGTCAGACAAAAGACATGTATGTTCCCTATACAAAAACTGGCCATGGTAATGTACATCCATGGGGCCAAAAGGAATGTTACTGGAACATGTACAACAATAGCTGCAAGATTACTAGGAAGACAAAAGGCAGACCAGTTGTCAGTCAAAGAGGAGGCGTCGTCGAACATTCTTGGGCAAGTTCTTGCTGAGGTCCACATCAGAGGATTTTCTTGAGCCATCCTTCCCAGAGTCGCTGCCCAGCCCTTTCTTTGAGCGGTAGAACTCCTTGATGCTAAGTTGAACTCCACTAGGCCTTGGACCTTCTGGTGTTTCAAAACCTGCTAAGTTGAGCTTGGATTTTCGTGCTTTTGACTTTGCTTCTTTCAGCCTCTGCGCAAATTCAGTGCATTTTTCCAACCACAGTCAGCAAAAGTACTGTAAGATACATACAGTACTGCATAGAAAGAAACATGATGATTCAAGCCTCGGCTGTAATTGTGAAAGCACCTAAAAGGTGGATCTATCATTTCAAAACAGGGTCCATTGAATGCAGTGCAAAATTCTCCTTATGATTCATGGATCCATATTTCATCTTTCTAATTCAGTAACAGACTGATATGTCCTGGACGCATCATGCATATTTTAAATAATCTCAACTCAGCTCAACTCAACATAACCTTTCAGTCCTAAGTAAATTAGGGTAAGCTAATATTTTAAATAATCTGAAGAAAGCAAACCAACACATACCTGTTCTTCCTGAAACCTTTGTGCTTCATCAGGAAATGCAGCATTGACTAGCTCAATGTCTTCATCAGTTAACAAAAAGTAGTTTTTATCATTATCAAGTATTTGTGGAACATCTGGCTCATCTAGCAGTTCAGTAGATGGGGAACTCATTGTAGCCTCCTCCTCGTCTTCATCTGAAAACACTACCTCATCATCTCCATCCAATACCACCACCTTATCATTCTTCTCCTCCATTTCTGTCTGCTTGCTAGGTGAATTGTTGGATATCCTACTATGAGTGGCTCTCTTCCATTTCACCAAGTAATATGGGTGACTATATCTTATCTTAATCCGTTGGATTGAGTGAAATTCATATTGATCATAAAGAAGAAATGGTTTAGATGGAGATGAAACCATCTCACGTAAATATATGGTTGATAGCATAGGAAGCATTCGCTGACGAATATATGATGGTTCCCAGTTCTGCTTGAAAGATAAGAAGTCAACCAAAACCTCCACATCAGGTTTATTCCATGTAAGCAATGCAACACCATTTTCTGCAAATAGAACACTGAGATTAACACCAGAATCCGATGCAAGCAAACACTGAAGAGCCAAAGCAGTAAATTCAAGATTCTTCATTCTAAAATAAAGGCGATGTAAGATATATTGAAAGAGGTGTTGTTGAAAAAATATACCATTCTCCAAATTGTCATCACTCAAATACAATTTAATGATCTCCTCATTTGGAAAGTTTGTCTCAGCAGCTATCCTTTTGCAGACCTTGATTTGCCACTTTTCATTTCTCCTCTCCTCCTTCAGATCGTGTGCCTAATATTCATCTCAAGAAAAGGTACTGTTAATATGCTGAGAATTATGCTCCATGAAACATTGAAGATACAAGAACACACACAACATAAAACCTGATTATGTGACATCAGAAACATGGACAATGAACAGAGTTTGATTATTGTTGAGAATATGAAAATTGTTACAAAAAGTAATATTTTCAGTTATCAAATAAAGAAATAGTTTCTCATACAAATTATTTATATATATAAAGCGCACTAATTTGGAATGCAGGCAGGCATAAATATATAGAAACTGACAGCTTTCAAGAGAATACATAATTACACTATACTATAGAACAAACGATACTACCTTGTCACAACTAGGACATTCACATATGAATCCAGCTGGCTTTTCCACGCAATTCTCTAATGAATTCTCCAAGCAACAATTGCACCCAGTCTTGATATGATTTTTCTTGTTACCAGGGTGACCACAATGTGAGCAGTGTGGCGATCGTGCACGTGGTAGACTCTTCGTGGAGGGTGATGGGAGATCATCAATATTGGGCGCACTAAATCCTTCTGTAAATGGATAGACCCCTTTACCAATTTCATATAATCTGGAGAAATATAAAGATGATCAGCTTCATAAATACAACATTTTGCGCTAAAATATACAGGGACTTATAATGAAATCATGAAACGTACTTATCTAGAATATTATCTCCATCAAACAGCTGCACAAACCGAAGTGCAGTCTCAGGACCAAAACCAGGCACCCCATGCAAGTCATGGTCACTGCCAACAAGAAGTGCCATTGCTACCATTTGTTTCCTCTTTAGTCCAAGACCAGACTCAATGTCTGCCATGTTGTAGCACTCAAAGGGTTCCTGAAGAAAATTCCAGAATATGGAGCAAACTAAGCAAACAATTCGTTAGAGTTACATATTTACCATAAACTGCTTACCTTACAATTCGACCGGATGACCTTTATGACAGTCTTAGCCCCAAAGAGGAAAGCGTCACTGTCTGAAGTGATGCAAGCATCTACATGGCCTTCACTATTCAACTGAGCACAAAGAGATTCACCTTCACCTTTTGCCTGCAGTACAGGCATTCCAAGATATTCAAGCAGTTCCTGAAATCACAAGAAAGGGGCATCATTAAATACGACCTTTACTACCATATAAACCCCAAGGGACAGCAAACAAGGTCCCAGAAAATCATATAACTTGGTACCCGCTCATCGGTAATCTAAATAAAACTTGCAGGCACTACTATGGAAAGTTTTCTTTTCTAGCAACCCACAAAAAGGGTTTCGCGCCTTGCCGAATTGCCGACTTTTTATTCAGATAAAGTGATTTACAGTGCTACTTCAGAGGCTTATAAATACCGAAACGAATCATGCCTACTGTATTTAAGCAGCAATTTATTACATCGTACATCAATCTGTCGTATTCAACCAAATTCCACATTCTAAACTAAAAGGGTAGGAGCACAAACACTGCCAATGTGCAGACACTCACCACACACTCCTTCACGTATCGGGTAAACTTGGCATTCCTTGGTTGAACCGGTGAACCCGCATTGGCCTTCGCCTCCGTGCTCGGCAGCGCAGCCAGGTCCATTCCAGATCCTCTGAAGAATCGCGCGGCCCTCGCCTGCGACTTGAGCGGCGACGGCTCGCCGTCCACCACGAATACAGGAAAAGCACCCATCTGCAATAGTTCCAGAGATAATCCATCATGTGAGTCAAAGTTTCAACGCACAGAGCCCCAGCAATGACGAAATCGAATAATCAAAACACGTAGAATAGCACTAGCCCCATGCCCCTGGCATATCCAAGATTCAATCTTGAACGGCATAGAACGGACATTGCAAAATGCAGATTGCGCATAGCCAAATAAGCGCTAGGCAACTAGAAAGAACACGAACCCTTGGGAAGATCAAGAAACGGACGGAAGCGGCAAAGCGGAGAAACCAGAAGCTACATGCCAGTGGGCGGAGGGGAAGGAAGAAACCCATGGAAGGCAGAGAGGGAGGGGTGGGGTAGCGGGGGGCACCTTGGAGAAGAGGGAGACGGTGCGGAAAAAGAGAGTGCGGAGGTGGGGCACCCGCGCGTGCGGCGCCCGCGCCCGGACGGCGGTGCTGTGGGAGACGACCCAGAAGGAGAGATCGACGGCGACGCGGCAGCCGCGGAGGTACCCCGCGCCCTCGTGCCGCGCGTACGGCTTGAGCAGGTCCCAGAAGCTGGCCCCCACGCCCATCTCTTCTCCCCCGGCAGTGGTGGCGGTCGGCCGGCGACGGCGACGGCGGAGGCGGAGGTTTTAGGTCGCCTCGTTTCGCCGGCGAAACTGCAGGGCTCGCGGCTAATGACGGGTCCGCTGTTGGGTTGGGTTGGGTCTCTGACAGGTGGGCCTCTCAAATATAATTACACGCTTATTAGCGCTTTTCCTTCTCTTTTTCTCCTTGCCTTTTTTGTATGGTATAATTGGCTACAGATTTTTTTTACCGTTACAGGATGAGAGATTCAGATATCATGCATTCAAGCGTTGCTTCTGTTCTCTCTCACGATTTTAAGCCTTCTTTATAGGTTTTTTTGAACATTTCTTTACAGATTTTTAATTGCTTGGAATCAGGTTTCTCTTGTTATTAAGGCTTGATAGTGGATGATTATGCGAATCAATGTATATTATTAGTAAATAATTAATTAAGTATTAGCTATAATAAACTTAAACAATAAATTAATATGATTTTTAAGCACCGATAAGATAGCAATTTTTTTAAAAAATATGAGTTTGGAAGGTGTGTTTATAGAAAATAATGAGAGATTTTAGCTGATTCGGACGCACTACGATCGTTTGGCTACTCGCCACGTAAACAAACCATTAAAAATAATTTATAATTTATAGGTAATATATTATTTGTAGTTTGAAATCCAATATAAAAAATGGCCCGTGATGAAAAAAACTAAAATTAAGTCTGAAATTAATTTTTAAATTTAAATTTTTGATTGTGATAGCATAGGATATTGCATTCCATGCAATCCGAAACTGAAAAGAAATAATAAAAAATTATAAAACGTAGTAAAATCCTAAAAAGTTATAGAAAATTAAAAAAATGTAGATAGCTCTTAAAAAATAATGTAATATTGCATAAATTTGTTGGTATAACTATAAATTAGAAATAATGTCTCGTGTTTTGTTTTTTTAAGTGTTTTTTCAATTTTGGTGGAGCCCGTAAACTTTATTATTTGCACAAACTTTGTTCACCAGTTAACAATAGAAATTAAGTACTACTTGTAGGAATTTATTTGGATTTTTAATAATTTTTAAAATTTAAATTTAGATAAAAATTCATCAAACCAAACCACGTGGTTACCGTTACCGTCCTCAAGCAGCAAGCCTGGTTACCACACAGCAACCACGGCGACCGCGTGGTTTTGCAAACTTTGGTCCTAACAGACTTCGGTCCTGATTAGGAGAGCTTTTAGAGTTACAAATTCTCTGGCTCCTAAAAAATACAGATTCGATTTTGATAATCTGTAATTATAGAAGCAAAAAATGAATTACAGCTCCCTAAAAAATCCAGATTCTCACTGAGATTCTGAGAATGTATAATTATAGAAGAAAAAATAAATTAAAAGCCAAAAGCTGATAAACTCACTTTTTCTATATTATTATCAGCTGTTTTCTCCATAGTTGCTTCTTAGAGTCTAGACCTCCTTAAACAAGATCCTCATGTTGTGACTTCTGACAGAGGGGCTAATTCAAGAATGTAGAATTGTTCGGTCTTCAGGATGCGTGTGAAGCTGGAGTGAAAGCATTAGATTGTATTTTGCCATGTTATGGAAGTTGGCACTTGGCACTTACACTAAAATACCAATTCGTTTCAAACTAGATAACGCGGAAAGTGTCATTGCTTGTATGAGTTCCATTACTCTGTTTCTCAAAACTGAAGAAGGAAACCGTATGAGTAATTTTTGATAAAGAAAGAGTGGTAGGGCCTGTTCTTACTATTGTATGACTCGATGCTATGCATCCTTATCTTCTCTGCAAAACGAAGCTGCTGACTTTTGTTGTTTGCACCTATTCAGTGCTCTGAACTGCACATAAATTAGAGATGTGTGGAGATGAGCTGTGGTTGTACTGTTCCAATTATCTATTTTAGTCAAAGAAAATTCAAAAGAAATATAGTTTTTCTCCTTTTTTTTCATGAATGAGATTTTATTGATCCCTTAAAGAATACACAAATTAACTCCACTCTCATATAAGTAAATTTAGCATGATCATATAATAATACAACAAAAGTCAGACTATACATTTACATCTTTTATGTGATTAAAGTCAATCAATAGAAAATTCAGATATATGAGAGTGTTGAAGAATGATATATTATTATCTGATGTCCAACAGTGCAAAAAATTAAAATTAATCTCCACCATGTTTTAGGAACAATTTCGTTATTTTGTTATACCCTGATAGTTAATCAGTTCATCCACCATGCTAAAGTCCTATCCCAAAACAAAGCTATATATAGTCTGCAGGTACTAGCACATAAACCATCAACTTGTTTAGGGAGGGCTTCAAGAATTAACAAATTGATTTGTTGCATCCTAGTCCATAACATTTTCCAAGTTTCCTGGAGTGCGTCTGTTTCATTTGCTTGTTTCTGTGAGATCTTGTTTCTTTTCTACCTCAATTTGAAGTAAATATCTGATATTTGATCGGTTGATTTGTTATAGTACAAATGTTCTCACTGCTGTCCTGATGCATGGTACAATTATTTGAGTGTTTTTTCAGGCCAAACAATAACAGGGATTGGGAAAGAAAATGGTGAACTTCTCCAAGAAAGTAACAAAAGATCAAATTCCAGGATGGGAGGAGTATGGCAGTTTTCCTCGTCTCTTCTTTATCAATGAGATGAAGCAGATATTTTGCCTTCGTTTCAAAAAAGGAAAAAAGAAATCTTATTTGTTTCAATCCTTCAACCAAGTTCTGCAGTTGACATTCACTCCTGAACTGCCATATCTTTTTTCTGAGAAAAATGTACATGTCGATCTTATTTTCCTGGTTGATGTAGGTACTGCTTTAACTACAAGATGCTGAAGGGAAGAGTAAACGAATACACAGAGCAGACAAAAGAAGGAATACATGATCGTAGGCGAGTTCTGAAGGATTTCTCAAAGCTGCTTGATGATGAGGTGCATTTTAGTACTTTACAGTACAGAATATTCCAATTAATCTTAATAACAGATATAAATAACATATTGGTTTCATGTAGCTTAAATTATTCATCTATGATAATCTCATGTAGTTTTTTAATCTGCTTTCAGATTGAAAAGATTGTGCTATTCATGATAGAACAACAAGGCCTAATTGCAGCAAGGCTTGAACATTTAGGAAAAAGAGGGGCAAGACTTCAAGACATTCCACCCAGAAGATAACTGAACTAAGAGAAGACTACAGAGAAGTAGGCCTGGACATTGTAACTCTTCTAAAATTCGTCGAACTTAATGCCAATGCGGTTCGGAAGATATTGAAGAAGTTCGACGAACGGTTGGGATGCCAGTTCACTGATTATTACGTCAGGAGCAGATCAAACCACCCGTATTCTCAGCTACAACATTTGTTCAAACATGTGATGAGTTTCACGGCCAAAATTCAGTCACGTTGCTTCCACTGCAATAAAGGATAGTAATTTGTTGAACAAATATTGAATTCAATGGATTGTGGATATCTAGAGAATTGGAGCTGTGTTGGAGCATCGTCTCGCAATCTCAGCGATCTTGAGGAGCGTCAAGGAAGCTATCTGAATATCAATGACCAGCATGCACTGGCCATTCCGAAGGTCCAATCTTGTCCTCCTCTTGCTACTGAAAATTACACTTTGAGAGTTCTTGTCTGGCTCTTAAATAATTTGGTAATGAGCCTAATCTTGTGATATCTGAAGGATCCGATAATTGATCTGATAACGGCGACGGCAGACAAGCTGACGAACTCGACGAACTTCCTACGTTTCCTAGGAGCATGCGCCTATAGCTCAAGCAGACAGCACTGCAGGTACAGAGAACGAACACGTCGGAGAAGAAAAGCACCATTTCATCTCCCTCGTGCTGAACCACGTCAACACCTTCCTCTACATGGTGAACACCTACGTCATCGCCGCCGTGACGGTGTGCGGCGTCATCATCTGCTCCGTGGCCTTCGCACAGGTATTCTCTTCGGTCTACTTCAGTGCGTGGTCTAACCTTACTTCAGGCCGTTGCTGCCCAGCAGCGTGGTGTTGCTTCTAGGCAATGTGATGTATGCTTTGGCTTATGATCTTGACGCCCTGACGATTCTCCTCATTGGACATGTTCTTTGTGGGTAAGGATCAACAACTTAATTTAACTGCAAATCTAATATCGAAGTATAAGCAAATCGTTTGTTTTTCTCGTTAGCTTAAACTTGCCCCGCTCCTTTTCGATTCTGTACTTTAGATTTTTATTTGCGCATTTTTTAAACTCTTAATGTTATGTTTCCGATTTTTTTAAAAAATACTTTTCTAGAATAATTCAACTTTTATAGGCGTTAATTTAGTCATTTATATTATTAATAGCCATTAAAAAATAGATAATCCATCGATCCATCGATTCCAGTTATCTCAAATGGTGCCTTAATCAGAAAATTCAGTGATACTTCTGATCATTGAATTGCACTTTTTGTTTGCAGTATGGGATCGGCGCGAGCTGTCAATCGGAGGTACATCAGCGACTGCGTTCTTCTAAGAATCCGGATGCAGGCTTCTGCAGCGTTCGTCAGTGCTAGTGCTCTAGGACTGTATGGTGGCCCTGCACATGCTGGTCTTCTTCAGACAAACTTCAGCTTGTATGGTCTCACCATGATCACCTTGCCTGGGTGGATCATGGCGTTTTGTTGGCTTGTATACTTGATCTGGCTGTGGATTTCACTTCAAGAGCCAGCTCTTGGCCTTTGTGTCAAAGATATCTATGAGGGTTTTTCTACTAGCACTTGTACAAGCAAGCAAACTATATTACTTTCTCTCGTGATAAATATCTGATTTTTAGAATAAAATTTAGTTACACTTTTATAATTTTGATTATCAATGAATTTTCAAATATTTTGTTAAAAATAAATGGATGGTACGCATAGATTTTATAAGCTTATGATATAAAGTCAACAGTTAAATTTGACCAAATGTCATACAAAATATCAATATTTATCGGCCAATGTTTTTTCTTCTTACCCTAAAATATACATATTTTTTTCTATAAGCAGATACTTGGATTGCAAGATTTTACTGAACATCTCCTAGCATTACAAGATGAAGATTGTGAGATGATTGATTATATTTTATATCGTGCATAGGTGTATATAAAGGCAAGTTAGTATATAAGTCAATCATACAGTTATATTAGATTCCACATAATTAGGGAAAGTTACTAGAGAAATCTACTATAATTATATTATACTAATACTCTCCCGCAGTCTAATCGAAAGCTCGATGAACGTTCAGGTTGGATTGAAACTCCTCTAATACAGAGATAGTAAGACTCTTGGTAAAGATGTCGGCGTATTGAGATGTCGTGAGAACATGAAGTACTCGAATGTGACCGAGGGCAACCCACTCCCGAACAAAATAGAGATCAGTCTCAACGTGTTTTGTGCGCTGATGCTTAACTAGGTTGCTAGAGAGATAAACAGCACTAATATTGTCACAGTAAACCAAGGTGGTACAGTGAGGTGTGTGGCGAAGCTCTATGAGTAAATGGCGTAGCCAAGTAACTTCAGTAACATCATTGGCCACAGCTCGATATTCAGTCTCTGCACTCGATCGAGAGGCTGTATGCTGACACTTGAAGGCCTAGGACACTAAATTATCCTTGAGGAATACTGCATAACCAGAGGTCGATCAGCTAGTATCGAGATAGCCGGCCCAGTCGGCATCGGTGTAAACAACAAGCTTAGCAGGTAGAGAGCGGCGCAGAGTCCAGCTGAGAGAAAGAGTAACCTGTAAGTAGTGTAGTATCTGTTTGAGAGCAGCAAGATATGGCTCACAAGGATCATGCATGTAGAGGCAAATCTGCTAGACAACATAGACAATGTCTGGATGAGTAAATGTCAGATACTACAATGCATCAGCCAAGCTGCGGTACTGTGTAGAGTTGGTAACTAGAGGACTGTATAATTTGGAGTGTAGGATTGAGAGGGGTGCTGCAAAGCTAGCAAGCACTCATCCCAGCGTGCTTCAAAATGTCCACAATATACTGTTGTTGAGAGAGAAATAAGCTATGATCATAATGCGTGACGGAGATATCTAAAAGATGATAAAGCTGGCCCATATCTGTCATAGCAAACTCACGCTGGAGAGCGACAATAATGTATTGAAGAAGCCCAACTGATGAGACGGTGAGAACAATGCCATCCACATATAGCAGTAGATAGGCAGTGTCGGATCTCCAATGATATGTAAATAACAAAGTATCTGACTTGGACTCAACAAAACCGAGGGATAGGAGCTGACTGGCCAGCCTGTTATACCAAGCACGGGGAGCCTGCTTTAGTTCATAGAGAGGCTTATCAAGTCAACAGATAAAATCTGATCGTGACAAGTCGACAAAACCAAATGGCTGTACACAATAGACTGTCTTTGTCAGAGTAACATGTAATAACATATTCTTAACATCCAGCTGATAAATAGCCCCATTGTGAGATAGAGCCAAAGATAGAACCACTCGAACTGTCGTTGGCTTGACCACTGGACTAAAATTCTTGTCATAATCAACACCCGGTTGCTATGTAAAACTCCACAGAATCCAGCAAGCCTTGTAGCGATTAAGCAAACCATCTGTAAGCAGTTTGTGATGATAAATCAACTTGCTGATCATCAGATTAACTCCAGGAGGCCGAGGAACAAGCCTCCAGGTGTTATTGACGAGAAATACATCATACTCAGCTTGCATAGTGAAGCACCAATTGAAGTCTGACAGAGCATCACGAACAGAATGCGGCAGGGACGATATGGGCATAGCGTGGAGATTGAGACGATTCACAGGCTGCACGATACCAACTTTGCCTCGAGTGTACATGGAGTACGTATTGGTAACCGAGATGATGGAGCCTGGTCTAATAGCAGTGTTACGGCCGATACCGACGAAAGATGTTTTTTGGTGTCTTGTTGGAGGTCACAATCATGGCTGCTGCCGAAGAATTAAGACAAGTAAATAGCACATAATGAAATGTGTCTGGCAATCCATGCTAGACCCAGCCGATAGATCGAGTAAGAAAAACTAGACTGACGAGTAATCATGGTATACAGTTATTTCTATCCAGCAGTGTATATGATCGAATGCTGTAGTTTACGTGAGATGATTAGAATGATCGATTCTATATCGTGTATATGTGTGTATATATGGGCATTAGGGTGGTATAGAAGCTAATCACATAAATATATTATATCTATAAAAACCTATGACAGTAACAATAACGATGATGAGACACTGGCATCATCAACTGCTGCACGGAGGCCAGCTTCTTCCGTCGCATCAGCCTACACGCTGCTCACTCCATCAGTGAAGGTCCAGCTGCTGATCTACTTCATGCTCAGGTACGCCATGGAGATCCTGCTCTCCGAATCGAACGTGGTAACCAGCTACTACTTCGGCTGGAACGTCAGCACCGTCTCCGTGTTCCTCGCCATCCTGGCGCTGAGCGTCTTCCCCGTCAACGCCATCGTCGGCACCTACATCAGCAACATGTTCGAGGACAGGCAGATGCTGCTGGCGTCGGAGGTCGTACTGCTGGCCGGCGTGGCGCTGGGCTTCCCGGTGGCCGGCACATTCACGGCGGCGCAGTACGTGTGCTCGGCGCTTCTGACGTTCGTGTCCGCCGAGGTGATGGAAGGGGTGAACCTGTCGCTGCTGTCGCGGGTGAAGTCGTCGCGGCTGTCGAGGGGGACGTACAACGGCGAGCTGCTGTCGACGGAGGCCGGGACGGTGGCAAGGGTGGTGGCGGACGGCACCATCACGGTGGCCGGCTACCTCGGGGAAGGGAGGCTGCTCAACGCCACGCTGCTGCCGGCGCAGCTCGTCTGCGTCGCCTCCATCGCCGCCACGCTCTCCACCTACAACTCGCTCTTCTACTAGCACGCCGTAGCATCCCGCTGCCAAGGCCGCGGTGAAGGTTTAGTGCTTTGTTTGGATTGGTGCCATTCTTACCATTTTTTTGGTAAGCCAAAATTTTGGTAATGCCTTTTTTTTTGGCAACGTGAGCGTTTGGTTTGTAGCCAAAACTGTGGTAATGTTATTATTTGTGGTCTATTTATTGTTCTTATTGGTAACACCAAAAAACTAAAGGCATGCTCATTGTACTACCATTGCCAATTTTTTTTTATGCGGTTTGTTTGGAGTATAAAATAAGGTTGCTATTATAATGAATCCCATTTTAAAAATGGTATGATACTAGTGGGTATTAAATTCGATACCAAAGTACATATACTATTAGATTAGATTGGTAATAAAAATAGAGACAACGATAGTGGTGGTGGCATTGGCAATGACACCGACAACAGCAATAAGAGTTTTGAAAGAATATGTTGTCTCTACTTGTAGAGAGAAGAAGGAGAGAGGAGCCGAGAAGAGGAAGGAAAAAAAAGAAGAGAAGATGCTAGCGGTAGATATAAGATGTTGTCACGATGTCAGCACATCGTTATTGGGTCTTTGAGTGGATCAGCTCACCATTCTTAGCCGTGAAAGGTCTAGGACCTTGATGTAGGGGTGAATAGACGTTTCCTAAAAATTTATAAAATGGTTCATAGCGAATCAGTAGTACATAGAGTCTTTGGGCTTAGGAGAAAGAGTCTTCAGACTTGGAGATCGGAACCACCAGAATGTCAAGAAAAATACCCTCAAAAGTGAACAAACTACTGGCACAAAATCTAATTGAACCAAAAGGTGTCAAACAAGTTATATGAGTTATATATATGGTCAACAAATATATTAATCAACCGCATAAGTAGATTGAGCAATGTTTAAGCATAACAACGATAAAAGCATAATAGAGATGAAGACAAATAATTTATTTTTTGAAGTTTGAATTCTTTACCAAGAATCCTATATTTTCGTTAAAGAAGCTCTCAAGAAATCAGGTCTCTTTCAACCACTTTCCTTCCTACACTATCTTACTTCTTATCTTGCGGAGGTAAAATCGGACCTTCACAAATTTCCTGTGGCACACCACAAGCTTGGGTGCTCACCGGTAATTCTTAGCTGTCTAGGAGACTTTGATCTTAAAGAGTAATAAACACAATCAAGAATTTGCTTGCTATGAAATCAAGTGCTCAAAGAATAGAGTAAAATTCACTAGCTCTCAATTTCTCTTCTCAAACTTTCTCCCAACCCCTCAAAACTCTTCTCTTTTTCAAATCTCCTTCTCAAATCTCACTCACAAAAAATTCTACCACAAAGATAGAATATTGGAGAGTGGCTCTTTGGATTTGGATGAAACTAATCTTAACTAAAGTCAATAGCAAAAGATGGAGGGATGGCAGGGTTCAAATACTCGAGTCCCTAAAAATTAGCCATTATGCTCAACCTGCACCAAGCCTGGAGTCTCTGAGCCTAGGCCCTGAAACCTTCTTGCCGCCTCTAAAAATTAGCCATTACGCTTAGATTTATACATGACCGAAGTGTCCGGTCCAAGGCTCAGAGCCTCCGAGAAACCTTCTTGATTTCCCGTAGATTCTTTTCGGAGCCTCTTGGAATCCTAGGTCTTGAGTTTTTAGGCCGAGGTCCAAAACCTCTAGGCCACCTAACAGCACCCAAGTAAAAAGGTCATAACTTCTTGTTTCGAAGTTTGTTTTGATGATCTTATACTTTATGGAAAGCTTAATAATAGGGCTACCTAATTTAACTAAGAACAAGCTCTAAAACGACTTATAAGATAGGCTAAAACTTAGTTTTCTCTAAAGATAGCATTTGGATAGGTCACTTTAAGCAACGAGACATAAACAAACACATTAATATTACATCATAGTACGATATTTTTACACTCAAATGCAAATATAAAAGCTATACTAATAGTAATATCTTTACGCCATCTTCTTTCTTCACTTTAAGAGTTTTTAACATCGAAGTCATTTTACCATCTGGACTATTTTTCTATAATTTAATAAGCATATTAATCTCAAATCAATTATATATTTGTCTTGATCAATGCTTTTATTGATCATCAATAAAACATATCTTCTTGATCTTTGATATTTTATCTTTATTTTTTTAAATGACTGATGTGGATAATCTATGACTTCAAATGGCTTCATTGGATCCATCACAACAAAGTCTTTATTCATCCTTCACCACTGGATTTGATTCGTCGGTGCAAAACCCCTTGCTTGTGTTTCACCACCGTACGATCCATCGTAGCCAAGCTTTGCTTGTATTTTACTGTCTTGTTATAGGTAGCAACTTTATACTCTGCATCTCCAATATATTTTCTTTGATTCTCATCAACCGATGAAGTTTATCTTATAACTTCTCATACCATATATAATTTTTATTAACTTTAACTATGGTATGTCCCTCAATTTATGATGGAGTATCACTAAACATCTTGTTGATTTCCAATATATGAGACATCATTTATAATCTTTTCATCTATCCTCATCAATCTTCTTGCTCGATGTTTTAACAATCATTATCATTAATAAACAAAACTTTTTCTAAAGGAGCCTAGATCTTATAAGCAGGGCATTAAGGCCCTACCAACCACATTGCCCTCGGCTAGCTCAGACCTCATTGGGTGGATTCAGAAAAGTTTTAGAACATGAAAAAAAACTTATTATATCAAGTTTTTGCTATACAAAATTTGTTTCCAGTTTATCAAAAACCATCAAGTTCTATTGCTCATTCGCTTGGGTGGATTCGCCACTGGCTTATGCCATGGTCATACTCCTCTGCACATCTGTCTTCTCCTTTCATTTCTTCGGTGGCAACGAGGGTGGCTCAAGGTCCACCACCCTATGGCGCAGGGGCTCACGCACCGTCGCCACTGTCATTCTCTAGCACGAACGAGCTCGATATTGGGGGAGTGGCGGTGCTGGTGCACGCTGCATGCAAGAAGCATAGCATACTGCATGCGGATGCTGGGACGGGATCCCATCCCCAAAAACTAAACGTACCTTTTCTGTACGAGTAAAATATATTGTCAGTCTTTAATCTTGGACCAAAGTGTCATGATCTTGATTTTTTAAAATCAAGGCCCAAAATATAGATGATGCAGCTCAGGACGCTAACGTGGGCATTTAAGTTGGTAAAAATTCGCATTTAGGCATCTGCTATATTATGTCACTAAATTGATTACTAGTTTTCATTGAGGGCAAAGCGACGATTAGGGTAACGATGGAGTGTGATTTATAGGGGTGTGAGTTGATTTGGGGTATACTGAACCTAACAGGTCTAAATGTAAAATTCTCATCACCATGGACAACCACATCAACATCTAAGTTATATCATCTGTATTTTAAATTTTAGATGATACATTAAATCAAGATTGAAGATCTAGATCCGTATAGATGACACCTCAATTCAAATTTAAATATATTTTACTCTTTTTACGTGTGCGTGCACACGTGAAGTTACCATGTGATTTGAGCTTAAAAAGTGTTTGCCGATCGAATACTGCTCTACACTGGTTTAGCTGTAGCTGGTAAGATTTTTTTAAAACATTCTAAACATTTAAATTTAATTTTGATTTTTTTAAGATTGGCTAGTTTACTGAGCGAAAAAGTATCTGTTTACTCCTATTATTTTTCTCATTACATAGGACGGTTTGTCAGTTGAAATTTTGCAATAATATATTATCTCATATTTATTATATTAATATCATTGACTTTTAAATCTACACTGGACATTTATTTTATTAAAAAATACATAATTATCATTTATTAAAGGTGATTTAAGTATAACTTATATATTTATATAAAAAATTAAATAAGACGAATGATAAACATATTTCAAAAGTAAAAACATATAAAAAACGAGAGGAATTATTATCAGAAAAAAAGAAGCAAAACGGTATTCTACTAGATGTGGTAAGTATCAAATACCACTCAAACTAGTACGCTGTAAGTTTTCTTGGGTGATAAACTAATACGCGAGGCGACGCAACCAGCGGGTGGAGGTGAAAAACGTCGAGAGGAGGGAAGGAATTTTTGCACGTAGGCCCACCGCCACCGGCGTCTTCCACCTCTCGAACCTCCCACCCCCAGATCTCTCCCTCCCTCGCCACGAGCGCCACCGCGGGATCGGAGGGTAGGAGGAGGAGGAGGAGGAGGGCGAGGAGCGATGGCGACCGCGGCGGTGGTGGACGCCGGCGGCGTCGACGGCGCGCCGGACCCGACGGTGCGGAACCTCCTGGAGCAGGAGAGCCTCAAGTGGGTGTTCGTCGGCGGGAAGGGCGGGGTCGGCAAGACCACCTGCAGCTCTATACTCTCCATCCTCCTCGCCTCCGCCCGCCGGTCCGTTCTCGTCATCTCCACCGACCCGGCCCACAATCTCAGCGACGCCTTCCAGCAGCGCTTCACCAAGTTCCCCACCCTCGTCATCGGCTTCAACAACCTCTACGCCATGGTAAGAAATGCAATCTCAGGCCGTATACCCCGTTCTGTTCATTCGGGCCCAATTCGTTGGTGTTTTGAGGATTGGATGCAGATATGCAGGCTCCGTGGCCATGGATGGGATTCGATAGGCTTGTAGTTTCAACCAATTTTGGCCCGTTTTGGAAGGGGAGTGTTGTGGTGTGCTACTGTGGAGGACGAGAGGAAATATACAGGGGAGAAATTTCGCTGGGAATTTCCATATTTGGGGTTCGTTTTGGGGTTTTGTGCTGGGGTGCTGCTACTTGTGGTATGTATAGGTTTTTGCTTTGTGATGGGCCTGTATGTTCATGAACCTTTCTAAATGGAGACGTTGCTTGCCCTTGAATAAATTTGGTTTCAATCTAGCTTTTGCATTCTCCTTTGAGGATGTCAACTGATGGTGATGAGCTTGCAGATGTTTGGCTAATGTGTAATTGGTAATAAGGTGTCTGACTTGTGCAAATTAATTACCCATTATCTAGCAGTTATCTCTTTGCTATGTTCCACTTGTTGAAATAGAAAATAATGTGTCTGATCCATATCAAACAAGTGGATTTTGTTTAGTGATCGATTTATTCAGTTGACCTTACTTTTTAATCCATGTTAAATAAGTTTTCATTATGAACTTAAAATAAAATATGTTTAGTCGTATTTTCTAATTTGTGTTAAACAAGATAAAACAGGTTCTGGTCCAGTGTCATGATTGACACAAACTGTTCATTGGCAAAAGTGAGTTGTTTGGGTCCTTGAGGATTGACGGGGATAACTGCAAGTTTTCAGAGCCAAGATATTTTCTTTTACAGACTATTGGTGTCCATATATTTAAACTGCCGGCTTGATTTTATCCCCTTTTTGTCTCTGTTGTTGTATCGCTTTGATTTGCTACTTTTGTTACTCTGAATTTCCACAAAGGATTGTCTCAACCACGTCATTGTCAATACTTAACTTGCAGGAAATTGATCCAAAGGTAGAAAATGATGATTTCTCTAATGAAGGAATGGAAGGATTCCTTTCAGAACTAACAAACGCAATTCCAGGAGTTGATGAAGCTATGAGTTTTGCTGAAATGCTGAAGTAAATCTTCTCTTCATTCTGGTGTTCTGCATTCTACTCGTTGCACAGAAAGTTTCTTATTCAGTCCACTCCTCAATGTGAAATAATTCCTGACTCTGATCTCTTTTCTTTACTGCAGACTGGTCCAAACAATGGATTACTCTGTTGTAGTTTTTGATACTGCTCCGACAGGGCATACTTTACGATTGCTCCAGTTCCCCGCAACACTAGAGAAAGGTCTAGAGAAAATGATGGCCTTGAAAAATAAATTTGGTGGATTATTGAATCAGGTGTTCCTTATATATTTCAAGATACCATACATGTTGCTTTAGTTATTTGAAATTATACTACTTGTTGGTTGATGATAATTTCTGTTCATATTGAATTATTTGTTAATATATTCTTGATAGGAGCCTTTCACCTTTAGTCATGTATGAATTTATAAAATCAACTATTGATAGTTAATATAATGATGTACTACTTTGACAGGCAACTCGATTGTTTGGTCTCGGTGATGAACTGAATGAGGATGCAATGCTAGGGAGGCTTGAAGGCATGAAGGATGTTATTGAGCAGGTGAACAAGCAATTTAAAGATCCGGTAAGTCTTACCAAACCTGCAGAGAAGCAAATTTTTTTATTAATTGACATGACAGACTCTTAACCTGTCTATTACGGGAGGTCAGGTAACTCATGATATAGACCACTTCCAAAACTCATGAGTTTCAAGTAATGTTACGCTATAGCCTATAAATCATTATTTGACATTGGAAATTCATAATGATGTACCAATGCTGTTTAGATTTGGTCAAATTTGTTGGTAGAGGGTAGAACTTTGTGCACAATATGGTGAGAATCAACACACCAGTTAGTTTATACAGTAACTTCACAGTACAGATGTACTGTAACCAGAGGAAGTACCCTGGAAAATGTTGGTTTGTGCTCTCTCAAAAATATGAAGTGCCAGTCAGACCTATTTTCCAGCTTACATACATGAGAATACACTGTATTAACATAAGATTGTTATCCATCCTGGATTATCTAATCATTTTGAACCCTCGTATTTTCTAGTACTACAACTCTACATTACTGAAAGCACCTAGGTTTTTATAAAATTGACTGCTCATTATTATTGCTTCCCCTTTCTCCCCAGGACTTGACAACTTTTGTATGTGTTTGTATTCCTGAATTTCTTTCGTTGTATGAAACGGAGAGATTGGTGCAAGAGTTGGCAAAGTTCGAGATTGATGCACACAATATTATTATCAATCAAGTTCTTTTTGATGGGGAAGGTTAGTACCAGAACTAAAATATTTTGCAATTTTACTTGAAGTTTCCTTGTAAATGTAAACATAATAGATTGACCTTGAATTTCATGGGCTTATATTTGTATGTTCTTGTGAACTTTGGCTGAAATACCAAGCTCTGAATTACAAAAGAAGCCTTTGAATTCATAAGACAGGGACCCTGCATAATGATTCATTGAGAACACCTTCCAATTGTATTCATTTTGAATCCATCTAAATTCTTTTATGCTTTTCAATCTAACCATTTCTTATTCCTTGCAGCTGTTGAGTCTAAACTTCTAAAGGCACGGATAAAAATGCAACAAAAATACATTGATCAGTTCCATATGTTATATGATGACTTCAACATCACCAAGTTGCCCTTGCTTCCAGAAGAGGAAAGGAATCCACCAGTTTACTTTTTTTAGTTTCAATTTTGTGCTGTTCACTGGTTGTTAAAGATATCTGGAATCTGTAATTCTTCAGGTATGCGGTGTTCAGGCTCTGCAGAACTTTTCACGGCATTTCCTTACACCATACAAGCCTGCTCTGAAAAGAGGTACAGTGGAGGAGCTGGAACAGAGAGTATCTATACTAAAATCAGCACTGCAAGAGGCTGAGTCAGAACTAGATAGACTAAGGAAAGGGAGGCAGGTAGCGTAATCTTTTTTCACATGTCAAGTACATGGGAATGCCAAAGGCATGAAGAAAATGGAACTAGAGAGAAACATCTATTTTTTTGTCTCACTACATAACTGCGGTTCATATTATAAATTTTATTCTTCTTCAAATGAGAATTTTAACCTTGTTATAGCTATTGGCAGAAAGTGTACCTTTAGCATGAGACAGACGTGGGATTTTGCCCCTATTTATTAAAGGGCGGTTTGAAGAATCTGTTCCCCTGATACTGCTTGGTATCTCCGTTCTCTAATTGAAGCCTAAGCAACTATTCGTTCGGCTGATGTCAGGGATGGTTTAGAATGTCTTTTACACTATGCTAGTTCAATTATGCACTGCCTGGCAACCTGTTCGTGCTATGGTTCTGGCCTTCTGGGATGCTGTATCTGGTGAGTCATGGAGAGCAATAAATCCAGAGCAAAAGATTTATACAGATGATGTAAACGCAGTAGTTTGCATTGTGGCCTAAATCTGCTGGCTTCTTTATTTGGTCTGTGAAGAAACCGTTAACCTTAGCAAGTGACCTGAATCTTACATTATCATAGAACGCCGTTGGTGTTCATCAGGCCATTGCTTGCCCCGGCCAGGGAGCATATTTCTGCTTTGCTTCACTTATTCTCTATTGGCTCAAGATTACCAAACTAGCCCATAATGAACTTTGAATGACAGCAACAACACATGCTAAAAGAAACAAGAATGCCATTACAGAATGTTTCATTGATCTGTCTGATTCAACAAAAAAAAAAGCTAAGATACCGATAACAGGTGTGGAGGAACACTTATTTGAGAAACTACTACACTAGGTTGAAAAACACCTAATCATGAGCTTATCAAACCAGAGATCAAGATCAACAGCAACCATGGCCTAGGAGCTTATGCCATAACACTAGTGTCCATTGGCATAGCCATTGGCATGTCCATTACTGTACTTGGCTTTGCCTGCAGCGATCTCCTCGTCAGCCTTCCTGTCATAGAACCTTCGGTACATGGAGTCAACCCTGGTGAGGTAGAATGTCCCAGGTGGCAACAAGCTCGTGTCTTTGTTCGTCTCGAAATCTTTTGCGCCATATCGGTGCTCCATCAGCTTCAATGTCTCCACAAATTTCTCAGGCAAGGTCTGCTCGCAAGAGGTTGGAGAACATAGGTTATAATGCGACATCAATAATGCATGAGCATAAGCCTAGAATCGGTGAATGAGTATGTAGGAGTGCACTCCATCAGATGGAACGACCCCTCTAAACAGGGTTCAACTGTGAAGATCAAGAATACAGCAAATATCCTAGCAATTTTGGTGTTATAGCAGAACATAACTTCTTGGAAGGGGATAATTTGAGGCAGGTTACAGTTTGATGACAGAAGATAGGCTGTGGATGGAGGGGATGAAAGAGCTTACCATATGTCTTGATTCAAGCTTCTCCGTGACATTAAGCAC
The DNA here is from genome assembly GCA_030770085.1 of Oryza coarctata. Taxonomy (NCBI): domain Eukaryota; kingdom Viridiplantae; phylum Streptophyta; class Magnoliopsida; order Poales; family Poaceae; genus Oryza; species Oryza coarctata. The sequence continues at coordinate 13,795,082 of CM061479.1, read as the reverse complement.
TGAAGCAATGTTTGATAAACTGAAGGGATTCTGGCCATTGTTAAGTTTCAACGAAAACATAGTGGATGTCAAGCCACTGCCATATGAGAACATGACAATTCGTTGGCCATCCTGTTACATTGCCAGTAGTTAACGGTAAGATTCAAGAGTGACAAGTTAAAAGATTCTAGGAGAGAATTAAAGATGCAGGCTTACCAGACTGCCATGCTTGGTGTAGACTACAGACGCCAAGGCTGCATAAAGAGATGCAGTGTACATGTTACCAATTTGTTTTGGAAGCAAAGTTGATGGTTGAACTTTGATGTCATACAAGTGCTTTGCAACTTGTTGTGAAGCCTGAAAATTTGGCAAACAACTTCATCAGATCATAAATTAATTGCATAACAACATTACAATATGATGGTAATGACCTTTTCCAAGTCGCGACTTTGGTAGCTCTCTTCACCTGTTAAATTTGAGAAAGGCTGGAGCTTCTCTTTAGCATCATTGTCAACAGAGCTAGTATTCAGTTAAAATAAATTAGTTAGGAAAATTTCACCATGGAAAATAGATAGGACTTGCTTTGCATCTACAATTTGAAAAATCTTCAGGGATTGAATCCTAAATCTTAAATACTGTCCATGTTAGAGAGACGAATCTGAGAGCTAAGTTCAGCTTTTCTCAGAAAAGGAAAACGGTAGAGAAGAAATTACAAACCTGCAGTTGCGCATGAAATCATTATAGTAAAGTCGAGCAAAACTCTTTTGCACAAGCTGTGTGAAAAGGAGTTAAAACAGAGTTCACCATGTCGCAAAATCAGAAACAACAAAAATACTAAAGTCCCCTAGCAATTTAAATTGTTGAAAATGTCACTTATTCATATCACACCTTGTTGTATGGAGAATGAAAAACAAAGTAATCTGCATCAGAAATTGAGAATTGTTTCCCCGCCAGCTTTTCATACCTAGTTTCAGGAAATATAATAGCAGTATAAAATTATTGTCACTGAAAAATCAGAAACATTTAAATGCAAATGAGAAAGTAACAAAGTTTTTCTTTTGTGGGGGAGAAAGCAACAAAGGTTTATCTGCTCACTTCTTACAAAACTGCCTATAGCATGAGTCTAGTGCCATCAAGTAGCATGTTTGGGAAAGTTTTCCATCAACAACCTACAACGGATCTGGTGTTATAAACATATGATGCTATGAGGTGTGACACTTCAAGAGAACAGCAGATACATGGCATCACAAGAAAAACAAAAACTCTCCAGATAATAGAAATAGTACAGAGAATAAAAAACTAACAGGATATTCACTCGCAAGATCAGGCTTATAGAAATCATAAACATGAGCCATGTGAGAAGCTTTGTATTTGCTCTCGAATGAAAGAGGAGCATTAGGACCAATGAGCATTGCAATAGCAGCAGCACCACCTGTTGGACGAGCTGGGCCTTCTGCATAAACCTGAAAATCGCATTATGGCAGAAGTTGAGTGTTCCAGCTGAAACTAAAAGGATCAACTTAGGCAGCTTCAAGCTCAAGGAAAAGACTGAGGTGACAGACCGCACTGTCTGTGCAAACAACAAGGCCATAGCGTCCATCCCAGGAATTACTCTCAACCCAGTTCACACAATTCAACAGCGCTGCTGTCCCACCATAACACGCATTACTGGAATCAACTCCTTCAATGTCAGTATAACCACATTCCTGCACTTTTTTATGAACAGATATCAGCAAAAAAAAAAACAGTTGAGTGAAGAAAGGCTTCTGTGCTTGAAAGTGAACCGATGAGCACTGTCAATCTAGGAGGATATTCACGGCAAGAAAAGTTGAGTTCACAGAAGTGAATGGTACTAAACTAAAATTGAGCGAGTTGAAAAAAATTGATGCACAAACCTCGAAAATCTGCATCAGCCAGGTTTTGATGGATTTGCTTTTGTCTATGACTGTCTCACTGCCAACCTCCAATCGACCAATCATCTTTGGATCAACCTTGTATTTTTTCAGCAGGGTTGTGACAACTGTCATGCTGCAAGGCACGTTTTGTTCAGTATTGAAAACAAAAATCTGTATTTTATGAAAAGAAATTGCGTATGTTGCAGAGTTGAGTAGTGACAACAAGAGCTAGCTGTACACATCTCCCTTGCAACACAAGAATGGCAATGTGAAAGAGAGTTCGTGGTCACATCTAAACATGTAGTGTAACAGACAGATTAACGGTGTTGGACACATAGGTGAGATCGCATCAAACACTGGTTGAAATTACCTCATAGAGATGACATCCTCCACCTCACTGCAAAAGGCCATGCAATCCTGGCCAAGACCAATGGTGTACTTCCCTTTGCTGGCGCCGTCATGAGCCTCGAGTGCTTCCTGCATTCAAGCCACCAGCCAGCCATGAGAAAAATCGAACATCCTGAATGGCAACCAACATATTTCTCACTGTTGATTTGACCCAATCGACCGGTGGCAGTCAAGAAAGACTCAAGCTTTTTTTTTTCAATCCAATTTCATCACCAATGGCAACACCAAGAACCACCTCAACCCCAAAACCCAGCACATCTGGGCAATGAGCATCTGGCTAAGGCTAAACCTCCCCTACCCAACGATTCCGCTCCGCGTAGAACCAGACCAAAAAACGCCCAATCCTTCACCACACAAATCTCTGATCTCTCCGCAATGCCGGATCAGGCAGGCAGCTCAGGAGAGAAGAAACCAGACGAAGCAGAGCGAGAAAGAAAGATTGACCTGGAGGACGCAGGTGGGCGGGAAGCAGATGTCCATGGCGAGGATCCCGACATCCTTGCGGACGTCCATCTCGCTCGCTCGCTCGCTCGCAGCCCCTGCTCGATCTGTCTCCCTCCTCCTTCTACGCGGGCACGCCTCGTGTTCTCCGCCACGAGCCGGGGAGTCGGGATCGATCTGCGGGTTTTCTTGCTGCGCAGAGGCGGAGGAGGGAGTGGCAACTGGCATCAACTAATGAGCACGCACGTCTGGTTGGATGGCCGCGAGCCGAGATTCCGGCACGGCCACGTGAGGTTGCGAGACACGACAAGAGGTGGGTCCCTGGTCACTTACAAATGCACGAGCTCTTAATGTGTATACTCATAAAGTTATTATAAATATCATTTACCATATATTATGAGATTAATAAAAATCATCATACATTTCTGGTATGGATAGTTCTATTATCTTAAAAAATGTAATTAGTTGTAAATGTGAGCATCATGTCAAATCTATATTTTAAACCTAGGTTGGTAGACTTCGCCTTTTTTTCCTCCAAATTTGTTAGAGCTAAGTATGTTCGTGTGTTGGTTGGGTGCATGGGAGATAGCTACAATGATTTTCGTAGTGTTTGGTTTCGGTCATGGATGGGCGGAGCCTTTCTTGGAAATATTCTCTAAACTTGCTAGATAGGCGGATCCGATAAAATTTACCGGTTGAGCTCATCCACTTTCGCTAACATTGATCATCGGTAACAAATAGCGATAATTAACAAGTTTGTTATTAATTAGTAAATATCATTTTTATATTAGTGCTAATCACGGATTGTTAGTATATTTTGCTATTGATTAGTACATCATTATGATAAGATTTGTGATAATTAACTTATTTTGTTATTGATTAATAATTTACCATTCTCATTCAATCCACTCCTATCATCCAACCAAAAAATGAGTCATCCTATCTATTCAACCAAACAATTAACATAGATTATCCTTTTTAACAAAAGATGGATGGACATATCTCATCTAACCTCGTCCTTGAACCAAATTCACCCTAAGCCTATATTAACAGGTTATAGTCATTTTCATATCAGATTTATGTCTAAATGGAATTGATATAACACCATGAGAGAAATGTTAGCGGCTAATTTGTTGCTGGCTGCACGCTCCTCCCGATGTTGTGGGCCCAGTTTTTCCTCCCCTGCATGCGTCTGAGCTGGTGCTGTCTATTTTGAGCAGCCAGTGCTGAATCAAGTTGAGATTAGAAAAATAAAAGCTACAAGTGAAAAGTATGTAGAGATGAATATGCATCCCATTATTGTATTTTTTCTAGCTTTTAGCATTAGCTACACTAGGGAGACATGGCCATTTTTGCAGCCAATAGCTAGCGATACTACTAGCCTTACTCTTATACGCACGATTTTATCAAAATATGTGTTTGCCAAGGTACATCTTTCTTTCTTCCGTTCTCTGAAGTGGCAAGATACAAGTTGAGGTAAGTTATGCCAAGTTGAGACCATAGTTGTAATACTACTTCATGTAAAATAGGAACATAGGAAATTTCTGTAAAATTATCTAAAAGATGATATCATAGTGTTAGGTATCCCTAAATAAATATCTTCAAAAATAAACAGAGGAGTTTGATTGTTTTGAAAAACCGTCAAATTTTAGAATGCCAAGTTCTCATCCAACAGTATCGTGTAGAAGCTAGGATCCGTGGTAGAAGGCTTTACATTAAAATTAGTGTCTTTTGTCATATTTTTGTGTATGATGTATTTTATGGTACATGATCTCATCTTGTGTATGTTTATAGCGTGTGAAACACGTTGTTGTAATTACATAAAATGCCTAGTACATATCTAAAATCTATATTGTGGTGCCCTAAAGCCACTTGGACTATTCACCAATTATGGTATTTTCATTGGGTTTAACAATCTTTTTTTATCCCTTTTTGATTAGCTGCCATAACCGAGAAAATGCACATGAGCTTCTAGGGCACTGGGGAACAAGCTCGGATTTGGGGATAGAGAATGAAGATTATGAATGGGTGATATGGGGGATTGGAAGGAGATGGGCTGGTTGCTGTGTGCAACGGGCGATCTAAACCTGAGATACGAAGGGCAAATTAGTTCGAGTTAATATCATTAGGGGATGATGCAATGAAAGTGGTACTCAACAGAGAAAAATGAGCGGGTTGTGCTATAGGTCAAAAGCAACAAGTTTTTATGGTTTTTTTACTGACATGTTTCCTGTGCTGTAGATGAAAATATCACTTATATCAATATTGTTGTGGCATTGCCTTTATATAACCGTACCTAGTCTAAAAGCGTCTCTATTATCAAAGCTGATATTATTACATACTCTCTCCGTCACAAAAATAGTAATTTGTAGCATTTAAATTTTGTATTTGAATATAGCCACTTCTCCACCTATTTACAACTCTCAATCAATCAATCGTAACCACTCATTCAATTTCTTCCACCTATTTTTTTTACTTAATCAATTACAATCATCCTATTTAATTTCACTTCTATCCTTAATTCTCATAAAAAAAACTGGACAGACAGACTAATGACTTTTTCCATCAATGCGATCGTCTTCTCAATGCTTACCATTTGACCACCTGTTTGTCATGTTACCATCAACTGACTTCTTCTAAGTTAGTGGGTTATAGAATATTTCAAACACAGCACACATTATAAAACAACTATAATGGCCTAAATCACTCAAAAAGACATGTTTTGCAAGAAATGAAGAGATGGATAAGCTATCCACAATCTCCAACCATACCTTTAAGGGATTATACTATAAAATTTGCACGCTAACAAAAAAATCATTTATATATTTTTTTAGCAAATCGGATAAAAAAGTGTACACAATTGTAGCTGTCTATCTAAAAATTTGTATCTAGCAAGGCGATGTCAACTTATCAAGCAAGCCAGGCCTTCTTGTATGGAGTAGTTGTATGGAGTAGTCTTCAAGTAGGTCAAAAGCCTCCCTAAATCTCGAAGACAAAAGGTCGACGTGGTGACACCACGTCTCAAGTAGGCCAAATCATCCAAGGTTCCACCATCCTACTTTGGTGATGGCCTTCTTTATTAAACCTATCTAGTGGCCCCATAGTTCATAGAGATGATTCCTCACAGACCGACGAACTAGGCCAGCCATCTCCTCCTTCACTGCTGACACAATGTGAAGAATCAGGAGCCCAACTGAAGCATAACGTAGCCCGCTCGATTCCCCCCATGGAGTCGCAGATGCATATGCTCACACATACACACACCCATGAACCCACCCACCCACTCCTATGAAAGCACGCATGTGAAACCTCACCTCTATGAACGTCTACAAGATATAGGGCTGGCTATATGATCAAAGATGTCCTAAAAGAAGAGTGAATATGAATCTTAGTTAACAAATACTAAATTAAAATCTTATAAAACTTAATCTACCCTAAATGATTAGATTGTATGTGAACCCAAGTTTTATAACCTATAGACTTTCCTAACAATTATATTATCTCTACAAAGAAAACACAAGAAAGAGCTTAAAATAAAATTGCAAGAAAAGTAAAGCAAAGAGAGAAGACACAGGCTATTTTTTTCGATGTATCGAAAATCGGCTATCTTCATTAATCATCATTGGAGCATTCTACACAAGAGTGTTGCTCCCTCCTTTGATCATAAAGTCCAAAGAAGCTTCATATAGGTGATTATTTTTCAATCTAGAAGGTGAATTCCAAAACATTTTTATGAGTGTACTAGATATGACATATCTCCTATATCTAGACTAAATTATTTTTGAAAATATCGTATACCTACATATATATATATATAGATAAGTGTATCTAAAGATATGGAAGTATATACGACTAAGTACAAAAATCATGCCCAGTTAAGATAAGAATGTAAAATCTAATATGAGAACAAATTAACCTGCTCGATCATGTTATCTAAAGAGTTCTCTGAGTTTACTTAGATAAGGATATATCTATTGGTATAAATACAATAGCCCATAGAAAGGGAGGGCATCAAATCAAATCTCAAACCATACATAAACCACATTGAGTCAAAATCTAAGGTGATGCCTCACAGCTAGTCGTCGACTACATCTTGCCATATAGGTCGTCGTATACTAGCTGATAGGCTAGATAGAGTAGATTGCTTTCGCCTTGTACTATGTATGGTCTAAATCACCGAATACATATAATCAAAAGTATGTCTATTACTCACATCGAGGGTCCGAAACTATATAAAAATCTCTCCGTGTCTTTTTTTCACTACTGTCTCGTGGATATCTTGGCATCAGCCAAACTCTATGTTTACAAATGCCGTAGTCGGGTATCACCTGTAGACACTTTCGTAACACCATCGAGTCTCCCACAATCTTTCAAGAGATTATTGAGAATGCCTCTGAAGCTATCTAGGCACGCTGAGATGTAGAGTAACAAAAGATGTTCATCACTTGAAACAATAAACATAAGACTGTTAGTGAGTGCACACTTGGCTAAAAAACAAGCACAAGCAAGGCTTGAGAAAGGATAAAGCAAATTAGTACAAATAGATTGTTGGACTTATGCAAAAGACACCAGTAAATCCAAAAGGATAAGTATTTATAGGCATAATAGAGCCACCTAGCCATTTGTGATAGTTATGCAAAACCAACCAAAACCTATAGAGTTAGACAGTCTGGTACCCCGTCGGACTGTTCAACCCTTTACAATTTTTGAATGGTTATTGACTAATTAGCCGCTATCCTATAAAAAGCGAACAATCGTTGCACATTATCCAGCACCGCTATTGGACAAAACAACCATTAAATTTTGTCTTGCATCTACTAGACAAAGCATGAGTTGAACTGTTTGGCATAGCTCTAGACTGTCTAGCTTAAGTCGATCATCACAAAATTGGGTTGTATGATCGATGTACGATTGTCCGGTCAACATATGACCACTCAGACATTGAACTGATCAGACATTTCAATCAACTTCGGATTATCTGACTCAATACTTGATCTTACACGATCAACACATAATTATGTGATCATTGTTGAGCTTAATAGTCCAACATCGTCCGGGACTATTTGGTCTAGCTGTGATTGCCAACCAGACAACATGCTAGGTCAGATTATCTAAAACCATCCGAATTGTTTGATCCGCACTTGTTTCAAAGCAAACAAAGGATACACAAATAAAAACTTTTTGCTCAAAACTCTTAGGGATTTTAGCACTTGTTTTAGAAAGCCTAAAGATCTAGTGTGCACTATATCTATACCCTATCATTTAAAATCTCAAGCTACTAAAACAAAGTTTCCTCTTTATAGGACGGTCATTAGAATATAAATAAAACATCATTCTATCGCATTCATCTAACACTTTAAATGTACTTTAACGTATCGAAAATCCTTATAAATCCATCATTTCATTTCAACCGATCTTTACACGTTGTGTATTCGAGTGATCATCATGAGAACCCTAATCTTTTTTAAAACACTTAGAGAAATTGATTAGTCTAATGATTATATTATCATTTATTATTAAAATCATAACACATGGGTACTAAGATGCTTTCACTCGCAAATATAATCTTAAGATTAATGAAATAACTGTTGATACGTACATCACGTACTATTGAAAAAATCTGATGCGCCAATGTGACACACAGGACGTCAAACCTGGGGTCTGATCCCTGGTGTGTAATGTGTACAACCACCACCTTAACCATCCAAGCTATGCTTTTAAGCGTCTAATCCAAAGCATCAATGAATTGGAGTTTGGAAATGCCCATAGTGTACCATTTGTACTAGTAGGGAGCATTAACACAGAGCAGGTTGATCAGTTCATCGATGCCATGCAGCATGCTTCTTTTTTGATAGGGATGTTTTATACCTCTAAAAGTGCCCCTGGCAAAGCATATAGTGATTGATTAAAGTGCAAAAGGTAAATCCATCTAGGATGTCTTAGCAATAGCTTACGGCTTCAAACGTGGACCGTATATTTTGTTCTTGCCAAGTGATGTGGAACTCCAAAAAGGAAAAAGGCAGGATTGGACAGACAGTATTCATCTAGGAAGTCAAGATCAGAATCTGATGGAGCCGGTTGCCTGATTTTGAGCATCTGGTCCTGAGTGGCCCTGCTTGAAAGTTGGAGCAATCAGACAAACTAAAGCTAAATCTGGTACTCCTGTCGTAAAATTTGGCGTCACATTGATGACGATGGAACACGGACTTGTCACAAGAAATGGAAAGTAGAATGGAAGATACATGTACATGAAGTCTCAAGTTTAGATTCTCTCTTATTGATCATGATGACGCTGTTGAGAGATCGAACAGGAATCAGTTCAGTTTCAAGTTTAATACACAATATCATCTAAAACACATACATCTTGTTGACATACTAGCATTAACAATTGCTTCGTATGAATGGAAATGTTCTATGTTTTCTCCAGCAATCAATGGTGAAGGAATCTGTATACAATAATGGTGATCAGGTTTCTAACCCTTCTTTCATCTAAAATGTTGAGCAGAATCTGTCTCCATAGTAATGCAGCAAACACTTGTTCACATTCTCCAAATTATCAGTTTGCAATGCAACAAGGCACTTCTCCAGGAGGAACTCGAAATTTACCCATGCATGGTATTTGTCTATATGAGAGTAAAGGAACCATATCAAGAATTATAAATTCATGAATAGAATTTCCCTGCAGGTATGACAGCTAAACAGCCACAAGGAGCACATAAGTTAAACAGTTGCAATGAGCAAAGAACAGTCTGCCCAATATGATGGACAGAGTATGCAAGAGTTTTGCTAGCACGCTAACATGCATGTCAAAGCATATTATAATTCCAACTAGAAAATTGCTGCTGGACATGCATGCTGGAAAACTCAATTGTAATTCTACAACAGTTATAATAGAAGGATACTGAACAAAGCAGTGGAGTCTTTTCCAGCAGCCTTCATAAGCATATCAACTCCTGCAAATGTCCATAAAAATACTGGTTATAGGCAAAATAGAAGGTTATAGCAATCCAAAGTCCGCAGAAAATGTGAAGATGAACAACAGTTCTGAAAAGAACTGAAATAAGTGTTCTACATTAGGTTAAAACTTATGGTTACCTCCCGGGTGAAATTTCATGTATGGAGCAATGTTGTACACACGACCTTTCAAAACAGTCCAGATACTATCTCCTGTTTTATGCTGTTTAACTTCTTCTAGAGAAATCAACCTTTGGTTTGACTGCCCCTTAAGAGCCACAGCAAATAAAAGGAAATCAGTATCATTTCACCAGCAAGCATCAATTCAGAAAGAAATAACAAACAGGTAAAAAATGAGTGAAATATAAATATTAACAGCAGAGCACACATATACTTCGGCCAAGCTTAAACAGGTTCACAAATTACAACTGATACAGACAGGCTCAAGCCATGGCAACATACTTTGCAGTTATATTCAATAAATGTGGTATCTCATAAGTGATGGTCTAGTCCCCATATCATAAAATTGCATTCACATTTTCAGATTTCGACATGTTATGGCCTACGATTCATTGGGGATGAACACCGCTAGGAAGATAGGGGGGCGGTGTTGGCTTAGTTAGGATGAGAAGAGACTATAGATTGAGGAGGAGAACTTGACTTATTCAGATTCATCGCTTTCTTTCCAATAGTGTACATGGGGTCTTTATATATAGGGAGGATTGACTGAATATCTAAGAAACTTATTTCTAGTATTATGAAAACCAATCCAATCTCTATCTCTAATTTACCAACAAACCTCATCCCTTTGTAAACTAGATAATATTCTAATTTTACTTGACTTATTCCTAATTTATCATGTCTAAACTGCTGCATGGGCCTAACCTATGCCCATAACAGACATCTGTTCATAACCATTTATATGTGTTAAATTAGGAAAAATTGAGTCTATGCCATTGGTTCTCAGCACTGCTTTTTGCATATTTCATTTAATGCCAATGGAATCACGAACTTCTTCATATTCTGCCATTGCTCACACACTCTTTCCCTAAATCCCGAAATTGTCCATCCCCTCACCTGTAGTTCCCTTTCTCACCTTTTCGTCTCAACTCCCAAATCTAAAATGCAGTCCAGTGGCTAATGAATAAAGGGTATGGCAAGCAGGAATCCTATAGCTTAAATAATGTACATACCCTAAGGATATTGGGAGATAAATCAGTATGCTAAGTTATCTGTGAATGAAATACATGATGTTTTTGTTTACACCACAAATAATTAAACAAGAATCTGTCTTAGAAGTTTACACCATTTCTTAGGTCCATGAGGTATGAACTAGAAACAAAGCCCTTTTTTCTAATGCCTCAGTTTGACAATGCCACATGAAAAAAGCAAGGTGCTCTAATAGAAAATGTAGTTCTATTAGGACTTTTTGGGGTTTAGCAGTATTATGTATAGTTTACAAACTATTTTATTTGACCTATCTAACAAGGAAACCTAAAAATGTGTCTACTCTTAAGCTTGTGTTTTTCCTATGGTAACTACGACCATATTCAGATCTAACCTGCTGGCACAAAATATATGGGCCTTGTAGCCTGAGTTATCATGATTTTAGTGTCACAGACAGTAATAGTACATTAACTAAGACAGTTTTCAAATATACTACAGTACTAGCATTAAATCATGCAACAGCATCAAGCCATCCAGTAATAATCATATATACCAGAGATCAACAAACAGTAGCAGCAAATGTCTTTTACAATTTACCTGCAAGATCAGGATATGTACGGGTCAGCTTTAGCCAATCCATTTGGCTATAGCCCTTCTCGAAAGGAACTTTTGAATGCACGGCCAGTGTCTTTGAAGGTTTCGGTTGAGATGATAAATTTGACTCTGCATTCTCTCCACCAATAACTGGCTCTTTTCCATTAGAGTCTTCAAGTGATACACGATTGATGCTACTAGTTACAGGATTAGATCTTTTATCTGTAATTGAATTGTTTGTCTGCATGTTGTCCTGGGTCTTACTATTTATCTGAACCATCACCACCAGGTGTAATTGCCATGGGGATAGCTTTAGGGAACTCCAATGGACCGTCATCTCCCATAAAATCAACCTAGAAAACAAAATGGAATGTATAAGTTGTTACATCTAAACAAAAATAAAAGTAGAATAACATCAGCGGTTCACTATATCAAGTCACTGGAGACTTGTTTCAATTGTTTGAAAAAGAATATGATCATTATATAATCACCACAGAAGGTTTAAAATTTAGACCATTTGGACAGTAAGTATTCATGAAAAGTAAATAAATCCAGTAGATTCAAGATGGCAAACAATCTATACACGTCTCTTGTATTCATGATTTCCAGATTTAAAATGTAGTATCATGAAGAAAAGCAGGTAAAATGGTAGCAGTAATGCATGAAAATGTAGCTACATGTACAACTTGGTACCCTACACTCACCTAGTTAGCCCAGGCCCACTTCATTGACAGCTAAGATTTTTATGAAACAGGAAGTTCTAGGTCTTATTTATATCAACAACAAAAATGGATTTCTTGGTACAGCAGCGACTAAAGACAGAATATATTAGATTTCCATATAGCGATAATGGATCCATCTTTCCTCTTCCATTAGGTCTGCTTAGCTACATTACCTGTTTCCTTTTTCCTGATCCTTATTTTCTTTCACTTCCTTAAACCACCCCATGTTAATTAGATACTACATATTGCCCAGAATGAAAGTAATGTTAATGCCCTATATCCCTAACATATTGCTTCTATTAGATTTTTTTTGTCAAAGTTTGTACATGCAAAAATCTCTGCAACCAAGATGGTGCTTAAAGGCTGGTGATTAAATCAGTCAATGAATCTTGGCAGATTTATTCCTCAATTGACATAAATGCATGAGTCTGTAAAAAATATGATCGATGGAATATGAGCATCTTATAGCAAGAAAAGAAGCAATAATAAGTAACTGAACAGAGAAGCAATAGGAGGCAAGTAATAAAACCTTGCAGAAGGTGACGTCAGACGACTCTCCATCTGCCATCGCGAGTACCACTAGCTCTAAACCATGTAGGAATCAACAGCCAAGTAGTAGCAGCGACAGTCCAATCAATCCCCTGATATCCTGATTCAAGCAAGACAGAGTCTAGAGTAAGCAGTTGGCCTTCCATAAATTCCCCACAACTGAGGGCTCAACTGATCACACGTGACACACATGAATCAAAGAGCCTGAACACGAGTGCCTCAAGCTACCGCAATAACAGAGATCGTTGGTATCCTGAAAATATCCCCCTGCTCCCCGCTGATTGCCAAGCGAGCGGTGAAAATTTCCGTAGGGAAATCGAAGCTGCCAGCTCCCCAGGCCGTGCTTGGGCAGGTATGGGCTCCCTCCCAACCACAACAACCATCTCCAGCGGAACCACCCATCGACGGAGACACCATCCGGTGGTCAGACGATGATACGAGACGGGGCGGCGGTGGCTTACCTGCGCTGTCGGGGCGCTAGATCTGGCGGAGGGCGGGGGGCCTGGATCCCGGACGGCGCCGGCGTGCGGTGAGGAGGGTTGGTGGCGATCGTAGGTCGTGCCGGTGGGTTACGCGGCGGCGGCGCAAAGCGTGGAGGGATTTGTGCCACCCTTGCCTCTCTCCGATCAAAACGGAGGAAAAATACCGCAGGCCGGTGTACCGTAGTCAATGCAAGCAGGCAGACGGTTTTTCCCTTTTTCAGTTTAGGCACCGTTTTTCAAAAAACTGGTTTAGGCACCATCTGATTGTGATAGTTGGCTTAGCTACTTCGTCATTTTTTTGTCAACACGTTTTTTTATGTTGCTAAACGGCACTTTCAAATTTCTTTAAAAATTTAAATAAATCTACTTTTAATATTGTAATATTTAATATTTAATTAACCATATGCTAATAATCCGTGTAGTTTTACATGTGCCTGATATGCTCATCCAACTAAGCATCTTATTTTAAACCAGCACCGAGAAAGTTCTAAAAATTATTTTTTAAAAATTATTTTATTTTATTTTGTCGGCCAATTTCAAATGTATTTATTTTGTATGATTTTATGAGGTTGTGTTTTCTGATAACTAAATGATTTTATGATAACTACTAATAAAAAATAACTAAGTTAAAAAATAGAATTTAACTAGTTTTCTAAGTAATCCATATATAAAAACTTTTCGTGAAAATCGTAAGCTCGAGAAGCGTGTAAACCGTTATATTCCTTATAAAAAGAACGGGGAGGGAGAAAAACGTAAAGTATCAGACCACTATTATCACCAAAGATCCCATCAATGATGTATCACGAAAGTTTATACAACCGATTCGCCTCGAAGGCTTACATCTCATTTACTTGAAACTATCCTTCTGATAGATGGTGATGTAAAAAGGATTAATAGGAACAGTATTTGCTGACCTGCTTCTTTCCTTGATTTGGTAAGCCGAGCTGATTTAATATATCTTTGAGTTCCTTTATTCTTCCTGGCGATGAAAAAGAAAAGGGGACCAATGCTAAAGGACCAAAGCAATTCATTTACATGACAAGCACGTAAGATACAACGGCTGTTTGATCCATGGACAAACATCTGTATTAGAACACTCGACCACTTGACTATTGAACCATTGGACTGTATATATATAAATCTGATCCTCCTATATAGCGTTGGAGTCTTAATCCCATTATACACATTCTTACATGATATCAAAGCACGGTCATGGTCGACGAGTACAAGACCCTCATAGACAACGAGACCTGACGTCTCGTCCCTCGTCCTCTCGACGTCAATGTTGTAACCGATAAGTAGATCTTTAAGCATAAGTTCCATGCCGATGGCTTTCTTATCCGTCACAAAGCACGATGGGTAGTTCGGGGTTTCTCCAAACGCCCCAGTGTCAATTACGACGAGACTTTCAGTCCCGTCACCATCCAGATCATTCTCACCTTGGCTGCCTCACACTCTTGGCCGATCCACCGGCTTGACGTGAAGAAGGCTTTTTTTTACGGTCATCTGACAGAAACGGTCTACTATCAGCAGCCTCTAGGCTTCATCGACCCCTCTTGTCCCGACGATGTCTGCCTTCTTCAGCACTCTCTCTACGGCCTCAAATAAGCTCCTCGGGCCTGATACTAGCGTTTTACTGCCTACTTTCGGCACATCGGCTTTGTGGCCTCCGTGTTCGATAGCTCCCTCTTTACTCTTCACATCGGCAACGCCACCGCCTATCTCCTCCTATATGTCGACAAAATTGTTCTTACAGCGTCCTTGACGTCCCTCCTACACCAGATCATGGCTCGACTCTACTCCGAGTTCGCCATGACCGATCTCGGTTCCCTCCATCACTTTCTTGGCATCTCCGTCATCTGTTCTTCTCACGGCTCTTTCTTTCTCAGCGCTAGTACGCTATCGATCTTCTCCAGCGTGCAGACATGGCCGAATGTCACCCCACGGCCACTTCGGTCGACACTCGAGCCAAACTCTCCGCTGCCGATGGCTCACTCGTCGCCGATCCCTCTCAGTATCGAAGTCTTATTGGTGCTCTCCAATACCTCACCCTCACACGGCCCGACCTCATCTACGCCGTCCAGCAAGTGTGACTTTTTATGCACGCTCCGCGCGAACCTCATCTCGCGCTTCTCAAGTGCATCCTTCACTACGTAAAGGGCACACTCTCCAGCGGGCTGTACCTCAGCTCCAGCCCCATCGACTCCCTCACCGCGTACTCCGACGTGGACTGGGCAGACTGCCCTGACTCTCGACGCTCCACGTTCGGCTACTGCGTCTTTCTCGGCGACACTCTAGTCTTCTAGTCTTCAAAACGCTAGATTATAGTGTCTTGGTCCAACGCCGAAGCTGAGTACCACGCCGTCGCCGAGTGTTGCTGGCTTCATCAGCTTCTCCAGGAGCTCCGTGCACCTTTCTTCTCTGCGACCGTCGTCTACTGCAACAACGTTAGTACTGTCTACATAACCGCCAACCCGGTTCATCATCGACGCACGAAGCACATAGAGATCAATATTCATTTTATCCGTGACAAGGTCGCACTAGGACAAGTTCGGATGCTCCATGTACTATCGGTGCACCAGTTTGCTGATATTATGACTAAAGGCCTTTCCACGTTTTTGTTCACCAGTTTTCGATCCAGTCTTTGTGTCCGTTTCCCTCTCGCTATAACTGCGGGGAGTGTTAGATCATTAAACCACTAGACTATATATATATATATCCAACCCCCTGAGGTCTTAATCTCGTTGTACACATTCAAATCAGATGTGAGCTTCAGATTCGCACGCCGGTGGATGAGTTGGAAGAAATTGGCCAGCTGTCAGCGGTGGACCTGGAAATCAGGAGCCGCCCATCAAGCCTCGGCTGCAACGAGCTCCAAAATCAGGCGCTACCAGATGAATTCTTTTTCGAAAGACCGCTACTAGATGAATTCACGGAAACAAATCGGCAACTGCCTCACTAAACTCCACAACTAGCCACATGTTTAGGTTTGAATGAGCAGTAGTGTAGTGTCCAATTTTTCCTTCGGTTGAAAAGAAGATAAAGCTGCTTGCTGGATCGTCCCTTGCTCTTCCAGGTTTGTTGGATCTACAGCGGAAAGATACAAGAGATATGGGAGGAAAGAGCAATTTAGTCTAAAATTTTTGATAAATGCATCAAGAAGTAATTAGGGTGATATCTCAAATACCTATAAAACAATAATGGCATAAGTTTAATATTACAAATTATAATGATTTATTTTAAAATTAAAGAAATTATAATGGCATGAATCCAAACACCTCTTAGGACACTCCACTCCTACTTTCAGATGGGATTAAGATCCTTTAGTCGATTATGTTAGATCGCTCGGCCTATATTAGATTAGGTCCACTTGACCTTCTCGTCTTGCTCGGTCTACTCGTTCGATCTAATGTATTTATACTCCATATCTATATGCTCTCATGTGCTATCAAAATCCTAATCCCCAAATAACGTTAGCGTTCACAGGTCAGCCTTCCATGAGTCTAAATTGTTCTGCACATTGGTCTTAGACTACAATATTATCTCTTGGTGCACGCAGGCGAAGAAGGGAGTGGCATCTGGCTAGTTTGAGATTTTTTCCTTACTGTTGTTACTCATGTGTTCTCATGGCCTTAGATCCTTACATATTCTCTTAGGAATACCAATAGAACGACAAAAGCCGTATTTGACCTTCATGCTGGCTAGACCCGATTGGTGTCACCAGAAGATAGGTATTACTTCTGTCTAGTTGAGTTCAACATCAGCTAGTTTTTTTTTTCAGATTTAAGGTGGGGAAGGTGAGCTCATTATGACACTATGTTTGCTATGAAAAAGATGTGTTTGAACATAGCCACAGTGAAAGCGACTTAATTAACTATTTCTCATATTCCCACAGGGATGGACTTAGCTGATCTGATATGCTTCAAAACAATATCAACCAATAAATACACTTAGCACCTACAGAAATGACATGAAAATATGTGTGCAGTGATAGTAGGGAATCCCAAACTAAAATAAATTAGAAGAGATATATTTACAACAAATTATCTTACCGGAGAAATCACTCCGGTGACATTTAGATTTTTTATCACTCGTGATAGTTGGCATCACAGCATACTATTCTCTAATTGTTCTTTGACAATAGCATTCAAATTTTGTCTTTTTTCAATAGAGTTAATTAATCATAGTTATACCAATTTAATTTCATCTTTCTTCTTACTTCATAGAGAGAATAATAGCTTTCTCCATCAATCCGACCATCCTCCCGATGCTTGTTCAAACATAGCACACATTATAAAACAACAATGATGGACTAAATCACTGAAAAAGACATGCTTTGCAAGAGACGAATAGAAGGACAAGCTATCCACAATATCCTTCAACCTTACCTATAAGGGATTATACTATGAAATTCGCACGCTAAAAAAAACCATTTGCATTTTTTTAGCAATTCAGATAAAAAGGTGTACGAAATTGTAGGGAAAATATTTCTCAACGGACGCCCGACGCGAAACGATTCGGGACGTCACCGTACCTCATGCATTTCTCCACTGTACAGATCAATAGCGAAGCACAGATGCTTTTCTCTTTGCAAGCACATTCCACAGTCTCTCCCTAGCCTCTCTCTTGCATCGTGCATTGCATACAAGCAATGGCACTATCAATAAATTTAAAATGAATTTTCTCATAAATTACTTATTTGATTTGATATTTAATCATATTATTATTATTATTATTGTACTCGTTACAATTAAATTTTTATAATAAGATATCATATAATTATATTTTGATGAAAAAAAAATGTTTTAACCGTTAACATGCAATGTATCATACCTGATACAGAATATTTCAACGGGCATTTAAGCATGTTTCATAAAATTTTCAAATGTTTCAATGACTTTTTTTTGCCATATACAACCTGATGTTTCACAAATGGTCAACTAAAACATTTTAACACACTCTTTTTATGTTGCAATAAATCTTTTTTAAATGTCGCTATAAGAATTTTCTAATGTTTCACTAACTTATTTAAAAATATGTGTATATAGTGTTATTAGGATGTTTTAATAAGTATTTTATGATGTTTTAACAAATGTTTCATGTAAAAATGTTTCATTAAGAATATAATCATATTTTTTTAAAAAAAATACTCATTTGAGATCGTGTTGTAACGATTGTAATGATTTAATTGAAATAAATATAATAATATAATTAGATTGTGGATCGAATAATAATTTTTAAAAATAATTTATAGTTTGCTAAAGAAGGGAGAGAAGAGAGACAATGGTGGAGAGAGAGCGGTCTACCGAGCGGCCTAGAAACACACCAATACCCGCATAAGTAATTTGCATGGGGAGAGACCGGGAGGATGTAAACTGCTGTTGGCTGCAGGGAAGGGCGTCTGATTTTTCGGATTTTATCGGACGCCCCACGCGACTGGTTATTAAACTTATCTTTATTATTATTTAGATCTTATAATTTATGAAAGTGTCACTTTAGTATTAAATTATCACAACCTTCTAAAAACATACGTAAGCAATAATATGGCTGTCGGCTCTTTTTTTTTTCTTCAAATTTTCTCCTCCTCTTTTTATCTTTTCCTTATCTTTTTTTTATTAATTTATGTTTCTTCGCATGACTCACATATACTAGGAGAACTCAGCGATGATAACCCCACATAGAAGAGAAAGCTTGAGAGAGGTGACCCTGTAGCAAGGAGCTAACTCATCAACGATAAACAACGAGAAGAGCTTGGTGGTTATAACCATGGCTAGGAAGAGCTTGGGGCGGTGATCATGCACAAGCTTGACACTTGACACTCTGTCGATGCTCCAATCACAAGTAGAGAACGGAAAGGATCTACAGTAATTGTGGCAATCTTGTTAATTGTCAAGTGGCCATCATAAGTAAAGACGACAGTCATAACACCCTAGAACTTGATGGTACTACTGTAGTTAGAGATTGTCTTTGCTGCCATGAAGAGGAGAGGCAGTTTGTGATGGGTGAGGTGACGATGACACCTACATGCTAGAGGAGGGGAAGTTGTGATTACAGTATCACTATGGAACAACCTTACAATAGCATCTTAGACCACGACATAG
This sequence comes from Oryza coarctata, assembly GCA_030770085.1. Classification (NCBI taxonomy): domain Eukaryota; kingdom Viridiplantae; phylum Streptophyta; class Magnoliopsida; order Poales; family Poaceae; genus Oryza; species Oryza coarctata. The sequence goes on along the minus strand of CM061479.1, from coordinate 13,775,790 downwards.
AGAAGGAAAAAAAGAAAAAGAATTTCTAAGTGGCCAAACGGTTGAGTGTGAGGTACATGTTAACATTATATTGTTTGTTTGAAAGGTCATAATAGAATCATTTTAATAACTTTTAAAACTATAAATATATTTAAAAAATATCGTATCCAAATAACACGTGCTAACAAATTTAGAAACCGGCGTTACGCTTTACTCCCTCATGCGGTCTTCAAGCGGTGGAAGGCCCCCATAAACCTCGGAGAGAAAAGGCCACGTCTCAAGTGGGCTGAATCGTTAAAGGCCCCACCGTCCAGCTTCGGCGGTGGCCCCCTTTATTAACCCTACCTAGCCGCCGCCGCATCCTCCTCGTCCGCCGCCGCCACGCGAAGAATCGGGAGCGATCGATCCCCCCAATGGAGTCGCAGCTGCAGGACAAGGGCGACGAGGAGGCCGACGCGCGCGGCCGGTCGGAGTTGGCGCCCGGCAATTCGGCGTTCGCCGGCTTAGGCTACCCGCCAGTCCAGCCACAGGAGAAGGGCGATGAGGAGGAGGAGGGAGCCGGCGCGCGGAACCAGGCAGAGATGGTGGACGACGGCGACGCGGCGTTCGGTCTCTTGGGGTACGCGGAAATTCGATCTCCCGTGGCGTCGCAGTTACAGGGCGAGGGCGGCGGGGAGGCCGGCAAGCGCGGCCACGCGGAGATGGCGGATGGGCCACCGTTCACGGTCGTGGGGACGGAGGACCAGGCGGCCGCGCATGGGGACCTCGTGCCTAAGCCGGAGGTCGTGCCGGTGGAGTTCCTGCAGGGTCTTGCGGTGGTTAAGCCGCCGCCGCGGAACCGCGACCGCCACATCAAGGTGGAGGGCCGCGGGCGTCGCATCCGCATGCCGGTCAAGTGCGCGGCGAGGATCGCGCAGCTCACCCGCGAGCTAGGGCACAAGTCCGACGGCGAGACCATCCGCTGGCTCATGCAGCAGTCGGAGCCGGCCATCATCGCCGCCACGGGGACGGGCACCGTGCCCGCGATCGCCACCAACGTCGATGGCGTGCTCCGCATCCCCACCGAGTGGCCCTCCGCCGCCGCGGCCCACGGCGAGGAGCCGGCCCCAAAGCGGCGCCGCAAGCTCCAGCCGACGCGCGCGGCGGCCGGCGCGAGCGCCCAGCCGGCTCCTCTTCCCGCGCTCTACTACCCCGTCCTCGCTGACCCCCTCCTCCAAGCGAACGGCGGCGGCGCGATCTCAATATCCTGCGGTCTCGCCCCCACCTCATCCACCGGAACACCCTCCGCAGGCGCCATCCCGTTCATCGCCATGCCGCAAGCAAGCGACGGCAAGCAGGTGATGTCACCGGCGACCGTGTGGATGGTCCCGCCCGGCTGCGCAGGCGCGGTCACCCTGACCACATCAACGTCGCCGCCGGCACGCAGCCCATCGACGGCTCCAGCTTCCAGCACCAGCCATTCTTCAACGTGGGGCAGCCCATCGCCGGTGGACAGCCACAGGGCCATCACCCCGGTGGTGAACTCGAGGTGAGCGCCGTCGACCAGCTGGCCGGCGGCGAGGAGGACGACGACTACGAGGGGTTGACAGATTCCAGCTCCGAGGAGTAGCGTGGCACGGCGACGCTATGCTGCACAGTACACAGCCAGCAGTAACCTGAAAATCCTTTTGCCTAATGCTCCGTATTACCTTTCGCCTTCTGCAAGTTCTCATATGTTGGTGGTAAAATCTGGTTACTTGGTGGTAAACTTTTGTAGAGAAATTATAAGAGTAACAGAGAAGTGGTATGAAGTAGTGAATTTTCTTTTGGTGGTAATTTTGGTTCATCACGAGTTGGTTTCATCCGTTTGAGTAAATGAGTTAGATCATTAATTATGTATTAATTATTTTCATGAGTTTATTTGATTTTTAAAATAACTTTCTTTTTTATTAAAAAATACACTGTTTAGTATTTTTTTAAGATATGTTAATAAAAAATAAGTAAGTTCAGGTTTTCAGCTCAAACAACTGGCACTTCAAATCTTCATGCTGGTGTCGTACAGAATTTTCTTTTCAGTTAACTTTTTTTTTCTGGTTAAAAGTAAGAACAAGCTCACACGGATCCTCTGCAGTAAATGCTGTAAAGGGTTTAACATGTGGGGTAGAGGATATCTGCGCATAAACTTGTATCCTCTGCTGTAACGACAAGTGCCGATGAGGCGTTATACTTGGGTTAGAGGATATGTAGGCATAAACCTAAATACCTTGTTTGGATAGTAATGGGTTAAGAAGGACGGGGATTAGGATATTAATATAAGTGAAGCTTTACATATTAGTATTTACCCCAAAATTATATCCACTAAATCTTGTTTTGTGAATCTCTAATGAGGATTTAAGAATTAAAATATATACTTCTCATCAAAATATGTCCTTTGTTCAACAATTTTCTATTTATATTATTTCCTAGCTCAACAATTTTCTATTTATATTATTTCCTTTGTTCAACAATTTGCTATTTATATTGCCTATTTTTATAGTGTGCTGATAAGTAAATGATTGTTCCACAACATGTCATTGGACTTTTTTAAAATAATATGCCAAAAATATCATTTTAGTATACGAAGGTTTACTCTTATTAAAATTAAAAAAGTATGATTTTTTTAGCCTCCTTATACAACAACATAGGGTCTGTATATAAGTTTTAAGATCCTTGCACTACTATTTTTTATAAAATATAATTTGTCTGTTATATGGTACATACATTTTTTTTGTTTTTAATGTAAATAATCTTTCATAAGGTACATAAAATATTTTTATGCCATTATCTTTTACATAAGCGATTCCACTCTTATATACCACACATAGCTAATTGCTCAAACAAATAAAAATATTAAAACATACAAACAAACTCATGTACTGTGTAAGAAGACTATAAAAAATCATTTTTTAAAACTTCGCTTAATCATTATATATAAGGGTATTTTAGATAATTTTTAAAAGTAATAGTATATTATATAAATTTGGATAGAATCAGTGGTATATTATAAAAAAGATATTAAACTGTGTTATAGGGTCATAGACTACATTCTCTCCCTCAAAAAAAAAAGTGAAAAGTGAGCCACCTCCATCATGCTTCAGGGCTCTCCCTCCTGCGTGAGCACAACTGGATTGGGAACGCCGGCTCTACTCGGGATGTGGAGAGCGATAAAAAGTTGAGGATTCTAATCTTTAGATGGCTGTATAGTGGAACTGCCGGAGCCTATTTTTTTATTTGAAAAAGCCTAGAATCTAATATTGGATTCTCATATTGGACTTCTACTGACCCTTATTCTTAGACACGTGGAACAGATTACCGATCTCATTATCCAAACATGCCCCTGCGTTATTCTCCACCGGAACCCGAGGGATACGTAACTCAAGCCTCTAATCAGGAGGTGCCTTAAACAAACGAGCCTGCGCTGCAACAGGCGGCCATCTCGAACCGAGGGTTACTACCGTGCTCGTATATTGCTTAGTATTATTTTTGCGATTTTCATACATGGAGTGCTACGTGCAAGATCGTTTCAGAAATTTGCATTTTATTACATACATGAATGGTCGATACTGGAGTGCGTTAGAAAGATCTGGAAATAGATAGCCAAACACTTGTTCCTGGCCTTGTTGGGTGTGGTTTACTGAAGCGAAGGTGTCCTAACCGAGGAAAATGATCAGGCATTGTCCTGACCGTCCGATTAGGAGGTGGGCCATGGACTGCCCTACGGAATTGGCAGATTGTCATTTATCACCAATGCAGCCATGGGCCCACCCAACAGTACAAACTAGGGGTAGTGGCATTCCCCAACAGTACGTACAGGGGCGACTTGCAGTTTTGGACTCAAAAAACTTATGAGCTGTGACTTCATTTAACCAACTTCATCAAAGCATGTGCTCTTTTAATTTTTGGTTGGAGCACTACTGTGGAGCTTGAATTACATTGGTGATTGAGTGAAAGCATGCATTAAGCAACCATTGAGAGCGTTCTTGGTTTTCTTTTTTTGCCTGCTCAAAATTTCTTTTTGACCATTTAAGTTATGAGATGGTTTTCTGACGCCTCATGAGATGAACCCTGTGCCATGAGCAGTTTCCTTTACCGTCGATTACTGCATGGTTGCTGTGATAATCAAGTGTACTGCTGGGTTATGGTGACGGTAAGGGTTTGATAACCACATTAAGTTTTAAAATAATAATAATAAATTTTTTTGATAAAATTTATCGTATTTTCCCACTGTTCATTGTGGTAACTATACCGTTACTGTGACTACTGAGGTGTGGTAACTTCTCCCACTAGAGTAAACCATACAGCCGGACACATGGATAATGGATTATTAGACTCATGGTCAGGGCGTCAGTCACGGATGCATGGCCAAAACGAGGTTTTCCTGCGCATTATTAGCCATCACGTATCGTTTTGACTCGTTGGATCGTACGCCGGCAGTACTATCTCAGCACCATCGATCTCTGGTATATTTCGAAGGTATGTACATGCACGTCAAGAACAGCACAAGTCAGCGACCACATGGATGAACGAGACGAACAATCAGTATTTGTAACGCAGATTACTGCATCCAATACATACTAGCTTTGACTTTCTAGGGGTAACTCCTCTCTAGCCCCTGACTGACGATCGACAGTACATCTCTGATCTCTAGCTGCAGTACTCCACTGTAGTATTACGCTGCAGCAGATGCAGTCAGTCATAAGCCATAACTTTACCATGTGCATTGTCTCCTCTTCATCAATGCCGTCATTTACACCGACCAACAATGCATGTATAGCCGTAGCAGCAGAGAACCAGAGATCGGCCCAGGCTCTGGCTGCGATCGTTAGTTTTTTTAAAAGATTTTTTCTTTTCTTTTACTCGTAAGCTAAACGATATTATTTATTAAAAAAATCTATACAAAAATTAATTATCTCATATTTTAAAAATATATTTTTAACAATTTATGTTATTAAAATAGTTATTAAAAATTAAAAAATATTTTATCGTTTATCACTTTCAAACAGAGTCTGTGCTACCAGCGTGTACTGCCTCATTATATGTCTCCTCTTCATGCAATGCCGTCATTTAGTGATGGCTGCCGCACAAGCCATGGACACAGACAGGGCACGGCACGAACTTATTTTGCCAACCCAACTCCACCGGGTCCATTTCTCGCCATGTCGCTGTCGCCACAAATGTGCAGTATCTATGCTTCCATGTGACATCCCTTGGGTGTGGCTCAACAACGTTTGGGGACGTGCACATGGTACGTACGTGCATCGTCACAGATAAGATCGTGTCCCGGATCGTGCATGTACATGCACTAAGTTAGTCCTTTTATGTAACAGTGAAATGTTTATAGCTGAACGGATTAATTTCTGGCAAATTTTCACCTTAAACTTTGACCTAATACTCTACCTGTTTACAAATAACGATCATTATAGCTATTACTCAGTAGTGACGGCGACTAATAATATTTTTCCGGAGGTGGACCATTTTATACAAATATCATTGGCAGTTAGCAACAGAAATAGAAGCGTCGGAGCCTGAGCAACCATCCAACTAGCACAGGAGGTGGTTCCACCACTGCTATTAACGTTTCAATTTTGACCACAATTTAACACTGAAATGCTAGACTATGATAAACAAAATTCCACTTATCACGGGTGTGATATCATGCACATTCCAATAATGTTACATCTTTAAAACACTTGTAATTTCTTTTAAAAAGATAAGTGGTAATAAATAGCAAGATGATAATTATTTAAAAACGAAGAGAACAATTACTTTTCCACAATATAGGCCAAAGAGCATCTAATATTGAACCTCACATAATTAAGGTACAAGTATATATATAGCCTTAATTTCCTGTAAAGCGGTTGGCTATATTCAAATACCAAATTAACTAAAAACACATTAGATTAACATGTAGAACATGATACTATCTTAATTGTGGCTTAGGACAAACCATAACTTATCATCGTCTAATCGTCCATGCGTGTATGTGCTTTACGCTTCAGTGACGGGGTACTTGTGGATGCACTCCATCCATGGCCCCAGCATGCCCCTCCCGTTGCGCTCGGTGGCGAAGTGATCGTCGGCGCCGACGCGCTCCCACACCAAGCTGTTGGCCTTGAGCCCGCTGCCGATGCCGAGCTGCCACACCGTGTCCCCCCGCCGGACTCTCCCTTTCGCCTCCAGGTACGCAAGCTGGTACCACAGCGACGCCGCCGATTGGTTGCCGAACCGGTGGAACGTCATCAGCGCCGCCTCCATCTCCTTCTCGCCCAGCCCAAGCCCCTGCCCCAACCGCCAGATCATCGGCCTTCCCGACGACGGCAGGCAGAAGTGCTCTGCCGCCGTGCGGAAGTCGGGCATGGACATGGCGGCGCCGGAGTTAGAGGAGAGCTTGTCGTGGTGGCGTCGGTGCGAGGAGAGGAGCAGTGTCGCGACGTAGCGTACCTTCTCGCGCCATGAGAGAATGGACAGGCTGAGGGTGAGGAGGTGCGCGCGGAGGAGCTCGCTGACCATGCGGCCGACACCTTGGCCGAGGGTGAAGCCGGTGATGCCTTCGTCGTCCTCGTCGCGGTAGCCCGAGCGGTAGCTGCGGTCGTTGGCTGTCTGGTTGGTGCGGGTCAGGCTGACGAGCCGGTACTTGACCGGCGAGGACGGAGCGCCGCCGCGTTTGTTCGTCACTAGCGCGGCGGAGCAGCCAGTGCGGAAGTAGCAGTTGAGGAGGAGCTTGCTCTGGTCCTTGCCGCTGTACCAGCCGACCGTGACGATCTCGGCGCTGACGACGACGGCGTAGGACATGGCGTGCGTCCGCAGGAGGTTCCTGGCGACGTCCACGCCGATGACGCCCGCGGCGCAGCCCATGCCGGAGAGGTTATAGGTCTTGACGTCGCTGGGCATGCGGTAGTGGTTGGCGATGATGGCGGAGAGCGACGGCGTGGCGCAGAACCCGCTGCAGTTGACGACGACCGCCCCGACCGCCGACGGTGGCACGCCGGTTTTGGCGAAGAGGTCGTCGAGCGTGGGGAAGAAGAGCATGTGCGCCTCCCGGATGGCCTCATCGTGCGTGTCGGCCGGCGGGATGTAGTGCAGCGACGGCGGGAAGTATGTCTCGTTGCCCATGCCGCTGGCCTCGATGACCTTTGTCATGAACTCGACGCTGCCGTCGTCGAAGCAGCCGATGAGCTTGAAGTGCTCGAGCAGCCCGGCCACCGGTATACGCAGCCGGCGAGGCGGCTTCAGGCACGAGAAGTCGACGAGCCCGACGTCCCTCGTCGCCGCACGACTCCTGAAGCGGTAGAGGAGGAGCATCGCGGAGACGGGCACGAGGTACAGCCCCGCGTCACGCCGCAACGCGAAGACGAGGACCTCGGCGAGGACGCACACCACGAGGGTGGCGACGGCGAACATGCCATGCACCGCGGCGAGGAGGTGGTCTCGGTGCGCTATGTCCATGGCCATATTGACTTGTGCTGCTCTGCTGCTGTATCCTGCGGTGTGTGTGTTGCAGTGACCGTGTGCAAGGGGAGGTTTTATGGTCGGCTTATGGGCGGCTTCTTCGCGGCTTGTACTTTCTCTGTCTACCAATATAGCACTTTTAAACATCAGCATGACCTGTAACGTACTATTTTTTATAATATTGTCTATAAAAATAAGCCATTTTAATAAAAGTAATTGCATATCACAATAATTTATTAATCGATAAATATAGTAACATCATTTTACATCACCAATCTTTATAAATTATTTTGTTATTGATGGTCAAAGTTAATAAAGTTTAAGTTAATAAAGTTTAACTTAACACCATTATAGAGGAGCACTTAATTTGACTACATGTCTTGGGTATAATGAGCTGGAAGCAGGAGTACAGCGACACAGGCAGTGTGACTGTGTGTGGGGATAAAGATTGCTTTAATACTTAATACAGTGTCCAGCTTTTAGATCAGATCAGATCTATGTACTGATAGTACAGTGGACCGCAGTAACCAGCAAAATGTACAGCAGAAACGTAGGTGATGAGTAGCAGCTGCAACAATGCAGGGGAGCTGGTTTTGGTGCATGACGCGGCGTTGCATCTGAACTGAAACAGTTATACCCCTCTCTCTCTCACACACACAGGGAAAAAAGAAAAAAAAACACACTCTCACCTGAATTCTCGGAGAGTCGAGTAGCGTTGGACCAAAAAGAAAAGTCCACCGGGCCTCGTGGTAACCTGACAAGCGCCTTTTCTTTTCTTTTTTCGCGTCTATTTTCAGCTCGCGGAATCGCGGCCACCCACTCGAATTCCCCACTCTTCCAACTTTTCCAATCCAAGCCCTAGTCGACATGCTCCTCCTCCTTATAGGCTATGGCTGCACCTGATTTGCCACCAGCGGTGTGTCTCGGACTCAAAGGGGATGACGATGTTGATCTATGGTTGCTTGGCATGCTTCAGCACGTGGTTCGCGTACCCCACAAGCTGGGGTGGATGATTCGGTGCGTGACGATAGAGCGAGTCATCGTCTTCGCCTCACTCATTTCATCCTCGTCAATGAGAGCCATGAAATTACACTATATATCTCCTAGTATCAAAATCATTGGAGGAGTGGTGCTGTCGTGTTTCTAGGTGAGAGTATACTCCTTCGATCTATCATTTTGGTTGTTTGTTCACGATGTCGCGGTAAGTTCATTCCACTTGGCTAGATTTTTTGCTTGGTGTGTTTTCTCATAGTTATTTCTTTCGACTGGGATTGATGTGCTTGAGCATCGCCCTAGATTTGATTACATAAGAGATTGTTAAAGATTAGAGACTAGGGTTCATTGTTTCGTGCACCAATAGGATAGGAGGATTAGGGATATTTGTTTGGACATGACTATAAATCGAGCATATAATTTGCGTTAGAAAATGGATAGTCAACTGTGACCTTCAGTGAAATATTAATTTATACATTGTGAAATATAAAATCAAATCATTGAAATATTTAAAAAATAAATATATGAAACTAGTACACAACGAAGCGACGTTAGAGATATAAGCATACAACTTTTTTAGAAAGTAGAGTCCAACACAAAAGATAAATAAAATGATGCAAAATATTGTCAAATTCAAGATTAAACATTTTTCACCCACGAAAAAAAATTAATATTGAGTTCTATGGTCATAAAATAAAAAATGTAAAATGTAAAATACAATCAAATCATTAGTTCTCACATATGAAATATGAACATCAATTTTTTTTTGTGAGCATTCTAGTGCAGATGAGGCTACTTCGTCTCTCTCTATGACCATATCAAGCCTCTATGGAATACATGTTGGCTGGTGAAATAGGAGAGCTGGGCCTATGAAAAAAAGTCATCTAAGGCATGGCCATAGTCACCCCATGAGGGCCTTCACGTCGATTACGCAATCCATTCGCCCCAACGTTGGGATAATAATTGAGCTTACCAGGCCTCGTAGATCCTCATGGGCACCACTAGACTAGGCACTGTAGAGTGGTGAAGGCACCCATCGCTAGAGATAGGAAAGATTGTTGTTTCATGAGTGGAAAGAGTTAAAAGAGAAAAGGGAGGAAGATGACTTAGCTCTAATCTAGTGTTCATGTCTGTGTAGAAGACAGAGAGAGTTTAGAGCAAAAGAATGTACCAGGTAGTAGTAGCTAGAGGTGTATTACCATGTTGTACATGGTTAGTCAATATACTGTAGTGGGATATGTGATTTATTATGGTTGATATATGTCAATGACAAACATATTCATACAATCAATTGGTTTTTTATCATAAGCAGTAGCGTTTGGCGTCTGATGCTAGAACGTCCTCATGGAATCATCTTCCATTATCCTACTTGTTTTTAAGGTAATACTATGCTTGATAGGGGTTTGTCTATGATGAAAAAGCAATGTATTAAAGTTGTAACACCCTAGCCTTTTAAAATATTATAGACTATAGTTTGTATGGTTCTCAAGGCCTAGTGTGTTTACACTGGTAGTGGTGGTTTAGTATTACTTTATAAGTTAAGTGGATTGAGGGCATATTTATAAGATTTTGTGCTGCAACTATGATACCTTGAGTTTAATCCTTCTACTTATGTGTGTGCGAGGATATAAGTGTAAGTAAGATGCTATATATATATACATGCATATATATGTTGGTATATGTATAGTGTAATATAGTTGGTTTCAGTGCATAAACTTTTATTGCATGATTCATGCTTGATTTGGGTTCAAGTGGTCTAGAAGTGGTTGCAGTGGTTTTATACTCTAACTATGCTACTCACAAGCTAATCATTTTATACGAAATAATGATGAAAGTATAAGAGAGGATATTATACGTACATGGGTGAGTTAACCCTTTTAGATAACGAAAATATAAACGGGTACTATGTGTACATAGGCCTACTCAACGTGTAGAGAGAAAACTAATGTGGATTTTGGAGTGCTCTCCAATAAGATATATGCATAGTCAGGAAATTTGTCAACGATTTAGTTTTAAATTCATATCTGTTTGCTAAGTTTTTAGCCAGCTGTTCAAAAACTAGGAAAGTAGCCCGTAAGATTGTGCAGGCATCTATTTATTTTTGAATTGTTGAAATTTTATATTTCATATTTAGAATATTTTTGGGACCTATTCATTCGTTGTTTCATCACTAAAAAAAGACGTTTTGAAGCTCAAATATATTTTCTGTCCGGATTCTTGCCTATTTGAATTTATTTTCAATCCTATAAAAAATTCCTTGAAATTCACGCTTTCTAATTATACAAAGCCTTGTAAAGCTTTCATATTGCTGTCTTAACCCACACCATTCAACATGGTCCTTAAAGATTTGCTTGCAAGGAAATACCTTGAGGTTTGCTTTAGACCTGTATATTTTCTCAAGACTCCTATACAATTGTCAAAACTAATTTTGATAATTTTAACTAAACGTGTTCACTACTGATTATGAAAATTTGAAATTCATGTGATATACTCCATATCCATGGTCCGCTTAATCTCCTGTCCTAGCCTAATTGTTTTGTTTTTTTAAAATATAGGTTAGAGCATCCTAGAATATGTTTAATGGATATTTATTATACAATAGGTAGATATATTTATTAGATAGTTGACACTGATGACTTAAGAGAGCTACATAAAATGTTAAATGGACCTTTATTGTGAATCAGATAAATGGCACTTAAGAAAGAGCGCAGTAATTAATATTGCACTTCACACCAAAGATATATATAGCTTTTTATTTCCGAGGGCTACTAGCACCCAGCATGCCATTGAGGCAAAGGGAATAGTTTATATGCTGTGAAGTTAACACGAATCCTAGGTACCAAGACCTGTTTAGGGATATCAATGCGGCTACGATCGCCAGGTTTTAACACCCCGTACCCACCCCCGTTGTAAAAGAAATCAATCATCCCTATCCCCATCCCCGCATTTGGTGACAGATTTCGCAGGACCCTGTCCTGCAATGGGTACAGGTCGCCTGCTGGGAGCTGCCTGCCACTAGGCTGCTTGGAGTCGGCGGCGGTGGCTCAACGCGCTACCGGCATTTGCTCGAAGACAGTGACGGTCTGACGATCCGATGTTGATGTGGCAGAGTGCCGTGTGCGGAGACGGGAAGAAGCGGTGGCGGCCGAGCACGCGGTGCAGCTTGGAGGCGTCAGCCGTCGTTGGGCCTGGATGTGTCGGCCGTCGGTCTGGTGCCCGGTGGACGCGGCGGCGTGGCTTGGGGGATGGAAGGAATATGTCCTCCATTTTGCAGTCCTTAATGGATGTTTTACCCGCTAGAGATCAGGGTTCAGGTCTCCGTTGTCATCCCTAGACCCGGTACATATAATATCAAGGTATTATGTTGACATCGGCACATAAACTAGATACCACACCACCAAGAATACACCGTTGTCTAGTTTTTTTTTGGTTATTTCCAAGAAAGCGGTGCAATATGCAATATCCAAATATCAGATTAAGAAAAACTACACAAGATTAACAAGCATAGCCTGAAATCTTAATTGTGCCTTAGAACAAACCGTAACTTTTTCGTCGTCCAATCGTCCATGCATGCGTTTTACGCTTCAGTTACGGGGTACGTGTGGATGCACTCCATCCATGGCACCAGCGTGCTCCTCCCGTTGCGCTCGGTGGCGAAGTGGTCGTCGGCGCCGACGCGCTCCCACACCAAGCTGTTGGCCTTGAGCCCGCTGCCGATGCCGAGCGGCCATACCATGTCTCCCTGCCGGACTCTTCCTTTGGCTTCCAGGTACACGAGCTGGTACCACAGTGACGCCGCCGACTGGTTGCCGAACCGGTGGAGCGTCATCACCGCCGCCTCCATCTCCTTCTCGCCCAGCCCAAGCCCCTGCCCCAGCAGACAGATCATCGGCCTTCCCGACGACGGCAGGCAGAAGTGCTCTGCCGCCGCTCGGAAGTCGGGCATCGGCACGGCGACACTGGAGTTGTAGAGGCGTCGGTGTGCTGAGAGGAGCAGCGCGGCGACGTAACGCGGCTTCTCCCGGCATGGCAGGATGGACAGGCTGAGCGTGAGGAGGCGTGCGCGTAGGACCTCGGTGAACATGCGACCGACGCCCTGACCCACGGTGAAGCCGGAGATGCCGTCCTCGTTCTCGTCGAGGTAGCCTGAACGGTAGCTGTGGTCGTTGGCTATCTGGTTGGTGCGTGCAAGCTGATGAGCCGGTATTTGACTGGCGACGAACAGGCCGCCGCGCCGCGTTAGCTGCACGGTGCGGAAGTAGCAGTTGAGGAGGAGCTTGGTCTGGTCCTTTCCGCTGTACCAGCCGACCGTGACGATCTCGGCGCTGAAGACGACGGCGTAGGACATGGCATGCGTCCGCAGGAGGTTTCTGGCGACATCCACACCGATGACGCCCGCGGAGCAGCCCATGCCGGGGATCTTGTAGGTCTTGACGTCGCTAGGCATGCGGTAGTGGTTGGCGATGATGGCGGGGAGCGACGGCATGCCGCAGAAACAGCTGCAGTTGACGACGACAGCCCCGACAGCCGACTGCGGCACGCCGGTCTTGGCGAAGAGGTCGTCGAGCGTGGGGAAGAAGAGCATGTGCGCCTCCCGGATGGCCTCATCGTGCGTGTCGGCCGGCGGGATGTAGTGCAGCGACGGCGGGAATTATGTCTCGTTGCCCATACCGCTGGCCTCGATGACCTTTGTCATGAACTCGACGCTGCCGTCGTCGAAGCAGCCGATTAGCCTGAAGTGCTCGAGCAGCCCGGCCTCCGGTATACGCAGCCGGCGAGGCGGCTTCAGGCACGAGAAGTCGACGAGCCCGACGTCCCTCGCCGCCGCACGACTCCTGAAGCTGTAGAGGAGCAGCATCGCGGAGACGGGCACGAGGTAGAGTCCCGCGTCACGCCGCAACGCGAAGACGAGGACCGCGGCGAGGACGCACACCACGAGGGTGGCGACGGCGAGCAGCCCGTGCGCCGCGGCGAGGAGGTGGTCTCGGTGTGCGATGTCCATGGTCATATCGCCTGTGGGTCTCTGTGCCTATCTCAGTGTGTCGCAGTGAGACAGTGAAGCAGTGACCTTTACTGACATATATAGTAATGACATTCAAAGGCTCATATCTAACTAATACAATCAGTACTGTTTGATCTGAATTTCAAATGCATGTCACAACTAAACTTCGAAGAATAGGCTCATCTGTGTAATGTTAGGGAACATGCTATTCTGAATATCTGTACTATCATGTCCTGGCTTCCCGAACATTACTGTGTTTATGACTGCAATTGATCAGTTTGGCACTCAATTGAAAGTTCTTCATTGGATATATGATACATCACCTTTGTCCCAGTGATGTCGATGAATGGGTAGATCATCTTCTAAGCCTTCATGAGCGTGCAGGGTACATGGATCATCAGAGCCTTGCCAAGCCTCTCTGGGTAGTAATTCTGCGAGGGGGAATCAAGGAAAAGATACCACCCTCTGTAATAATGCTTGTTTAGTTGCACTATCAGTTCTGTTGGGCTAAATTAACTGAAGACGACTGATTTGCATCGATATATACCTGCATGATCTCTATGGCCGCGATGTAAGCCCTGTTGTTTTGGTTGGAGTACCCACAGCCTTTGAGATCCACAATGCAAATGAACTTGGAAAGAGATCCTCTGCATGTCACTGATATGTAGATCCACTTTGTTATGGGCAGATTCGCCAGCTTCAAGGAGCCCTAGATTTGATAGTTGTAGACTTATAGTCTTCATTCTATGTAAAACTCCTAGTCCACATCTTCAGAATAGATCAATGAGTGGGATTATCATCCTTGAGGAGGCTTAAACCTGGATAATTATTGCGTGTTTTTCGATTTGTTACAACCGTGTGGATCGCAGCCTTAAACTCCCACGCCGAACACCGGATTCCCTAGATCTTAGATCTGCCAACCATCACACGTCGACAGTTTGCCAAACACCAAATGTGTAAAAGCTGTCTCAATGCCAAAGGGAGTCTCAACTTCTTCTTCTTTTTAACTTGGTGACAAGAGTTTTGCTATCGCATGAGTTAAAAGGGAAAGAGAAAAAAAATAGAAAAAGGCCGAAAGGCCGAGGTAGTGCGTTAGCTACTTGAATGCGAGGTGCTCTCTGGCAATATAAACAGCCCATGAATGCATTTCCTTGGTCTTTTTTGAGAGCCATCGGCGTCGCTTAGGCCCGCTTGCGCTGTAATACACTAGCATTTTTTTCTTACCATATTTTCCATGTCACTAGAACGATCATTACCGTTGTGATATTCTTGGACTGACCATTTGCTTGTACTAGTGGTAGTGTCCATTTGATCTGCCATATCATTGTACTAGCACTCAGTGATTAATGTCCAAAACAGTTTGCTAATTAATACTAGCAGCTGCAAACTCGTCAGGAAGTTTGCCACCGTTTGTTTGTAGCTAGGGGCCAACCTCACTTTGTCGCTAGTCCGTCTGCGTTCCAAAGTCTGTTTTGGACAGGCTGGCTGCAAAGTGTATGCAACTCTAAGTACGCCATAGCTTAAATTCTTGGTTATAAGATTTATTGCACTGGAAAGCTAGCTAGCTCAACATTATATTGAACGGAGGCCAGTTCACCGGTTTTTGTAAACTCTTACATGAACGACTGCCATTTCACCATATACCGGTGGCTGGGCCGTTGACATCGATCGGTTTGCACCCACACGCAATCGAGCCGCCATCAAATTAAGTGCTTGTTTAACTGTTTAAGTATATTATGCGCAGCACGGTGACATCACCAGTTTCACCACCACCAAGAATAGTTATTTGTGCAAACAAGAGCGCGAGATGAACCGAACGAGCGGCACCGGCACCGGCACCGGCACGACGTTGAACGGAAGCACGGATCATGTGCGAGGCTTCTGTAGGCTTTCCCTTGCTGCCGTTTCTCAGAATCTAAGGCTCGTTAAATAAAAATAAAATGTGGCCATAAGGGTTTTTCACCATATGGCGTGGTATGCTCGCCACACGCCGCGACAAACGGCGCGAGGCAGACAAAGGCAGCGATCGATCGGGCAACCGCGCCTAACTACAGCGACGTCGCATGCATGGTACACCTCGGCGTCGAGTGCAACCAACAGCTAACATCCCAACTCCAGCATGCTGCTACACTGCTATGCTGCTCTGCTCGATGAATGCCATGCCAGGGCCATCCACAACAACCAAATTAACCAATTCGTCTCATTCTCACGTGACACCGGACAAACCCCCAACGACGGAACCGAGAAAAGAGAACAAACACGGCTAAAACGTATTTACAGCCTGTTTGGTAGGTTCAGCTCTTTGATTTTTTTTAAAGCAGAGCCTAACCAAACAGTTAAACTCCAGAGAGCCGAACAGCTGAGATGATCTTAAAAAAAAAAGAGGTGGAGCGGGGTTTACGATGCTCCACACCAGAAGTTGAAACTACGCTAACTAGACCTTAAAAAATATTTACTATAGACAAAATTCTCAATCTTTGATTTGATTAGATAGAAGTTGAAGAAAATCTAGATTTATTCCCAGCATGTTAAACTTGTACGCATAACTTTTTTTTTTAAAAAAAAGTCCGTTTTACACGCCCCTGCCGCGTCACGTGGAACGAACCCATTCGCGCGTCGCGTATCTGCCCGCCAGAATCATGCGGCGATCTTGCTGTCGTGCCGTGCACCCCCTTCAAATCGCCTCGCTTAATTTGCAACATAAACACGGGACAAGTGGTAGTAGCCGGCCACAGTGCGATGGGTAGGTGCAGTTGCGCTCTAGCCGCAGCGGTGATCGCCGCCGTGGTGGTCGTCACTACATTGGCCGAGGTGACGCCGCCGCCGCTGCCGGTGCTGCCGGTGCCGACGGCGGCGCAGCTCAAGTGGCAGCGGCGGGAGGTGATCATGTTCTTCCACTTCGGGATGAACACGTTCACCGACTCCGAGTGGGGCACGGGGCGGGAGGACCCGCGGCTGTTCCGCCCCGCCGCGCTGGACGCCGCGCAGTGGATGGACGCCGCCGCCGCCGCGGGGGCGTCGCTCGTCATCCTCGTCGCCAAGCACCACGACGGGTTCTGCCTCTGGCCGTCGTCGTACACGGAGCACTCCGTCCGAGCCAGCCCCTGGCGCGGCGGCCGCGGCGACGTCGTGCGGGAGTTCGCCGCCGCTGCGCGGGGGCGTGGCCTCGACGTCGGGATCTACCTCTCGCCGTGGGACCGCCACGACGAGCGGTACGGACGCGAGGTCGCCTACAACGAGTACTACCTCGCCCAGCTCCACGAGCTCCTCACTGGGTCAGTGACGAAACGATGACCTCACCTCACCTCCATGCAGAGAGCTATCTTCACGTCGCCGCCATTGTTGAGATCGATTGAGCTTGACGGGTTTTTCGCCGTGTGGTTAGGTACGGGAGCGTGTCCGAGATATGGTTCGACGGCGCCAAGGGGAAGAACGCGACGAACATGACGTACCACTTCCAGGAGTGGTTCCAGACGGTGAGGCAGCTGCAGAGCTCCATCAACATCTTCTCCGACGACGGGCCCGACGTCCGGTGGGTCGGCGACGAGAACGGCTCCGCCGGCTCCACCTGCTGGTCCACCATCAACCGCTCCAAGATCACCATCGGCGAGGAAGGCATCGAGAAGTAGGTAACACGCGTTCGCCACGGCGGCGACGCCGGCCATGCTGCTCTGCTCTGTGCTCAGGATCACCATCCCGCCATTTCTGCTCTGCTCTGTGCTCAGGTACCTGAATAGCGGCGACCCGAGGGGGAAGGACTGGGTGCCGCCGGAGTGCGACGTGTCGATTCGGCCGGGGTGGTTCTGGCACAAGAACGACACGGCCAAGCCACTGTCAAATCTTCTCGAGATATACTACAACTCGGTGGGCCGGAACTGCGTGCTGCTGCTCAACGCGCCGCCCAACACCACCGGCCTCGTTGACGACACCGACATCGCCAGGCTGCGGGAGTTCCGCGCCGCCGTGACAACCATCTTCGGCGCGGACCTCGCCGCGGGCAGCACGGCGACTGCCAGCAGCGAGCGCGACGGCAGGTTCGCGGCGTCCAACGTGCTCGACGGCTGCGACGACACGTACTGGGCTCCGGCGTCCTCGGACTCCCGGCGCCACAAAGACGGGTACTGGATCGAGCTGCGCCGGCCGCCGTCAACGGCGTCGGCGGCGTTCAACGTGGTGAGGATCCAGGAGCACGTGGCGCTGGGGCAGCGCGTGGAGGCGCACGAGGTGTACGTGGACGGCGCGGCGGTGGTGTCCAACGCCACCACGGTCGGGCACAAGCGGCTGCACAGGCTGGCCGCCCCGGTCGCCGGCCGGACGGTGAGGATCCGGCTCGCGTCGCGGCGAGGCCCGACGCTTCTGTCGGCGGTGGGCCTCCACCTCGACCCTTTCGCGGCGGGCACGATGTGACGTGACGTCGCGCGCCAACAAGAACAATAATATGGAATACTTTGGTGCTACGTTGGTCAGCTGTTTCGCAGCTGATATCACGATGCGTCGAGCAATAATTTGATTTTGAGATTGTGTAGTGGTGTTACGAGGTCAGTCGGCGTCGTCGTCGTACAACCACCAAGCGGCGGCGCGCGTTGATTGGCCGCAGGAGATCACGCGACATGTGGCTCACCGGCGATATGACAAAGCGGGCATTCATTTGGACGGATTGCTTGATCTTTCGTGATGGGAACGATACACCCTCAATGGTTTTTGTTGCGTACCACGGAGACTTCGCTTGGTTACGATGGAGAAGTAGAGTTCGCGGTTGCTCTCGTGCAATTTATTGTTCCGGACGACTCATTTAGCCAATGCCGATTAATAGTAGCCACAGTAAGCGTTGTTACAAGCTATGAATATAAGAAATTTGGAACAACGGACACCAAAACATCTAACGTTGACAGTACATAAAGGCAAGTCAAGACCATAGAAACGTTGCAATGCAAGTAGGGAAACAAAAGTATTACACAAGACAATTCGCATGCAAAGTCTTCGGCAAATAGCCCATGCGAAACAACACATATAGCTTCATTCTTAACTGTTACTATGTAGTAGTATCAGATCAATATTGTACACTCTTTCGATGGCAAAATTGATCATCATAATCACGAAGACAAACAATAACAAATAAATAATTAAAAACCAATACATGGCGCAGTCAAAACTTTGGCGGTTCCCTGTGCCTTTGCTCAAACCTAGGTCAAAAATGAAAATGCTCCAGCAACAAGCTTAGTATCTCTTGTTAAACCTGCTCCCACCTCCACCTCCCCTGCCTCCAAACCTGCTCCCGCCTCCGCCTCGGCCACCACCACCGGAAAATCTCCTGTTTCCAAACCTTCCTCCGCTGTTGTTACCCCTTGACTGTTCCCTCTCTTGCAAGGGTGGCAATTGTTTTGCTTCCTCGATTGTCACCATGGCGGCATTCTCTGCACCTGAGGAACAACACAGCAAGTTTTGAGTCCCAAATAAAATTGAGCTGATAGCATAAGAATTTGAATATATTAGCGAATTTATACCTAGAATATAGTCTTCAACCTCTACTGAAGGAACATCAAACACAGCACCCGTCCCATCAGCGGTGAGAGTTATACCCTTAACATCTGCAAGTCTCTCTTCTGGCATAAACCTTTTCAAAGTAGAAAGAACAAATCTGCAAAAAAGATAAAATTTCCCAATCAATTGAAGAAAAAAGACAACTCATCACTCATAACAATACAGGAGCATAGTTAGTCCACTCACCCTGCTGCATACACCGATCGGCCAGTTTGGAGAAGTAATGTAGTGTGGTTCTCCATAGAAGACAGCAAAGATCTCTTCTTTATGTCAGTATAGCCCTAAGGAATACATTTCTCTGTTAATTATTGCAGCCAGTCTAAAGCTTACAACATAACTATATAATAAGAAAACAACTTACAACTGCCTTTGCAAGTGCTTTGGCTAGTAGATCAACTGCAGACATACCAGAAGAGCTTAACAGTTGCTCAGCTTGCTCCCGAAAAACAGGAATAACACTGCATTGAATCCAACCAAAAAGTCAATGCAACAGATCAATATAACACAAAATATGCTTACCCTAAAATTTTAAATTCAAAAATATTACCTGTCTGAAACACTAGAAATGGCTTCTGCTGCTTCTGTACCAGCAGATTGTGCAACATCGGTTGGTTGTGGTGCAGAGATATGTTCAAATTTGACCCCAGACTCCCTTTCTATTCTGTTCACATTGAACTTATATCTGGGTTCAAAAAGCATGACAGCAACACCAGTATTGCCTGAAAATCAAAATGCATTGCTTAGAAGGTAATCATCATACACAGTTAAAATAAAATATGGTTACCCAATTAACTGTTACCTGCTCTCCCAGTCCGACCTGACCGGTGTATGTAAGCTTCAACATCACGTGGAGGTTCACACTGGAAGTTTGAAATATTATCAAAATGATGGTGGCAAAGCCTAGCCTTTAGCAAAGTTAAAACAGCAGCAGAGCATGCCATACCTGAATGATAAGCTGCACATCATTAATGTCCAGACCTCGTGCAGCCACGTTTGTAGCAACCAAAACTAAGAACTTGCCGCTCCTGAATCCAGCAAGAATAACCTACAAAATTATTCAGTGCTATTCAAATAGCTGCTTTTGACAATCACCTAAACATTACAAATGGGATTATTCAAGGATCTATACTAGATTAGGATTGGCAATTAAAAGGTGTCATAAGGAGAATAGCATTCCTAGGTCATATAAATTAGTATGTCATGGAAGACCACATGACACATTAGCAGAACATTTCTCTTTAAAGAATACGATCTAGACATGCCAATAGAATTTTGAAAAACGTGTTCACGATTACAAATTATTCCAATTTATATTGCACTAAACATAAGCAACATAAGTTCATGCATTGCCAGTGAAGAATACTTACTTCACGTTGAGCTTGTGCAACATCACCATGCAAGGCACGGGATCCAGCAATCAAAGCAGAGAGCTCTGATGCAGATTCTTTTGTCTCAGTAAAGATAATGGTTCGACCTCCGCTGAAGACAAATATAAAGGGTAAGAAAGAAATGATTAACAAAAAATTCTTAAGGGCAATTTGGTGGGTGTACACACCGGCTATAGCATCGGATGATGTCTGGAATAACTTGAGCCCTAGCAGCACGGTTACAAGGAAGAGCAAGATGCCTAACAGATGCGCTAGCTTTCAATTTCTCATCTCCAACAAGATCGACCATTTTTTTCCCAGGTTTCAGAAATCTCAAGGAGAGCTATAACCATCACAGCATACATGCCAACATGTTATCAGCCACACAAAACAATATTTAAGAAAACAGAAAGTAATGAGTTGTAAAGAAGCGAATGGCACCTTCCCCACCCAATCCGGTAGAGTAGCACTGAAGAGAAGCGTCTGTACTTTTGTAACATCTTCAACTTTGCCTGTTCGTAATAATAAATGATTATATCAGATTTTGCATCATATAGATGCACTGCAGGTGAACTTGCCAAATGTTGACCAAATCATCAAAACTAGAGAAACTGAATAGCCATAGAGAGAACATTTGGCCGACACAAGAATATAATCATGATTACGTGAGACACAAAAACCAAAATAGCATGTCGGCATACCAAGAATAAGCTCGACATCATCAACAAAGCCCATATTAAGCATCTCATCAGCCTCGTCAAGGACACGGAATTTTAAAGACTTAAAATTGAGGGTTCCCTTCTCAACAAAATCCTGTGCAAGAAAATCATGCAGCAAAAATGAGAATAAAATATAATATACTATGGGACAAGTCAATTAGCATAGCAGCATCAGAAAAGCAGTAATAATTACCTTCACACGGCCAGGAGTTCCAACAACAATGTCAACCCCCTTTCTGATTTTCATTTCTTGAGGACGATATTCAGAACCCCCATATATGCAGCATGAAGATAGACCAAATGTTGCACCATAAAATTCAAAGTCTGTGTGCACCTGAAATTCATGTGTATGGGTCAAAACAAATAATAAGGATTTTCCTTCTTGAGAATCTTTAGGAGAGTGGAACAATCTTACCTGCTTGGCTAGCTCTCTGGTAGGCAGCAAAACCAGAACACTGGGGGGCCTGCCATAATCAGTCCTTCTGGATGCTTTGTGTGCCCCATTAACTAATGACTCAAGTATTGGTAGAACAAAAGCCAATGTTTTTCCCTATAACAATTAACATCATATTTAATTAGGCTATGCAAAATTTAGAGAAACAAGACAAAATATACAATGCCATTCCTCATCGTTATTACTCAGTGAAAAGTTTTTTTTATAATGGAAGCAACCACTCTTAATAAAATTCAGTGTCACCAAAGCTACTATACACATTTTCCCTCCCCTCCCAATCACTTCATAGAGACTCAAGTTGACACAAACAGCAAAAATCTTCGAATAAATGGTTAAGGCCATACTAAGATTGTGCAACCAACCAACTTAATTAAGTGAACAAGGTTGCAATCCCTAAATCGAAGTCGATAAATTCCATGAATTACACAAGATTCCTACTAGAACAAACCTTCTGTAATGTTCCACTAAGCATGCTCCTAAGTGTGAAAAGCACATGGTAGTAACTTGAAATAGTATACATTTCTTATCAAATGATCTTGGCAAGTCGAAAGGAAACGCTCACCTGTCCAGTGCGCGCGCGGCCTACCAAGTCGTGGCCATCGAGGACGAGATCGAAGGTGGTGGCCTGGATGGGGAACAGCGCCTTGATACCCTTGGACTTGAGCTTCTGGCTCAGCGGCTCCGAGATCCTGAAGTTGGCCACCGCGTTGGGGTCGGCGGGATCCTCGTCGCCGCTGGCGGTAAGCTCCCCATCGTCGTCCTCGCCAGCCGCAACCTTTTCCTTCTTCGCCTTCTTCGCGGCGGGCGCCGGCTCCTCGGAGCTGGTGCTGTTCCTCTCCTCGTTGGAGGACGTCGGTTCCTTCGCCTTCCGCTTCTTCTCCTTCTTCCTCAACGAGGCCGCCGCCTCGGCCTCGGCCGCGGCGGCCTTGAGCTTGCGCTTGGACTTCTTGGAGGCGGAATCGTCGACGGACATCGGCTCGGCGGCGGCGACGGGGAGGGAAGGCATCGTCGTGAAGGAGGCGGAAACGGCGGCGAATGACGGCGTGAGAGCTCTGGGTGGCGCGGCGGCGGCTGCAGGGGAGACGCAGCCGGGGTAGAGGGGGAGAGGAGTGGGGTTTCGAGGTTTATGTAGCTATGGCGGCGGAGGGAGAAAACCCTAGCGCGTGAGCGGCACGTGATCGTGGGGTGCTCGCTTGGCCACGTGGCCGAAGATGCTTGGGGATGGACGGCTGGATGGGCGTTTGCGCGGCGGTGGCGTGTGGTCCCCGCGGGTAAAGCGTGGGCGTGTCTGAGTTTTGCGCCTAGCTGGGCCTTCGTGGGAAAGCGTGGGCTAGGCTTTCTGCTTTCAAAGCAAGTGTGAAGCTCAGGCCCATCTCGAATAGGTGATTTTTTTGGTTATTTATTTGACAATTAGACAATCTATACACGAATTTAAATTCTCATCGGTTTGAATTCGATGTCCTCCATTTTAAAAGGAAATGGAATTTTTTTATTTAACTTTAGCATGGTTATGTAAAAATAAATGAAGCCAGAAGGAGAAGAGATTTAACGCAAAGTGTAGTAAAAGCTTGAAGGGAAGAAATACTCAACACAAGGAAGATCAAAACGAATTCAAAGGACTTGTGGATCAATAAGTTCAGATGAATCTACACCCGTTGGGAACAAATATGTGATATTTAGAAAAAAAGATTTCGTTAAGATCACTAATATTTTTTTTCAATTGCTTGATCTTGAAAAATACTATGATAACTTTATGAACTTATTATATTTCACAAATTTGTTATAATACAAAATTAATCACAGGGATTTAAAAAGATTTAATCGAATCTTATCTTAAGGGCTTCTAAAAATTTTACAGTTTAATTTCTCTAAAATTCTCGCAGAATTTCTCCAAACCAAAATAGGCCCATAATGCCAAGATTTAAACTCGGTCTTGAGACTTTCCCCACATATACCACATCGATCATATTTTTGGGGACAAACGGCATGAATCGCTATCAAACTATTCAGATTCAACCTTCATTTTCACCTTGAGTCTTTGATTACCATTTCCAAAGTTAACAAACAAAATGCCAATAATTACAAGCATGAACAAATTATAGCTCGGAGGATGATAAACTAGCCGAATAATTCCAAATCCGAAGGTGCTAATCGATTGATTCTTCCATCCATTCCTGTCGTCGTCGAAACTCCCGACGCTCTGAATCTCTGGAAATCTGAATCGTCTCCCTCCCTGCGTCATCGACTCTGAACTCCGAACCACCCGGCACCCGCATCTACCTCGCTTCTTCCTCGCGGCCGCACGCGCTCGAATGGCCCCCAACGCCGCCGTCCTGGGGAGGGCCCACATGGCCGGCGCCCGCTCGCTGGCCAGCAGCCGGCGGCTGCTGCCCCGTCTGGCGTTGGCTCCCCCGGCGATCTCGCGTCTGCTGCGCGTTTCACGGCGTAGGTGCTCCACTTCTATCTAAAAGCTCCCCTTTTTTCGCTGTGTGAGTTTAGCGGCGGATCTTTTTTTTTTTTTGGGGGGGGGGGGTAGTATTAAAGAAACTCTTGTTCATCTCTAAAGATTCACCTTTGGTGGCATCGTTCTTGGCACAAAAGTTCTGATTTTTTTTATATAAATTCGGCATCATGTTTTTCCATCAAAAGCCAAGCAATTGATTAAAAGTTTAATATGTTGCGGCTCAAAAGATAACACAATCTTAGTGGTTCCCATGTTATTCTTTTATTCAAACAAGCAGAGCAGGGATCTGGAGTGGCTGCGAGGGGACGAGTCTGGGCGAGTGCGAGTGGTTCGTTTGAGAAAGATCGCATTGGAGATGACGATGTACTAGCTTCTCCGCAGGTGCCATTCTGATTATGTTTTTTTAAGCCTCGATGCTTGATTTATAGCTTGGAGTAACTTTTACAGATAGTGGAGGAGAGCAAAGTCGATTTGCTGAAGATTCTGAAGAGTGCCAACACCATTATTCCTCACATAGTGCTGGGGAGTACAATTCTTGCTCTGGTGTACCCACCTTCTTTTACATGGTTCACAACTAGGTCAGTCTTTCTGTGTTTTTTAAGTTGAACTTGGTTCAGTTCTTGGCCTGAATAGCAGGTGTTTATGTGTTGCTTTCCCATCAGGTAGTTGCACTGATATTTTTGATGCTGTACTTGCAGTGGAATGGAAGTTCTATTCCTTGACTAGTTACATGAGGACCGTTTTGGTGGATTCAGTTATTGAATTAGAAGTACTTTTGAATTATTCAATTGATCTTTTGTGTGACAAAAAACTCCCTTGAAATAGTATGCTGATCATTCACGTTTGTTGATAAAGGTCAATGCTAATTTATATGAGAGTGAGGACAATAGGGAAGGGATGTGTTTCTGATTAATGTATCATTTCTGCTACTGATTCCCATGGAAGTTCTTTTTATCTCTTAAAAGCAGCCGTTATATATGCATTCACATAGCTACTCTTGTTTGAGTGTTAATTTGTTCTCATTTGACTTTGTTATTTACACTCTCACCGTGTCACTGACTGGCAGATATTATGCACCAGCATTGGGATTCTTGATGTTTGCAGTAGGTGTAAACTCAAGTGCTAAGGATTTCATTGAAGCTATACAAAGACCAGATGCCATAGCTGCTGGTTATGTTGGACAATTTATTATCAAGCCTTTCTTTGGGTTCCTTTTTGGCACTCTTGCAGTTATGATTTTCAATCTTCCTACTGCTTTAGGTGGGGGATTTGAATTTATCCTAGTATTTACTATGCTTACATAAGAAACATTGATAGTTATATAGAGAACCCTGAATTGGAAATTTTTCAGGTGCTGGCATCATGTTGGTTTCATGTGTGAGTGGAGCACAACTATCAAACTATGCAACGTTCCTGACAGATCCACACATGGCTCCCCTCAGCATTGTTATGACATCATTGTCAACAGCTACTGCCGTTTTTGTCACCCCAACATTATCTTACTTGCTTATTGGCAAGAAATTACCAGTGGATGTCAAAGGGATGATGTCCAGTATTGTTCAGATAGTGGTTGCTCCAATTGCAGCTGGATTGCTTCTGAATAGGTATTAATATTGCTGTATTTATCTGAAAGTATGCGAGCCACCTGTTTTACATCTTACAGTTCTCTTAGACACCTACTATATGTTTTTGATCTTTGACTGCCCAGCTTTATTAATATTTATTCACCTGAAGAGTATTTAATAATGTGTTTAACTTCTTGTTTCTTGGTGACATGGAGATTTCTTCCACGGCTCTGTTCAGTTATTCAGCCATTTCTCCCTCCACTATCGTTATTTGTGACTGCTATATGTGTTGGTTCACCATTGGCCATAAATATTAAAGCTGTTTTGTCGCCATTTGGACTAGCCACAGTGCTTCTCCTTTTTGCATTCCATACATCATCTTTTCTAGCTGGATATCATCTTGCGGGTACTTGGTTTCGCAAGTCAGCAGATGTAAAAGCACTACAAAGAACAGTATCTTTTGAGACAGGTATATACAGTTTCTTGTTGGATTAGGATATGTTATTTTGCAGTTTTTTCTGTTGCCTCACTCTCACCTATATGCAATACAGGAATGCAAAGTAGCCTTCTTGCTCTTGCTTTAGCAAACAGGTTCTTCCCAGACCCACTAGTGGGAGTGCCCCCGGCCGTATCAGTATGCCTACTTTACCCCACTAGTTGCTTACTTGCTTTTATTTCTGGAGTCAACCATTAATTTTTAGTCTTGTACTGGCTTATCTTTGTCTGATGCGGCCTACGTGATTTCCATCTAGGGAACATCTATGAGTTTTCATATATAGTTGTCTCAAAATCTTGGAACTGTTTCGCGGAGTAATGCTTGGCAAATCAATTACTTGTGTTTTGATTCAGTTAACATTTCAGATTTCAATTCTTATGGATCTAGAAATCAATTGGAGCTACTACTATCAACTACGTATTTATTTCTTGCAGTATCATTACTGAATTCTTGTATCTTCACCTGAAAAAAATTGCTAAACCGATTTCTACTTCTGTCTGCAGGTTGTGCTGATGTCCTTAATGGGGTTTGCTCTTGTTATGGTATGGTCCAAGAGAACACAAGTATAGTTCATCTTGAATTCACTCAGCTACAGAATAGTATTCAGTATTCACATGATGTACACTCTTCTGAAATTTTCTCCATCTAACTGAAATACTGAATCACCATGAAGAACAGCCAATCGCAAATTCAGTGTCTATTGGAGGTGAAGACTGTAGATGATATATGGCTAGGAAGTAGCAAAGAAACCTGCCAAGAAAGCATGTGTACCACAGCTCTTGATCCTTCTCACTTCCTTTCGCTGTGGCACTCTTTTCTTGTTACTGTTCTGAATTTAACCAAGATCTCAAGTTGTCCCAGACTTCCAGCGCAGCTAGGATTATATACACTTATATGATAGGATCTCTGCAACACCATTTATTTTAGTAGAAGGAAGAAAAGGATGAAGAACTGCACAAGTAGTCTCTGGTGGATCTGTTTGAATTCATTCACTGATGATTTTCCAAACATTTGGAATATTTCCATATTGGCTTGAATTTTCTGCCCCATTTTGTCACCTAATTAAGTCTGTCTCAAGTCTCAACCCAGGAATTTTTTCTTAATTAATTTATAAACTTTTTTTTGTTATCTCCTACTTCCTCCGGTTATAAATATTTATTTAATGTCTATGATAATATGTGATCAAATTTTTAAAATTTTGACAATCAATTTTATATTAAAATAAAATTATAAAATATAATAAACTTATGATATTAGAATAATGTTGTTCAAGACTTATACCACTTCTTTTGTTTATGATGTCGTACAAATTTAAGAAATTGTTGATGCACGAAATTTCAAAAATTTAATTTGTCATAAACGTTAAATTTTTTTTGTCACGGAGTTTCCCTATATACAAGAGTACACCTTACGCGTGTACAGCTGCTCTGTACAAAATCCTCAGTCTCGTTGTTTGTGTGAACGCCAACCTCCCCATCCAATGGCGGCTTTCCAGCTCGTCGCAGCAGCTGCAGCGCTCGCTCCTCCGACGCCGCCCAACGACAGGAGCCGCGGAGGCCGCCTTCCGCGGCGCGCCTGGCGAGCGGCGTGGCCTTCTCCGCCGCCGCGGCAGCAGTGGCCGTGGCCACGGCCTCGCCGGCGGCTGCACTGGCCAAGCCGGCTAACGCGCTCTTGCTGCCCACCTGGATCGTCCACGTCTCCAGCGTCGTCGAGTGATACTACCTACCTACCTACCTCCTCCCGAATCCAACCAACGCCATGCTCGATTCTTGCTTCCGCGCCTGCTAGCAAAAGATGAGGGGATTGTTGTTGACTGTCTTGTCTGAATTGCTGCAGGGTGACGGCCATGGCGCTGGTTTGGGACTATGGGGAGAGGACGGGGATCAAGGGTTGGAAAGGCCCTTCTTGGGGAATGGTGAGTGCAAATTGGATAAAGAATAATACTTGCTAAGCTATAATTTGCCGATGAAATCTGTGTTGGCAAATGTTAATTTCTGTACAAATAGTGAGCGAGTGATTTCATGTTCTTCTTAAGATTCAGAGACTCAGATAGGGATGAGTCATTGTACTTCATGTTATCTTTTTCCATCGGAAGGACTGATGCGTGATATCTACCTAGTTATGTATTGAGATGGTTACATAAATGTGCCACCTTGTGTCTTACTGATGGTAGTTGCATGTGTTCATAAATTTTCAACTCTTTTTTTTTAACAGCTTACTTCATGTTTGTGGATTACTCAAATTTGCATATCTGTATAATAGGTTCCACTTCTTGGTGGAGTGATGTGCGCTTGCATGTGGCATTTCTTCTATACTTTGGAGTCTCTCCAAGTAAGATATATCCCTCAAGATACTAGTGGTTCCTTTTTTTTTCGTTCACCGGTATTATTATCATTAGCTTCCCCGAACTTTTCTTTATGGATTAAATCCTGAACAATGATATGCGCGATCGGTTAGAGGTAACATCAATTGAAGAAAAACTTGTTCAGTATCAATTAAGATAGTTTTGTCATATCTAAAGAAGACTCTCAGAAGAATCAGTACATTGTGAAATTCTAAATCAAGATAATATTATAAGAAAAGATAGAAAAATATCAAAATTAATATTGAGAAAGGTAATAAAAAGGGATTATGATATATCTAAAGATTTATACTTAAAAAGGAGCGTTTCAAAAACAGTTATTGACGTGTTTGAACCGTAATTTAAGACTCGTATTGGGTTTCAACTTTAGCTATCCTAACTTGCTTAGAACAAAAGTCTTTATTATTGTTATTATTGTCAAATAGCACTTCATCACCTATCGTGACATTTAATGGGTCCATTGCCTATTTGCCTTTAAATCAATGCACATGAAACTTAGATGATTAGACAGTGAAACTGTTCTGCACAGTTCTTTTCTGCAACTCTTATATTTGTGGAATTTTTTGCACTATTATTGAGATATGGTAGCCCTTATGCTGTTATCTTGAAAAAAGGGACAATATCACAATAGTATAATGCAACTAGTGTTTCTGATGAATTTTCTGCTCACGTTCTTTCTCTTTGTTGTACTGTTTTTTCAAACGATGTCTGCAGGTGCTTGTAGCTCTTCAAGGAGCTCTAACAGTGATTGGTAACATTATGCATAGCTGTATTTTGCATCTTCAAAGCGTCCCAGGAAAGCTCAAAAAGTTCATAGGTACCTGAAGGCATATGTATGCTCTTGTGCCAGTAACTGATTGTGGTAAAATATACCATTACTTGAAAATGGATTACTTACAGTTGCAACATCTATCTGTTAGGTGTAAGCTTCTTGAGAATGTCAGATATGCCTCACTTAAATTGCGAATGACAGACGCTGAGAAAGCAGAAAATGAAAGCTGCTGAAAGGCTCGCGGCTACCTAAGAAGAGAAAATTTGTTACCAGACTGAAAGAGCCGTTATTTTGCATGTATCAATTCTGCAGCACCCTGAAATTTGTGTATTGACTCAGACTTTTTCTAGATAATGAGTTTATTGACTCAGATAAGAAGAAAATTTACCTCATCTCATCTTCAACTGTTTTGAACACTTGATATGCAAGCTTCATATGCTCATGATCATTTAACCAAACCTACTCCAAAAGGTGCCAAAGCACCTGTCCTTCACCTTGAGATGCTCTTGGCATGTGGCTTCATAATGGTAACCCTGAACCAACATCACACACTCCCTGCCGCTGCTGGATGATGTATGTGCTCGTGTGTGCGTTCATGATTCATGATACCTCTAGCAACTATAGTCCATGATTCACATGCTCATTGGCAACGCTTGCTGTGGTGAACCAGCCAACCAGGTTCATGGATGGGCCAGTCGGTGCCAATGTCCAAATTTGAAGCATCAATGACCAATGGTGCATTGTCAATGTGCAGGAGGGTCAAGCATTGGAATGAAACCTCCACTCTGTGTAGATATGTAACGCATGATTGGACGCATGAAGTGACACGTGTCATGCATCGGGAATGCAGGGACAGCATCGGACGGAGCAGCTCGCTCCAAGGTAAGCACAACACACTGATCTTCCTGAGGTGCAGAGCATTTGTGCCATTTGTGTGTCTAGCTGCTTGCTGCTGCTGTGTGTGTGAGCAATGAGTGCAACTTTTGGCCAAAGTTGGGAGGCAGTGGCCCAAAGTGTTTTCTTTGCTCCGAAAGTTTTTTTCTCAAAAGATTCTCTCCTTTCCATGATGGTTGATATGGCGATGAATGGATGCTTGGTGTCTCTGCTCTCATGGAAGAATGGCTTTCAGGGAAGGGCCTCTCTCATGGAAATTTTGGCCTCTCAAGTTGGCCGAAACAGCGGCGAGCGATCACTTTCAGGCTTGCGGCAGATCAGCTTCACAGAGAATGGAATTCCTATTAGGCTGATAGGCACACCTGTTGTGCTGAAACAGTGCAGAAATCCAGCAACAATGCTGAAGAAAGATGGCATATCTTGTCTCTATTACGGCATATATTCTCTCTCTGGGGTCTCTCTCTAGAGAGAGAGAGAAGAAAAGGCGTCGAGGTATCATTTTAGTGAAGAAGCAAGTGAGCAAAAAGAATGAAACGCTCGAAAGCATTTTGACTTCTTTGTGTGCCATGCATTGAGTACCAAGAAAACTCTAAATCTTCATCATGGGTGCAGACACTCTGCCCAGGAATCAATAATACTATAATAGCAGCAATACAGCCATTTCCCCTTCAGATGATTCAGTAGCTAGGAGCCTAGGGTGTAATTCTTTTCATCAACTTTTGATTAAAAAAGGATTACCACAACAAAAATGACAATGAAATTCAACTATTTTTAACAGAAGGAGCTTCCTGCTTAAAGTATGAAACGATTCTCTCCTTTTGTTATCTTCTGCTATCCAATCTCCTGTCAAAAAAGAGAGCGCTTACTCAAATTCTCAGGAAATGAGTTTCATTAGTATCCAAAACACAAGAATTCATACTTAAATTCTTCACTCTCCTTTTTGGTGAAATATGGTGGTAAATGATTAATGCTTGGAAGATCCATTGGCCATCCATAGTCCATGCACCATGATGGAGAGGCTGCCTGCCCCTATCTCCTTCACATGCTGTCATGTCAATGTGTGCATTCACCACCGAACAAAAACCTAAAAGCTAGTATCTATCACCATGGCTAAAGCCATCTTATATATACCGTGTTATCTGCGATTGCTGGGATCATTCCTAACTCCTTGAAGCTCCGCAGCTGAC
This sequence comes from Oryza coarctata, assembly GCA_030770085.1. Lineage (NCBI taxonomy): Eukaryota > Viridiplantae > Streptophyta > Magnoliopsida > Poales > Poaceae > Oryza > Oryza coarctata. The sequence continues at coordinate 13,744,528 of CM061479.1, read as the reverse complement.
TGGAATCTAGGAGCAAAAACACATACACACTATATCCAGAAGCTAGCATGTGTTCTGGTTCCTGCGACAGCAAGAAGCTCTCTTTGTCTTCAGTTGTATTCAGACAGCAACACAAGCAGAAGCAGCAGCAGCAGCAGCAGGAGAAGGAGAAGCAGCCGGCTCATGCCTCCACCACTCTCAGGAGGAAGAGGTAGTACCATCTATGTCAACTTGTTTAATTTGGTGAGATTTGTAGTTTGATGACCGATGGGTTCAGCCTCAGGAACTTGTTCCTGCATCTGCACCATGCTATATATCATTAATGCGTTTGTTGCATATGAATGCATTCCCTCCCGTCAAATATATTTGACTTGGGAGAACTGAGTTTAGCTCTGCCAACGAGGAGTATTTTTAAAGATAATGGAAGAAACTTTCCACCTAATACTACGATATACACGCAACCATTATTATAGACTCAACACAAATGAAAAAAAAAGTCCTTTGACAGCAAAAGTCATGGTCTAAGCGAATAAAGTTTCGAGCGGAGCACAATATATTGCTAAATCTACATCTGTGGTGGTTGCATATATATACAGGCTAAGGCTGAGGAGAGAGATGAGGAGATCGGATGGAACGGAGATGGTGATGGTGAACCTGAAGCTCTACCTGGAGAACAGGTGCATCCTAGCAGAGAACGAGAGACTGAGGGAGAAGGCCACCGCGCTCCGCCGGGAGAACCTCGCCCTGCGCGCCGACCTGTGCAAGACGTCGCCGGCGGCCGCCGCCTCCAGCTGCTGAACTGAGCATTCGACGACTATGCCTCGTTGCTAGCTTAGCTAGAGCTTGTGCGGTGTTTGTGCTAGGCGGTTTGCCTAGAAAACGGTGGCTTCTTGGTCTCTTGGTGATCATGGCTGGCTGGCTGGCTCTAGTTGACAGTATCAACCTCCATTTCTGCCAGTCGTGTCAGACCAGCTATGATCAGCCACTAGGTTTTTGGAGCTCTTCTGTGTTCTTGTGGCTTGATGCTTGTACATTGGTAAGTTTGTGAGAATCAACTAGATCTTGTTTGGCTTGCTCTTTTCGAAGACGAAGGAAAGGAAACCAAAGCAGCTTATTTTGATCGAAAGGACAAAAAAAAATCAGGATCAGGAAAAAAATGCAGCACACAAGTTGAAGCCTGACCACAGGTCCACAGCTTTGCTCAGAACTAGAAGTGACAAAAGCTGTTTCGCTCTAAAAATGGAAAGAAAAAACCCAATAAGACGACAATGCCCCAAGAGCCCCTTTTAGAAGCTCAGGAAGCATACATGTTAATCCATTCATCCATTCCTTGAAAAAGAATAATGACCAACGAGAACATAAAGATATGAGAATGCTACAATAAGTACCCAAAATGAATTTGATGATTCTAAAATAATGTCAAAATGACCAACGAGAATATAAGGATATGAGAATGCTGCAAGTACCCAAAATGAATTGATGTTTCTGAAACAAAGGTACAGATTCAGGCACCTCTTACATTAAGAAGTCCACATAGGTATCACCCAACTTCTAGCAAAATAGCTCTAGCACAAAACTCAATAGATAATTATCCTATCATGAATATGGTGCGGCCTAAGCGAAACATTGCCCATGGCATATGTTTTTTCTTTCATGTTTGAATATGTAGTATGAAATTCCCCTTTCAAAAGTCTCCTCTGAGAAATCACCCTAAAAGCTATCACTTTCTTTTGGCTGATTTTGCTGGGTTTGTGATGGCTGCGCCTGTGTTTGCAGCTGATGCAGGTGGATCATCTGGTTGCTCGTTTGTTGGTGTGAACCATTCATTTAGCTCATGAGGAACATCGAACCCACAAAGAGCAACAAGTTGCAATGCCTCAGCAGCCATTGCATCAAATATAGCTGGACACAGAATAGACAACCAAAGTTAAACTAGGACTGAATTTAAAAAATTCTGCATGGTAAACTAGTGACTGAATAAGCACTATTGGTACGGTGGTGGAGTCGTGGGTATATAACTCTACCCATTAGGGTTTAAATCCTAGTAGCTATAAATTTGACTAATACAAGTTTGAATAAGGAGTTAAATCTACGACATGACCAACAAGATCAAGCAAGAGTATGCATCTCACATTTGAATCCAGTAGCTATGAAAGAAGTATACCATCAAGGTATCAAGTATGATCACCATGATTTGCGATATAAAAGAAGTATACCATCAAGGCATCAAGTATGATCACCATGTTTTGCGATATAAAGTGCAGTAACCTATTCATGAAAGCATACATATGCCTATTTCGCACTCTTGCATTGGGATCCAACATATAATCAACATATATGGCATCGTGCATCAACGTTTTCATTGCAAGCTACCATATATTTTAATCACCATTTGAAGAAAATGAACAAACAAAAGTTTATAAACAAGGAAGGGATCTTACCATCACTCATCTGTGCTCGCTGATTCATTTCTTGAACCCTGATTTTCCGCTCATTGTTTTCAGTTAAAAGCACCCTAAATTCCCTCTAAAAACAATACTACATCAGAAATTAACATGATCAAAACTCCAAATCAGAATGGCCACAATATTAAGAGAACAAACCTGCACCGTCGTCAATTGTTCAGATAACTTAGTAATCTCCATCTGCAACAGCTGCACCTTACGTTCCAGCTCAATCTTGTACTTCAACTTGCGCTCCTTGGACCTCGCAGCAGATTTCCTATTATTTAGAATCCTGAAAATTTATGCAGCAAGATGCTCAATTTCAGTAACTAATTACAACACACAATTCATCAATCCCCGAATGGACTTTGTGGACTCGAAAGAAGTTTGTACCTCTTGACCTTCTTTGGATCAGTCAACATGAGCTCTGAGAGGTGCTCACTCTCCATGATCGTCTTCTTCTCAGCCTCACTGAAACCCCCGTTGCTGAGCTTTGCAGTGATGAGAGCAGTGTGGTCACCAATGGACCCACTTCCAACTTGCGATAAGCTGCCACCAACAGCTGCCCATGTAGAGGGTGGCGGGGAGTTGATAATTTCCTGACCGACGGCTCCAAGATCGAGGTTCCTTGTCATGAAGCAATGGTGGGGCATGTTGCCACCACTCCCGCTATTAGCTTTGTTCTCAGTGCTTTCAATAGGCATATGCTCCCGTTCAATCTGCTCTCGGGTAGCATTGCTGGAGGAGCCGAGCATTTTCAGGCCCTAGTAGGAAGTAAAGAATAATTAGCTCATAAGGACCGTTATTGTATAGTAATTCATCTACAAATGTAGCCTTTTAGATTGAATAAAAGTATAATCCAATTAATAACAGAAGTAGATCAATTAATGACACCAAAGAAAATATTGTTCTCATAAAGTAAAGCAAAGAACCAAAAACAAGCTCATGAATACCACCAATAATATCATCTCTATTGGAGGGGAAGCGATGCTAATGGTAATAAATAAGAAGTTGTGGGCAATAAGATATGAATCATTAAGATATTATACCATGTTTGAGCCAATGAGGTTGTGGAGGGTAGTGACCGTTGTGCCCCTTGATTGTTGCTCCTCAGTCATGGTGATCTCTAGCTTAACCGGCGCTAAAGGTGGCATTTGCAGGTTTTGTTGTGAAAACCTAACATTGATATCACTTTGTGACTGTCTATGCCCTGCCCAAAGTGGTGGCTGGTCAGGCAGCCCCTGATTGAATCCTACCAAAGATGGGGCTATTGGTATCACCGTTGACCCATCCAAATGGGAGTATGTGGGTACAGAGATGGAGTCCATAGAGATGAAAGGAACATTCATGAGCGAGCACATGTGATGGGACCCATCGCCATTGCCTCCTACCGTGAGAGTCGGCGCCAAGGGCACATGATAGTGAAAGAAGCCTGGGCCCCTTGAAGAATTGAAACAAACTGGCATAGGGTGGAAGGGAGGCAAGAGTACCGATGAGGAAAGGTGGCAGCGGGAGGGGAGATCGACGATGGAGGGGCATGGCGGCACCATGGGGGGTTGGTTCTCTCCGACGCTTCTGCCCAGCAAAGAGAGGCGGCACATGAGATCGTCCTCCATGTTGAGGGAGCAACCACAGGGAAAGGAGGTGGCGGCTAGGGTTTGGAGAAAGCCTTTATATAGCACAAGGAGGTAGATGCCAGCGATGAGGAGCTATTGCCCGTTGGGTGGGAACACGAGAAAAGGAGGTGAGAACATGAGCAAAGGAGGTGGGAATGCGAGCAAAGGAGGCATCGTGCAAAAACAAGAAATCATTTATTTGTGCGGGTAGTGTAGTGCACCCAAATGGAAAGACACACGCCCTTATAACCAACGGGACATCCTTCGTATGCTCTTCTCTTCCAAGTAGCCATCGAAAGAATTATATATATAGGTAGACCGGTTCAAACCTTCAGCTAGGCTAGGCCAAAAAAAACCACAAGCCTAAAAAGTTAGGCTTGAGCCTAATGATGACCTAAAAGGTCAAGCCTAAGCCGATTTTTTGTGCTTTCTAGATCTTTGGGCTTTTCTTGGCTTTCAACATGTGAAATGCGGGCTGAGCCTAGCCAGATGCACTGTTGAGTTAGGCCTAGCCTAGTTTGAATATGCGTACATGCAAGTAGAAGACATGGTTGCCGTTAGAGCTCAAAATTTTTTCTAGAATTTGTACTTAATTACTCTATCCATCACAAAGTATAAGTGATTTTGGGATTTAAAATTTGTCCTAGCACAAAGGCACGTCTTGGCAATGGCGGAGGCAGGCTTCAGTAGCAATGCATCATCAACGTCGACGATGAACAAGCTCTCCAACCAAAGCTCTAGATCCATTGGCTCCTTATAGGATCCAATGGCAATGGCGGTGATTTGGTGCGTAGGCTTGAGGTAAGAAAACCCTAGCGGGAAGGTGTCATCGATGGCTGGGAGGTGGAAGGACAGGCGGGCAATGTCGACGACATGGCCCCAAACAAGGCACAAAGCAGATACGATGGTAGGGACCTCATCGATTGCCCCTAAGCTAGAGGTGGAGTCCTCATCAAGCATGTTGAGCTCATCGATGGGATGTGGCGACTGTCTTGCTTGAGCGATGAACAAAGGGTGGGAGTGTTTTTATCCATATGAAAATGTTGTATGCAAAAACTTGATACAAAGACATCCGAAGTTTACATAATGGTACAATTCTAATTTTTATAAGGGTGGCATTGAATCTGTTTTAGCTTTTGTAGTGGTATATTTTCAATATGGCACCTTTAGATTGGTATGGATCCAATTAATCCTAATTTATATGCATAATAAGAATTCTCTAGTCTACTCAAAATAGAGTAAATTTCACAAACTATAAGTTTTAGGGCATCCATAACACAAAACCCTAGTTTTGGGGATTTGTGTCAAGGAACCCTAGGTTTTGGGATAGAATATTTCACAAAACCTCGTTTTTATGTAAAATACTTATATTTCACTATAATAAACAATTCTGCCAAGCATATACTCACATTAGAGGCCGAAAATATACATTCATATACCGTCTACTCTATCTCCTTCCTAATTCCCCCAATTCACAATGGAAAAGATTAAGATGTAAACCCTGGTAACAACATTATATGAACAAATTATATAAACAAAAACATAATATAATTGATAGCCAATGTTTGTTAAGAAAGTGGCTAATGTGTGTATGAATCGAGAAAATACAACATATTTGAAATCTGTATTTCATAGTACATACATCGGTCAGTGTTGCGGGTATATATAGAAGAATACAAGGAAGTAGATCCATAAAACGTGGTTATTGCATGGCAGGAGACCCGTGATTTGTGGATCACTTTTTAACTATATTGTAACTATCCTATCGAGACTGGGTATGGCTAGCGGAATATGCCTGGCACAAAAGGTAGTCAATCAGGCACAAAAGGCAGTTTAACACGCCCCCGCAGTCAAATCGTCAATGGACCAAACGTTTAGACTGGATCAAAATTTAGTGAAAACGGAAGATGGTAGCCCCTTGGTGAAGATGTTAGCAAACTAAGACGTCATAGGAACATGAAGGACATGAATATCACCAAGTGCAACAGTTCTCAAATAAAGTGTAGATCGATCTCCACATACTTAGTGCACTGGTGCTGAACAGGATTAGAAGACATATAAACTACGCTAATGTTATCGCAGTATACCAAAGTTGTCTTGCACAGAGGAGTGTGCAGTTCAGACAACAGATGACGTAGCCCAGTGACTTCAGCAACAGCATTGATGACTGCTCGATACTCAGCCTCTGTACTAGAACGAGAAACTATATTCTGACGCTAGGATGACCATAAGACCAAGTTGTCACCAAGGAATACCGCATATCCAGAGGTTGATTGACGAGTGTCAGGACATTCAACCCAATCAGCGTCAGAGTAAACAATCAAGTTAGACTGAGAGGAGGGACACAAGAACATGCCCATATGCAGAGTACCACAAACATAACGCAGAATGTGCTTGAGAGCAGCAAGATGAGGCTCCCGTGGGTCATGCATGTGAAGACAGACTTGTTGAACTGCATAAGAGATATCTGGTCGAGTGAAAGTGAGATACTGAAGAACACCTGCGAGGTTGTGAAAATCCGTAGGATTAGACACTAGGGCGCCGTCTATAGGGAGTTTCGGATTCACATCAACCGACATGGAGCAAGGTTTACAATCAGACATGGCAGCACGATCAAGAATCTCAATCACATACTGACACTCAGAAAGAAAGAGCCCTGAGTTCATGTGCTGCACATGCATACCCAGAAAATGATGGAGAGTATCCAAATCCTTCATAGAGAATTCTTGCCAAAGAGCGTCAATGATACGCTGGAGTAAGCCGGTAGAAGAAGTTGTCAGTACAAAGTCATCCACATAAAGCAGAAAATAGACAATATTTGTGCCATGGTGATAGACGAAGAGGGACGTGTCTGACTTAGCATTGACAAATCTGAGTTGCAAAAAATGAGAGGCAAACCTGTTGTACCATGCTCATGGCGTCTGTTTAAGCCCATAAAGAGAGCGGTTGAGGTGACACGTAATCATGATGACTGGAATCCTCAAAACTAGAAGACTGAGCACAATAAACTGTCTCGAACAAGATACCATGGAGAAAGGCATTATTGATATCTAGCTGATGGATAGGCTAGGAGCGTGAGAGAGCTAGAGAAAGGACAGTCCGTATTGTTGCTGGCTTGACGATGGGACTGAATGTCTTTGAAAAGTCAACACCTGGTTGATGTGTGAAACCCCGAAGAACCCAGCGAGCCTTGTAGGGCTCAAGAGAATTGTAGTCATTGAATTTGTGTTTGAATACCTATTTGCATGTTACCACATTAGACTACGGTGGTCAAGGAATAAGATCCCAGGTATGGTTGGATAGGAGTGCTGAGTATTCTACCTCCATAACGGTTCGCCAATTCAGATCAGTGAGAGCAGCCTGGTAACTTCGGGGAATTAGTGACAGGTAGGCAACCTCGAGCAGTATAGGCTATCGAAACCCGTGCTTACCGCGCGTGACCATGCTATGTTGATTTGTCACAGGAGCAACTGGAACTACACCTAGAAGAATAGGCATTGAAGCCGAGGGACTGACACCCGCGGACAGTGTTAGGAAAGACGGTGTTGAAGCCGGGTGCCGGGAGTAGAACAAGTCCCGGTACTAGCCTAGAGCTGGGAAAGTAGCTAGGGTGGGGGCAACCGAGGCCTGTAGGCGACCCCCACCTGCAGACAATGAAGGACCGATAGGGAGTGCCACAGGTGAAGGTAGATCATCGGGCACTGCCGTCGTAGGCACTATAGGACATGGTGTCACATAATGCGATCCAGATGATGCACTAGGTGATGGCGTAGCTCCAGGGGCACTGGCTGCATGTGGCGATGCGATGATGGCGTCAGATCATCTTGCAAAAGAAAAATGTGACATCGCAAAGAGAGTTGGCAATGAGTTAGGGGTATCCTCCAAAAAGTCAAAGGTCGCATGTGTGGGCGGAGAGGGATCCTCAAAAAAGGAAAAAGAGGATTCCTCAAAGACCACATGAGTGAGATGATGATTTGATTTGTATGACAATCAAGATAAACATAGCCTTTGTAGTTCGGAGAATAACTAAGGAAGACACATAGGGAGGAGCGAGGGGTGAGTTTATGAGTTGTTGTGATGGAGAGATTGGGGTAATACTTACAACCAAAGACCCTAAGACGCTCGTAGGAGGGATGCGACCCGAACAGAGCAAAGTGAGGTGTTAGAAAATTAAGTGTTTTAGTTGGAAGAATGTTAAGTAAATGGGTTGTGACGCTGAGAACTGCAGCCTAGAAAGTGGAAGGAATGCTAGCTTGAAACAACAAAGAGCGAACAACATTGTTAGTGATGCGAATAATGCGTTTAGCTCTACCATTTTGAGTAGAGACATAGGAACATGACATTCAAAGATGAACGCCATAGGACAGGAAGAAAGTGCGGGCGTGGAGGTTGACGAACTCGCAGCCGTTGTCGCACTGAACTCCTTGAATGGTGACCCCAAACTATATACGAATATAAGCAAAGAAGTTGGAAAGAGTGTTAAAAGTGTCAGACTTTAAACACAAAGAAAATGTCCAGAGGTAATGAGAACAGTCATCTAGAATAACTAGATAATATTTGTAACCAAAAATGCTGGTGACAGGAGAGGTCCAAAGATTACAATAAATTAATTAAAAATTGTGAGTGGCACACGAAGACGAACTATGAAAGGGTAAACGGGTATGGTGACCTAGCTGGCAAGTATGATAGAGAGTATCGCTAGCACTTTTATTACAAGAAATAGCTAAAGAATGTGCTAGTCTCGAGATGACATCCTGTCTTAGGTGTCCAAGACGCTGATGCTAAAGTAAAGATGAGGAGGACACAAGTAGAGTAGCCGCCGAGAAGCGCAAGGAGTAAAGGGGTCTGGAGTTGTCACATTGGATGATTTCCCTCCAAGTACGAAGATCCTTCACAGAACAACCAAAGGGGTCAAACTCCACAGAACAGTTGTTATTAGAGGTGAACTGGTGAACAGAAATGAGATTTTTAATGAGGTTTGGAGACACAAGAACATTATTAAAATGAAGCTTAGAAGAAAGATGTGTAACGCCAGTGGAAGTAACTGGAATGAGATTCCCGTTACCGACAACAATGCTAGAAGGAGAGTGACAAGAAGGAAGAGTGGTGTGAGAAAGAATACCAGCATCGAAGGTCATATGATTGGTGGCGCCAAATCGAAATACCACTCATGCTGTGGCAGCTGCTGTAGTCATAGTCTGAAAATTAGCCGCTAGCGCCTGTGTATCCCATCCTGGGGCCATTGGTGGACACAACACCACGGAAGGAGGTGGGACCCCATTGACCGACCCACTATCCGTGCAAACTAGCAAGCAGGGTATGAGGTGGCCCAACTAGAGGTCAAGGCGCCTGCAGCCCGGGCCACATTTGAATAGATCCGAACCATAGGTTGAAGACAGTGAGCCACATACCATTGGGCGCTCAATTCGGATGCGATCATACTAGCACTAAAGCACCGGATTCCATCAGAATTCTGAAGTTAAGAATGCTTAGGTGAGAGTAGTACTCAGCATGGGCTTCCATGCACTTGTGGAAGCCTTGGCGGTCTCGAGGTTCGCGGCCATGGCGCGCTCGGCGCTGAGGATGGGCTGGTAGTACTCAGTGTGGGGGAGGTCTCCCTACTGGAAGGAACGGAATTCCTGGTCGGCGTAGAGAGCGCGAATTGTACGGTTGCCAAGGAACTGAGACTCGATGGCGAGCCAAGTCATCCGAGCAGTGGCACCGCGTTGGGAAATGGTGTCAGTGAGGTCGTCGGAGATGGTCCCGAGCAGTCAGGTGTAGATGAGACAATCCATGCGCACCTAGTCTAGGGAGTAGGGCGCGATGTTGTCGGAAAGGATGTGGCACTCCTAGGAAAACTTACTGGCAGTGAGAAGGAATGACTCGTGCCACCGAGTGTAGAAGTTGAAGGTGACGTTGAGGAGTAGCGGTACAAGAGTGTGGATGTTTTGTACGATGACAGCCTAGGCGTGCAGGTTCAGAAGGGCAACCACCTCGTGTTAAAGAAGAGCGGCGTCGAGAGCAGTAGTATCACTACTTGCGACGGAGTCGTCATCTTCTTCGCAGTACGGCTCCGTAGCTGCGCGTTCTCAGGCAACGCGGTCGAGGGCATCATGGAGGCGAGCGTCGGTCGCGTTGCGCTTGATTTGGGTGAGAACGGCCTCGCGCTCTACTTCTGCCACGTGGGTGAGAGCAGCGTTGCGGGCGCTATTGGTCGCCCGCTCGCGATCCTCCTAGGCAGCTGCGTCGATGGCGACAGGTCGAAGAGGATCTTCCAGGACAGCAGCGCGCTGGAGAGTACTAGTGTTGACGATATCCATTAGTCATCGCGGTAGAGGAGAAAAGTTATCGTGGCCGCGGCGGAGGAAGCAAGCGACGCGCTTTGGATTGGTGCACTGAATGGTGGCGCTTTGGAGAGGTAGGTGTGCTAGACGACTGCGCCGAAGGGGATGGCACGTTGGTTGGCTCTGGTGTGGCGTGCGAGATGGCAACACTAGAAAGGAGAGCGCACAAGATGGCGATGGCGTGCAGGACAGCGGCGCTGAAGAAGAATCGTGTTGATGGAGCCGAAGAAAGGTCACCGGTGGTGAGCACAACGCAAAAGGGGTAGCGGAAAGAACATGTAATTATCTAGGCTTTAATACCATAAAAATCTGTATTTCGTAGTATATACATTGGTCAGTATTACGGGTATATATAGAAGAATACAAGGAAGTGATCCATAAAACATGATTATCGTATGACAGGAGACTTATAATTTGTGGATCACTTTTCAACTATACTATAACTATCCTAATGAGACTAAATCTGACCAACGGAATATACCTGGTACAAAAGGCAATCGATCAGACATAAAAGTAGTCTACAAATATTATTTCATATTATTTTTATACATGTATTATGTATAAGTATAATAGCCAAACCAATGATTTAGGTATGAATGTGAGGTTTTATGAAGCACGTAGCCCAAAACCTATGGTTTCTTAAAACATGTTGTAAAACTTGGGGTTTTGTGCTATGGATACCTTAAACTTGTGGTTTGATGAAATTTACTTTAAAAAAATATTGTGCAAAGGTTTCCACTAAAATATTACAAAAATAAATTGTGTAAATGTAGGAAAGGATATAAAATTAGACATCAAAACGGCATGCTATTTCTCATTTCATAATCCAATAGGTAAATTACACCATACACACTGTCTGTTAGATCAACTGCTTGCTCACTTGACACAAATACCTTGACTTTTCCTTTCACTTCGATCCAACTACAACCAGGAGACTTCTTGACACCGTGCTCAGCCATGGCTCTCCTCACTCACTCAGCCTCGTCCCATTGCCCACTCGCACAGAGCAAGTTGGAGAGCATGGCATAGCCTGTGTCTCTCGCAGGCGCCATGGCCACTACATCGTCTCCTACCTTCTTTCCAATCCAGACATCAAGGTTCTCTGATGAACAGGAGCTAAGCAGAGCCTCAGATAGGTCGCTGCCAGGGGAGTTAACGATTTCTGGGTAATTTTCCATCATTTCAACGACCTTTGCAATGTTACCTGATCTTGCATACATGTCAAGGACACAAGATAGATGCTCTGGTTTTGGTTGAAATCCATGGACAGACACCATTGACCCAAAGAAAGCTCTCCCTTGCTCCAGAAGACCAGAATGGCTGCAAGCTGTGAGCAAGCCAGTGAATGTAACCTCATCTGGGGAAACATTGCGGGATGCCATACTTTCATACACTGCCATTGCTTCCTTTGACAATCCATTTATCGCGAATCCAAACAGCATGGTGTTCCATGAGACCAAGTCCTTCTGATGAATGGCATCAAATACATTGCTTGCACCCTTTACGTCTCCACACCTGGCATACATGTCCATCAGGCTGTTGGTCACATACAAGTAGGATGCAAATCCATTTTGGAATGCAAAACTATGAACTATCCTTCCACTGGCCAGGCATGGTGCAGATGCACAAGCATGAAGCACAGCCCCAAATGTGAAGTCATCAGGATGGATATACTCCTGTGTCAACATCTTGACAAACAGTGCAAGGGCCTCACTTGTGTAACTGTTCCTCGCAAAACCTCCGATCATTGCAGTCCATGAGATGACATTGGTCTCAGGTGCTCTTTCAAAGAGTGCAGCAGCTTGCTCAATGTAGCCAAGCCTAGCGTGCGCATCGATCAATGAATTGCATGAAGCAGTGGTTCGAGTCTTCATGAACTCGAAGATCTGCACAGCACAATCTAGCAAGCTGAACTTAGTGTAGAAAGAAATGAGTGAGTTATTGACCTCGGGATGTCAGTCCAGCCACTTTGCACTATAATCTTGTGGATTGCAAAGCCAGTAGACGGGCTGGGTAGCTCCAAACAAGTGTCAACAAGAATGCAGAGCGTCGCATCATCGCAAGTCAGTCCTGACAGCTGCATATCGTTGAACAGAGCAAGGCACTGTTTGGCATTGCCACTGCGAGAATGCCCCATGAGCAACGTGTTCCAGGCGACATTGCTTCTCGTGGGCATTTCTTCGAACAATTCGTGGGCAAACGCCGTATGGCCTGAGACCACATGAGCGTGCAGGAGCGAGCACCAGGACAGCGCATTGCGCTCCGGCATCTCCCGGAAGGCGCGAGCAGCGTCGGCGGTGCGGGTGCACTTGGCGTACATGGAGACGAGCGCGTTGCCGACGGGGAGCGGCGCGCGCAGGCCGAGGCGGAGGAGGCGACCGTGGAGCTGCGCGCCGGCGGCCGGCGACCGGAGGGCCGGCCGCGGCGAGAGCATGGCGTTCCAAGCGACGGCGTCGCGGCGGGGCATCGCGTAGAACACGGCGCGCGCCGCGGCGGCGTCGCCGTCGCGGCCGTAGGAGGCGATCCAGGAGGTGGCCACGGCGAGGCCTCCATCCCCTGCGGCGGCGGCGCGGGCAGCTTGCGTGTTTAGGCTCATCAAAGTGAGCGCGAGTAATCCCTTCGGTATAGTGCATAAATCATTGAAGCACAATACTCTCTGGTATAAAATATTTTATATTTATGATAAGATTCGATCAAAATTTTAAAATTCTAACCCTCAGTAATTTCTCATCTTAAATACTTAGTTTAAAAAAATACATATAGATATAAGCATGTTTGCCTTAAAAAGTAATATTATAAATTTATTAAGACTAAACTTTTTTTTACTATAAAATTGATTATCAAAATTTTAAAAGCTTAACCAAATTTTGTACCAAATGTTAACTGGATGATGTAATACATAAATCATTTATGTTGAATGATTTAACATGAAACGAGAACACCAAAGCAAATACATAAATCATTAAAGCACTTCTATTTGAATACCAAATTTTAAAAATATTCATCTATTTTTATTGTCTCATATTCTCATGTCTTTTCTCACTCACATTATTAACATTATACATGGGTGTTGAATATATATCTAAACTATTTTAAATTTTTACACTATTTCCAGTATATCATATATATTGTCAATTTGATATAATATTCTTATATGTTTACAATATATATATTTCTATAACATTTAACTTTTAAAATTAAATTAATATTATATGTACTAATCGTTATTCTATATTCTATATTACTTAATTTTTAATTTTTTATATTCTTATTACATAGAATATTTGATGCTTTTAGTTATGATTCTAAAGCTAATATATTCATTAATATAAATCAATACATTAATTTACATCAATATAAATTGGAAATTGACTTTCGTATTACATAGCAATGCATTTCTCACAACTTGTACACACAAACAAGACGGTGACAACGGTTACAGGATTCCTGTCATCGTGTTGCGTTAGCTTATGAGATTGTCGTACGAGAGATGTCATCTCAGGCCGATATTAGGCCTTCAGGAAGAGAGAGCCCTTCCTCACCATCTCCAGAAAGAAATTTCCGGCATGCGTGGAAGACCGCCGAGTGGAACCCCGAAGGATTATCTATGAACACAAAATGTCCTCCCTGCATATAACCATTGAGGGTCTCCGATGTCAGCAACGTTATCGTAGCTCTGTTATATGTATTGCAAGTGAAAAAGGCTTGCCTGTGGAACTCTGATGATCTTGCAGGGGACTTTCATTTCTTTTCGCGCTTGCTGCGCTCCCTGGTAGTTCATCCAATCTTGCTGGCCATATATGAAAGTAGTCGGCACTTTCCAATCAGATGCACTGTTACAAGTTATAGGTCAGTGAGGCACTGAGAAGCATGGTATGACTAAAAGAACAGCACCGTAAAACATCCCGAAAAGAAAAGGCTAAGTTTTTTTACCGGGATCTATGATTATTATGAAACTAATACCAGATCAGATGCGACAATTCAATGTTTCGTTTTATTTTTTTTCGAAGACATGCTTGTATATTCAAGATAACAAACAAGTATAAACAAAGGAAGTCATTTACATAGAGAAAGTATTGAATTGTATATTTCCCTTCAAGAAGGCAGGATCAAAATATCAGAATAAATCAAAACAAATGTTATCTGAACTATTGTATCAACAAAGGAGGTCATGACATGATGCGTGTGAACATAACTTTTTTTTCTTTTGCCAGGTTGCCAGCCAAATTGCATTAAGAGAGTGAAGAATTGAACCAAGCAAGATCAAACTATTGTGCATGCTCTCAAGATCACCAGGGTATACTTATAACTCCTATTTAGTTAACAAGAAGAAAACCGACCTTTGCAGAAGAGGTTTCCTTGCAAATGCCCCAAAGGAAAATATATATTTCAAGCACAACTCTCCACTAGCTTTGGCAGCCAAAGTATGGTAAATGTAATCTTCATGAAAAACAAAGCAAAAGTAAGGTTCTGTTGCAAGAGTAAATTAACACATTGAATCTACTGTATTGGTGTAATAACAGAATTTACCTGTCAGCAATGTGGATTCCTGCTCCGTTAGTAATTCACCAGTTGAATATGAGCCAAATCTGGCACTAGTATATCTCCGAACTAAGTCTGGTCCCCAAGGACCCAATCCTCTGTTTTAGCAAAGGAAATAAATATCAGGAGAAAATTACAGAGGCAGAGCGGGAATGATCTGTTCATTGTTTATACGAAAAAAACATAGCAGCATCAACCCTTACTTTCCGCACTGGACAATCATCAACTCTATCTACCTAAATTTGAATTTGCGCCCCCCCCCCCCCCCCCCCCCCCGCAAAAAGGGGTAATCCATGTCCATTTTAACTGATTTAAGTATAGCATGGCAATCACATGCACCAGCTGACTGCCCAGCACATATATTCTTGGTGGATTTGTAAATGCTGGAAAATTAAATTCCCAATCCCAACCTCGCATGTTAACTCACCGCTCACCATGTAAATATCCCATTCTTTTCTAAAATTTATTGGAAATGTGAATAATGCAATGCAAGAAGGTCTAGCTTTACCTCACTATTCTTTGAGGAGTAAAATTGGACTCCCATAGATGATTCACTAGCATGCCTTTCCATGTAGCTCTGAACTTGGTTAACCACTCAGAGCCATGCTCTGTTTCTGACGAAAAGCCAGCAGGGCCAACCAAAATCAAGTGTTGGACGTGTTCAGGATGCTGAAATAGAATAATTCATTTTCAGTACAATCATGAATACCAAGGAAGATGCTTCGTTTGGTAATTTTTATAAATATACCTGTAAAGCATACTTTGCCACAACATATCCTCCAAAAGAATGACCAAGCAATATAAAATTACTGAGATTATTTGCTTTGCGCCATTCCTCAAAGGAATCTATGAACCATGCCTCAGTTTCTGTTCACAAAATGGACCAAAAGAAAGGAAAAAGGAAAAACATTACTTCACTGTTTAATATAAGCATGCGCCAAGAACAAAAGTACCGAGCATGTAGGTGATTTTGTCCTACTACCAATTGTTCACAAAATCAACTACAGTTTTACAGAAAAGGGAACCTTGAGGTGTTTCATCGTAAAACTAGGTCCCACTTCGTGCTCAACAAATGGAAATGAAAGCTAATGACAGCAAAGGATTATCAGAAACATAATAGAATCTTCTGGCTGTAGAAAGTGTACAGTGACTATGAGTCCTTCGAACGTATACGAGAGGGTCGGGTCTATATATATATATATAGCCTAGGCCAGTGGTCTGTCTAACACCCCCACAGTCGCAGCGGGAGGGGAACAGACGTAGAGACTGGACCGAAAACTGATGAACAAAGACGTGGACAGGCCTTTAGTCATTATATCGGCAAACTGATGTGCCGATGGTATATGGAGCACCCGAACCTGTCCTAATGCAACCTTGTCACGAATAAAATGAATATCGATCTCGATGTGCTTGGTGCGTCGGTGATGGACCGGGTTGGCGGTCATGTAGATGGCACTAACATTGTCACAGTAGACGACGGTCGTGGTGGAGAGGGGTGCACGGAGCTCCTAGAGAAGCTGGCGAAGCCAGTAGCACTTGGCGACGGCGTGGGCGACGGCGCGGTACTCGGCTTCAGCGCTGGAGCGGGACACTGTAGTCTGGCGTTTTGAGGACCAGGATACGAGAGTGTCACCGAGGTAGATGCAGTAGCCAGACGTAGAGCGTCGAGAGTCGGGGCAGCCTGCCCAATCCGCGTCGGAGTACGCGGTGAGGGAGTCGATGGGGCTGGAGCTGAGATGCAGCCCGCTGGAGAGGGTGCCCTTCATGTAGCATAGGATGCGCTTGAGCAGCGCGAGGTGAGGTTCGCGCGGAGCGTGCATGAAGAGACACACTTGCTGGACAGCGTACGTGAGGTCGGGTCGGGTGAGTGTGAGATATTGGAGAGCCCTGACAAAACTCCGATAGTGAGAGAGATCGGCAACGAGGGCGCCATCGGCGGCGGAGAGTTTGGCTCGAGTGTCGACTGGGGTGGCCGTGGGGTGACAGTCGGCCATGCCCGCACGCTAGAGGAGGTCGATGGCATACTGGCATTGGGAAAGGAAGAGCCCGTGGATGGAACGGGTTACGGAGATGCCAAGGAAATGGTGGAGAGGACCAAGATCGGTCATGGCGAACTCAGAGTGTAGTCGGGCCATGATCTGGTCAAGGAGAGACGTCGAAAACGCTGTGAGGACAATGTCATCGACATAGAGAAGTAGATAGGCAGTGGCGGAGCCGATATGAAAAGTGAATAGGAAATTATCGGACGTAGAGGCCACGAAGCCGATGTGCCGAAGATAGGCAGCAAAGCGCTGGTACCAGGCATGAGAGGCTTGTTTGAGGCCGTAGAGAGAGCGTTGAAGGAGACAGCGTCGTCGGGCCGAGAAGGGTCGACGAAGCCTAGGGGCTGCTGGTAGTAGACTGTTTCCGTCAGTTGGCCGTGAAGAAAGACGTTCTTCACGTCTAGTTGATGGATTGGCCAGGAGCGAGAGGCAGCCAAGGTGAGGACGACTCGGATGGTAGCGGGTTTGACAACGGGACTGAAGGTCTCGTCGTAGTCGACACCGGGTCGTTGGAAAAAACCCCGGACTACCCAGCGAGCCTTGTGACAGGCAAGGGAGCCATCGGCGTGAAATTTGTGTTTGAAAATCCACTTACCGGTCACAATGTTGGCGCCGGGAGGTCGGGGAACGAGACGCCAGGTCTCGTTGTCCATTAGGGCCTTATACTCGTCGGCCATGGCCGCGCGCCACTGAGGGTCGGCCAAGGCTGAGCGAGAAGTCACCGGGATGGGCGAGATAGAGCTGTGGACGGCGGAGAGACCGTAGCGCGGAGTGGGTCGGAGAGACCCGGTCTGGGAGCGGGTGACCATGTGAGAGGTGGAGGGAACTGGAGCCGATGGGGGTGCGGGAGTAATGGGAAGAACTGGTCGGGTGGGGGCGTCATCGGCTCTGAGTCGGCGACTGTAGACAAGAGGAAAAGGAGGAATTAGGTCGGCCTGAGATGATGAGGTCGGGTGGGCCGAGTATTCCGATCGGTTCGATAGATATGGATCAGCCGATAGGGTGGGGGGAGCCGATGGAAAGGGAACGGTATCGGCTAAAGGATAAATAGGATCGGTATCGGCCGATAAAGGTGGGTCCGATGGTGGAGACATCGGACCGAGTAGTGGTGGGAGATGTGACGGGTAAATCCTCAGCAGCGGCTGATGAGGGGGCCGATGGAGAGGGCAGTGGGGGAGACCTGGTCGGCACGTTGTTGGTGAGGAGGAAGTCGAGATCACTAGAGGAGGATCTCGGATGAAGGAGACCGAAGGGAAAACATGTCTCATCAAAAATGACGTGACGAGAGACGAGGACCCGTCAGGTGGAAAGGTCCAGGCATCGGTATCCCTTGTGAGAGGTGGAATAGCCGAGGAGAATACAGGCGGTGGAGCGGGGAGCGAGTTTGTGGGAAGCTATGGCGGTGAGATTTGGGTAGCAGAGGCACCCGAAAATGCGAAGGTGGGATTAGTCAGGCGCCGTGCGGTAGAGAAGGGCATAGGGAATGTTCTTATGAACGGAGGAGCATGGGCACCGATTGAGAAGGTACGTCGCAGTAGCCAGAGCTTCGGCCCAATAAGTGGCGGATAGGTGGGCGTGAAGTAGCATGGTGCGACTGATGTTGTTGAGGGTGCGAAGGAGGCGCTCGGCTTTACCGTTCTGAGGAGAGGTGTAGGGGCAGGAGAGCCGGAGATAGATGTCCTGCGAGGTGAGGAGGTTTGTAACGGTATGGTTGTCAAATTCCATACCGTTATCGGCTTGTAAAGCCTTGATGGGGAGGTTGAACTGAGTGGATACGTACGTGACGAAGTGAGTGAGGTGAGAGGTGACCTCGGATTTGTGGATGAGCGGAAAGGTCCAACAATAGTGTGTGTAATCGTCAAGTATAGTGAGATAATACTAATTACCGGAGACACTTTTAACTGGGGACGTCCATACATCACAATGTATAAGTTCAAATGGACACGAGGTACAGGAGAGAGAACTAGAAAAGGGCAGACGCACATGTTTGCCAAGTTGACATGAGTGGCAAACTGTGGAGCTGCTGTGAGTACATCGGATGCAGGCGCTGCGATGGAGGGTGGCGACAGCGTCAGGGCCGGGGTGGCCAAGGCGAAGGTGCCAAAGGTTGTTGGAGAGGGCGACGCTGGCGTGTGGGGTGGACGGCGTAGCGGGAATGGTGTAGAGGTTGCCGCCACTATTGCAGCGAAGGATCTGTCGCCGGGTTGGGATATCCTTCACAGAGAAACCAGACGCGTCAAATTCAATGGAGCAGTGGTTGTCTCGTGTGAATTGACAAACAGATATAAGATTGTGAATGAGAGAAGGGACAATAAGAACATTGCGTAGGGGGAGGTTAGTGGTGGATGTAGGCAGAGAGGAGTTACCACGGCATTAGACAGGAAGAGAGTAACCATTGCCGATAGTGACAAAAAGGGACGAAGAGGGGTGACAGGAGCGAAGTATACCGGCCGATGACGCCATTTGTGAAGACGCCCCAGAGTCCAGCACCCAAGGGTGCTGAGGTTGGAGCGTCATCTGGTTGAGGGCAGCAACGAGGCCAGCCTGGTTCTAGGAGGGAATCGACTGGGTGGTTGGGGTCGGTATCATCGGCTGAGGCGGCAGAACGGGAGCCGATGCCAGGTGAGCCTGGGGATGGGTGCCGAGAACTCCGGGTTGCTAGCCGATGGGGCTGCGTGGCTAGGGCTGGGGCGCCCAGGGGTTGTAGCAGAGCCACAGACCCGTGGGACCGGCAGGGTGGGTAGGGACCGAGGTAGGTCGTGGTGGCGTCGGACCCTGCCAGGTCCTGCCTTTGCCTTTGCCCTTGCCTTTCCCGGTGCGGGCTGTGTTGCTGTGGCCGGAGCCTTGGCCACTAGGACCGCGGGAGGAAGGGGCAGCGCAAGAAGCTCGGCAGCCATTATCGGCTGCGACAAGAAGAGCGGTGTGGGCCACTGTCTTCTCATCATTGGCCAGACGGAGTTCTTTAAGAACTAGCATGTCATGAGCCCGGTCGAACGATAGAAGAGGTGTGGCGTTGGCGATGTCATCGGCGGTGTTGGAGAAGCGGGGATTGAGGCCTCGTAGAAGGGCGAGGACGAGTTGAGAGTCGGCCACAGGGTGGCCGACGTCCCGAAGAGCAGCAGACTTGACTTTGAGACGCTGACAGTACGAGGAGACAGAGGAGTCGCCTTGTACCATGGAGTGGAACTCGTTGAGGAGGAAGATGGCGCGAGGCTGCTTGTTGGCCAGGAAGATCTACTCGATGGCCACCCAGAGGTCCCGGGCAGTGGGGTCGGTATCGTCCATGGCGAGGTCGAGAACAGAGTCGTCGACCGAGCGGAGCAGCCAGCTGCGCACGCAACACTCAGCGATGTCCCACTGAGGATCATCGGGGCGAGGTGGAGCGGAGCCATCAATATGGGACCGGAGGCCGAATTTTCCACAGAGAGATTTGAAGAAGAAAACCTACTTGGAATAATTGGCGTTAAGGACAAGGGAGATAGGAACGTGAGATTTCACGTTCACAGCAGCATAGGGAGGGGAGAAGATCGGCGAGGTGGTGCCCGAGGTGTGGTCTGTGGCACCGAGGGTTGGAGCAGATTCGGCGACTAGGAGAGTGCCGAAGCTGAGGGCGGACTCGGTGGCTATGACGGGAGAACGGGAGCAAAGAGCCGATGGGAGAGAGAAGCCGATGTGAGGGGGAAGCCGATGAGAGGACGGATCGACCGATCAAGGACGTGAGAAGCCGATGGGAAGTGGACAGCGGAGTAAGTGAGGAGTGGCCAGCCGATGAGGAGTGGTTGGCCGATGGGGAGTAGGCAGCGGAGTAGGTGAGGAGTGGCCAGCCGATGAGGAGTGGTTGGCCGATGGGGAGTAGGTGAGGACAGAGTGGGTGGGTCAGAGAGTGGTTGGGTCACGGACGTGCGAGGATTCACGTCCGTGAAGAGAAGATTCACGTCCGTGGACTCGTGGAGGCCAAGGAGTGGGGTGGACGCGAAAAAGGCAGGGAGTGGCCGGACGCGAAGAGAATATGTTCGCGTCCGGGAGGCAGGGATTCGTGTCCGTGGACACGTGGACACGTTGGACTGGATCGGACGTGAGGGGAGAAGGTTCGCGTCCGAGAGCCGTTGAGCGTGTCAGAAAGGGCAAGAACCGAGGGAGGTTTCCAGCCGATGAAGACGACGAGCGCGGAGGTGCGCCAGCATCAGAGAAGGAGAGATGCACGAAACAAGAGGAAGAGCGAAGACGGGTGCGAGAAGGGACAAGGAGGCGGATTGAGACCGTCGCCTGGTCACGCGGAGGTGGGGCGGAGAAAAGGTGACTGCGGGAGAGACGGGGAGAAGAAGAAATGGAGACGAGAGAGCGAGGGGAGTACCGGGAAGAGAGTCGGCGACGAGAAGAAGACGTCGACAACGAGGAGGAAAGGGTCGGCTCGCCGGAGGGAGAAGCTAGCGCGTCGGGATGTCTAGACTCGCTCTGATACCATGTAGAAAGTGTAAAGTGACTATAAATCCTCCGAGCGTATACGAGGAGATCGGGTAGGCCAATGATCTGTCTAACACTGGCAATATTTTTTAGAGATGCACAACAAATCGATTATCTGCATCTAACCTTTAGTACTTTTACAAGTGAAGTCAGGTCTGCTTGATCCACCCCAACTGCAAAAGGATCAGAAAATTCAATTTTATGCAAAATAAAAAATGTGAAAATATAACTAATAGAGCATTATAAAGCATTATTAAACATAAGTAAAACATTTTGCGACAATAGACATTATACAAACATTACCAGGTATCACCACACTAATTTTCCTAACTGATTCCTCTACAAGGCCCAGAGAAAACCAATTCCTCTACGACGCTACCACATCTTGTGATAAAATGTTTCAGATATATAAATCCTGAACCCCCAGATCGACATGTGCACAACTTTTCCCTTCTTTACCAAAATACTAGAATGGCCAGTATCAATACTCATAGTGGACAATAGTCAAAATTAGACCTGTGGCTTGGCAGCACGTTAGGAATTATATCCCAGTTTAAGTACATAAATACCTTGTGCACAAAATATGTAGTATCCTTTTAGTGCGAGGGTTGTAGACTGTTTTGATAATTGAGAAACAATGAGCAAAGTAATGGAGATACTGAGTGACCATATAGAGGAATACAAGACAAAGAGTCGATTTTTTTCTCAAAACTTACCCAAGCTGATCAATGGCAATCACCCTGAAACGGCTTGCAAGGGCATCAAAGTTTCGAAAGAAGAAACCCTGTGAAGCACCATACCCATGGACCATAACAAGGGTGGGAGCATTTTCCTCGCTATCAAATGTTACAGTATTGATGAACCTTGGCTCATCACTTGATGATCTAAACCATCTAACTTTTGACCTGGGTGGAGCAGAGCCAATGTTAACTTGTTCTTGGACATAACCAGTTCTGTAAAGAGAGAGTAAAAAAAATGCATCACCAATTAGAAAAAAATGCAAAGTGCCTCAGATATGTCTAGAGAAAAATGAAGAAAGACATGAAGTACTTGTTAACATGGTAGGTAGGCATAAAAACAAGAAGTGAAGCATCAACAATAAATCCAACTTTAGGAGGCTATTTCTTCTAATTAACACAAGCCATTAGCCTGCCAGGTTGTTCAGGTGTGGATGTCAACGGTTTTTAAGTGCCTCCATACACAAATAGAAACAGAACATATTGAACTATAATGCATTCATTTCTATATTGAGAACAAACAAAGTAGGACTTTTCTGCAGTACAAAAAGGCCCAACGGACAAAATCCAACTGACAGACAAAAAAGTTTTAAATACAGAAGTCAGAAGGTAAAACGGGCAAAATGTTATATCGAATATGATATAACGCTTGTTGTTCGGTGAATTTGTTCATTGGTATGGAAAAAAATCGTTAACATTGTGATATTTTGTGTGGCCTCAAAGAGAGGAAGCACATTGTCACTAGCTAAAACAGCACGTCCATACTAAATGATTAGTGATATTGTCCCAGCATGCAGTAGGAAAACACCAACTAAATCCGCTTAACTAAACTCCATCCTTTAGTGATGGCGAAGTGATAAACATCTTGGTATGATCCCCAATTTCAGATATAGCGCGAGAACCACAACTTAACAAGACGCTTAATTGCGGCACAAATAGGCAGAGCTGCCGCACGTCTCACCCAGCACCCACGGAAGGGGGCGAGCAGCTGCCCCACAATCCAAATTCCCCTCCTTTGAGCTAGACCGCAATGCTAACTCACCAACATCTGATTACCCAATTAGTGTCGACCCAATCCCAAATTAACACCACGATGAGCAATTGGTCAAAACTCAAAAGCTTACTCAATCTCAAAGTAACACCACGATGAGCAAGTCGTCGTCTGGTTCAAAAGCTTAACTCTATGAGCGGCCTTCGACCTCCCAACAGTCCATAAACTAATCGTAGGAAGCTCGCGATGGGGAACAAAATTGGGGCGGAGAAAGAGAGCGGTACTTGATTATCGAGAGGAGCCGCTTCTCGGCGGCGATGATGCGATCGGTGGAGGTGGGAATCCATCGCAGCGCGGACGGCCACACCCTCCTCCACCTCGAACCCCCCGCCGCCGTCGCCGTAGCCGACGCCTCCGCGGCCACCGCCGCGGAAGCAGCCGTGGACACCCCTCTCATCCCCTCCGCCGCCATCCTCGTCTTAACTGAAGAGGCGGCCGCCCGGCGCATGCGACTCCGGAATTTTCTCGCGTCTCGTCTCACTCTCGCCTCTTCCCTTCTCGCGGGGGTTGTGGTTGCCGGCGGCGCGGGCGAGTTCTCATGGGGGAAATTCAGACGGTTCCGCCGAGCCGAGCCGCGCGTTGGCTCGTTACGTAAGGGCTTGCGTTGCGTGCGTCCGCGCCAGATCGTTGGGAATTTTTTATTATTATTTTGAACTTTTTTTAAAAAAAAATTAAAACTGAACTTTTGGTACACCACCCCTAGCGACCAAACAATGATACGCTACCATAAGGGATAAATGTGGTAGCGTTGTTTGGCACTGGCGTATCACTGCTCTTGCCACGTCAGTTATTGGCATAGTCAAAAAGTTCGGATATGTATATAGATTTTGTTCGGTTTTGTTTTAAAATTTTTAAAAATAAAAGGTCCAAATATATTAATAAAAAATATCGATGGTTGGGGCGCAAGCAACGCGGCCGCGAACGACGCTGGCCTGACAGTGCAGCGCAGCGCAGACGGGTTGGTTTTTATGCTGAGAGGTGACGGCGAATCGGCGGCAATTGCAACGCAAGGAGAGCGGTGGTTAGCCGGCCGCGTTCTCGGCATCGTAGGAATTTTTATTTTATTTCCGTTCGGTATTCCGTATCTCTTCGGGCCCAAGAGCGAAAATGGGCGGGCCCACTAAGTTTGGACAAATTTGTTAGGCCTCAGCACAGGCCCATCCACGTGAGCAGGCCGGATTCTTTTTTATTTTAATCCAGGTCCATGCACGTGGTGGGCCAGTATTGAGCCCATCTAATAGAGGCCCAATTATAGGAGGCCCAACTCGGAAGCGTAGAGACGCGTTCGCAACGGACGCACACGCACGCATCCGTCTAATCCATTCCCAACCCCCAAAGCTCCCAAACCCTAGCCGGCGAGCGACACGGCGGCGGCTCCCGATCAGCGCCACCGAGGGGAGGGGCGACCGCCGACCGTCGGGGAGAGTGCTGGTGAGTTTTCGGCCTTGCTTGCCGCAGCAGCCCGCCGCGGAGCAGCCTCACAAACGAGTAACTAGTCGCTAATGAATCCCCATTTCTGTGCTTTGCTTGCGCGCTAATGTTTTGGTGCTGCGTCTTGGCCTATGAATGCGTTTATCTTGTCTGCTTGACCTGCCTGGGATCGTGAACACTGCCCGTAGTTGAGGCTAGGTCATTTGCTGTAAAATTGCTACTCTGATCTGAAACCAATTCGGGTTTGAGTTCATGCTGTTAACTCAAAAGGACAGGGTTTGGTATTGGCTTCTGTTTGGTCTGTTGATTGTTTAAAATGTGCGTGCTGTTCAAGAGCTCCCACATCAGGCCAATTCATTTTTTGTTTTTTACGTTCCAATAATGTATGATGGTTTATCAGCTGACCTCTACTTGCTCTGACCGTGGGCAGGCTGAATATATGCAATGGACCTTGTTGTTTTGCGCGTGTGGGGAGGGGTGGTGGTGAATGACTGGGTAGATGTATTGCAGCCTTTTGGCACATACTTGCATATAAATGGGCTGCACAGATTGATCCTTGTGTTGCTGGATCTTGCAGTATGTGTTGCTTACCATGTTTTCGCTGCTTTGGTCCTTGAGTCTGTGAAGGGTACCAGTTGGGGTTTCCTTTTGTTAAGAACTGCCGTTGAGGGGTCATGAATTGGAGTCTGAACCTATAGGTTTCTCATTTCTGAATTCTGATATTCCCATGTTTTAGATTGTACGTACTTTAGTTTATTTATGGCATTCTTTTCAACATATTTGAAAGTGTGTAAACCAAATCCATAAGTTAAAGTTGGAATTTCGCTTGGAAGGACTTACAGGAAAACATTGGTAGAACTGAAGAATAGACAATTATGGCTTCTGGTGGCATGAAGGACTTTTACCGGCAGAAGAAGAAAGGAGGTCCCACCAAGAAGAAAATGCAGCATTACACTGGAGGGGTCTCCATTGGGGCCTCAAATACTGCTCAGACATCAGTACTAATTTCTCATGGTACCCTAGATCTTAAAGCTACTTGCTGTATTGATCATAATTGAGAGTAACCTTTAGCCTTTTCCATTTAGAGAATCCAAAGGTTTTTCCATTCGTGATGGTCCATGCAGATGATTTTAGTGAGCAAGAGGAGCAGCTGCGACAGTTCGATATGGACCAGAAGTTTGGCCCCTGCATAGGTGTTACTCGTCTTCAGCGTTGGGAACGTGCATCTGCCATGGGCCTTCACCCACCACCTCATCTCAGGGATCTCTTACTGAACACTGCATCCGCAGGCAAACGCAATAACAATGAGCCCTCCCCTGAGTGCCTGTGGGAGGGCAAAGTCTAGGGGGAAAAAAAGGAAAAAAGTCGTACTGTAAATACTGCGCTGTTCATAGCAACTCTGCTATGTCCAGCACCCTTCAAACCCCACCCCAAGTGAATAAGTGATGGATGAATCCCTGCAATTCTACTTAGTCAGGGGCTTGGTCCCTGTAGTTGTGTTAAGACACTGTCAATGACCTCTTGTTGTAGCAAACTAGCAATCCTCAGTTTCTGCTATATTTTCTGATGATACTACTTTGCTTTGGCAGTTTATCTTTAGTTTGTTCTGAATTCTAAGTTAGTGAAACAAAAGGAAAATGAGCTGGCAGCGTATCTTCAGTTTGTCCTGAAACCAATGTTTGTCAAAAAGATAATGTAACTGCTGGTGATTGATGCAAGAAAAGAAATTATCCAATGAAGTTAGGCGATGCATAATGCAGTTAGTTTTCTCGGAAGAAATCAGGTTTATAGGTTACTTTTACTGTTCTTACTGTGGTCTGTGTACAAAGTTTGCCGGTGTACCTTAGCCTTGAAAAGAGCATACACTTGATTCTTCATATTGTAAATGCTTGCTTGATTGCATCTTGCAAAAAATGAAGTACTCTCTGCGTAAACATAAGCATTCCAAAAATTTAAAATTTATTCCTAAATATAACTATTTCTATACTTCTACGTGTTCTTTTAATCATGTCATATTTAATGTTTTTTCATATATTATATTTTCTCTTTAAACTTAATTTCTATAATTTCTATATAACAATATAGAACTATTTGTATTTGTGGACGGAGAGACCCTACTATCAGCCGATCTTTCACGGTTACTGTATTTGCATGTGCCTTTTTTAGCTGCGTCTTAAATCGGTTATTGTCAATGTCATGTCAGGCTTTCAGCGACGCTTGTCTGTTTAGGATAAAAGTGCACGCAATCCCATCTTGTCAAACATAATGATGAACTTGTACAACCTCCATTCTCAAGAACAGCTTGTGCTCATAATACATCCAAGTTTTTTACTTGAATTTCAGTTTTAAATTTGTAAGCTTTCCGTGATTTCCTATTCAGAGATGAGCCGTGCTTTGCAGGGTTCGCTATATTTGATGATTGCCCCCGTGTTTGTGCAATTATGCTCACTCATGCTCATCAATGTATAAAACTTTATCATGTTTCCATCGATCCATTGCTGTATCTTCCCTTCTTATGCATGGACGATTATGATTTTTTTTTCTAATAATAAATTTGGTCGCCAGCCACTTCTCTCACGAGCAGTGTCCCTGCCTCCTCCCCACGCACATTTCCCTCTCCCCTTGTAGTGGTGATGGAAAACAACAATAGCAACGAGACGATATGTAAAAAGGAGGAGACATCAACTGATATGTGCTTGTAAATTGCTTCGGTTTTCAAACAATCGCTTTATATTCACCGTAGCACGTCCTAATATTTTTGCTTGCTGCCTTGGCCACACACCTGGAGTAACATCGCTAGCTGGTCATGGCTTAATTAGCTTAAATTAGCAAGGCCATGAATGCAATATACTGCATGGCTTCTATCGAAACATTGACGTACTCCAATGAGGTGTCAAGAGACGATGAGCACAACTGGGATGCCGTTCTCGGCCGGTCCAGGCGATCTGTCTCACTCTCTGAAGCAGCTGATCAATGTCGATTAATCCGTCCGGCCGGGGCAAAACACAACGTGATCGATGGGCACATTATATTCAGGAGCGACCCCGGGTGGTGGCCCGTGCTTGTCAGCAAACGTACACGTACTAGACTTTTATCGTTACTCTAGAATTAAAAACTGGTTTCTTTTTTCATAATAAATACCTAATGTAGTTAAATTTGTACAGGCTCTACAGTTTTTCTATCTCCACCACTGAGCATATCACACTTTTCTAGCTCATGTCCCAACATGTCATACTGATCATAAATATTTACCAGAGTTTACCAAACTTGTGGCTAACAAATTTGGCCCCTTACAAATTGTGGCAGGCTACAAAATATTTGACGAAGTGAAATATCCAATGAAAGATGCCCTAAATGCTCCTAGAAAGTCTCTAAACGTCCCAGAAAGTTGATTCACCAGCGTTTACCAAAAACCGATCACGTAAGAACCATCGGCGAAAGGTATTTTCAATTCCTGACACTATATTATGAAGGTGATGGCCAGAGGGTTTCAGACCTGATAAAAGTTCGTAAAACCCAGTTAATAAATAGTAGTAGCTTCTGCAGAGTCAACGAGGCATTGAGATCAGGCAGAGGGCATGCACGTAGAAACTGCACCATATGCCTGCATGGCGTGCGCGTTAGAGTTGACTCTACGTACGGCTGCGTCTGAGTTGGACGTATCGATGGTGTATCGATCGAAGATCTCACCAAGTCTCTGTACAAGGGCTCTGGCACGAGTTACAGTTCCTTGTTTGAAGGGTTTTTCCTCCATAGTAAATTGTGCGTCAGATACAACAACTTACAAAGATGACAAAACAACTCTGTGTCATGTCATTCTCACAATAGATACAACAACTTACACATTTGTAAATAGGATGGTTACGTGCCATGTCTTCTCTCACATTTTACGGAACATAGGAACGGCAGTTTGAATCGTTACCTGATATATTCTTTTAAAATATCTCAGCTATTTTTTGGACAATTCAGATTGTTTTAAAATTCGTGCACAATCTAATCTCCTCCTTGTGATCTCACTCTACCGCCATCAATATTTGACCACATGATGTAAACCTATGCCTACCTTCACCCCGCCTCTTTCTGCATGTTGGTGCCTACACTGGTAAGCCTCGTGGGGCAGAACTCCCTGTCGCCTTCCTCCACTCGCTCTCCTCCTCCTCTAAGCCACCACTACCATCTATCTTCATCAACTCTAGCTACTTTCCGATGTCTCATCTTTTCACCCTCTATCTTCAGCACTCTTACTTTTAAATCTACCATTATCGCTACCCTTGCCTCCTAACTATGTGGGCTGCCCACCACCCTCCTCCATCTTCGTGACTCTATAGCCACCATTGACTCCTTGTCACCTGACATTAACCACCGTTGGTCTTTTGCCACCATAGCAATCCCTCTAAAGACACACTCACCATCCTTCTACCCTTATCTCATCGCCTCCAACACCAAAACCCTAATTTAATGAAGTCTACTAAAGTTTAGATGTCATTCAACACCAAGACTTGTTGAAAATATCACTTGCCCTATTATTGGGTGAGTCCTTGCTATCTCCCTCCCTCTAACTCTTGGCTACATGTAGAAGATGTTCTAGCCATCAAATTAAACATTTGACCTCATCAATCAACTAAGATTTAACAAAAATATCTCTCAATACCGACTAATTAGTAGCAAAGGTGAACATACATGCATCAATTTATAACTTTTATATCTGACAAAGCCATAGTTCAAAACTAGTCTTCCTAGGGCCTTTGACCAATTGGAGTGAGTACCGGCTAATGTAACTAAAATACTTAAATTTTAAATTTTAGATATTTAGAAATATCCCTTCCAATTACCAGTCTCAAATTCAAATCAGATTTGCCCATTTACATATATATTAATTTTTCATAGGAGCCGGTAATTCCGACCAAAGCTTACTACAAATGCTTTCTTTACTACAAGGAGGGGTGAAAACTTTTTCTATTTTATATTAGTATGATTTTCAAACAGCTAATTATAAAACTTCCTATGATGCTTTAAAAATCATATTAATATATATTTTTAAGTTTATAATAGCTAATATTTACTAATCATTCTCTAATAAGTATTTTTATTTTACATGATCATCTACAGCTTTTTTACTCACCTTCAAACTAAGTCCTAAATGGAGCATAACTATTAAAATAGATTAAAATACACGTAATGAACAATCACGCATCCTCATCACTATACAATAATTAGCACAAATATCTTTAGAGACATATGTGGTACCTAAAGCATAGTCAAGACCTATGATATGTAAGTATTTATGGTGTGACATCGGTTACGCCGAGCTAGCACCCCTAGGTTGCCCTAAGCAAACCAACTAGCACGCGCTAGATAATTCAAGCCAGCCAACTCAAGCCGAACCAATTAGCCACCCCAAGACGGCCAATCTAGCCGACTATCATAGTGAGACGTCCTCCGTATGGTGACCTCAAGCTCATGCACTCCCCTATCATATGGGGGTGAGAAAGTTTGGAGGCCGTATGCACTTAACTACTTCAACCACGCTCCGTTCGATACGGTGTACATGTGCTTGTACTGGTCAAAGACGAATATTTATCTTATCGATGTATAACACCGGATAAGATGTATATTACTTTTTATGATCTACAATCAACCTACCCTCCTAGTTTTATAACTATTTACGTGAAAGTGGTTGGCCAGTAGATCAGCAACGGCAGAAGAACGGTGTGTCTGGGCAATAAACCCTAAGGCCCCAACAGCAATTGAACTAACCTTTGTACAGCTCCTTCCCTTTTCAATCTGGGTGGTGCCAGAAGAAGATATAGAGTTTTGTGACTGAGGAGGGCAGATGCAAATTAGAAAATATAGATATATAAATAGACTGTTACTAGATGAGAAGACAGTTTAAATATGTCTAAAATACTTTTAAGTCTAGAATTTATCGTATACATCGTATAGATCATCCTCTGACCGAATACAAAAGTGGGCCAACCCAGGCCCCACTCTCGGCGTATTCGCCGACACACATGAACTCGATATGCCACAGCGAATCATGCATGTACGTATTTGAATTCGAACATGCGTAACCAACTGATGCGCCCATAAACCTGCATGACACATGCATCATAAGCCAAACATTCAATTTCAGTTACTGAATCACGCTTACCCTTCCAATTTGTACACAGTACCCATAACGCAACTTAATTGCTCTCTTTCTAAATGGAAAAAAAATCCAGAAATATTTAACAATATTTAAAATATATATTTATGTAAATTTTCTACTGGATCCATCTTTTTATAAATTATATTTAACATTACTGCATCCATTAAAATTCACATGTAAAATTAAACCAAAATTCACATGTAAAATTGACATATGACATTTAACTAAAATATACTTCTAAAAATAAACCAACATTCACATCTAAAATTCACATAATATTTAGCATTAATACATCATCCAAAATTTTACATCTAAGATACTTCTGAATTCATATAAAAAAATTCAACTAAAATTCACATCTAAAATTCATTCTAAATTCACATCAAAATTCATTTAATATTTCATCTAAAATTCATATAAATTTTACATAATAAAATTCCTCAAAAATTAATATTAACTTAAAAAGCGACAACAAATATGACTAGCCAGCCGACAATGAGAGGACAACAAGGAGGTCGGATGTGGTGAGGCTGGAACGGCCGACAAGACAAGACGATCTAGTTAGAAGTACGATTGACAATTAGCGAGGATAAAAAGACAGCGTCGGGTGGATGAGACGAGGATAATGGTGGCACATACGGAAGAGAGGAGGCCAAGAACGATAGAGACGACTCACATCAGGACGAGGATCTAGTGCCAACTTAAAAGAGAGAAGGCCGAGTGGCGAGAGAGAGGAGGCTAACGGACAGCAGCGAGCTAAGACAACACACATTGCACATTAACGCACGTCAGGACGAAGAGTGAGGCCTAGCGTCAAGAGAGCCGAGGATGACAGCAGCCGAAGTGGCACGCTTCGGTGAGGAGCAAGGTTAAAAGACAAAGCGCATGTAACTATAGTAAGGTTTTTTTTGTCAGTCGAGTAAACCGATAGTAAGGTAACTATGGCTATTATTTTACATTTCTTCTCTCTGTTCTTTCTCAATCGGATTTAAGATACCATACAATGCTGGTACTGATGTGATGTGCATTTACAGTTCATTTATCATGCAATAAATCTGTCATTGTCTGCATTTACCTATCAGTTTTATGTGCTCTATCCTTGGCTTAATGCGTAGGCTCTTTGGGTTGAACCCTGCAAAAGGGCCGGGGCCGTCATCAATCTTTCCGATCAATTAATTACTTGCTATAGTTCAATTTCTGTACTTTCTTCCACTGTTCATTGAGAGCTTCAGTTCTTGTTATCGAGCACGTACTTTTTGTATGCTATCTCTCATATTTCTCGGTGAATAATGATTGGTTGAGCTGATTGATAAGCCATATAAAAAGATAAATAAAGCAACTCAAAACAATAGATAAAATTTTTATATCAGTTTAAAAGCAAGTGCTAAAAAATATACTACGATGAAAATACCCCTTAAATCAATTTTTAAAATTTAAATTTTAGCTATGGTTAATAAGACAAAAGGCAGACAATGAAAGTAGTCGAAAAGCTTAGTGCATGATTTTGTTAAACTCTTCAATCTTTAATTATTAATTTTATATTAAAATAAATTTATACAATCTATAAATTTATAATATTATGGTAGTATTTTTAATACAAATCTATCCATAATCATCTATTTGTTTTTATAACTAAGCATTTTACAAGTTATTAATAAGTAAAAGTTTTAAAAGTTTAATAAATTTTGTCATAAGTGTTAAATATTTACAATCCGATATTATTTGTTTGTTGAGCCTGGAATATAATATACCTGATATATAAGGAAATTAAGTAAGTAAGCAGGCCATCGACCAACAACCATTAGCCAGCTCCTCACGTGTCAACGTGTATTCATTTGGCAAAGAAATGTGATTAATTTCATCTCGATCAATAAAAAAATTCAGGAGCTAGTAGTCTCGATCAGAACTAAGAGTAAATTGGACCGATGATGGTGGATATCCTAGAAGTGCTAAATATGCGGCCAAATATTTAATATGTATATAGAATTAATAGAATTGACCATATATTCGTATATTCATAGAATTGATCATAAATTAAAATTGTTTAATATATAGGTTTAATATATAGAAGTACTAAACTAAGTAATTGTCTAATTGACAATTATTCAACATATAAAAATATATAAAGGAGAGAAAATGGTAAAATGATAAGAAATCTTATAATTTTGAATTTAGAGAAGACATTTTCGATGCTTGATTTTTTTTTATTGAATTGACCGTTGTTCAACCTATTATTCCTTTCTCTTTAAATTTCAGATCTAAAAATTCAACAATATGGGAATAAGATTAATGTCTCTAGATGACTAAATCAGTAAATCTAAATGCCTAAGGGTCCCTTCCCGGCGGCCGGCTGCACGCTGCTCCGCTCCGGTAGTCCTTCTCCCGTGCTCCCTCCTGTCCTCTCGCAAGTCGCCACGCCTGTGCGAGTGGCGAGCGGCAGGATTCACGGCAAGTATGGCTGTGGAGTTAGGGTTTAGGGTGCGAGAGGGAACATGCAGTGCGATGAGACTTGGTCGGGTTAAGGGCGGGACAGCGAATTAGGCCAACAGGCCAGCCCATGAGGCACCATAGGAGGATAGCAAGGCCCAAAGGCTGGAAGTATGACTTTTTTTGCCACTTTGGATGTGTACTTTTCTTTAAAAAACTTAGGCATACATCTAAATACACTTGAATTGCAGTGAACCCACCTCTTAATCTTATGTGTTGTATTGTCTAGCTTAACCTAAGAACCAAAGTTAAAACACTATATTTCCGTTACACATATTAAGGATATATATGTGAACTAGGTTTTTTTATGGGAACTTTCATAAAATTCAAACTAAATCCTAGTCTAACAGTAAATTGTCATTTAATCTCTCAACCTGTCGCTATATTTTTACTTTATTTCTGTTAAATATGCCAAATATATAACACACACCACCTCACCTCACAGCAGTATTTTATTTTTATTTTTTGCTATCTTGATTTTTGCTGAAAGAAATTATATAATCTCTTATAGTATCTGTGGACCTGGAAAGAGGCAGCCAGACAGGGCAGAGCACTGGATTAGCTAGTAATTCTCCAGAGGGAATAACGAAGTTGGGCACACAGCTGATCCGTGGATCATCTCAGCACGCTGCCTGTGGCTACGCGTGTTAGCCGTACGTATGGGACGGGTGTGGGTCGAGGCCATACATCCCACTCCGCCCGTACGCACGCACGTGGCGGTTGCAACTCGCAGCCAATCGGTGAGCAACCAAACAAGAAAGCACCGTACATTCTTTGGCAAATCATAGTGATACATTTTTTTATTAAAATCGTATTAATGTAACCACTACGTAGTAATTATATACCAGTTATATTATAATTATATAGTAAGTTATGCTGTAATTATATTCGTGTGACTTTAGTAGAAAAAATCGTACGACAATTTTTAGCAAAATGGATATTCCTCGTGCAAGCTCTAGATTGGGCATATTTATTAAGGAACTAAACACGCCCATAAACTTCCATCCATCTAAACCATTATTCATGCAAACTGGTCGGATTGAGCTACCGTCCAACCGGCTGCCTCTAGGGCACAAGAACACAACTGCGTACGCACGGATCAATTTAGTATGTGCTTGCAGAAACTTTAGGCTGCAAACAGAAGGAATTTAAAGATTGTTGGGATATTCTTGTACTGACAAACTAGTTAGTACTATTCACTGTCTGTCAACGACGACGGTGACTTAATAGTTTTGTACGTTCTCGTGTATGTGTACGACCCTTCACTTTCGATGGATCGATGGGACTCGGCTATTTACTTTAGATAGTGAACTTTACCTACGATATGTGGATGGAGATTTCGCTAATTAAGTCGGTAATTAACTAAAGCCGACTACGCATACGTACGTAATTGGCAATTGTTCAACATAATAAAATGGCAACATATGAATATATATGATAAAAAATAGCAAAATAATAATAAATCTTAAAATTTAGAGGATAACTTTTTGATGCTGGATTTTTTAAAATGAAAGATGATATCCTCACTCTTCAAATACCTTTCGTTCTCTTTATATTTTAAACCTAAAAATTTCAACATTAATGTCTCTAGACTTCTGACCAATCGAAAGTCGGACTCGACTTTCCTTGTATTTCTATTGATCTATTTAAAATAGCAAAATAATTCACAGCACTTCCTCAAGCAGCTGAAGCACTCCTAGGTCATCCATTCTTCAATCTCCTCCGTTATACTTTGGTCAAGTATTACAAGGCAGCAGTTTAATTTCTTCTGTGATTAAGGTCGGCGGGATACTGGAGATATCTTCCTCTTTAGATCCTTGCAGCAGTAATCATACGGGGTTTGTCGTTCGGGTTGAGCATAGATCACTTGCTCCTTAGTAAACTTCGTGAAAATCCTTCGTTGAGTCTAAGTAAAACACGTATCAAAATATATGGTTTAGCAATACATCTCTAAATTATAATATTCACATGATGATAGTCGAAAAAGATTACCAATTTATTAAGTAGAATGCACACCAAGAACGTAGTTTGGATCCATTAGGAATGAATTTTTTCTTAGTCCAGTTTGGCGATGTACACAAATTTCTCACGGTGGTATTCTATGTCTACACTTGCAAACCAATTGCTACCTCTTCTCCTCCTCTAGCTAAGCTATTTATCACACTGTCCCATGGGGCCCACTTGTCAGGCTCGAGAGGATGGGGGCCCTTTCTGCGATATTAACGGTTAGGCGAGGTGTTAATCGCAAATTGGCATAGCACTATAAACGCAGAGGTACAGCTAAGCTAATCGGGATCAGCGGCAGCTAAAGCTTCTCTTCGTTTTAACACTCGGAGCACTGAGCAGTGAGTCGCGCAAGCCGGCGGCCATGGACGAGCTGCTCTCCCCGTTCTCCTCCTCGCCGAAGTTGCCGTCGTCCATGTTCTCCACCCACGCGGCGGCGGCGGCGGCACACACGGTGCTCGAGTTCACGTCTTGCGAGGTCCCCGATGAGTGGCTGATGGGCGACGTCGTGGTGGCCAAGAACGAGGAGGATGTGGGCGGTGGGCTGTGGGGCGTCGTCGGGAGCTCGCTCCCGCCGGACTCGGAGCTGTCCGAGCTGCCGAGGGCCTTCGTCGAGCCGCCGGCGCAGTGGCCGGCGAAGCGGCGGGGAAGGAAGCCCGGCCCGCGCCCAGATGGGCCAACGGTGAGCCACGTCGAGGCCGAGCGGCAGCGCCGGGAGAAGCTGAACCGCCGGTTCTGCGACCTCCGCGCCGCCGTCCCCACCGTGTCCCGCATGGACAAGGCCTCCCTCCTCACCGACGCCGCCGCCTACATCGGCGAGCTCCGCGCCCTCGTGGCCCGCCTCGAGGCCGACGCGAGGCATGCGGCCGCGGCGAGGTTGGAGCCGAGCTCCTGCGGCGGCGGCGGCGGTGCCGGCGGGAACGCGTCCTACCACGCCGCCGCCTCGGCTCTGTCGGGGCTCGACGAGGCCGTGGAGATGCGCATGATGGGCCGCGACGCCGCCACCGTGCGTGTCACCACCACCGGCGCCCGCCACGCCCCCGCCCGGCTGATGGGCGCGCTCCGCTCACTCGAGCTGCCCGTGCAGCACGCCTGCATCATGCGCGTGCACGGCGTGACCACCGTCCAAGAGGTCGTCGTCGACGTGCCCGCCGCGCTCCAGGACAACGACGCCCTCCGCACCGCGCTACTCCAGAGGCTGCAGGACAGCTAGCTCCGCCGCCTCCGCCGCCGCCCGAGAAGAAGATCGATCGAGCGTGGCATGTCATCGTCATCACACCACAGGGGTAGGCAGCATCATCAGGTCATGGTAATGGCAAAACTAATCAATTAATGGCCACATCATAGTTTATCCGCATGCTAATCATCTCCATTGCCAGCATCTGTAATAATTGTCCAATGTCCGGGGAATAATCAAAGGCAAGTTAATCAATTATGCTGTCGAGTAATACTACTACCACCACTGTAGTGTCAATGCAAAAGTTGCAAACAAATCATGCCACACGATGCTGATGTGGCGTGTCATGTAGAATCTCGACGAAATGACACACTTTGATCAATTCTAATATCTGGATACGTATTTTGAGAGTCCGAGGATCTAGATGGTACACCTCTACAAGTATAATGATCATTCATACACAAATGCTCATGTGTCATATTCATCAATTCTACATCGACTTACAAGGAGAGCCCATTCCTTTTCTTTTCTTTTCTTCTTCCTTTTGATGCTAAGGTTAGGGTAAGAGCTCGAGGGTAGCTGCCGAGGATGAGCTTGACCAACGATAACTCGGAATGACGTCGGTAGCGTGGAGAGACCAAAGCAAAGCTTGAGCTTTCCTGCTCACACGGAGAGGATGAAGGAGGCTTGTCGCCACACGTTGTTGGAGGGTGTAGAAATCCGAACATTGGTGGGGATAATTTTTCCTTGTCCAAAGGGAGGTCTCGGTGTAGATGTACTATTCCAATTGTTCATTGTCATTGGTTTCCTTTCCTGCAATTCCTGTTAAACTAACATAACTAGATGGAATAATTGGTTAATAGAATTGTATTTTTTTATAAACAATTATGTCTTGAATTTTACGTTTCAACCTCCTCAATAAAATCGAGTCATCTTATCCTCCTCATCCTCCTATACCTCACAACGTAATATGTCTATTTGTATCTCTTGATAGTATTCTTTTACACCTTGGTCCAACCGTTGTAACTTTTTTTTCACAAATCTCGTTTGAATGATGGAGGGATAAATCTGCACATTTTAGTCTATCCGTGTTAGGTTCTAGGCTAAATTTAACTAGTTCATTCCATCAAATAATAATAAAGTCATTAAATTCACTAGTTGCTTATTTAACTCTAAGAATTTCAAGAACTAGATGAGAATTAAATTTCTACTCTACTATCATCTCCCAATCTAAGTCTCCGAGTCATATTTACCAGAAAAGGAAGGCAAGATAATTTTGACTTTAGCAAAAGGATCTCATTACCTCGCCCTTGGTGGTGGTTATCTCCCATACCATGTTTGTTGAATTGCAGCCATTGTCATTGTTCGCATGCGAGGTGATTGGACTAGATGGAGAGGCGTGCCAAGAGAGAGCGCGAGCATTAGCCAATGGCGGTCCGATGCAATCGCGCCCAAACATGCTGAGGTCTAGTAGGTTTGATTAGCTCCAGTGTAGGTCATTTGCTTCATTGGTTTATTAGAGTACACTCCCGATTATCTCACCGAGCGTACCAAAATATATATTCGAGTCAAATCGCTCCTCCGTGTTTACCAATGAAGGTCTAATGTGATCATGCCTGAACATACCAAGGCCTGGGAGACCTGTTTCGCTCTAATATAGGTCATTTAGCTTTGAGTGATCTTCGCCGAGTTGCTGGAGTTACGAGTGTGCCAATCACTCTGACCTGTAATTGACAAGAAAGAGAGATAAAGTTAAATCATCGAGCCAATCGCTCGACAGGGTTAGGATAACCATCGACTATGAGTCCGATGCATCTCTGCTATCGGCCGATGGCCGATAGCAACTATAGCACTCATATATTGGATAGAAAGCTGATGATAGCATAGGCGCATATCGAGAAATAAAATAAAAGACTCATCGGCTGTAGAGCCGATGACACTTCGAACATAATACACGATAAGCGCTAGAGAGAGCGATCTGGTCTCCTGAAGAGATGAGACCCGACGACCACCAATGATAGTATCGTTAGAGCCAACCTTAATAGATCGAATCAAACCAAAACAGTATAAGGCTGAGGCTAATGGCACCGAAACGGTGGGAGCTAGATCGAACATAACAATAGAAAGACTAGATGAATCCATCGACTGCGGATCCGATACAGAGATATAAGTAAACTCACCGATGAGGGAAATGAAACCCGGTAAGTTTCGATACCAGATCTAATAGAACCAGATCAATCACTAGTAGATTAATTGCTGGACAAGATATATACATTAAGCATGAGGCTCAGTGTATGGATAACTCATCGACTAGCTATTCTGATGAAACGTCGCATAAAGACGTATTGACCTATGGCTCAATCTACTATTAGCAGTCTAGTAGATCAAAACTAGCCGATACAGCATGAAATCAATGACGGCAGAAGAGCATGATAAGCCGATAGAACCCACGCGAACGTGATGTGATGTATCCAATCAGACTAAGAGATCGTACCTAACCGATACAGTCTTAGACAAAGCTAATACACTAGGATAGTGACATGATTTACCCCTTCACCGGAGATAGAACTTAACCAATATAGCCCTATATTAAGAGCTAGAACCCGTCGGTAAAAGACCTATAGGAGCTAGGGTGGCGATGCACCAAAATTATATATTGATTTGTGTGGATATTTACAAGGTTCCAAGGGTCTATATTTGTACCCTGAGGTTACAAGTGTTTGATATGGTTAAAAACAATTTCCGGACGTTCTTTACTAATTAGAAAAGAAAACTTTCTCTAAGAAGATAACAAAACTAACTAAGCTGGTGAAACTTTCTCTAAGACGTTAACAAACTAACTAAACTGGTGTATCTTATAAGATATATTCTATAAAGATATAATTATCCTGTCGTGACTTCTATGGCCTCTTCTCAGATTCAGTCTTATCTGAATAATCTTTCATTTTTGACTGAATCGAATGCATCCTTATCCATTTGTTCAACTTTTGTTGTATCAATCGGCCTTTTTTCATAAGCCAATTAACTCTCCTATCCTGTCTGTGTGGCTTAACAAATTTTGATGTAAACACTCATAGGCGCTCGTCATGACGTATAGCTCGTGCATTACTATTATCGGCTTCCTCTTCTTCATTATCTCCCTCATCATCAAAAAGTGGTGGTGGTTGATGTCGATTTGCTTTCAATTGCTTGATATGATTAGTGAGGGTGATAATATTCCTAGCTATAGTCTAGATGTTTTTCCACATCACATTCAGGCAGTACATTTGTCTTAATCTTCTCATCCATCTTAGTGATATTCTCTTTTAAAGCACAACCAAAGAAACCATTCATCTCATTTGCCATGGTTAGTGGAAAATAGAAACGGCACAAAAATATGATCCCTATCAACTACTAGGTAATAGAAGGTGGAATCACACACCTTCAAGTGCCTTACCTCGCTCTTACAAAAATCTTATCAATTGAAATAGGTGATACGACCAGAGAGGTAGGATGTTTGACACTAATGGGATGTAGTTGCAAGGATACCTATACTAATCAGAAGTATGTATGTGGAGCTTATGAGGCCAAATATGTTAGTGGCACACATTGCAATAGCAGATAGTAATGGTGAATAAATATCAAAGGCACTTGTCCTAGTTGCTAGCCTAAATGTGTTCTAAACTATATGTGATAAACAAGTGAGATGAGTAAGTGTGATAGGATAGCAAGGAATTATGGACAAGGCAAAAATGAGCGTAAAATAGCATAGTACAACTAGCTCCCTGGTGTCCTATGTGCTCCTCTTCTTTCTTTCTTTTTTCTTTTTTTTCTTCTTTCACACTTTTTTCTTAATTTTTTTTTTATTTTTCTTTTATTTTTTCTTAACTGAGAGCACAGAATCAACAACTTCACAAAGTGGCTACTCAAACTAATATAAGATGTGGCCTATAGAAAGCCACGAGTATGCTTTAAAAGTCGTGCTAAGACTTCAGAGCCTAGATACTCAACATTCCTAGTCAAATTGTACAACAAAAATTTCGGCCAACCTGATAAAGTGAAGGGAAGAAACGGATGGGAAATTTTCTATAGATACCTACGGACTGTCTATTTGTCTGATTCCAAGTCCGTATGCGAAAGTTATGGTTGTTTCAAGGAGAAACCTCTGTGTCTATGTTTTGATGGAGGCCGACTCATAAACAGGTGACGAAATCAGGTACGATATGGTGGTGATGGCTGGTAGGTGTGTATGGAGGTGTAGGATGATCAAAGGACGTGGTATATAAATAAAACAAAACACATACTGGCCAATACTAGCACAAGATGGGTAGAAGATAGGAAAACAAAGGCAATGGTCGTGGTGGCTAGGGTTTATGGAGGGGGTAGCGGATGGATCATAAACTGGACTCAAACACAACCTAAACTAGCAACTGAACTTGACCTAATACACAAACTCAACACTATAAACTCTAAAACCAAATTATGCAAAATGCTAAAATATGGTTTTAGGATAGGGAAAACCTATGACTATCAAAATTTTTTGGCTTTTTTATAGACTATGGGATAGAGGAAAAACAGAGATGGAACAAAACGGATTAGATGATACCTAACGGGTAACCTTAGCTCTGATACTACTTGATGTGAATAGGTGCCTGATCTTCCTATATGTTTGATTTGTCGATGTATGGATGTTGACATTTTGATGTTTCCGATCAGCAAATTGTCTTCTCATAATCGCTACACCCACGCATCTTGTCGTTATCAACCACGTTCTCACGTAGCTGACCTAACCATGAAGGTTATTTCTCCAGCAAATAATCGAATAATTTTAGAAGAATAAGGAAGAACACAATCTAAATTACAAATGAATATTTAGCACATAATATTAGGGTACTACAAGTCGATCCAGCAATGATAAATTAATCTAAGAAAAATTCAAACCCTAGAGATGATAGTTACTGAGTATTAATGAGTTAAAGGGTGTAGAGGTCAGCCAAAACATGGGCCGGCCAAATATAATTCATCTACAAAGCCTAAAGGAGTAGTTTGACTAACTTGTTTTGACAATTATAGATAGCTCACGAGGAATTTTTTATAGGCTTTGTAACAAGTACTTATAGCCTCAGGACTCCTTTTGGATTAGATGCAATATTTGTTTGAAATTAATACTATTTTCTAGTTTCAAACTGAATTAGACCGGTGAATAGAATTTTTCTTGTGCTTATTACCTCCACTTTATTCTTATAAAGTCCAAAGTTCTAATAACAATTAAATCATTATAAGGATTAAATAGTATTTTATTCTTTAAAAATATTTTTATATAAAGTTTAAGAACGCATTTAACATATGTGTGCATAGGTCATTGGTACTTAGCTTATCTTGTTCAACAGGAGAAATGGCTTACGTGTGTATCAAGTGTCCTCATCACGGTACATATTTACAAATTAATAAAACTATATGTACTTTCTAAATCATAATGAATATAAAATTTCATGGATAGTACAACACCAAACGTGGTTGGACTAAACTTCGTACATATCTCTTTATCAGCTAGTTTAGCCAGCCAAATTATTGTCTAGCGAAGAAGATTTTTTTCTCAAGATTATTATAGAGAGAGAAATTAAATAGCTTTCGTCCTGTTGTCAAAAGCAGCAGTACGTGTACGTTTATCATATCGTGATAGTACGATATATGACTAGGACATTGAGAACAAATTAAGCGAGACCTTTGCAGTAGCAACATTACAGTGAATACTACAGTGAGAAAATCAATTATAATTGTCAAAAGATACAGCTAGAATATAAATCCTAAAGCCGACGAACAACCTCATATGTACATAGAAATTAATACTCATCAGAATAATTGATTAAATTTCACTATCCAAAAAATATATTGTTAAGAAAAGACAGAATGTTTTGCTTTCTTTCAAATCCAGATCAATAAAATAATCTTCCATAAAAAAAAGACACTAAAGAGTCATCCGTACTCCCTAATCCCTCCCCTCCAGCTGCGCATGCGTCCGTCCGCTTCTTCTAAGCCATAGCCACTGTAATATTCAATATTTTAATTTTAATCTACCATCCACACATATCCCTAATTTTATAAAACTAGCTCACGTGTTAATCTAAACTACTAGATTGTCCCTAATATTATGACTCTTGTCCGTTACAACACGCTGACAATATTACTTGTACGAAGAACATATAACTGTGCATCGTCTCGCTTTTGAGAGGATTACAGACACGCGACTATTTAATCAGAAATATTAATTAGCCTCTCTGACACCAGCAGATCGAAGTATACGTACGTACGCGCGAAACAGTGGACACGTACGCACGGCCGTACGTATACGTACGTCGACGAAACGCAGAGAGCTAGCTAGCTCTCTCCGTCGCCAAGAAGATATTGAAAAAAGAAATTAGAAAACGCGAGGCTCTGGTCTGCGAGCCGACACGCGCGTATGGGTGAGAGAGTACGTACACAGTAACACACAGAGCATAACCGTACAGTACACTCTACAAGCGTATACGTACGCTCGCCGAGAAAATTGACATGACCCCGTACGTATGTACGGTCGAGACCAACCAATAATCGAGCCAGTGACCGACCGACCAACCAAGACCATGCAAGTCCCCAATCCATCGTACGTCAACACGTACGTACGCCGCTTTACATGTCTGTATACGCACGTGTGCCGGTATTTACTGTCACTAGCGACGACGACGACGATCTCGGACTGCTCGTCGTCGTCGTCGCTGTCGCTGGGCGGTGCATGCACGGGCACTGGATTAGATCGACGGTACGATGGATCCAATCACCGTGGTTATGGCCAGCCAAAACCATAATTTCGAAACACGAAATGTGTACTAATGTTAAAATGTCTATAAAAGCTGGCTGCTGTACCTCGGGTGAGACCTGCATCGATATCGAACAACAGTGACGCATGCATGGTTTACCTTTTTTTTCAATTAATCACGTGAAGGGTTTGCACCTCCTCCTTATGACTACGTAGCCACTATTGACTTCTTGTCACCCGATCGTCTTCATCACCCACCATCTATCTTTTGCCACTATCGCAATCCCTCTAAAGACACACTCACCATTTTTCTATCCTTCTCCTGTCGCCTCTAACATCAAAACTCTAATTTAATGAAGTCTGCTAAAGTTTATATGTCATTCAACACCAAAACTTATTGAAAATGTCACTTACCCTGTTATTGGGTGAGTCCTTGCTATCTCCCTCCCTCTAACTCTTGGCTAGATGTTCTAGCCATCAGATGAAACATTTAACGGACCTCATCAGTTAACTAAGATTTAGTAAAAATATCTCTTAGTACCGACTAATTAGTAGCAAAGGTGAACATTCATGCATCAATTTATAACCTTTATATTCGATGAAGCCATGGTTCAAAACTAATCGTCCTAGGGCCTTTGACCAATTAGAGTGAGTACTGGCTAATGTAACTAAAATGCTTAAATTTTAAATTTTATATATTTAGAAATATCCCTTCCAATTACCGGTCATAAATTTAAATCAGATTAAGAGATTCGATATAGTCTTAGACAGAGCGGATATACCAGAATACTGATAGTATTTACTCCTTTACCGGAGATCGAACTTAACTGATATAGTCTCACATCGAGAGCTAGAACTCATCGATAAAAAATC
Source organism: Oryza coarctata (assembly GCA_030770085.1). Lineage (NCBI taxonomy): Eukaryota > Viridiplantae > Streptophyta > Magnoliopsida > Poales > Poaceae > Oryza > Oryza coarctata. The sequence continues at coordinate 13,700,414 of CM061479.1, read as the reverse complement.
TATAGAAGCTAGGGTGGCTAGGATGACGATACGTCAAAATTATATATTGATCTATGTGGATATTTATAAGGTTTTAAGGTATATACTGTATACCTTGAGTTTACAAACTTATTTTTTCTTAATTAGAAAAGAAAACTTTATTAAGATAATAAAACTAGATATATTTTATAAAAATATAATTATGCTGCCGTGATTAATTTTTTATTTTAAAATCAAATCCATCCTTAATCATTCGCTCAACTTTCTTTATATCAATCGGGCTACTCCATTAACTCTCCGATTCTATTAATTAAACACTAGCGACAAAGACTACGATCTCGGACTGCTCGTCCTCGCCGTCGTCTCGTCATAGTCGTCGTCTCTGTAGCTGGGCGGCGCATGCACGGGCACTGGATTAGATCGACGGTACGATGGATCAATCACCGTGGTCATGGCCAGCAAAAACCATAATTTCGAAACATGAAATGTGTACTAATGTTAAAATGTCTATAAAAGCTAGCTGCTGTACCTCGGGTGAGACCTGCATCGATCTCGAACAACAGTGACGCATGCATGGTTTACCTTTTTTTCAATTAATCATGTGAAGGGTTTGCACCTCCGGATCTCTGCCATTAGATATGTGGTCATATAGCGCGGTTTATTTATTGGTAAAATAAATCTTAGAGGAAATTTTATTAAGCTACATATATTTGACCGAATTAATTACCATAAAATCATATATTATTATCACAAAATTATAGATTTAACATCAAATTTATTCTAAAAACATTGTAGCTTTTTAATTTCAAAAGAACAACATTGGTATGTAATTAGACTAATAAATTCAACGATAACTTTATTACTACGTATGTATTTTTATGATATCTTATTATCTTAATTAAATATATAGTTTTATAATAAATTTGATATTAAATATATAGTTTTATAATACTCCATAACTTAATTTATAATATTTTTTAAAGCATATCGTGATATATGAGGTACCCTATAAATATATACTTATTTCAATAAAAATAACATATACTAAATCAATGCATTTGAATAAAGATTCAAGCAGATAAGAGTATAAATATAAGGTTTCAGGTGAATTAGTTGGGTTTACTTTGAATTCTTAAAATGTAGCGGTAAGAGTATGCAACTTTTCGAAGTTGCCTATGCAACTTTTCGAAGTTGCCTATGCAATTTTTAAAATCAACAATAAATCCGTACATGTACAGTATGTTTGGTTTGAGGATTGTTCCGTCTTATAGGCTGGTCCAGCGTCTAGAAAACACGAAGCCATTTGGCATTTTCTGATCGGATTGAATTTGAACATGCACCAACGGTGGATCCAGTCTGTTGTCTTTGGGGTCGTCAGGTGATCCACTTTTGCTAATCACACTACAAATCCAAGAAATCACTCCTTAATTATATATCAACATCATTATATATGAATCCCAGTGAGAATTTTTCCTGACCCATCCTTCGAACTATCTCATCACATAAACCAAACACCCTAATGTTTATATATTATATGTAAAGAACGCCTTTAATGATAATTTTTTTAACGATATGCTCTCGGGATAGATCATTTTTCATATATATAACACAGTAAGACAGCGAAGTTTCTCGTGTATGTATGTTACATGTAAAAACCGTCTCATATTATTAAACTATTTTATTTCTGAAAATAGATATGGGAGAGGCCACACTCTCTTTCTTAAAAAAAAAACAGATCGTTGGATCAGTCGTGTAGGGCTGTAGGCGTTCTTTCTTTTCTTCGTCTTCTTTTTTAAGGCAAATGCGTTCCTTTTTTTCCCCTGTGGTTTTTCGTGTGCGTCCCAACTCCCAACTCTTGGGTGCCGCGAGGCTGGCAATGGGAGGCCCAGTAGACTCTTGCGATGCTTTACCGAAGAAGCTGTGAGAGCCCGTTCCAAATTTCAAACCGGGCCTTAAAAAATTTTATAGTTTTTTTTGTAAGGAATTGGGCCCAATATACTTACGAGTAGGCGAAAATCTAACGGAATTTTGGAAACATTTTTCCGAGAAAAAAGTCTACTTACCTTCCATAACTAATTTTACTCCCTCAACCCCAAATATGGACGAGGAACCGAGTCTAATTTTACCCCTCAACCCCAAATATGGATGATTGCTCAACTATTAAAGCTGACTCGAATTACTTCTTTTAGCGATTTAGAGAGCGGATTTATCCCATACACGTTGATTTGACATGAGAGAAAAAAATAACTGAGTGCCTACATATCACTCTCCACTTCCTCTTCTTCCTCCTCCCGACGAGCTCAGCTCGTATCAGTGGCTGTTCACCAGCCGCTCTCGGCAAGCGCAGCTCCCGTCGCCACGGCTTCTCTGCCCCCTATTTGTCTATTCCGTTGAGCTCGAGCACGGGCGAAGGGGTGGGGGAGGGAGCTCGGCTCCCGCGTCGACGCCGGCAACGAGGTCCCGCTGGCTCCTTGTGGAGGATGCGGAGCTCTCCCGAGGGCCGGCGCATGAGGAAGCCGTTGTGAGGAGGCTGCGCCGACGGACCTTGGGGTCAGTGGAGACCTCCAGACGACGACGGCAGACCACGCAGGAGGCTCCTCTCCGCGGAGACTGCCTCGGGCGCCACCGCTCTCCCGACGGTGCGCGGCGGGGAGCAAATGACGACTCTCAGCACAGGGCGGCGATTCGGGATGCCGCTATTGTCAGCCCCAGTCCCAACGCTGCTAGGGTCACCGCCGCCGCCATGGAGCTTGGAGCCACCATCGGATCTGGCATGGGAGGACGATGACAGTGACGAGGGATTGGGGAAGGGGAGGACGAATTGGTGGCGGAGCTCACGGAGGAGGAGCGAGGCAGCCGCGGAGCTCTCCGACGACCGCACCGGTGCCGTCGACGGGGTCAGAGCGGAGGCGCGCGTACCGTAACCTGGCATGTTGTTGCGGTGTGGCCTCCGTGAAGCGGCAGCGGGGTTCTCCTTCCTGCACCTGTGTGGCCTTCATGCGGTCCTCCGCCCTCCACTCCGCCATCGACATCGACGCCTCCGCGTGCCTCTTTGGCTAGTCCCAATCCCTCCATGACCTCCAAAGTAAAACACATCTCGCGACGACGCGGTCCCTCCACCTCTCTCTGGCTCTCTTCCTCCTCGCCCCGGTGATCGATGGAATCAATCGGTGTAGTGGTGCCGATGCTGTTCGAGCACAGCCTCCATAGGGTTTAGGACGCCGGCGAGCGAGGATGCAAGATCCGGCTGAGGGTCGCCGGTTTGTCGTCGGCGCGGTGCCCCTGCCATCAATGTGACCGAGTGCGCCGGCCATCTGGATCCGGAGGAAGAGAGAAGAGAGGGGAGAAGGGACGAGGAAGACAACCATGCACTCACACTTAGGTTCTATTTTTTTTTTTCTGTAGACGTCACGTCAGTAAGTGAAACTACTCAAGATGTTAAATTAAAATATTAATAATAGAGAGTGGCTTTATATCAATTTTTACAATAAGAGAGCGAAATTAAATCCGGGCTATAATTGAGGGAGGTGATATGCACCTTTTCCTTTTTCCGAACATCTAGTAGAATTTCGATCAAACTGAGGCCCATCCTGTCCCAGCTACACGGCAGAATGGGTCGTCTTTCCGGACTAAACGGACCAGGTCGTTGAACATTTTTCAGTTTTTCCTACTGTCTGCAAACTGCGACCATTCTGCATCGTTTACACGTTTGTCAAAAATATACATGTGTTCATGTAGTAGTTTCAGTATGGTCTTTATAACTTGGTGGACTTACATGGTACACGGTCGTACAGCTTTGAATTTTGAGAACGTATTGGCACGGAAAGTACAGCGCAGCAATTTTTACATCTTCTACTGATACTCAGTAAGGACTTCTGAAACCCATCAACAAATCCACAAATTCCTTAGCTATTTCCGAGCGCTTTTTTTTAACTAATTTTCTGGTTCCCAAATTTGCAGTTTTTAATAAGGTATCAAATTTGTACTTGTTCTATGAACTAAGCGTAACTCAACTATATATGTTTCTTGTAGTGGAACTTACACACCCAACAATCTCAACTGTATAGTTTTTTTATGATAGAACTTACACATCCAGATTAAAATCCTAAACTGATATTTACGGTTAATTATTTTAAAACAATGATAGACGATGTACATATATTAACTTAGTCTCCTGAATATACTTATATGGGATGTATATATATGTTCTTATGGATAAGAATACACGTTTACGTTTATTCTGTGTTTCTCGAAAAAAAAAACTTGTTCTTAACCAGGGAACTGACACCTCCGTTGCTGCCTCCATGTTTGATCAACCGATCGAACGAGCAAATCAACGCCGTTCCTGCTACATTTGGGCGCGCAATGATTCGATTATTGCCGAAACCTCAATGACATTGACATCCACCGTGATCTCGAAGCTGATCAGTGTACCGATCACAGTTCAGATCATCTGATTCTTCCAGCAGCAACAGCCAGAGCGTGCGAGCTCTGAATAGTTTTAGATTCTGGCCGTTCTTTTCAGCTGCATACACAGCTTCAGAGTTCGCTACTAGCTAGCTAGCTCCCCTGACACCTCAGTTGGAGCGAACGATCATGGCAGCTACCGGCAGAGTGTTTACCTACTCATTCGTTCCTAATCATGGCACTTACACAGTCACTGACCTAAATTTGCCATCTTGCTTTAACACCTAATGATTCTTTTTGTTCCTTTCTCTTCTCTCTGTTTTCTTCGTTATTGGTGCTTAATTAGAGGTTGAAGATTGGTCCATGCTTCAGCTCCTCAAACCTTGTCAGTCTCGATAGTTGGATGGATGCTTTGCACATAGAAATTAAGCAGGATTTGCCCAGCTGCAGGGTTCAGAAAATCGGTGATAGCGATTCTTTGTTTAAATCAAATGAAATGGGAGATATTGCCGGTTTGTGAATCAACAACCCGGTTTTTCAGGACATTTGGCAGTTTGACAGACTACTTTGGTTGGTCAAAAACTGCAGGTAAAACCTCAACAATTGAAGAATTGACCTCCATTTTCCTGTTCAATCTTATGAAAGTTGCTGTAGTAGATCTTTGCAGAGTAACATCATCCACAACTCATTTTTTACTACCACCAAGGCACAATCCTACTACCTTTGCAATGATCTTAATCCACTCATCAGAAATTCAGAACGCAGAGTTTCCCAGAACCACCTGTGGCCTGACCGGCCGGCCCCACATTCCAGTGACTACCATAACACCAGTAGAATGTTCTTTCACGGTTCCACACAGTTGCACCACTGAGGTAATGCACCACATTGAAGACACCTGATGATTCTTCTGAAGCTGCAAATGCATAAATTTCTGTACTTGCAGAACTCAGCTCTTCTGCTCCTAACTGTCATCAGATTCACCACCCAAACCTTACCAACCTGAATTATTACCCCTTGCTAACTTACTCCCTCGATATCTTTCTACTGCCTCCGTTTTCAAATATAGATATTTCTAACTACCTATCTAAACAGTTGCACCACGAAGTATCTAATATCTTCCCTTTAAAAACAAACTTCAAGTATTAAACTAACTACCACTGCTAATCCTGAACCTTCTTCCTTATCTATCACTGTATCTATAAGCATATATGCTATCCATTCCAATACCCCAATCTGGAAGAAATAAAATCTAAATTAATCTCCAAAGAATAAAGGGTATACACACACATATATAGAGAGAGAGAGGTTAGATAAGAGACAGGTATAGAAGAGACATAAAGGCAGAGTCTTTGCGAACTGATCATGAAGCCGCGTCCGTCTCCAGCGCCGGCATCTTCCGGCGTTCCGGCCAGGCTCTGGCCGCATTTCACGCGGCTCACCGTCTTGCTGATCGTCTTCTCCGTCGGGTACTGCGTTGGCATCTTGTCGTCGTCCACCCGGCCATCTCCAAGGCCGTCGCAGACGGTCATACGGCCGCACACCGCGCACCTCACCGCCTCCACCGCTGTCCTGGCGACGAACGGTAGCGCGGCAGCGGTGACGAACTACCCGCGCTCGCCGCCGCATGATCTCTTCCGGTTCAGAGAGGAGTGTGCGGAGGCGATACCGAACGACGCCGTCGTGCGGACACTTCTTGACAATCTGTTCGACGGGGAGAGCCCGTACGACAACTTCCCGCCGCCGCACACCGCCGCGCTGCTGCACCCGGCGAAGGCGAGGCCGCGCGGGTGGGGGTCCACCGGCGCGGTGTTCTTGGAGCTGATCAAGGAGGTGCGGCCCGACGTCATCGTCGAGCTCGGCACCTTCCTGGGCGCCTCGGCGCTGCACATGGCGGCCGTGTCCAAGAACCTCTCGCTGTCGCCGACCATCCTCTGCGTCGACGACTTCCGCGGCTGGCCGGCGTTCCGCGACCGCTTCCACCGAGACGTCCCGCCGCCGCGCCACGGTGACGCGCTGCTGCTGCCGCAATTCATGTCCAACGTAGCCGCGACGGGGCCCGACGCCACGGCGCGGGTGCTCCCGCTCCCCTTCTCCACGGCGTCCACGCTCGCCGCGCTGTGCCAGTGGGGCATCTACGCCGACCTCATCGAGGTGGACGCCGGCCACGACTTCCACTCGGCGTGGGCGGACATCAACCTAGCCTGGGCCGTGCTCCGCCCCGGCGGCGTCATGTTCGGCCACGACTACTTCACCGCCGCTGACGACCGCGGCGTCCGCCGCGCGGTGACGCTGTTCGCGAGAGTGAAAGGCCTCACCGTCCGGCCACACGGCCAGCACTGGGTCCTCTCCCCGAAACCGCTCCACCGCGACGGTCGGTGACTGCTCGCCGGCGCGCACACGGCAAAAGAAAATCCTCACTCTCACAGTGCGCGCCTGTCGCCGTCGCCGGCGGGGCCACGCACTCGGCGACGTCGGCGTCCACCACCCGGTGTGTGGAAAGCTCGGAGTCACACCTGTTCGTCTCAAACTCTCAATCACCATCCTTCTTCCAGCTCCAGTCTTACACAACAATCAACTCACGAATTCTCTACTTTGTATTGTTAATTTACACTAGATACCAAATTTATACACACGATCATACATACGTACATGTACTCAGGTGAGCAGATGTCATGTTATTGTCGCGATTACTTATTTTTGTTTAACCACCAAATTATTCATTTATGAGTAGATTAAATTTGATCAAATTCTGTATAAATTTTTGGACAAGGAAAGTATGAATTCCGGTTTCCACCAACCAAGGATATGCACAATCATATGTGGACACCGAGATTTAGACTATGTTGAATAGAATCATGCACTCACGGATTCTATATGGACACAAAAGGCAGGGGTGTTCTTATCAACCTTTTGATAACATGGACAGTGAAGTGTGCGTTCAGTGTGCACTAGCTAGCTACTGACCTAGAGCCAATATGGTGATTTAGTTGGTGGCGATGGTTGTGAGGTGACAGTGATGTTTGGTAGCTAGTGGAGCAGGCAGTGATGCTGTTGGCGTACCGACCAGAGGAGGAAGAAGATGATGCTGTGATCCAAAAGCCATTGGAGGAGCAGAGTGCTGGATGGATGATATGGCAGGATGGAGAGGAGATCGAACTGAGTGCCACAGTGGACACTGGACAATAGGTCGTTGATTGATTGGCTAGATCATTATTGTAGAGTGATTTGCAAGGTAATTAATCATCTGGATCTGAATCATCCACGAGATGATGTACAGCCGGTCAATGGAGTGTGCATGGGTTACTGGATGCTTATGCATGCATGCATCAAAATGATCAAGGATAGGTCAGTGGTGTACGCTTTGTGTTGTGCCATTCTTGCTAGAATCCCTTCTTTCTTTGCTCTTCTTTTTTTTTTCTTTTTGGCCGCAGCATATACTTTTCTTTGCTCTTCTTTATATACACACACATACATATACATATACATATATATATATATATATTGGCTGCAACAGATATATATTTATTGAGTTACATGCATAAACTAGCTTAGAATAATGAGGAAATATAGGCAATTCATCTATATTCCAACAATATTGTTAATCTGAGCACATCAAAATCAGGCATTGTCAGTAAATATTCTGCAAAAGTGTGCTCCATGTTCTTGTAGTCTGTAGATGAAGTCAGGTTGAACTTTGGTGGTTGCATGTCCCTGAAAATCTACGTTGCATATGTCATCAACTTCGATGGACCATTTGAACGCATTCACATATCAGGAACAGTACAAACCGATTACATCAGATAAAACGAACATCAACAAGCACATAAAACCAACCGGCGATCATGACCTGCACACCATCCGATATAAAATCGATTGCGATATCCATTTTATCTCGCGAGGAAATCAGTTACGATATTAATCGCCAGAAAGATGAAGGTACCATATCTCTATCTCGTGCGCAATCTTTCTGAAAAATCCCCAGGCTGTGTTTCCAAAACTCCCTGAACTTTTCTAGAAGAAGTATGTTCGTTTCATGGTCAATTATTACCGTGCCCCACATGTTCGGCCTCCTTTTAGAGCATTTTAGAGCATAGGATCGAATACAAAGGAATAGAGAAAAAAAAATACGAAGTTCTGACAGCAACCTTTGGTATACTAGGATTGGAAGATGCGAAAATAATTGAAAAACCCGAAAATAGCCGTTTGGATAGTCCACAAAAAATGCATAGAAATTTGAGGATAGATGGACTCGTAAAAAAACTCCCTCCAAAATCTCCATGCATAGAGCCATTCAAAAAATATTTTTTATTGGGTTTTAAAAACCCTTCCCTTCTATTCCAAAGGATCAAATAGGAAAATTTTCCTATAAGTTTGAATTCTATAAAAATCCTCAACAAATTTTGTTAGAAAGAGGCCTTATCGGTATGCATAGACAAACTGTGTTCAGATGTCTAATCCCGTGCGATTAGCAGCTCTTAATGATGTGCACCACGGAGAGTGAGAGCTAAGCTGGGCAGGAGGAGTATGGGACAGTGTCAGGTTGGCAGGGGGTGAAAACTATCAGACGACGAGACGGGATCAGGTGTAGCGTCTCTTCAGCCGGTTTACGCTAATGGGGGTCGCGTTGCTGCATTAGGAGCCTCTCGCATGGGCGTAAAAAGAAGCAATCCGCTTTTTCGTAGGGATCGTCGCTTGATCCGGTGTAACCGTGATGAGTAGCAGTAGTAGCAGCTCATTAGCCTAAATCCCTGTGCAATGCAATTTGCTTATTCCATGCAGCAAATTTTAGATACGATACAGAAACTGATGATGTTTTAATAAGTCCATTATTTACCATCTCTGACAAAGAAACGAGTAGATCCTTTGAGCTACGGATGATCAAAGCTGTGGGAAAATTAATGAAGCAACAAAAATATTTTATGTATAAAGCCAATCCTAGAAAATAGACTGATGAAAAAAAACCTAAGTTCAACTCTAAAATTAAGTTTAAAAATTTAAATTTTAGCCATAGGTGATAAGCTAACAAGTAAACGACAACCGATGCACCAATTTTAGATGTGGTCGAAGGTTTATACTTGCATATGAAAGTCCATTACTTACCATCTCTAATTTCGGTGTCTAGGATGAGCAGGCTGGCTTGCCTGTATTATAACTGTATCTTGTAATTCTGGCAGAGTGATGTTGAGACAATTCAGGTCATGCAAAGAATTCCTAGCACACTTTAGTCTCCAGAAGCTAAACGTCCAACCCAGGTGACATCTTCATTTCAACAAGGTAAACACTGTTCTCTAGTTATCAAGCGAAGCAGCTAAACAATGAACCAAATCTGTATTCTGAACATATGTTGCAAATGCAACAGCACACCGCCTGAACATATTTGGTACGATGAAATACCTTTTTCCAAACAGTAAGATAAAAGCATAGAGGTCCACTTATCAATCATTCAAGACTACTATTGGTCTTCGAGCTTGTTCCTCTCTTCCATAACAGACAAATAAGCAAAGTACACTATGATCAAATAATTCCGAGATGTACAAAGGTTAGAAAGCAACAAAGAGATGCACCTCAAATCAACGGAAATTACTCGTGTGCGTTGAATTGGTTCCTCTCTCCTATCAAAAAGAAACACATATGAATCTACAATATGATCTCATTAAGACCAAAAGTATCTATATAACACAAATCCCATGAAGCTGCTGGTCACAACTTGGATAGAAAGTAAAATTTGGATGTGGAGTGCATGGTCACACCATTAATACCCCTTGTTGCCACGTATCCGAGCTCGCATGTCAACCTGTTGTGACAATTAACAGCATAAGAATTTTCATACACAGATACACCTCTGGACCATTAAAAACTCACATTCACGAAGGTAATAAAGTGCATTAACACATATGCATAAATATAATGTATACAGAAACAAATCTTAACACCCGATGCAATAATACTGGGCCAAACCAGACCAAATAGTCCTAAGCTAGGTAGTATGCCACATTCAGAATTGTACATGGGTTGATCTGAGGGATATGATTATATTCCATTGGAAGAGAACAAAATGAGCTGTCCAAGAGAACTTGAGAACTAGGTGTGTCATGATTATGTAACATAAGCAGAAGCTGCATATAAGGAAAAAGATAAGCAGGGATTGCAGGTTGGATATTTTAGTTCCTTATGCTATCAAAGGATGCAAGGCTGTTCTATGGAGCTCGTTGTTTACAACAATCTAAAGGGAAAAAAAACTGTATGGTAACTGAAGTAAAAAAGTTATACAATGATCAGGAAAACATATAGAATATTGACCATTGATCTTCATCTACTCATGTAACCACACTACAAGCTTGTAAAGTTCAATATATTTCTTTCATCTCAAACAATGGATACAGTTACAGCCTTATCAGATTTTCAGAGGGGCTTGATTGTGATTTGAGTTTCAAGATCTAGTTTTGTTACTGTACAAGTAAAGTCAAAAGAGAAGATTAGCATCAGTTCAATTCCTGTACAACATAATTATTCCCTGTAACATAGTTTGTAAACAGCCTGGGTACTTCAAACTTGAAACTCCAGTCTCTTGTAAGTTGTGCTATGCATAACTATATAAGCCGTATTACACCGCAGCTAAGACAAAACTAACCAGCCTAACAATCTAACAATGTAATAGCAGAAGGTGCTTAGGGCCAGGGAATTTAAAAGTCTGTAGATATTATGAACTTACTCGACCCTGTCAGACTGGAAACAGAAAATCTCATGCTTTTCTCCTTTATAAGTAAAGGATGCAGACCTATTGGCATGTAATATCCACTTTTTAACTCTATGAAACCCTCCAATGACATCCAACTCCGGTACAGAAAAACCTAACCTATCATATGTCAAAGCAATTTGCATTGCTACTGTCTTAACCGAGTTCTAAGATAATAGAGTGCCCCCCCCCCCCCAGGTTTTGGGTTTGCCAAACCATGCTCCGGTGTGTTTTTATCGGAACCCATGTACACCCTCGAAATGCATCCATTTGAAGAGAACAGTCACTACTTACATACTGAATCAGAACTCGTGCCAACCACAAACTGATGGGGAACGGGTGTGTCTGGTCAATGGCCATTGCAATTACCTAAACGAGTAGTAACCAATGCGCAAAATGCTAGATCATTTACAAGCCAAAACATATTCATCAGACAGCAATCAGCAAGCTATTCAGACATAAGCTACACAATCATGGGTCAAGCGAAGTAGAATAGCTGAATTTTTGCAGAGGTTCAGAGCCGTTGGAGACATGCCTGGCCCCTCTTGCAGTTGAAGTAGGTCTCCCTGAGGCCGACGCACTCGCTGGTGATGTTGGGAACCTTCTCCCCGGCGCACTCCTTGTACGGCCTCTTCTGCACCTGCGATTCGAACCAACCACACCGCGGAAAACAGCAAATCGGTCAGCCTCCGTCACCACCATCTCCGGCAGCATCAACCCTGACGACGGCCGCGAAACGAGTGAGGGCGGGACGAGATGGGATCATCCATCCCCGAGTCCCTCCCTCCCCACGCCAAATCCGATCGAAGCAAGTGGCGGCGCCGACGGGAGAAGAAATGAGCGGAGAGAGAGGGATGGAGGGGAGGGAGGGAGCGACGGACCTTGACGCAGTCGGTCTCGCTGAGGCACTTGACGAGCTCCATGGCCAAACCCTTACACGACTTCGCCATCTCTCGCTCGCTCGCTCGCGGGAGGGGAAAGGAGGAGCGGGCCGGTCGAGCGGCGGCGGCGGCGGCTGCCGTCTCCTTCCGGCGGCCGGCGGAGCAGGTTGGGCCGGGACGGATTCCGGGCTGGGCCCACGAAGACCTGCCTGTACTTGTGATACGAAGGACGGAAAAAGTCCATTTGCCTCTCTCAACAATTGTCTTAATTTAATTCATATCTTTAACCGTAAAACCATATATATACGTACATACATACATATAATCTTCCTCAAATATGAATTCCTAAAATATTAATACCGATTTAATTTGTTTTATGAGTGGTTTTGATGATATTTTCATCTCACTTGTCGGCACGTGGCACTCAGCGGCTTTGACGATGTAGTGGTGCCTAGTGGCATAACAACCAGCGGAAAAAACTAAAAACATCATGGGTCCCATCAGTCAGTGGCCCACGGCTTCTCCCCCTCTTCCCCCTTTGCCCCTTTCTCTCTCCCCGCGATGCCCCGGCCGACGAAGACGCGGTGCCGCGCCGGCGACGCACCACCACGAGGCGAGCGCGCACCACCTCCACGGGAATATGCAGCAGCAGCATGGGATGCCTTGGTCAGCGGCGCAGCCGGGGGCACCGTCCTCGGTGGTCCGTCCGGGGCGATAGAGGGGGGCAACGGCGGCGGCTGTGGCTGCGCCGTCGCTGGGATTGCAGAAGCGGATGCGGGCTTCACAGAGATACAGCGCCAACCTGAGCACCACGAGCTCGAGCTCCAGCGCGCTGGAGTCGCTCGCGAGATCGGACCGCCCCATGAACGCCTCCTCGAGCTCCTACTCACCGTGGTCCGCATTGGACGATGATGGCGATGGTGGCGGTCCGCTCGACGATGGCCGACGAGTTCCCCACCTCTTTTGCGGGTTCCTATCCTTCGAGCTCCACTTCGGCGATGGCAGGAAGCGAGGATGGCGGCGGCGGCGGAGAGGCCGGCTGCGCACCTCGGCCCCCGCGGCATGGTGGCCACCGACAGCGCTCCACCCGCATTCGCAACCTAGCCGCCTCGCCCCCGCTGGAGACCCAATCAGGCGAAGGGGCCACCTGCCTCCATCCCTCTCCATCCTCCCCGACGGTGGCCTAGCGACGACCCACGCCCCCGACAGCCTTTTCCAGCGAAGGAGAGGTAAGTGGCGGCGGAGGTGGCTCCGGCTGAGCAAGACGGCCTTGGCAAGGATTTTCTTCACCGGCGGCGAGACGGGCGTCAGCGTCGTCAGACGTGTGGCCGACCGGGAGAGACGAAGCGACGTCATAACGGACACATCACTGCAAAAAACAAAAACTATAAATACAAGCAACCAGCCTATCCAGCTGCGCTCAGTTCACTATCTCCATTATGTTTTACTTGATATTTTTAAGCTTTTCATTTAAGAGATGACTTTAGCAGTTATTTTTATAATTTTGTATTAAGTTATAATGATAAACTATTATTATTATTATTATTATTATTATACCATTACCGTTTCCAACAATAAATATGATGATATCATTTTAACGGAAGAATAGGTCTAGTTTCAAACATATCCTCCTACCATACAAATGTATATACGTAGACATTTTGCTGTGGAATTTGGCGATCTAGAAGCCGAGATTTGTAAAAACAACTTGTGAAAATGAAATGCCTTCAACATTGTGTGCCTGAATCTATTCATGCAGATAAGGTATCCTAGAGCTGAGCCAATAGTCGTACGATCAACATGTAATCATATGTTCCTATTGAAACTTAATTATATAGCGGCTAGCGTATTTTTTTATGAAATTATTCTTGCTACATAATCCATTTGTTAATCCATCCCAATTGCATGCTTTCTTAAAGAATTGTGGCATACAGAGAGGTGGAAGCTAGCTAGCTTAATCTGTAACAAATTAGATCAGGTTATGTCAACTGCTCAAGATCAGGGAAGGAGATGCATGTGGATCATCTGTTACAGTGTACTTTTCCAGATTGATTATCAGAGAAAACATACAAGCACATAAAAGTTCCTCTTCAAAAAAGAACATGTAAGTACAGAAAATAGACTCTCCACATGCATCCAGATGTTCAAGCATCTTCTTGCTGAGTACATCCTTTTATACTACTTCTATCATTATTAGTAAAATGTAAAAGTAATAACATATAATATTCAGTAAGATATTTCTGTGATGAGACTATCAATGCAATGTTCAAGTATATAATCAAACATTCACAAAGGTACTAATGCTCAAAGTTTTATAGTTTTAGCTTAATACATGTCTAGAACAATATATATTTCAACTTCATGAGGGAGTACTAAACTAGAGAATACACTAACTTGCAAGTACCTACTACGGAGTACATACTTAACTTCTCGTATTTGTAAATTAATCCCTTCTGATAAGCTAGAGATAGACAACACGTGCATCAGCAGTTTAGCTTGTCCCTGCAAGTTGAACACCCTCTGCTTCTATAATAATCCTCGCAATGGCACTTCATCGATCTCCTCTCGTCAGGCACAGACAGAGCAAGAATTGAAGCCTCCTCTGCTCAATCGCTCCGCGGCTTCAGGCAAAGAGAGGTGGCCATGGAAGGGCTCATTCCTTTCGTGTTCGGCGTGATCAAGAAGCGGAAGAAGAGGCTGCCGGGTCGCTACTACGAGCGCCTCCACTCGCCCAGCGGCGCCGCGCTGGGGAGGGAAAGCTTCGCCGGCGCCGGCGCGTACCATTCCCAGAGCTGCCGGTTTCCCGTCCGTACTCCGGCCGACGAGGAGCTCGAGTTCTAGTACTACAACGGTGGCCGTCGGCGGGCGTCGCCGGAGGGCCTCTCGGGAGAGCTGTCGTCGAAGGAGCGCGGCTTGTCCAGGTCACTCAGGTTCAGCAGCATGCGCGTGCTTGCTTGCGTCTCCGGCGCATGAGAAATTGAGAAAGCATATGCTGCGATGTGTATTAATTTAGCAATTCTTGTACAGAGTACAGACTGATCGGCTGAGAAAAATAACTGAAAATTGAGTGAAATTTGTTTGCATGCTAGCTAAATTTTCTTCCTTTTTCCTTCTTTTACGTGATGAAGAGGTAAAATAAGTATAAAATTGCATTGGTGAGCTAACCTGACCAATGACGGAGCACACCCAAAAATTTAGGTGGGTTAGACGCAAGAGACATTTTCATTAAAATCACACAAATTACTGTAAACGAGTGACATATTTTGAATATTTAATATGATACCTCTCATAAGAAGACTAAAGTAGCAGGTAAACAACAACATTTGCACCATATAATTCTACACATACACAGAAAGAACCAATGATAATGTACAAGTACTGTAGTGTTTCTAATGGGCTAATTTTTAGTGGCTATTGAGTAAGGATTTTCACCTTGTTCACGAACTTTACTGATTGGGGAGCCGCCGAATCGGTAGCGCCGTAGCGCTGTCGCCACGGAATTGCTGCAGCCGTGGCCTCGGCTACACCCTACAGGTGCAGGGATGCTGTGCTGCCGCCGCCCCTCCTATTCTCCGTCCTCTCCATGGAACGCGCGGCGCTGGCCGTTGGAGCTACGGGCGGACGACGATGAGTGACGGCAAGAGGCGGCGGCGGCATGCGCTTATGCGCTAGGGATTTGGAAGCAAAGGGCGACGAAAATCTCTAGCTAGGCAGGGGAATAGCGATTTTGTTGGGCTGTCAACAAGTAGAGGCCGCCTAAGCCCAACGGGACCACTAACTCACAGCCTTCTTCCTTCGTCAACCGCCATCCTCGTCTCTTGGACTCGCGAGAACTTTCAGATGGCGCGGCGCGGCGGCGGCGTTGTGGTCCTAGACGGCAGGGGGTGGGGGTGTTGAGCACCGGTGGCTAGCTGGGCCACGCACCCCACCCTGCCGTATAGGGTTCTCCGCCTCTGGACCTGATAATGTTGAAGGGTCAAACTTATCTAATGCATATACTTTCTCCTCTCACGATCCAATTGCAATGACAGAAACATAACTAATCCAAATTACAAGAAATTTTTTTTGGCAGAACGTTCGGTTTTTTATTCGATCCAGGGAAAAAAAAAGATGAAGTGTGGAAATGCCAAGACTTTTTTATTACAGAGTAACCGATTCCTTGAAACAGTATCGTGCTCAATCCATTGGTAAGCACGAAATTTCTTGTTCATACAGAAATTTAACTGCTTTCTTGTCTGTAAAATCTTGTCTTACTCACGAAATCATGAGACGGAAAAAATTGGGTGTTTTGTGTCCTTTGTGTTCTACCTTGCTGCAAGGCTTCATCATCTGTTGCCAGATGCCAAGCATGCGAGTCACCACTGACACCTGGCCCCGCCGCCCAAGAACCTCTCCACATCCACCCTGATGAAAGCGCAGCAGTGGTGAGCCCCGTCCCGTCCACCTCTCCGCAGCCAAGGCCATGGGGCGACCTGTGCGGGTGGTGCTGGACTCCTCTGTCCTGCTCGAGCCGTCCGCCCGCATCGGCGGCGTTACATGGGAGGAGGACGCGGCGCAGGTGGCGCTGCTTCGGCGCCTGCGCTACTCCAATCTTGGGGTGGTATGAGCTTGGCCTCTCGATCTCTCCGTGCGATTTGCGATTCATAGTAGTAGACGGGGTTGTTTACTGGTGATCTTAGGGTGAAATTGCTGCAGCCTCAGTTTTGTATACTGCGACTCTGCGAGTGTTCTATTGTCCGCTGATATGATCTGGACATCTGTTTTGGACTGAATGTCTGGAAAATTGGCTAAAGTTCGATCTTTTGCATTTCATTTCAGTGTTTCCACATGCTTTTGTGTTTTATTAGCGTCATGCAGTTTTCCTTAAGGTGATTACGACGCTATTTAGGACGACATGTTTTGGCTGATAAGATGGGTTTCCACTTTCCACTGCATTAAGTTTAGTTCAACTATTCGAGTTCCTGGCTTAGTAGAATCCATGCCAATGTCATGCCACTAACTTTACAGTTAACATATTAATACAATGCTATGAACACATCTCAGTGAGATTTTATGACAGCAGAATGTCCCTGCTAAAATGCACGTTAGTGTTGTATTAGTATTATAAGCCTCTTGTCCTTGTGTAAGTTACATACTTGCATGAAATGGATAGGCAGATGATTATATCCTCTTTCTCTTTTTCAGGCAATTTGCCATCCGGAGGGCTTGCCAGCTAATGAGGTGCTTTGTTTACATCCCTTCTGAAATTGTTTTGCTTGCTTCATATCAGTTATACTACATTATTACGTATGATGGCTATAAAGAATTTTATTACCTTAACAGGTTAGCTTGATAAAATGAAATTATGTAAGAGAAAACAGTCAATGTTTGTATTGCTACAATCTTGTTTCTAGTGGTATTTGTCTTATCAGATTTTATCTTTAAAACAATCATATTAATTTTGTGGTGACACAAATACTTTCATAGTATCTCTTAAAGGCAAAGACAGGAAGAGTGGTCCGGCTGTCTCCTACATATGTTCTGATAATAACAAAGGTGTGACTTGATAAAACATGATTTAGGTATTTCCAAAGTAATCAGATAGAGTTGATTTTTTAAATGCTCCAGTGGCACCATCACTTTATATATCAGAAAAGTAGTGTTCTTCTGGAATCTGCCTTTGAACAGTTAAAAGATTGCACCCCTTGCAGTCAAAACATTTCTTATCTATTGTGGTGGTTATCTCTTTGGCCTTCTCCTGACATAAAAGCCCCTATGGCAATATTGTTTTTCCAATACCTTAACGATGGTAAATTTTCTGATAATGTGACTGCTGTTGAAGAAAAATAGTTTGTGCTTACACACCTTCTCTTTTGCCTTT
Source organism: Oryza coarctata (assembly GCA_030770085.1). Taxonomy (NCBI): domain Eukaryota; kingdom Viridiplantae; phylum Streptophyta; class Magnoliopsida; order Poales; family Poaceae; genus Oryza; species Oryza coarctata. Next base: position 13,682,551 of record CM061479.1, on the reverse strand, counting down.
TATTAGTCAGGTTTTCTTAAAAAGATCGCAAAATTGTACTCCTTTGGATATATACCACTTACATCTCAAAGTGGAAACTGTTTACTAAATGAGTTGATGTTAGAATGGAGTAGAACAAACTCTTGCTTCTATGTGACTTCTGGATTTAATGAAGGTTTATTGTCTGAACTCCAAAATCACAACTGGGCAGTTATTGCCTTGGGTAAGCATTAATAATATCCTACTCATGCTTCTCCTATATATATGTTGTCAGCCACTAATGCTATCTCTATATTCAGATAATGAAGATACCATAAAGAAGTCTGGAGTTTTACATATTGGCATGCTTCAGGAGTTACTTATCACTTTGGCAACTTCAATAAAGAAGGTTATTTTTCATGGCACAACCTATGCATTTTAGTGGTTTAATGCATTTAATTTGAATTATATGCTATTTTTTGCTCCATTTTTTATTCAGGAAATAGGAAGTTCATCTACTTTGGTGGTTGGCTATCTTATGAAACAGTCCCGTGAGGAAGACTTTGCTAAGGCAATTTTTGCACTCTGTTACTGACTAATAAGTACTGGATCTCTTCTTAAACATCATTTTCTTTACCTTGCTTGCAGAGAGGAGCATTCCCCCTTGATCCTAGTAAAAACGATCTTATCTTTGTTCCACTGTCGTTTGATTTTCCCTTGGCTTCTCAATTGCAAGAAGTTGATTTAGTGCTACACAAAATTACTGATGAGATCATCAACATCGATCCAAACTCTTCCATCAGTTTTCCAAGGGGGATTTCATTTTCTCCGGGAATGACTGAAATTATAAGGTACATAATAAGATCAAACTGAGGGAGTTACTGGAAATAATGTAACAAGAAATGCGTTTACCTTTTAGTAACATGTGATGGAAGCTTGCTATTAGTCTTTATATGCGGAAACTATTGAACTATAAATGACAACCAAATCTAGTAGTTTTTCCTTTTTACTGCATGGTCTATTTGGTAATGGCTTGACAATAATTGCTTTCAAAAACTACAATACTATGCTGCAGTTCCTTATTCAGTCTCACTACAACTCTCTATGTTAAGCAGGTTTGTAGAAGAGCACTGTGGTTTTTGCGTCATCGATCCATTCAAAAATATTTATCCATTGCTGGATCGCCTCCAAATTCAAGAAAGTCTAGTCCGACTTGAAGGACTTAGTGCCGAAGGAAGGCCAAAACTCCGAGCACCATGCTCTTTAAAGGTCTTTTTAACTGAATTTACATTTATGCAGAACAATAGATTGAGTATCTAAAAAAAAGAGTGTAATGTCATAAAGAAGAAAATTTGGAGATGCACATATCTGCTCCCTTGCCATTCTTGAAACTGTTTATTTTCCAGTTACCATCTTTTTCTCCCATCTAAATATGTTTCACAAGTGCTTAGTTCGTCATACCAATCTGTACTGTTGACTTCCAATTCATATGTCCTAGATGCTTGACTAGTTGTGCAATGACAAATTACTTGTGTTCCCTTAGTGATATGTTGTATGTTTGGTCCTGATTTGTCATTTCTCCTCTGTTCTGTTTCTTCATTGTTATAAGCAATTAGTTTTGGCTCTGGTCATATATCTTGTTGATATTTTCCACCCCTCAGTGCTCTTGTGGTCTTGATACTTCTGAATATCATTACTGTCCTTTATGGTTTATTAAAGTTTAACTTTGCTAGTTTTCTTTGCTTGACTGGCTATTTTGTGGAACAGGTTGAAAACTTTTGTGGCAGTGAATTACAGAAGCATCTAGCGGAAGCTAATTTATCCTTTCCGCTCATTGTGAAGCCACAAGTAGCATGTGGAGTCGCTGATGCCCACAATATGGTAGCTCATTGGCTACATTTATATAATTGTATCTACACATTAGTTTTCCAATCATCTATCCTGTAATCACCAATGTCATGAAAATGCTACATATTCTAACTGCGCCATCATGATCAATTTTTTAGTTAAGATGTTAGATTGTTTTACTTTTGTACCTGAATTACACATTTGTTGTGTGCAGGCATTGATTTTCAAAATTGAAGAATTTAGCAACCTTAGTGTGCCTCTTCCAGCTATTCTACAGGTACGATTTTGTATATTCCTTCAGATAATAATTTCTTGTGATATTTATCTTGGTACATTTTATGTTTTAAAGATCAATCAATTCTTCCATGTGCACAATCCATTGCAATTTTAACATTTTTGAGGCATGCTATTCTCAATTCTCCTCTTGATAAGCTCATTTGGACCTGTAGTTACCATGCTTGTAGTTAACTGCAATTCTGATGATCTGCCTGCTAAACTTATGCATTTTTTTAATGTGATGTAGGAATATATTGATCATGGATCCAAAATACACAAATTCTATGCAATTGGAGACAAGATTTTTCACGCCACTAAGAACTCAATGCCCAATGCAAATCTTCTTAAATCATCATCAGGAGGCAAACCTCTTACATTTAACAGGTACACTTGCAGAATGATATACGGGCAAAGTATGAGGCCCAATTTCTCAGTCAACTGTTCGATATCAACACTGATAGATACTTTGGATTTGATTTGGGTTGCCTCAGTTTGAAGACTCTTCCAGTGGCTACAAAGGAGCAGCTGCTGCAAAGCAGGGTGCAAGATAGCAAATTGTTGGACATTAATCTAGTAGAAGAGGTTGCAAAATTGCTGAAAGAGTTGCTTGGGCTTACAATATTTGGATTTGATGTTGTTGTAAGTATTTCTTCTAGCCTTTGTATAACCATGCTTTTAGAGCTCAGTACGACTACTGAGAGAACTGTAGCATAACATTTTCCCCACAGGAATACCTTTTATTGTCTTTGTGCCCGATTGCCCTCAAGATATCCATCCCACTGATGCTGTTTGTATGTGCAGGTTCAAGAATCCAGTGGAGACCATATCATAATGGACCTAAATTATCTTCCATCTTTCAAGGAAGTTCCTGACAATGAGGCGATGCCTGCATTCTGGGATGCAATTAAGCAGTCATACGAGTCAAGGAAAAGAATGGTGCAAACTTAGTTCAAAATCTCGAGCAAATCATTTGCATACAGGTGGCAACATTCATACTAATCGGAGAGGGAGACCGCTCTTTGGGATCGAATTAACTCTGACCTCTAGCAGAGGTTGCTTGTCACTTAGATTTGTGGAACAGCTCGTGATGAACATGTCAGGAAGAGATGAGCACTAATAATCCAGGAAACAAAGTCCTTCGTGTTCCCTGAGTTAAACTAGTTATTCTGTTGTGTATTGTATCATTTAAATTTGAATTTTGGCCACCCTGTAAACACTATGCTGCAATGAGAAATTGCTTATTGATATGCGTACTACTGCTGCTGTGGATGTTGAAATGCCATTTCTGTTCATTTCTATTCTGTTACTCTTTGTATCAGCATACAGATGAAGCCCTTGAGCTCCTTTTCAATTCATGCCATGGTTGTGAGTCAGGCGCTTGATGTTTCTTCAGAGAAGCCTGCTTCTGCAAATCACTAACTTTTGTGGGAAAAAAAGAACTAACCGGAAAGGAAAGAAGAGGAGAGCTGGAAGCAATTGCAGATGGTCTCAGAGAAGTCCAAAACTGAACCCATTTGTGCCATATGGAGGTCAAGGAGAAAGAAACACTGCACCAAATGGATCATTCACTCTAATGATATTTTCTGCTTGGTTTCATGTGCCTGTCCTTTTCACCGACATATTTGTTACATTTGTATGCAATGTGTGTAGCTCCAGGGATAGTTTCAGGATTGCTGGCACATTTTTGGTCCTTAGTATTCAGGTAATCTTTCCTGCCAGAGGATGAATATGCTCCTGCTCTACCTGCATCTCAGCATTCTCCATTGTTTGTGCAGGCCTTCCTGAAGAATGGATCGCATGAAGAGAATTACCAGCATGGTAAAGGGCTTGTCAGCTGTTCTGGTTTGGAAAGACGAAGACGACAGCTTGGTTCTCTTTGGGGAGCTGTACAAGCATGAGAAGGATAAGGATGTCAACCTCCTTGAACCAATGTACTCAGTGGAGTTCGAAGCAATTCAAGGTAAGAGGTTGCCTTGTATTTTGAGTTCTTGACCTGTTCATGCTGGCATGAAAGTGCAAACATTTTCTTCCTTAATTCCCTTATTTGTATCACCAGAGCCTATAGCTAACATGTTAGGAAGGGGTTGTTATGACAATTTCACGAGGCTATGAGATCTCGAGTTCCACACAGCGATTTCAGTAAATGCTTACGAAATATATAGGGAAAAACACTTTTTTACTTGGAAGATGTTCAAGTTACCATCAGGAAAGAAAGATTATCTCCAGCCAGATGGCGAAAAGCATGAATACAATTGGTAATGAAAAATTTTGCGCAATATTTAAGATGTACCTAGTCTTTCCATTGTGTTTTTGAATAATATCATATAATTTCAGGCTCAAGACTCCTCCAGCCACTCCACTGTTCCCTTCCCTGGAGATGGAAGCTAATTCCTCTCAAATGGTTTTTCAGAGAGAATTGCCTATCCTTCAGCCAGTTAAAACTTCAAGGGTACGACAACTATCTCCACTATTATATGACAAAGCAAATTCACCCTTCACAGGTTGAAACCATTAATGAATCTTTTTGGTATGTAAAGATTATCTGAAACTGGTACATCTAACATTTTCAGAACAATTCCTGCATGCCATGTCCAAACCAAAACATAAAATTCTGGTTTTTGTAGACAGTATTAAAAGATTTCCTTTGCAAATTAGTCTCCTTTTGCCTTGATCTTATTGTGGTATTGTGAAACTTCAACAGTTCTCAATCAAGCCTGAGCCAACCAGCACATCAAAAAGATGTGAATCAACTACCTCCAGCTCCTCTACTCCGACAGCAAGACCCAGTAGCTCTTCATCCAAGAAAAACCTCACCACAGTAGTTCCTGCCCTCTCTGAGGGGACCTCAGTTTATAGAATAGACAAGAGATCAAGTTACACCACCTCTGAAGAACAGACAATATATTGCAGCTCCTGCAACTAAAAATACAGCCACCAAAACAGCTGAAAGTATGAGAATGATTGATTTTATTTCCTATCAATGCATCAGTACATATAGGCCGGCTAGAATGACTCAGAAGACAACCATACAGTCATGTCACTAATTAGGATTAACCTACTATAATTATACTTTCTATAATTACAATAGACTAACACTCTCTCGCGGTCTAATCGGGAGCATCGCTAACATTCAGGTTGGATCGAAACTCCTAAAATAATGAGGTAGGAAGACCCTTGATAAAGACGTCGATGTACTGTGATGTCGTAAGAACATGTAGGACCCGAACGTGACCGAGGGCGACCTTCTCTCGAACAAAATGAAGATCAATCTCAACATGCTTCGTTCGCTGATGCTGCACTGGGTTGCCGGAGAGATATACAGCACTGATATTATCGCAATAGACCAAGGTGGCACGGTAAGGGGGGTGGTGAAGCTCAAGAAGCAGCTGTCGCAGCTAGATAGCTTCAGCAACACTATTCGTCACAGCATGATATTCAGCTTCGGCACTCGATTTGGAGACTGTATGCTGACGCTTGGAAGACCAGGACACCAAGTTGTCCCCGAGAAATACTACATAACCAGAGGTCGACCAGCGAGTATCAAGACATCTAGCCCAGTCGGCATCCGTGTAAACAACAAGATCTGCAGGTGAAGATCGGCGCATGGTTAGCCCAAGTGATAGGGTGCCCTGCAAGTAGCGCAGAATCTGCTTGAGAGCAGCAAGGTGCGGCTCCTGAGGATCATGCATATAGAGACATATCTGTGGAACTGCAAAGATAATGTCTGGTCGGGTGAAAGTTAGATACTGTAGAGCACTAGTTAAGCTACGGTACTGTGTAGCGTCAGCAACAGGCGGTCCATCAGTAGATAATTTGGAGTGTAGATCAACAAGCGTGCTTCACAGCTTGCACCCACTTATTTCGGCGCGCTCCAAAATATCCTGACTGTACTGTCGCTGAGAAAGGAACAGACCATCTACAGAGCGTGCCACAGAAATACCTAGAAAGTGATGCAGCTGACCCATATCCGTCATAGCAAACTCACGTAGGAGAGCCTCAATGATGTGCTTGAGTAATCCGACAGAGGAGGCGGTGAGGATAATGTCATCGACATATAGCAGTAAGTAGGCCGTGTCTGAACCGCGGCGATATATAAAGAGCGAAGTATCTGACTTTGTTTCAACAAATCCAAGTGACACGAGGTGAGAGGTGAACCTGTGATGCCAAGCATGAGGAGCCTGCTTAAAACCATATAAGGACTTGTTAAGTCAACAGATAAAATCTGAGCGAGAAGAATCCACAAAACCAGAGGGTTGCACGCAGTACACTGTCTCAGTGAGAGTACCATGGAGAAATGTATTCTTCATATATAGTTGATGAATGGGCCAGTTCTGAGATAATGCCAGGGAGAGAACAACTCGAACTGTCACAGGTTTGACAACGGGACTGAAAGTTTCATCATAATCAACACCAAGCCGTTGTGTGAAACCCCGAAATACCTAGCGAGCCATGTAGCGATCAAGAGACCCATCGGCGAGCAATTTGTGTCGATAAATCCACTTGTCAGTCACAACATTGACGCCAAGAGGGCGAGACATAAGACTCTAGATGTCATTGGCAATCAGAGCGTTATACTCAGCCTACATAGCGGATCGTTAATTGGGGTCTGACAGTACATCACTAACGGAGCGAGGAAGAGGCAACATGGGCATAACGTGGAGGTTGAGGCGATCCACAGGCTGTGCGATGCCAGCCTTGCCATGCGTGCGCATAGAGTGTGCATTGGTGACTGGAGGGATGACGATCGGTCGAGTGGCAGCTGTGTGGCCGGTACCGCTGGTAACAACCTGTGCGCGAGCAGCAGGGGCAGCAGGACTGGCAGCACTCGTGGTCGTCGTGGTGCCACTGGCAGCGACCTGTGCGGGGTGCATAGGGGCAGCGGTACCAGACAACGCTGACTCAGGCGACCACGGCCCTGCACCAGGGCTTAACGGCGCAAGTGTGGCCTCGGGCACTGGGTATGCCACTGAGGAAGCTGCTGTACCTGTACGTACAAAACGAGCTCCAAGAACTGAAGCGGTAAGATCATGATCATCGACAAGAAAGTCTAGGGCGGAAGGTGCCATGGATATGCTAGATATGTCGGAGAAAGGGAAAAAGGATTCATCAAAAACGACATGTCTAGAAATAAGAATGCGGTTCGACTGAAGCTCGAGGCATCGATAGCCTTTGTGTTCCGAGGAGTAGCCGAGGAAAACGCATAGAAAAGAACGAGGGACAAGTTTATGAAACGCTATAGAGGACATATTGGAGTAACAGGTGCAACCAAAAACATTGAGATGATCATATGAGGGCTGGGCAGAGAAGAGAGTGTTGTATGGTGTGGAGGAGGCGAGAGTTTTGGTGGAAAGATGGTTCACAAGATATGTGGCGGTGTGAAGGGCCTCAACCCAGTAAACTAGAGAGAGACTCGCCTGAAACAAAAAAGGAACGTAGAGTATTATTGATGGTACGAATGGAATGCTCTATTTTATCATTTTGTTGCGAGGTGTATGGACACGACATGCGGAGGGCAACACCGTGGGAGAGAAAAAACGTGCGGGCCTAAGAATTGTCGAATTTACGGCCATTGTCGCACTGGATGCTCTTGATGGTGGTGCCAAACTGTGTGCGAACATAAGCTAAAAAAATTAGAAAGAGTGAAAAATATCTCGGATTTGAGACAAAGTGAAAAAGTCCAAATGTAGTGAGAGCAGTCATCAAGAATAACAAGATAATATTTATATCCTGACACACTAACAAGTGGAGAGATCCATAAATCACAATGGATTAAATCAAAATTATGAGTGGCTCGAGAGCTAGATGAACCGAATAGTAGACGTACATGACGACCGAGTTAGCACGCATTGCAGATATGATCGATATCATCTTTATTGCAGAAAATAACATTGGACCTAATAAGTTTGGACAAAACTTCACGCCCAAGGTGACAGAGACGGTGATGCCAAAGGGAGGTGGGTGCTACGATGAATGCGGAGGTGCTGGTAGAAGGTGCAAACAATGGGTAGAGGTCACCGGAACTATTGCACCTGACGATCACGTTTTTGGTTTGCAAATCCTTCACAGAAAGACCAAATAGATCAAACTCAATGGAACAATTATTGTTGGTGGTAAAATGATGAATGAAAATTAAATTCTTAATAATGTTGGGTGACACCAGAACGTTATTAAGAGCAAGATCACGACGTGGTAAGGAAAAAATATGGGATCCAGTGGCTGTGACAGGAAGTAAAGTACCATTTCCTACAACGATAGATGAAGGAGTAGATGAAGAGGGTGGGAAAATAGTGGAGAGTATACCAGCATCTGAGGTCATGTGTGAACCGACACCTGAATCAGCATACCACTTAGAGGTCGGCTGGTTCAGCGTTATAGTGTTGAAGGAGTGCGCCAGAGAGTCTTAGTGCCAAGACCCTCCGTGAGTGGGCGGCCAGGGCGCTGCCTGGTATGCTGGTAAGGGTGTCTGGAAGCCCGGCAGTGCAGCTCCCCCGTAGTATGTGCCGGTATGTGCGGTGGGGCATCGTATGCGCCTCCATAACCGCCGAGAAGAACACCGAAACCGCCATAGTGCGGGCTACGTGGAACGCAGGCTGTGGCGACGGAGGTCGTCCTGACTGGTCGTACAGCCACATGCGCACGGTGCCAACCCAAGGGTGGGCGAACGACGGGTACACGGCCGTATCGGGAGGGGCGCTGCCCTGTCCACCTGGGGCCGCACCAGTAGAGGGCGCTGGAGGGCCGCCACCAGCAGATCTGCCGCGTCCACCATGGCCACGACGGTGGCCGTTGCGCTGGCCCCCGGTTGGTGCAGCGAGGCGCGGAGGAGGAGGTGCTCCCAAATGTGGAGCAGCGGTCACACCAGGAGCCGCTGGACGCGGCGTCGTAGCGACGAGGGCGGCAGGTAGGGACGGAGGACGAGCGTCGATCTCCATCTCCTCCAATAGGAGGTGTGTGCGGGTTTCAGTTAATGTCGGGAACGGCCTGTGCGTCTTGAGAATGGACACCATGTGACGAAACTTATCATTGAAGCCGCGGAGGAGCGTGAGTACCATCTGCCAGTCGCCAATGGGGTCACCGAATTCGGCGAGAGAGGCAGCCATGGACTCAAGGCGGCGGTAGTAGTCGGTGACACTCACGGACTCCTGGCGGAAGGTACGAAACTGGGTCTCTAGGAGAAGGGCACAGGACTCCTGGCCGAGTAATTCGTCCTCGAGGTAGCACCATGCGTTGTAGGCACGACCTTGCCGCAACATCAGCGACTGCTGCAGGTCGCTGGAGACGATGCCGTAGACCCATGTGAGGACACAGCAGTCCGCCTGGATCCATGCAGAGCGAGCATGGAACGCCTCATCCTTGAGGACGTGGCGGGTGAGGGCATATTTATCGAGGACGGTGAGGATCATGCCGCGCCACTTGGTGTAGGTGTCCGTGGCCTTGTTAAGGACGATGGGGATGAGTGCCTTGACGTTGACGACGGCGGTGGCTTGCGCCCAGAGAGCCTCGTGAGCGCTCTCGTACGTGTCCAGGGCGTCGTTGCGAAGGCGGGCCTCCTCAGCCCGACGCGCTTCTTCAGTGTGAGCAGCTTCGGCCGCGAGACGGTGGTCTTCGGATTCTTTGGCCGCCTTAGCGGCTGCTGTGGCACTGGCGTCATCGTCTTTACCGGCCATGAGGGGCAGGACCCGGTGACGCAGCAAAGCGAGTGATTAGGATCGGATCGGCAGCAGGCAGGATCTAATCGGATGAGCCAATCGGATCGGATCAGTAGGCGATCCGATCGGTAGCAGGCGGGATCCGATCGGATCGGATCGGCGGGCGATCTGATCAGCAGCAGGCAGGATCAGATCGATCGGATCGGCAACGCGGACGATGAGACCGACGACACACTCGGCGACATGTAGTCAGCAACGGTGGTGGCGATCGGATCGGTGATGGGCGTTGGTTCGAGAGCGGCGGCGTTGCGAAGGTAGGGCGATCGGACCTCGGCAGTCTCCTGCAGCACAATAATGGTGGAGAACTGAAACCGGAGGTCGGCGACGGGCACTAGTGTTGGTTGCGGAAAGATAACGGATTGGAACTGCTCTGATACTATAAAATTATAGAAATGATTGATTCTATTCCATATCAATACATCAGTACATATATATCGGTTGGGGTGGCTCATAAATCAACCACACAGCCATATCATTAATCAAGGATAACCTACTATAATTACACTTTTTATAATTATAATAGACTAATAGCAGCCAAGAAAACCATAAATTAAGAAGCCTGAAGTCCCAGTGAGCACAATTGCGGCAAAGAAAACGGCGAAACCGGGAATCCCCGACAAGCTGCTAAAGAAAACCGCAGCAGCTGCACCGATGTGAAGGATCTGAAGATGGATTTTGTCACCACAAGAAGAATGTCATGTCCACCAGCTGCAACAATGGTTAGCAGCAATGACCTTTACGCAGTTACAGCAAAAGGAAGGATCAGAACTGGAGGTGTGCCTGCTCCTGGCAATGGCGCCCGTGCCACTGAAACTACCACAAAGGGAAGAAGAAGAGCAGGCGCTGACAATGAGCATGGACAAAGGCTTGGAAGCCATGCAAAGAAGTGAAACAGAAATATCCATTCTATGCAGATTGCAGAGTACACTTGACTTAATGTTTTTGTTAGGGAGTTTTACCATGCTGAATGAACACTCAACACGTTATAGAGGAGCTTAATCATATTATGAGTAAGATTTGCTGAAACACTGAAATTGTTCATAGTTTTGGTAAAGCACCCTGTTCATTTGTATGGAACGGAATTGATCCTGATTGAGTCAACTAACTCGGATTTTTCTGCTCCCTTATAATACACTAATGCCAAAGAATTCATTTAGCAGCCTACAATTAGCTGACAAAAATACTGAAAGCCAGGTATCTAGGCAGGAACTGACACTTGCAAATGAAAGCAGTAAACAACTTGGGTTTGTACTAGGCATGATCCAGTCTCCAATCTGCCACTGCATTCTTCAACCTAAGCAAAACCTGCAAAAGCTGTCCCCGTATCACTGTTTCGTCTACATTTTTTTGTCAGCAATTCGCTTCCACAGAAGCTTCTGGATGATCGGTGCCGTTGGCATCACCAGAAACTCAGAAGTAGACTAGCCTTGCATTGCAGAACATGGCCATCTTCATCGTCTGAAGTGATCAAAGTCCAACCTTCAGCTTTGACAATTCATGGTGTGCATGGGCAGTGTCCAATTGCTCTACGTGATTACGGCGGTTTCGTCGTCTTGTTATCCCTGGTTGGAACTAGACGGCAAACGGCTCCAACTTCTGCACAAACAGTAGCGGAGCATTTCTTAAGAAATCTAGCATTGTTTGTTTCAGCTACTTAACCAAACTATTTTCATGGATTAATTGTTCAACATATATAAAAATATGTTTTCTAAAAATAAAAATTCTTCTCGCATTACTGAGAGCACTTGTTCTAGGCTCTTGTTAAAATATGCCGCAATAATCTGCCAATTCGGTGAATAATCTGTTTCAAATGAGCCTAAGTGGTCAGGTCAACAAGGTTACAATGTAACTATCACATCAATGCGTGGCAGCATCAAGCAGCAGCGGTTTTCTTCAATCAAGTGCCCAAAGTTCAGAAAAGTCAGTGCCTTAACCATTGTTTCTTGTTCTCAGCATACTAGTCTCAATGGTCCCAACCAGAAAAGAAATATCTGGGGTACAGTAAGCATGCATCACTTTCATTTTTAGTTCATGCAGCAGCATCCATGACAATATAGCTTTGACAGAAATGACAATTTATTCCACCATGTATACTAATATTAATTGTATGGTTTTTATCATCATCCACAGATACACATTGGTGAGCATTAAGAGTACAATATGCTTTACCAATACTCCTATGATGCCTACAAAAAGTGGCTGCTTCAAGTATCACCTGGAATCTGTATAGCAAATGAAGTGAGATGGATGGTTCCTTTGTCTACACAAGGAGGCTTCAGTTGCATAAAGCAAGCCATGTTCTAGGCCTAAATATGCTTTGCGAGTCAAGTCCGCTGAATGCCATGAAGTGTGAGTGTCCTCAGGCAATCGGGCTTTGATATATACAAGACTTGACCACAAGTTCTATTGTTATCCTACAATGCATAGATCTTCTTATATTCATTGTTCAGCAGCTCTGTATCCGAGTCGACTGATATGGACCATGACTGGCTGGTGGAGGACCTCCTGATCTTCTTCATGTTCTTCTCTTCCATCCTGTGAGCGATAATGCAGTAGCACATGGACCCAAGAGTGGACAGCATGATTGTGGTGCCAATTGCCATTGTACACCAAGCTAACCACGGATCATCACGGCCCACGACAACATATGTTAGTGCTATGAAGGCTGCTGAGATGCAAAGGCATGCGAGCCACATCAGCTTATTCATCACAAAGACCATCTTTTTCTTGGCTTTCTGCTCAACAACAATTAGAGAGGTCTGGACAACAACGACGGCAAGTGAGATAAAAAGAGCCAAGGCATCAAATACCAAGAAGATTATAAATGCCGGGTTGCTTGCTACCAATGCTTGCCCTAAGGTCATGTTGGGATCAGGTGCATCTTTCAGATCCTCCAGAAAATTACCAGGAATAGTAAATATGGCTGCAAAGGCAACTGTGGCAATAAGCACTGCAACAACAGTATTGGAGTTAATGGCATTGTTTAGCCCACCAATGTGAAGTTTTTGAATCCTCTTCTTGATTTTTTGGAATTGCATCTTGGTCTGACGTGTTTGCTTGATCCCAGATTGAACGTCATGCCTAATATCACTAACTGTCTTGTTAAGCTGCTTTGCTGAATTCGGAGGGTTTACTTGCTCTTTTGCAGTTTCACCACCAACCTCTCTCAGGATGTTAGAAAGTTCTTGATTACCTAGCTTCTCTGCAATAGCAAAAGCAGTCTCTCCTGCTCTATTAACTGCATTGATTACGATCCCTTCAACTGATATTAGAGTCTGAACTATCTGGAAGGAATTACACAAATATCAGCAAAGGGTACAAGGAAGAAGTGAAAAGTATTTCAAATGCTAGGTAAATAAAATATTATCCCTTAACATTCTAGTTAAACTTTTTTAAAAGCCACGGTTTTACTAAGCTCCACAGCTTTTTATCTCCTTTTCATTCAATTTGTTAAAACAAAATTGAATTTCCCATTGTGGAATTCTTTCATAGAACATCTAAAACAGTCAGTCAGTATTCAGTGAGCTGATTGACTTCCGTTTTCCAAATATTTGTGGTCAACACATTTTCAACCACAAATAAGGCAAACGACAAAAATATTAACATATGTAACATGACAATAAAAAATATGGCAGAAAATAGAAGATTTCCCTAAGATATTATCACTTACAATGATGTTACCCTTCCGACTTGCAACATGCAATGGTCTGTTCCCTTTGTTATCTTCCACGTGGATAACTGAGAGATCAGGCTTCAACAACTCAAGCAGAACTTCTGCATTTTGGCCTTTCGAAGCCATGTGTAGTGCTGTTTGTCCTTTCTTATCTGTTCTAAAACCAATCCCTGGATCCTTATTTAACAATGCTGTTACCACCTCTACATGACCTATTCTTGCTGCTGAATGAAGAACTGTTTTGCCATTATTTCTAGCAATTCTGGCTAGACTTGCATCTGTTTCCAGCAGAAGATTGACAATATCAATGTGACCCTGAGTGGCGGCAGTATCCAAAGCTGTGGCATTTACAGAATTTGTTGTCATAGCTAATGCTGGAAATGCTTGTAACAGCTCCTTCAAAACATCTGCAAAGCCAAGAAATGGAAATTCTCCATGACCCAGAGATGCTTTGACAAATCAGTCTAAACAAAACATTGTGCTAGCTGCTAAAGTATAAGCATTGTCTTGTTTATTACTCAGGGATAAAGGCATATTTCTGGCAGATCAAGCAAGTACTAGGAAGTAATGATTTACTATCTCATCACTAAATCTGTGGTTACAGGATTTATAGCCACTGCATCTTTACAGTTTGGCAAATCAGGTGATTATTGCAGCACATCACACATCAGAACTGTCAAATACACTCGCAATTTTTGTCACACCGAGAGAAAATAAACATGTATTTGGAATTTAGACCAAATCAGCCAAGTAAAATTGTTAGACATTAAAAGTGCAGTTGCAATAGTAATGCATGCCCTTCAGGAAACAATTGAGGGCAGATAACCTTGTGCAATTATATGGGTTTGGATAAGTCAATCCGAGATAAGTGGTTTAACATAGACAACTGCGAGCACAATCAAACCAATATGCATAATTCAGCTCAGACAACAAATTAAAAACATAATTCACATAAATCTATCAGCAGCAACTCATTGATTTGGCATGACTTACAGGGATCGAACAAACAAACCATCTTTTTTTAGGGTTAATGATGATAAAAGAACTAACCCAGATGGCCCTGCTTTGCGGCGATATGAAATGCATCAAAACTGTTAGTGGCCTTGATCCCTGCTGATTGCAAATCACAAAACTTCAGTATCTCACTCACAACCTCCGTGTGCCCCTTCTCAGCCGACACATACAGCGCAGTTTCACCATCCTGGTTCTGACGAGCAGCCAATTTCCCCACCAGCTCAGGATCACTGTCGGCGAAGATCTTCTGAACATGGGGAACACTGCCAGCCCTTGCCGCGAGGTGGAGTTCAGTGTCACCCCTCTTTCCAGGACTGTCCTTGTTCCTCTTGAAGCTCTGCTGCTTCTCCATGGACAAGAACTTGAAGCTTCTCTGCTTCTCTATCCCCCGGAAGCTCTTCAACTTCTCTAGAGCACCAAATCGGCTGCTGGGTTGCCTCTCCATCCCCAAATCAAAGAAATTACTTTCTTTTCACTTTGATGGTATTGCGAATTTAAGTCCAATCCTCGTAAACCTTGGCAAATTTAGCTCTGGTTGATGCAAAAAAAAAATCACGTCTTCAGATTGCAAACATGTACACCAAGATTTTGTAGTGCCCTTCTCCTCACCAATGGAGACTTCACCGTTCACAAGAACACAACGTTGGTTGCTTGGAACATGAAACTACGGAAAATTCTCAAATTCTCCGTAAAAATTATCTGCCGCTGCAACCGGAAGCAGGCTAAGACGGAGATTTTGGAATCGAGGCGTTCCGTCCTTCCCTCAAGAGCACAAAACCATTTAATACTGACCACCTCAAACAGTCTGCAAAAGGGATTAAATTGATCAAACATGCATACCATCTTTTGCACATGATCCAAATGGGAAAAAATGAGGAGGCTTGAATCAAAAAAAATTGGAAATGAAAGAGAAAATCACACAACACTAGTCCCCAACGACTATGAACAGAATCCCTCACCACATGAAACCAAGCAGCGCACGGAGAAAAAACCAAGAACTTGGATTACAACCAAGGGGACCCTGCACAGCACAAAATCAGACAAACAAGTGCTCATAGCGCTCGCTCCAAAAATCCCATCTTTCTTGCACCGGCCAAGAATGGAACACCGAGAGAGGGGGGGGGGGACCGGAGGCGGCAGTGGGTATCTTGGAAGTATGGATGCCTACTCCTGGCTTTTCTCTCTTCAGTTAGTCCTCCTCTCCCCAACCTGGAAGCTCACTTGTGTTAGGTTGATTCCAATGCTCTACCACCACCACCGCTGCTTATCACCGGAGACGAAGAGGACGGCTGTTAAAACGGAGGAACCCGCACACCTTTGGTAGTCTCTTGATCTTGATTTTTTTTCCCTCGAGAGAATAATTGTGCGACTTTGCGGTCCTCGTCCTTTTTCTTTTTTCTTTTTTCATTGCTTTATAGAAAGACAACTTTGCCGTCTTCTTTTTTTTTAAGCGTCTCTTTCTCGGATTCTCCTTTCTGGTGTCACCTTTTTATTTCCTGAGACTATAATTTGCATATTTTTAGAGTATGTTGAGCTTCTTACATCCGTTATTTTTCTAAAAAATAAATAACTAATATACCTTTCTATGCATTTTCTGTACGCTAAAATAGGATCTTCTTGGTGTTATACTCATTTTCTCTAAAAATATATTTTTAAAAAAGTATTTTCAGTTCTAAGTTATTATTAAATAATCTACGATAATAATCTAATGGAAAGACTAAAGATTCAGAAATGTGTGCTCGAATCCCCTCGAGATATGCTAGTTTTTTACCCATTGCATATGCTCGTTTCATTTTATATTTTATTTTAGTGATGCATAAAATACTCAGTATGCATCAGGACTAGTAGTGGCGCGTGCATGTTGTCCCTTGTCTTTTGTGTTGAGATTACGGCGGCCATGGCTCTCAACAGGACCAGTATGAGCATGCAAGAGCGAAGGCGCAACGCAGCAACCCCACACGTTTATTCTGACACTGACGTTTTGGTTCCAAACATCCGGGCCCACACAAAGTAATAGTCCAGAGTGTGCTGCGATGTGGGCCCCACTTCACGGAGTGAATACTTTTAGGATTTTTTTCGGGTAAAATATGTAAAGATTATACATGTTTTGTTTTCCTTGAGAGTTTTCACTGAAATCGTTCATGTTCCAAAAGCCAAAATGATATGTATAGACATCCAAAAGGACAGCAACAGGTCGGCTGTGCTTTTGTTTCAGTGTTGAAGAGATCAAGATTAGGACAGCCCGAGTTGCATTTATTAAGAAAAGATCAGATGGCCGTATCAGTGTCTACGAACCGCCGAATCTACCTCAAGATTAACGCTAGCTGTTGAGTTAAGTAAGCTCTGATTAAGCTAAGCTCCTTTTATCACATATCTTCTTGACCTAGTTTTTAGTTTGACAGTGAAGTTCAGTGATCACTTATCGACCGGTAACAGCCATCAGCAACCGTTCCTAACTCTTGCTTCCGTGCACTGATCCGTTCATCAGTCTGATCTTAGGCAAGTTCTTTGCCTCCCTGAGTTGATAGTCTGACAATGTGACGAACAGTGTGATTTGGTTACTGTAGGAATATGCTGAATAGCCTGGTTTCATCAGACAACCATGTTACAGTCTGATGATAAGCTGTCACCCATCAAATATAGTGCTGCTTCCATACCAAAGTTCAGTCCGCACATTGGACGACCAAAAGGAAGGATAGTGCTCAGCTGATATTTCCAACAGTGATATGGTACTTAACTATACCAAAATCATTATCATCTTCTCCAAAGTAGCTTTTATTCAGAACACCTCAAAAGAAAAAAAAAAGGTGATGCATTGATTTTTCATCCAGAGCAATGGTTCGTTTTCAGAATCTTTTTAGACCACATAAACCTAGTCCAATTCCACATGCACTTCTACAAAATCTGCACCACTAAAAAAGGGGACACTGCAAAAAAGGGGAGATTAATTTAGGACTCATTTTTTTTTGAATCACCAGAACGCGTGTGCAATGGCCACCAACCTACGCGTTGGTCAATTCAGAACGACTCGCACATGGCGCCTTCGCTTGCTTTGGCTGTGTGGCTTGTAGTGGAGTGCACTGCTGGATGATCACTTTGCCTTTTTTTTCTCTCTTGTCACACCAATGGATTGGTGGTTCTTGTTTTCTGATGCTAGCAAGGCAGCAGCTTGGTTTCTTCAGACTTCAGGTCCCCGTCGCCACATCATTTGCAGCCAATTTTGTTCTTCTTCACCTCTCTATATCTTTTTATATCCAGCCATTTGGTCTCTCAATTTAACAGTTTGTCACTGCACTCACGTTTCAGAAACATGCATTCCTATGCAGTTTTCAGATGATCTAATCTGAAGAAGAGGCATGCAATGATTGAAGTGAGAAAGCTTAATTACTGTATCTCCAGCAACCTCAGGTGCTTTCCAAATCTACTTGCCGACACAAGCATGCGTGCATATTACTACTTACAAGATGGTAGTACAAGGGACGATAGAGATGATCGATGTCAGCTTGTGTGACAAGTGTACAGTACAGCTCGGTGGTGATACTGATGTGATCATGGACTGATTTAGCCTCGCGTCCATCAGCAATACTCCATTTCAACGCCTGACTTTGGGATCCCATTGACCGAAAAACCGGCCTTTTGCATACTGTTCTTCTCGCTGGCGCACTGATGGGTTAATATTCTTCTAGAACACACACACACTTCAGCATCTCACCAAAAGAAAAGATAAAGAAAGAAAGAAAGACTTGAGTTTTCAGTAAGGCCTGAGGGCTGTGAGAGAGACCGATTGACTCAGATTAACCTGTGAGCCAAGCAAGAACAACCAATTTATTAATCGAAGTATAGTAAGGTTGCCTTCGCAACCTTTTTTTTAAAGATTTTTCTCAGATTTTGTGAGTACGTTCTCAATGGTATGTTTTTTTATAAAAAGTTTATATATAAAAATTAATTATCTCACCTTTCTATTAGTTAATAAGTTAATTTTATTGTTTCCATTTTTAACTATCTCAGACACGACCTAAGGCTACGTTCCTCAATGATTTTTTTCCAGCTTTTTCTTCAACATTTGTAAGCATGCTTTTGAACTAATAATCGATATTTTTGCAAAAAAGTTTCTATACAAAACTTTATAATACTTAATTCTATCGTTTATATCATTTATCATAAAAATCAAATAATTGTCTATTTTTCATTTTCCAACACTTTCAAACATAACCTCCAAGTATTAGAGATTTAGAAGGCTGGATGGTCTGAAGCTTACCTACAATTGTAATCGGATTAGGGGATGTTTGAAATCTTTGAAGATTTTAGATTATCTGATTTTTATGATAGTTATTTGAGGATAAAAACAAATAAATTAACTACTGCAAAATTAAAAAAGTACTCTAAAAAGATCCCATAAGGAACTCTAATATAGAAAAATTTTGTATGGAAGACACTGTTTATACGATTGGAAACACATTCCTGTAAAAAATCCAAAATCTGTAGAGAAAAAGAACCGAGCAAATATCATTGCGAGCTTATTGAAGCCAGCTGAAAAAATTTGGGACTTCCCATGTAATTTTACAAATGTAATTATAGTACAATTATAATGTAATTATAATATAATGTTATGTAACTAAAAAAATACTTATAGCACAATTCTAATTATATTACAATTAATTATAAACTAATATTATTATAATTATATTGTAGTTTGAAAAAATCACATGGGAGATTTTTAGTAAAGCTGAATTTTTTTTCTGCCCTGCTACAGTTCGCAAGGCCTGAATGCAAAATGGAATGGGCCCGTCCATGGGATGAGGCCAGGATGGCATGGGGCAAAGAAACCTTGGGGATCAAGCAAAATGGGCCTAGCCCAGGGTAGGATGAGATGGGCAGATTAAGCTTGGGGAGTACGCAAAAATGGGCCTTCGTGCGCGTGTACCTAATGCAGACTTCTCTCCACGCCTTGCCTCCGCGTCCGCGACTAGTCGCGCCCACCACCACCACCACCGCCACTCGCAAGTCGCCACCACCGCTCCGCTCCCGAGTTACCCCCCCCCCCCCCCCCCCCACCACCACCAAGTGCCCCGCGCGCTCGCTGGAGTGTGGAGAGGCGCCCGCCGCTGCGAGTGACCGGCGGCATCGGCGTCGTCGTCAGCCAGCGGAGATCTCCGCCTCCGCGCGCAGGTAACTCGACGGGCCACCTCGGGTCGAGATCCGCCCAGCCCCCGAGTCGCTCTCCCCCGCCGCGTGGGGAGCTTGGATGCGCATTCCTGTTAGATTGGGTTGGGTTTGTGTGGGTGCGGTTCGATGTTTGAAATGCTGAGGCGCTATGGTGGCGGTGAATTCGGTGGGATCGGGGGCGTCTCTCAGAGCTGCGGGGCAAATGTGATCTCAATTTGAGAGTAGTGGATGTCCAATGTGATTTGGTAGGAAGGATGAGTTTGTTGGCTCCAAAGGGAGCATGGATCACCTCAGTTTGTGCACACTTGAATGGGCACTGCATGACTGCTTTTTTTTTTCAATAACGAGAGTTTGTGAATTTGGGCAGGCAAAATGGACCGATTGTAGGATCAGATTTACGATTCACTAGCTATTTTCAACATAAACACTTTACCCCAACTGATTTTATGTATCCCGGCACTTTTCATGTAATTAACCCCTTTTGTTTTTCAGGAGAGTGATGCTGGCTGAAAGCAACTTGGGGTGCTTTCAACAGTGTTTCTGAACTCAGATTGCTGTCTCCGCTGCACACAACATGGATGAGTAATGATCATTTCAGAACAGACCTTATAGATGTATATGTTCAATTGCGAGCTAAACTTTTCTGTCTCAACTTAACCAGAGAAAATGTTGTTGAGCTACTGCAACGTTATCGCCGTGACCGCCATGTATTACTCAACTACATGCTTTCTGGTAATCTGATCAAGAAAGTTGTAATGCCACCTGGTGCAATCTCTTTGGATGATGTAGATATAGATCAAGTCAGTGTTGATTATGTCCTCAATTGTGCTAAGAAAGGTGAAGTGATTTTATATTTACTGAAGTGTGCCCCTCTGTTTTTTTCATAAACATTCTGAGAATTGTTTGATCATCTAGGTGAACCACTTGACCTTGGAGATGCCATCCGGCTTTTTCATGACAGCCTTGACTACCCTTATGTGGTGAGCTGATCTATAGAAGCTCTTCTTCTTCTTTTTTTTTTTTTGCATTCATTTTGTTTCACTGAAACGTTTGTCAGCCATTTTGCAAGGTAGGAGCTATTTGAGTTACCCATTTTAAACCTCCAGGATAAGAGACCTAACCATTCCACTAAACTCCATGGATACAACTATACAAACTGCTCATATATGGGCATTTTAATATGAGTTTTCCTATTTTAATAGAGAATGTTGCATGTTTAGTTCATATGCTATGTGCATCATTTCAGAGTCATTAAACTCCATTTTTGAATGCCTTGATATTCTATTTGTGTCAGAATAACAGCGGAACTGTGGAAGAGTTCTTTTTACTTACAAAACCAGAATACTCTGGACCAGCGCCAGCAAGAGAACCACCCCCTGTCCCTGCCATTGCACCATCACCTGTTGTGATACCGCCACCAGTCATGGATCCGCCACCAGTTGCTGTGCACTCACCAGTCTCTACCACAAACTTATCAAAATCACAATCATTTGATCCTCCAACTGAGAAGGAGTTAACCATAGATGACATTGAAGATTTCGAGGATGAAGAAGATGAATTCGATAGCCGAAGGGCATTTAGAAGTCATCAAAGTGATGCCAATGATTTATCATTGCGATTACCACTGTTTGAAACAGGTAATAGTGATGACTGTTATGTCATCATGGTATCAGATGCTAAACAAACAGATAGAAGTGAAATAGCCATGAATTATTTTCTTTAAAAGTCTTCATGCTGGTACAGCTAGATACATTGATAATATTTGATCTATCTACCTATCTTTCCTTTAAGAGCATTCTGGTGATGATTTCTTGTGGCATGCTAGTCATGCATTATTGTTTACTTTAGTGAATTATCTGAAGGAATTTTCCCTGCAAAAAAAATATCTGAAGGAATTTACTTTTGTTATTGGAGTAGCTAGGCTAGTGTTAGGTTCAAACTATGAACTGTCAAACAAAGAAAGTAAAGGCATGTGCTACTATCTAGTCAGCTGCTGTTTATTTACTTCTTAAGCTTGTTCAGCTCTGAAGTCTGAACTGTTGTGTCAGGAAAGTTATTGACAATGGAAACTGTGCTGTTCTTCCAGGTATAACAGATGATGACCTTCGTGAAACAGCATATGAAATTCTTGTTGCTGCTGCTGGTGCTTCAGGGTAGGCTTATGCAATTCTCTGTGCTCAGTTTTTCTTTGTCAACTAGAAGATTTTCTATCTTGCAGGAAAACCATATCACTTACCCTATTTCCATACATACAGGGGACTTATAGTTCCACAGAAAGAAAAGAAGAAAGAGAAGAAAAACAAATTAATGAGGAAACTCGGACGTAGTAAGAGTGAGAGTACTCAATCCCAAAATCAACAGCAATCAGGTTTGGTTGGTTTGCTTGAAACCATGCGAGCGCAACTTGAGGTATACTGTCTTAGCTCTGTGCCTTTGGTGACTGAATAATAATCAAATAAAAGAAGTTCACCTTTGTGTTTCCTGATGTTCATTACTATTAGCTTCACACAACTTAAATTAGACTAGCAAATTTGAATGTTAGCAGCTTATAAGCTTCTTTTGTCGCTTGAAAGTCCATAAACTGTAGCTCTTTGAGTTTAAGGCCATCAATCCCTTCATTATATTTCTAATTTCTGTGCATCCAGGTTTCTTAAAGCTTTTCAGCATGCTAATCTTACATATATTGACCTCCGTATTCCCTGCTGTTTTTGGATAGATAACAGAGTCCATGGATATTAGAACTAGACAAGGATTGCTCAATGCTATGGTAGGCAAAGTTGGAAAACGGATGGACAATCTCTTGATTCCATTGGAACTACTGAGCTGTATCTCAAGAGCTGAGTTTTCAGACATGAAAGCATATCTTCGTTGGCAGAAGAGACAGGTTAGCCATATGATTGTGCCTTAATGATCTTGACCACTACAGTATTTGGGGCCACTCTATCATGACTTAACATTATATGTTTCGTTTGTATCGTTGCTTAGCTAAACATGCTGGAGGAGGGCCTTATAAACCATCCCATTGTTGGATTTGGAGAGTTAGGTCAAAAGATCAATGAGCTATGGAACCTCTTCAGAAAGATAGAAGAATCTGAGGTTTCATTTGGAGCTTCCTACTCAGTGAAAACTCTAGTTGACTTTTATAACAATTATGTAAAACTGTCCACTAAACTGAGGCTTATCCTGATGTTTTACTTGCTAGTCCTTGCCACCATCTGCTGTGGAGGTTCAACGCACAGAATGCCTAAGATCACTGAGAGAAGTTGCTACCTCTCTCTCTGAAAGGCCTGCACGGGGTGATCTTACTGGTGAGGTTTGTCATTGGGCTGATGGCTACCATCTGAATGTGGCGTTGTATGAGAAAATGCTTGGCAGTGTTTTTGACATCTTGGATGAGGGAAAGCTTACAGAGGCCAGTACTTAGAATCATATTTTTTCCTCTGTCTAGTTACACTATCAGTTGCAGGTATTTCTCTAACATCTTTGCTTCAATCTACCAGGAGGTGGAAGAAATCCTGGAGCTCCTAAAATCAACTTGGCGGATACTAGGCATCACAGAGACAATTCATGATACATGTTATGCATGGGTATTATTTAGACAGGTAAAGCTCTAACTAAGCAGTACTATTACTTGAAGTTACCCTTATTGGAATATTTTGTGGTTGCATTATGGATTTATGGCATGCCCTAAGATCTTTGCATTCTGCAACAACCCTATTTGTTTCTGTGACCACTGATATGAGGCCTATTCTGGTATCTAATATTTTTTTAAATAGCCCAAATAAGCCAAAAGCAAGTGAGTTCCTCAAGCATAAACATTTTTTTTAATAAATGATTTCAAGTCTTTTCTGTTCATAATGTCAGACACAGTCATCTGAAAAGGAGTTCAGTGCAAAATCTTAGTTAGCCTTTACCATTTTGTGGAAATGGTGATGCATTTCATAACAGTGTAGTTCCAGTTAAGCATGCTATGAAGTAAGATAATCTATTAGTAATGTTCACTGCCAGTGGATCATTTGCTTCTCTTGATACCAGAGTCCAGAGGTGCTCTTGCATAAAGATAGGTCCTACCCCACTGACAATATGGCCCAAATATACTTGTAAGCCATGTCCCATGGTGTGATATTGACTTTTTTTAGCTTATGAACTAAGTAGCCTTCACAATAGTATGGTACTTAATGTATGTTCTGCAGCACAGTTTGTTTTTACGGGTGAGCAAGGACTCTTGAAAGTTGTGCTTGAGCATTTGAGGAAGATACCTTTGAAGGAACAGCATGGTCCACAGGAAAGATTACACTTGAAAAGTTTGCGTAGTTCTGCTGATGCTGAGGATAGCTATCAAGACTTCACATTTTTCCAGTCTTTCCTATCTCCCATTCAGAAATGGGTGGACAAGAAATTGAATGATTATCACCTACACTTCTCAGAGGTTTGTTTTTCCAACTCCTGGTCTGCCCATGTGCTTCATAACATGCATGTTTAGTGATGTTATGACAAGTATTTCCTTTACTCTTTCAGAGTTAATCTTTTTATTTCATTGGGTTCGTTTAATTTATGAATAAAATAATTGCCATTTCAGTGTAGATCAGTTATATCCCCAGCTATTGGCTTTTTTTTTCTTTTGTTTTTTTTTTGCTAGTTGGTGTGCAATCATATATGCATAACGCAGCCAATCATTGTGGCTGAATACTATTTAGTCATCCATGCATACTATCTTTTTTAGATCCTCATTTCATGTTCTACCAATAATTTCTGTGCCTCATGGTTCTGATTATTCTCTGTTAAGCCTATCATTTTCTTCATTGTTCTTCTTAGGGCATGTTTATGAGCAAGAATTGGAGCCGTAATTTCCTTCTAATCAATTTTCCTCTTTGCATGCTGCTGTTTCTATTCAGACTTCAGCCGTTCAACATTTGGTGTTTACTGAAACTAAGCTCATAGATCACACTGGAGCATAATATCTGGCTTTTGTTGATTATTTTCCCGTATTAATATTTATTTTCATTTACAGGGCCCTAGCATGATGGCTGATGTTTTAACAGCGGCAATGCTTATTAGAAGAATTCTTGGTGAAGAAAATAACAAGGTACTGATACTTCACCTTCATTTTTCATCTATTACACCATTGTTTTAATAAAATAATAGATCATTTATTGGTGGCTTGTGCACCAATGTAGCCAGACATTTCATGAGCAAATGCCACTTCACTTTATACAAATTGAGGGGTGGCTCTCACAAAAAGAATAGAATAAATTCTGTTCTAAATAGTAAATACAGCCCATCTGTAATGTAGAAAGAAATACTTCTTTCTACCATCTTCACATGTAGAAAATTCTGATGTCCCCCTATATTTGTTTTGTACACCAGGGAATGGAGTCACCTGATCAAGATCAGATTGACCGTTACATCACTTGTTCTGTCAAAAGTGCTTTTGTGAAGGTGACTTTCTTAGCGGCTTCTTTTGATAGCAGAGCTCTAATACGCTTTGCCTCCTACATTTTTCACAATTGAGATGGATATAAAATCGCTTACACAATCATATAACCATATATATGTGAAACCTTCAATCTCAATCCATTATTTTGTACATGTACATTGATTTTAAAGTTCCATGATGTTGTATCTGGCCTTGTTCGCTCTTAGGAAATCATCATACCACATTATTATCGACGTTAGCAATTTTCATTGTGGTTGATTGGGACTTGGGGTATTTGATTATTGAAATATCTATTTTATTGGAAATTATGACAGATATTATGGTTTATGTGATTGTATTTCACTATATTGTATGTTTTCTCAATTCCTTTTATCTCTGTTTGGTCAAGATGTTCTTTAGGGGAAAAAAAAGAAACATGCATCCATTGCCCTTTGGGATCTGTGTCATGTTTTTACATTCTAGAAGGCATTTCTGTTTTTAGTAGCATTAACTAAACTGAATTACTCTTTTTTTTACCACTGTCTTCCTCACAAGTCATTGTGAAATGATGTCTTGAATGTAATATTAATAAGCTACGTTCATACAGAATGCATTCAGCACAAAATCGCAGTGCATGGCTTTCCTTTACAATTACATATCAAGAGATAGAAACTATGGGCTCTAAACCTTGTAACTAATTAGCTGTGTCCAAACCTTAAGTTTTTTTTGTTCACTGGATTGGACACTTAATGTGTGCACATGAAGTGGACATCATCATCCATGTCAGGATATTGTAATTGGGAGTTGTCATAGACTTGTCTAGTTCCTTCTGATCTGTTAATATGATATGGAGCAAAGAAACATTTATTTCTTTTTTTTTATTCAGATGGCACATTCAGTAGAGGTTAAAGCAGACACAGCACATGAACATGTTCTAGCATCTCTAGCTGAGGAGACAAAGAAGCTTCTGAAGAAAGATACAACTGTATTTTCACCTATTTTGTCAAAATGGCACCCACAATCTGCAGTTGTTTCTGCTTCACTTCTCCATAAACTTTATGGAAACAAATTGGTAAGCTATGTCAGACACTTTTATCTTAAAGTCTATATATCCATAACTGTGGGATTCTTCATGCTTACATGACATTTGTGCCAGAAACCATTTATTGAGCATGCAGAGCATCTTACGGAGGATGTGGTTTCTGTATTTCCGGCAGCCAGTGATTTGGAGCAGTACATAATGTCTGTTATGGCTTCTGTTGTGGGAGATGATGGTTTGCACAGCATATGCAGACAAAAGATAGCTCCTTATCAGGTTTGCTTAACTGTATCTTCTTCAAGTACAAGCACACACAACAATGCAAAGCGGTAGCCATCCGTTCACTTGATTATTTGCCCTGACATAATATGTTTATCAGTTTGTCAGTATTTGCCATTTTTATCATCCAACACACGATGCTCAGTAATGAACTGATAGTTTATTTTGTGTTACGAGCTCATGTGCTGTTCATTCTAATCCTTGTTTTATCTCAGATTGAAAGTAAATCCGGCACGTTGGTGTTACGCTGGGTAAACGGGCAGCTTGAGAGAATTGAAACTTGGGTTAAAAGAGCTGCTGAACAAGAGGTTACACTTTATATGACTCAAGTTATTTTGTACAAATCTCTTACTCTCTCTGCTTGTTCGATTTATCTATGTCCAATCTCATCTTTCTTACCATGATATGAACAACCCAAAGTTATTACTGGCCTATTCCACATGTTATACGAATGACCTAAAGTATATCTGGAATATTACATTTCAATCCTGTGCTTTTCTGGTAGTGAAGTGAACCAGAATGATTCATGGTATATTGTGAAAGTGATCTATTTTTCATGACATGTCATATTTGAATTGTCAATGATTTGAGGTTTTCATTAACTATTTCAAACATAAATGTCATGTTACATTACTGATATATCCATTTATTTAGAATTTTATTCCATTTTTGTGTGGCTTTTTAAACCGATTTTTTGCTATTCTTGTTTTTTCCCCTTCCATTTCTCAAATCTTGCTATTGTTGCTTACATTGTTTGGACACAGCATTATCTTCTTCATTCTGTCATCTTCTCTATGCCAAGCTTTTTATGCTTAACAGGCTTGGGATCCTATATCCCCTCAACAACGCCATGGGGCTTCTATTGTTGAAGTCTACAGAATCATAGAAGAGGTGCTCCTTTTTGTCCCTCACTCCATCATCTCCTTGAATAAATTTTGCTTACTATTATCTTATGGGATAAAGATTTGTCTTTGTTTTCAAGTAGAACTTTTTATGCCACAACATTTGAAAGATATTTGCATGCCTTAGGGCCTGTTTGGTCTGTTGCCACTTTCAGCTGTACCAAATTTTGGTAAGCCAACAAAATAAAAATATCCCAACAATAACTACCACAACAATTGGTAATTTTGGAAGCTTCCACTCTTAAATCTTTACCTAAATTTGGTAAAGGTTCAAACCAAGAGTATCCACCAACACTACCAAAATTTGGAAACGCCAAAATGTGCCAAAATTTGTAATTACCAAATTTGGTAGTGTTTGTTTGAGCCACAACCCAAGGAGGCCCTAGTTTTCTTTAGATTTTATTTTTTCTTGGTAATTGAATATCTTATGGACTGATTTCCATCTGTCTCTAAAGAGCAACCATTTACCCCTTGCAAACTATTGCAGACTGCAGATCAATTTTTTGGATTCAAGGTCCCCATGCAAACGGGAGAATTAAATAACCTCTGCCGTGGTTTTGACAAGGCATTTCAAGTCTATACGCAACTTGTTACTGAACCGATAGGTTTGCATGACACCCTTTTTCTCTGAAATACTTCCTGTCATCATTTTTTTTCCTTTCTTCCTTGTCTGAGTGATTTCGAAGGCTTTTACAAGAGTACATGGCAAATAATCGATGCTGTATATGGTGCATCGTTTCCAAGATATGTAATTTCAAAGTCATTACTGTGGATGTGGACAGAATAACTTTTATGTAATTGTTGGCTTTGTTTGCTTGCAGTTGATAGAGAAGATCTAATTCCGCCCGTCCCTGTTCTTACTCGGTATAAAAAGGAGCTTGGAATCAAGGCTTTTGTAAAAAAGGAAATCCACGAAGTTAGAACAGTTGATGAGAGGAAAGCAAGTGAAATAATACAACTTACTATGCCAAAGCTTTGTGTACGGCTTAACAGCCTATATGTGAGTTTTTTTTACAACAAATCACTGCTATGTGGTTTTGTTGCTTTGACTAGAATGACTTGTCAAGTTCCTGAGCAATTTCTGTGAGACTTAAAATGAGCAATCTTCTTTACATGCCAATCTTGATAGAAGTTTTAATTTTGAAACTATTGACATTTGGGGAGCAGTATGAATCTCGTTAAAATTCTTTTCCAGACTTCAAATGTGAGTTGATAATTATGCTGCTATGTGTACATTCATCTTCACTATTCCACCTTGGCTCCCTTTGAATTTAGCTATTACTAGTTTCTTTTCATGATCTACATCAGTCTTCTTGTGGCATCTTTTTGGCTTTTCTCTTCCCTTTGAATTGTGTCCATTTTCATTACCACCAGAGTATTTGAACCAGAAGCATTTTTTATGCAAACAGTATGGTATCAGCCAGCTAAGCAAGCTGGAGGACAGCATAAGTGAGCGGTGGGCTAGGAGGAAAAGTGAGAGCATTAACATCAGTACGTATGCTGTTATGGTTTTCTTTAGAGAAACTGTTTTAGTAGCCAATTTATCTGTTGAATATTATGATAAGTTTACAAATTAATCTGTTTGATCTACTTCTTATAGGTCAAACTAAACCTGTTATATTAAAAATATTTGAACTTTGTCAGGACGATCAATGAGCGAAAAATCAAAGAGTGCTGTCTCGAGTCAGAAGAATCAATTTGATGGCAGCAGAAAGGAAATCAATGCCGCAATTGATCGGATATGTGAGTTTACAGGTTAGAAAATATACATGCCCTAGTGCTTTCTTGGAAGCTGATAGATATTTATTAACATGTTAACCTTTTCTTTTTTAGGGCTAAAGGTTATCTTCTGGGACCTGCAGCGGCCATTTATTGACAATTTGTATAAAAACAATGTTTCTCAAGCTCGACTTGATGCTATTATGGAAGTGCTTGATACGGTATGCTCATGAGTTGTGCAATCTTCAGGAACATCAAATTGGAAAAATCAAAACCCTATGATCTGACAGCTAGCATGAAACCTACCATTTATCTATGCACTAATGCTGGTTAGCTACTTAGCTGGCCAACTTTTCACGGAACACACATTACCTGCATTTCATTTTATGGGCACTATTATGTGAATACACTCCAAGCATACCCAAATCCATGCCATGCATATTGTTTTGTTTCCTCAAAAAACATGGATAAGTTAATTATCTGTGGCCAAAGTGCTAACCGTTTGCTGTATCTCACAAAAATAAACAATCAATCTTGTATCTCTGGTTATTAGTGTTTTTTGGTAAACGTATATATTGTCATGTGGTCTGTAAGATTCGCTTAAACTAATGGAGATGTTTGATGCTCTACACCTCAATATTTAGGTGCTTAATCAGCTTTGCAATGTCATTGTGGAGCAACTACGGGATCGTGTGGTTACAGGGCTTCTACAAGCATCTCTGGTGACCTTTCTGGCTATTAAATTCTGTAGGGTTGTTGTGACAGCTTGTGAATTATTATGTTTTCTTAAAATTACCTTGCCTAGCAGGATGGCCTACTCCGTGTGATACTAGATGGAGGTCCTACGAGGGTCTTCTCTCCAAGTGATGCCACTCTTTTGGAAGAAGATCTTGAAATTCTGAAGGTATGTCATTATCTAAAGTACAACTTGGCTGTGTTTTTCTTTTTGCTTTATAAGGAACATGTTGTGTTACCTGAATGTTGTTTGTTTTGTGCTTATTATACCTCTGGAGCATTTAATTTTGCCTTCTGGATGGCCAGACAAAACTGCTGTCTTGATGTAAATTTTCATTTGGTGTAGGAATTTTTTATATCTGGTGGAGATGGCCTGCCTCGTGGAACCGTTGAGAATTTGGTCTCACATGTTCGCCCTGTAATAAATCTGATCAAGCAAGAGGTAAGTTTGAATTTAACTTCTCATTCAACTCTGGGAAACTAGTGAACAGAACCTAGAGTGTGAAACTCCAGATCGTGGAGGTAACATAATGGTGTAGCTACAATGGTTAGGTCTAGTAGTCGTTGTGGAACAAACATCTATCTATTATATTATAAAGATAGCTTGAAAAAAGCACCACATTTGTTTTAAGGCTAAAATTCTCATATTAATTAGAGAAAAAAGGAAAGATTTTGTACGATCGTAGTGGGTCCAAATTTTAGTGGTGTAGATTAATCTATATAGTTATACAAAATATAATTGTATCTATAAAAAGGAAGATAAGAGTTATATATTAAATCTACTAAGTTAGCTTCATGTCAACTCAAAAGATTTAATTATGGTGCCATTCCTTTCATTTTGGTAAAAAAGTAGAATTTTCACCGTTTGGATTATAGACACCTATTTAACTTGTTCTTTTAGATGGAACATCTCTGTTCCATTAGCTAGTTATCTCTAAGTCGTTGGTCACAACAAACAAAACCAATTCAGGTAGCTGATCCGCCCAGATCTTCTAGCTCCTGATTACAATCCATAGCTGCAAGTAAACGTGCCACATTGTTACATGCCCTTTGCGCTAGCACAGAAATTAGTCTCAAAATCAATATAATTTAGCCATAGAAAATTCTTATTTCTCAAAACAAGACTCCACTGGGTGCCAAGTCATGATCATCATCTGTAACGGTTTGCTTCTGCATGTTTTTTTTGTCAGAGCCGTGTGCTCATTGATGACCTCCGAGAAGTTACTCAGGGTGCTAAAAGTAAGTTTGGAACCGATTCCAAAACCCTGCTTCGGGTTCTTTGCCACAGAAATGATTCAGAGGCATCACACTATGTGAAGAAGCAATTCAAGATACCCAGCTCAGCTCCTGCCTTCTGATTTGCAAAACC
Organism: Oryza coarctata; assembly: GCA_030770085.1. Taxonomy (NCBI): domain Eukaryota; kingdom Viridiplantae; phylum Streptophyta; class Magnoliopsida; order Poales; family Poaceae; genus Oryza; species Oryza coarctata. Next base: position 13,651,448 of record CM061479.1, on the reverse strand, counting down.
AGCTCAGCTCCTGCCTCCTGATTTGCAAAACCAAGTGAAGGATACTGTATAGCTTCCCAGTATCCGCTTCCCTGCTCGTAAGTTCATGTAGCATTTGCGTATTATTAATAGTAGTAGCTAGGACGCCCGCTGATGGCAGTACAACACTTCTATACTAGTTCTGGTTCTGGTGCATTGGTCTGATTACTTGGTTGCTTTAGGCTTTAGACCTTTGAAGGTTTAGAATTTTTTTTGGTTTCATTTGGTCCTTTTGTGGTCTGTGATTATGTGAAACCAGAAATGTTGGGAAACAGAACGAATGTTTGACAAATCTGTTTACTCGTTTTTGTGATGTTTCTGCGTTGAGATGACGAGGACCATGAGCGTGGTTTGGGTTGCTGCCGTTTGCTATTGGTTTCGCATCTAAATCAACTATTGAAGGTTGTGTCCCTCCATTTGTCCAAAGTAAACAGAAGGAACCGAAGGAGAGTGTAAGTTAAGTAGCCGACACCTAAATGCTGTCTACAACAGAGGGGTTGTTGGCACGTTCCAAGTTGCAACATCACCCATCTGTCAGCAATGAACGCTACGCCGTACGTGGGAATAGATCGCACGTCGCCCATTGCAAGTTGTTACCTGCATAGTACTGAGGTAGCAACGAAAAACACATCATGATGGCTACCACATCATAAGACCTCCCTTGAAAGTGGAAAAACCTGGAGGAATTTTGTGGTTATTCCTATGAAATTCTTATGTTTCAAAGGGCTGGAGCCCTGATAATCGCATTATTAAAATTCGGCGCCGCTTCAAATTCATAAGACAGATGTACTCTGGAGTGTAGAGACATCCATCTCATGTAAAACATCTTCATTTCGGGCAGATTTTGCTGAGAAACTCCGAAATGTTTCTGTCGGAGCTGCCACCTTCGCTCATGGCGCTCTTAGCCTTCACGCTCCAGCTCGCGGCGTTCTTCCTGTACTCCTTGCTCCTCTCCCCTTCCATCACCTCCCTCACGCACCTCTCCACCTCCTCCTTCCTCACCACCCCTTCGCCGTCCGGCCGCGCCCGCACGCCGACGCGCCACACGTCCTCGATGTACTTGGCGTTGGTCGGCTGGTCAGACCACTGCGGCACCGCCACCATCGGCACGCTGGCGCTCAGCGCCTCCACCGTCGAGTTCCACCCGCAGTGCGTCACGAAGCACCCGACGGCCGGGTGCGCCAGCACCTCCAGCTGCGGACTCCACGTCACCACTAGGTTCCTCCTCCCTTCCGCCCTGCCGCCGGCGGCGAAGTCCTCGGGAATCTTGTGCGTCTCCGACGACCTGACCACCCAGAGGAAGAACTTGCCGCTGTTGCACAGCCCGTCGGCCAGCTCGGCCATCTGCGCCGTGCCGGACGTGGCGAGGCTGCCGAAGGAGACGTACACGACGGAGTTCGCCGGCCTCTCGTCGAGCCACGCCTTGCTCTCCGCCGTCATCGGCGTGTGGACGTTGAACCCGTACGACACGTCGTCCGGCAGCCGGTTGTCCAGGTACACCGACGGCACTGTCGGCCCCACCGTCTTCGCGCCCCACGTCGCCGCCATGTACTCCGCTTCCTGTCAAGTTAATCTCACACTGGCTTAGCTTAGCTACTTAACTCTTAGCTTAGCTAGCTTAAGATCGTATTAGAAGTGTAATCGAGTAGGTGTTAAGCTTAAAAATGTCACCTTTGGCTGCAGCTCGTGGAAGGAGTTGACGAGGACATGGTCTGCCACCTCGAGGCCCTGGCACTGCTGCAGCAACAGATCGAGGTAAGCGGAGCGGCCGATCACCGGCGAGGTGAGGAACGAGGGGAACTCTGCCGGCTCGAGCTCCACCGGTATACCGGGCAGCACCGGCGCCGGCGCCGTCATGGGCAGAGGCAGCTCCACCCTGCCGGCCCACGCGTGGGCGTACGCCACGTTCACCACGCACGCCTGCGTGAAGAACGCCGCGCACGCCGCAACGCCGTGGCGCCGCGCCACGCGGGGCGCCCACGGCAGGAACGCGTCGTAGACGATGGCGTGCACCAGCCGGCCCTCGCCGAACTCGCCGCGGAGGAGCTCGTTCAGCGTGGCCGAGCCCACCGACTCGAGGCGGGACAGGTAGGCCCCCTCGTCGCCGAGCTCGTCGTAGCCGCGGGCGTCGCAGCCGTCGGAGTAGGCGGCGACGCGGACGGCGGCGTCGCCGGGGGACGGCGTGCGGAAGGAGGAGCTGAGCACGGAACGCGTCACGGCGAGGGTGCACCGGACGCCGCGGCGGGCGGCCAGCCGCTTGCCGAACTGGAGCATCGGGTTGACGTGGCCTTGCGCCGGGTACGAGAGGAGCAGCACGTGGACGCTGCCATCCGAATCTGCCATTGATGTGCTTAGTTAGCTGGTGTTTGGTGTGCGCTTATCACAACTTGTGGCTTGCACTGGTGCACTTTCGTACTGCATTTATAGAAACCGAAGAGGTTATTAGTCAATTAATCTACTCCCTACATAGCCAGCGACACTTATATTTGGAACGGAGGTATCTACTTAAGTTTATCTCTAATGCAACTTCTTTCTTCTTTCATGTCATTTATCTATTTATCTATCATACATATTGTTTCTATTCTTTAACTATATATATCATCATATTTATTTCTAATATTTTTAACACATTATCTTGATTATTTATACACTTTAATCTCTTATAAAGTACGTTATTTTAACATTTTAGTATTGGATGATATATGAACAATTTAAATTATCAAATCGTTTAGCAACAAAGTAAATCCAATTTACACCTTGTGTTTATTTATATTATATAAATTTCTCGTAATAATGTGTGGGTTTTCTCTAGTTACTAATGAGTAATAGGGATTCAAAATGCGATGTACAATGACTTAGTTTACTCGATAACCGTGGTAACTGATAAAATTAAATCCAATAAAATTTAGATGGATTTTACTAAATTCTGAATCTTACTTTGATTTTTATTATGAACTTGGAGAATGGTTTCTAAACATGGATGGGCTCGATAAGACTGATAACCAGGATGACCGAGTGGTTATCGCATTTTGAAACCCTTGCAGATGATAGATGGATGATGAGTAGTACTAGGGTTCTATAAAGAAATTTGATTGTCAGTGGTACTAGGGTTCTATTAACAAATTTGATTATGAATGCCAATTGGGAAATAACTAATTAAGTAGACCAGCAACAAGGAGACCAAATTTTTAAAGGGAAGCAAAAGATTTTGGTTGAGCATCAATCTCAAGAAGGGTAATTTATTAGACTATATTTGATAGCGTTATCACGTTAGCCCTAATATATAATCTCCCAGATATTATTTCTGTAAGTCAATGGTTGAGATATGGTAGGATTATGCCAACACATCGTAATCCCTTTGATTCAATCAATTACCACGTGGTTATTTCACTCATATGGTATCAGAAAGATTCATCCCTGCAACTTAATCCTAGCCGCCACCCATCTTCATCACTTATCACCATGGCCGGCGTTGACGCCACTGCCATTGATGAGGCAGCCTGCCTCGCCCTTGCCGATCCTTCCCTTGCCTACGCCAATGCCATTGCCTAAGCTGTGGCCATCCTTAACATCAATGTGTTGGTGCCGATTACCCTCGACCTCTCCTCATCCAACTATAGCAAGTTGTGAGAACTCATTAATACACTCAGCAAGCACCATCTCCACTAAGTTGTTGGAAGTTATCTTAACTCCCCAGCCCTTTGCTTGTCTGGTCTGAATTGGCCTCGAGCAGCAATTCGTCAGGAACAAGGGGACTCATGCCTTCTATCTCAACGCCGAGTTTCGCATGATCTTTTGTTTGGTGTGTGGTTATTATTACTTGTATGTATCTTGCACTGGTGCACTGCAGTATTGCATTAATCGGATCAGGAGCAAAAAACTGGATAGGTTGTCACTTGTCAATCGGCTGATCTACTGATGATAGATGGTGGTAAGTAGCAGTAGTGTTCTGGAAGAAAAAAAAATCGTATGACTGGCATCTGAGAATTATTAAGTAGATCGGCAAGAAGACCAAAATTTAACAAGGGGTCATAGATCTTGGTTGAGCATCAATCTCAAGACGAGTAAAATTGTGTGCGCCGTTGTTCTTTGCGCATCATTCAAGGAAGGTTAATGCGTGAATAGCGCGCAGCATGCACAGATCACAACTGAAGAGCGCTCTTCTCCGGTCAAAATAAATAAAAACCGAGGCAAATCGTTTCTGTCGACTGGAATGCGATTCCCGTTGATGTCAACGTGGCCCGGTAGAGGATTCCCGCGTCATGATGGGCTAGAACAAAAATTCTCATGGACGTGCCGTGGGCCGCGTTGGAAAACCCCCTTCTGAAAATTGATTTTTTTTCTCCTTGTCCGCTGGATGTACGCTGAGATTCGTGCTGACTGTTGAATCGCGTCAAGATTTGCGTTAGACGGAGGAAGAAAAAATGTTGCGCACGCAGGGAGTTATGTTTATATATTATAATTACACGAATAATTACACTATAATTTATTGTAGTTATGTTTAATAGATTTTTAGATGACTAAATATTAGACAGGCAGCTACTAAGAAAAAAAAAGGAGACGATTCTTACTGCATCTGAAAACATAATAGCGAAATCATTAACATCATACTGGACGGCCCTGTCTGCTTCAATCATTTAGATTTTCAGTCCAATTTTATTGAGGAGCTCGACGATGTTTTTGTCGGAGATGCCACCTTCGCTAATGGCGCTCCTCGCCTTCTCACTCCAGCTAGCGGCGTTCGTGCTGTACTACTCGGCCATTTCACCCTCCATCACCCCTCCACCTCCTCCTTCCTCACCACCGCACCGGCGTGGTCGTCGTCCGGCCGCACAAGCGCGCCGACGCGCCACACGTCCTCGACGTAATTGTCGTTGGTCGGCTGGTCCGACCACTGCGGCATCGCCACCATCGGCACGCCGGCGCTCAGCCCCTCCACCGTCGAGTTCCACCCGCAGTGCGTCAAGATGCACCCGACGGCCGGGTGCGCCAGCACCTCCAGCTGTTGGCACCACGGCACGAGGAGGCCCGTCTCCACCGTCTTGCCGGCGAAGCCCTCCGGTACCTTGGACGTCTCCGACGCCCTCAACACCCAGAGGAAGGCCTTTCCGCTGTCGCAGAGGCCGGCGGCTAGATCGGCCATCTGCTCCGGGCTGGGTCTCGCGAGGCTACCCAAGGAGACGTACACGACGGAGCGCGCTGGCTTCGCGTCCAGCCAGGCTTTCGTGTTCGTCTCCGGCGTGAAGAGTTCGAAGCCGTACGACGTGTCGTCCGGGAGGCGGCTGTCGAGGTACGCCGACGGCACGGTCGGCCCCACCGTCTTGGCTCCGCACACCGACGCCATCCGCTCCACTTCCTACCAACACGACAACGTTATCATGTACTCATCAAGTTTTTTTTTCCGCCATTTTTGTAAGCCCGGTAGCTTACGTACCAGAGGCAGCAGCTCGTAGAAGGAGTTGACGAAGACGTGGTCGGCCATGTCCAGTCCATGGAACTGGTTCATCAAGAGGTCGAGGTACACCGGGCAGTAGTACCTTTCCGGCATGAACGTCGGCAAGTCGGCCGGCCCGAGGACGACCGAGAGACCGGGCAGGTGCACCGGCTCCCCGTTGCCGCGGCGACCGGGAGCCTGATCAGGCCGGCCCGCGCGTGCTCGTACGCGACTTTTACCGCGCACGCCATCGTGAAGAAGCACGCGCTCGCCGCGGCGTGGCGCGCCGCCACGCGCGGCGCCCAGTTGAGGAACGAGTCGTACACCAGCGCGCGAACCGGCCGGCCCTGCTCCGCCTCGGAGCGGAGGAGCCGATCCACGGTGACCGACCCATGCGTCTCCATCCGGGTCAGGTAGTTCCTGGCGTCGCGGGCCTCGAAGAAGCCGCCGGCGTCTCAGCCGTTCGATATGGCGGCGACGTGGATTTCGCCCGTGGACGGTTCGCCCTGGCTGAGCACGAACCGGGCCACGGCGAGGGTGCACCGGACTCCGCGGCGGGCTGCCAGGCGCTTGCCGAACTGGAGGGTCGGGTTGATGTGGCCTTGGGTCGGGTACGGGAGCAAGACGACGTGGATGCCGCCGTGGTATGAATCTGCCATGGCTGCTAGCTACTACCTCTGCTGCTTTCTGAACTACGATACTAGTAGACTGCACGAACTGCCCTGCCTGGTTGGGATGGCTGTGCAGTGAGCACAGCCACACAATGCTTGGATCATCTCGAGCTTCTTGTCTGAATGCGGCTGGAGAAAGACGAGAAGTACGCCACCTGCTTTGTCACTGTCATTGCTGCCGTGTGCATGGCCATTTTGCGTAACTGCAGTCTGCAGACGTGTTCCACCTCTCCCGGTGCCACATTGTGGCGGTAAATCCGATGAAAATTTTGACCTGCTATCGTGTTTATAGTGCTGCTGCTAGTGTCTCGCTGTCAAAGGCGGCGGCGATGGCATCGGCCGCCGGAGTCGGACGAGGCGACTAAGAGGGGAAACGGTGTCTTCTGGTGGGCGTTGGCGTGTGGCAGAGTTGCGCTACTCTGAAGTGACCACACACACACCGAATGCCTATGCCCTACCTCTTCCTCGTGGTGGATTCAGGGGACAAAATCGGTGGGCAATTTTGCCGAATTCGCAGAGAATGAATCACGGAAGCTTATGAAATGGAGACTGCAAGATAATATCATTTGATGGAGAACTTGTTGGACAGCGACACAACATAGTTGATTGATCATCAAGATGCTTCACTAGTTGCCACACAATATTATTTGACACCGAAAGAGAGAGACTAGAGCGACACAGACGACTGTTATTGGCTTATTGCAACTGAAAACATGATCCTGGAACAATTAACCAAGAAAACCATGATACTGGCCCAGTCCACTGGGCCGTTTGCCTCTCAATTACGGAGTACCAATCAGGAATCATCAGAATCAGCAAAACTGGTTTTGAGTTTCTTTTAGATTCAAGATCGCTTTGGATTATACGATATGTACCAGAGCCAAACAGGCTATTATTCAAAATCGCATGAACTGTTCCAAAATCAGGCTATGGATGCAAACTACACCATTGCTATTGATCGGTTGCCTGATTTCTCCCGAAACGTCAGTCGATTCTTTGAATCGTCCGATGGCCCTATGATTCGTGCACACCAATTGTCTCGTCTGCATATATAATGGTCTCCATTTATTCAGCCCGTTAACCCATTGGAAAAGTTTTTTACGCGCTTACCACATAGACGAGTTCACCTTCTCTCACAGCCTCGCTAAGGACAGAAAATCCTATCTTATCCCTATTGACCCATTTTCCGTTAGTAGATAGCAAATTACGGTATTTTTGTTTATTTCTATTGAATGTGGGCGAAAATAACATTTTTGTCCTATGATGGGCCAAATGACTGCATTCGGGTGGTGGTTATGTGAGAGTTTTCAGTCCATGACTTCAGGTGAAATTTTACCCACTACATCACTTCAAAGAAATGTTCTTTAGGTGGCAGCAGGGGATCAGCAAAGTGCACATGACAGCTTAGGCTTGTGGTTCAAAAAAACTAGGCATTTTTCCATGTTACCATATTATCTTGTAATTTTATAGGGGCAGTTATATAACCCCAAAACTATAAAAGCCAAGTAAAACCCAGATCAGATTACATTGAAGTGAATATTACAATAGTGAATCTTTTATACTAGCTTGAATTCACTCAACACGGATAGGTAGGAGAAATCTATTCCGCCACCTATCCTCACTTTCTATTTCATGACCTAAGGTCACAACAACTGCACCGTTTCTCAAAATGTAAGTCTTTAGGAGGTGAATTCGTAAGGTAAATGCACCTAAGAACGTAGAGAATAAAAACAATCCTAGTAAAATATGGTGACACGTTACAACAATCTAGACAAGCTGCTAATCCAAGTAGGAGAATAGACATGACCGGACAAGAGAACAAAGTAACACATCACATGCAAACGGTGAAGAAAATGCAACCACAGAGATAGCCATGGAAGTAGCACGAGGTATTATTCCTATGAGTGAAGTGGAGCTGGCCGAAATGGTATAAGCACAAAAATCATATGTCTTTATTGAGAAGCTCTTAAGAGATGAGTTTCTTAACCCTTTGCCTTACTAAGTAGTCACAAGGACCAATTTGGTTCTCACTTCATCGGTTATCTCTTTTCTTTATAGAGGTGAGGTTCACCCTTACAAACTTGTTCGAAACAATCCACAGCTTGAGAAAACTCATAGACGACACCTAACTATCTAGGAGGTCACTCTCTAAGAGTAAGCTCCAAATAGTGACCCATACCGATCCTTAAGTACTTAAGATCCTCCTAGTTCTTCTAATAAGAAAAATTACTCCAACCACTCAAGAACTTCACTTAAATCCCCATGAAAACTCAATAACTTGATAGAAGAGGTGTATAGAGCTCTAAAAGAAGCTAGGAGATAGGAAAACGAAAGTGAAAAGGCCAAAACGGCTCTAGGAGGGAAATGGGGTATTTATATCTACTCTCCTACATTACTTAGTTATTACTCACAGATTTAAACACCCAAAAGTTTCGACCTCTATCCTTAGAATCTTCGACCCAATACTTAGCCGTTGACAGACAGTAGTGGACCAAAACCTCTGATCTCTAAGACTGGAACCTCTGACCCACAGGCAGAAGCAAACTCATAGTAGTATAAGTGTTATGCAAATATGTATCTCAAATAAGAAATTGATCTTTGAGCACAAGAGTAGACTTAGAGCACCACTGTCTGCAACCCCTCTTAATAGTATGGTTTTCCTATACTAAAAAAAATTCAAAAAAAATTAAAATAAACTATGAGTCTTCTCATCATAGCTCAATCATGAATTTATTGGAGTTATCATACTCACACTTAGTTTTATAGGAACTAATTTCTACATGTACCTAAATAAACATGTTACTCCTTTAACCGTTTTATCATTCATCATCTAGAAGCGACTTAGGAGACTAGATGCATTTGTAATCTCTCCTTTTTGGTGCTTAATGACAATACGGTTATGAATTAAATTTTAAATAAGAAAAGATGAGTTGAGCTCCTTCTTGATGTATGCATAGGGTGATATGAGTGAAGCATATATGCATATGTAAGAGAGAGTGCATAGTAAGCTTAATTCAACATTTTTTATGCATGGGTTGCATTGTATGGTATAGAGATATAGAAAACATTGTATATGACATGATAAACACACATAAAGAAAAAAAAATCACACCACATAAGCAATCAATGATATATGGACTTAGATAAACTAAAACTAAGCTAAAAAAACTAACAGTCATTACATCCTAGCTCACACAAATTAACCACTTGTATACAGGAGATTACATAAGTTTTCAAGATAGAAAGGATAGAAAGGCCGGTCTGGTCGGAACTTCTAACCAAAACAGATTGATAGAGGTGATGAAAAAGAAATTAGGACATCTACTCGAATTGCTCGCCTTGGCATTTGATTCAATTGCTTCGATGTATTTATCTTCAAGTGATGAAGAAGACACCGTGCGCTTTCGAGAGCCACCTAGCCGGCAATGCATGAAAACTCTAGCAGGCATATCCCGCCAAAGTGTTGTGAGGATGCAGTTGCATCAAATTCCATTTTGCAGCTGGACATAGGCATCATCTTGGTGGAGGTATAAGTCCCAACAACTTTAATGGTGGTATTTTTGTCCTCGGCGAGAGAAGAAACTACATATAAAAGAAGCACAAATCGATGAGAAAAGCAAAAGCAAGCTAATCAACAAGATGAAATAAAAAAACCAAAATACCCTTACCCACAACATTTTCTTCAATTTGAAAGGAGGAGGAATGTGGAATTCGGAGTTGATGGGCAGAGCACTGACAACTATACTCCAGCCAATAGCTAACTGCCAAATCCCAAGTATAGCAAACTCTTCTATAAGATCTCAAACATTATAGCACGAGACAAGTTTGGTAATTCGGGGTTACAGTTGTAGGTATTCACCTAACATTTTGACTCGTGGCCCTGGAGTGAAGTTGGAAACATAACCCGAAAAGCTAAGAGCCTTGTACTCATCTAAATTGATGTGAGCTTTGCTCTTATGGTAGAACCATCGAGACTAAGAATATTGTCCCCATTTAGCTTGAATAGCAAGGATTGGCTATCATCCCACGTGGTTGTGCCTGGTCACGAAGTTCATCCCACTAAAATAGGGATTCTATTGGGTATAGTACCAAATACTATTGCAGTAGGCAAAATCTTGCCTACTTGGAACTCCACCGTAGCTTAGGATCATCCATTCAAAAACACCAAGACGAATGATGGCGCTTGGGGCAAGTTGAGACATTTCAACCTTGTACAACTCTAGAACCTCTAAGATAAGTCAACAGCATAGGAACCTGAGGCTAGCATCCAAGTACGCTTGGAACACAACCGTATATCTAGAATGGGTAGTCAGCGGTTGAGCTTCTCCTTTCGGGATGAGAACATCGTTTTGAATCGCAATCTGTCTTTTAGAAACCATACTAGCAATAATGGATGATTTAGCTGAAACAAATTATCACCCTCACTTGTGAGGGGTTTGTTGGTATAGGATATCCTACCTTGCCCCTATTTGACCCATATTCCATAAGCAGATAACATGTTTCTATTGAGGGCAGGAGAAATGGCATTTTTGTTGTGGTTACATTTTTGTGGCCTCAAATTGGATTTGGTCAATGGTTTTAATCCATGGGTAGAAAGTGGTTTGCACTAGGCCACCATTCAACTAGCCTTATGGGCTAACTATTTTATCGTTTTGTATAAGCACGCTATCTAAATCGTTAAATGATACGTTTTTATAAAAAAAATATAGAGAGAAGATTCTTTAAAATAAAATTTATTTATTTATTAAATTTATAATAATTAATACTTGATTAGTTAATTTATAGATGTGTGGACTCATTCCGGCGGCGAAGGAGGCAAAGGCGGCGCTGTCATAAGAGCATTGCTTCATGTGCGCGAGCCGGAGCCGGAGCCAAAGCTCGATCCCATGCTCATCGACAGGCTGCGGCGAAAATGGAGATTAGCCTCGTGCTGACACTCGGGCTCTACGTGGTAACCAGCCGTCATGGTCGATGCAAATAGCAGTGCCGGCACCGGGAACACCAGGCTCATTCAGGGATGAACCGCCATACCGATTGCATCCATGAGGGGGAGAACGAAGCAGATTGCATCTGATTGCCGCACACTCTGATTGCATCTACGACCACGAAGGGGAAAAGCAAGCAGGTCGCCGACACTCTCGCCGCAGATGCCGTACCATTAGCGCCGAAACCATTAGCAGGCCTGCCTACTCATGCTTTTGTGTTCACGACGTGGGAGGGGATTCTAGAGAGGGGGTGGACGGGTGACCAATGCATGGATTTTTTGTTTTGTTGGATCCGCGATTAGCAGGCACAACGACTTGTTGTTTTGGGGACTAGTGAGTGAGCTCATATTGTTTTTGATTGTTTTGTTCATTCTTCCACAACATTATCAGTCATAGATCAAACTATTAGACCATTTAATGGAGACTGAAAGATAATAATATTTGACTGAGAATGTGTTGGACAATGACACAATATATTTGCCTGGTTATCAGAACACTTCACTATATGCCACAAAATATCTGACACCAAAAAGAAAGACTAGAGCGACAGAAGAGGACTATTATTGCATCTGAAAACATAATTGTGAAAGCATTGAAAAAAAAAACTTGATATGGACGGCTCTGTCTGCCTCAATCATTTAAATCTTCCGTCCAATTTTAGTGAGGAACTCGACGATGTTCTTGTCCGAACTGCCACCTTCGCTCATGGCTTTTCTGGCCTTCTCCTTCCAATCCGCAGCGTTCTTCGTGTACTCCTCGCTCCTCTCCCCTTCCATCACCTCCCTCACGCACCTCTCCAACTCTTCCTTCCTCACCACCCCTTCGCCGTCCGGCCGCACCCGCACGCCGACGCGCCACACGTCCTCGATGTACTTGGCGTTCACCGTCTGGTCCGACCACTGCGGCATCGCCACCATCGGCACGCCGGCGCTCAGCCCCTCCGTCGTCGAGTTCCACCCGCAGTGTGTCACGAAGCACCCGACGACCGGGTGCGCCAGCACCTCCAGCTGCGGGCACCACGTCACGATGAGGCCCCTCTCCGCTGCGGCTGCCTTGCCGGCGAAGCCCTCTGGGATCTTGGATGTCTCCGATGCCCTGACCACCCAGAGGAAAGGCTTGCCGGTGTTGTACAGGCCCTCCGCCACCTCGGCCATCTGTGCAGGGCTCGGCTCCACGACGCTGCCGAAGGAGACGTACGCCACGGAGCGCGCCGTCCTCGCGTCCAGCCAGGCTTTCGTCTCCGTCGCCGGCGCGAAGAGGTGGAAGCCGTACGACGTGTCGTCCGGGAGGCGGTTGTCGAGGTACACCGACGGCACGGTCGGCCCCACTGTCTTGGCTCGCCACGACGACGCCATGTACTCCGCTTCCTACCAACACGACAGCTCTCGTAACCACATTTATTTCCTGAGGATTGCACACCATGGACAGATTTATGGTGAGCTCAGTACCTGTGGCTGTAGCTCGTAGGAGGAGTTGACGAGGACATGGTCGACCATGTCCAGGTCCTTGAACTGGTTCACCACTACTTCGAGATACGCCGGGCAGTCCTTCGTATCGATCATGAACGTCGGCAGCTCGTCCAGCCTGAGGCCGACAGGCAGACCGGGCAGCTGCAGTGGCTCCCCGCCGGCGGCTAGCGGCAGCTTGATCCGGCCGGCGAACAAGTGCTCATACGCCACGTTCACCGCGCACGCCTGCGTGAAGAAGGACGCGCTCGCCGCGCCGTGGAGCGCTGCCACGCGCGGCGCCCAGTTCAGGAAGGAGTCGTACACCACCGCGTGCACCGGTCGGCCGCGCTCCGCCTCGGAGCGGAGGAGGTGATCGACGGTGTCCGACCCGTGCGACTCCAGCCTGGCCAGGTAGTCGTCGACGTTGCGGGCCTCGCGGAAGCCGCTGGCGTCGCAGCCGTCGGAGTAGTCGGCGACGTGGACAGCGCCCGTGGACGGCTCCCCCTGGGCGAGGACGAACCGTGTCACGGCGAGGGTGCACCGGACGCCGCGGTGGCCGGCGAGACGCTTGCCGAACTGGAGGATCGGGTTGATGTGGCCTTGGCTCGGGTACGGGAGCAAGAAGACGTGGATGACACCGTGCTCTGAGCCCGCCATGGCTGCCACTAGCTGATCTGGCTCTGCTGCTTTGTGAGCTGTGATAGACTGCACGCACCGGCCATCTTGGACGGTTTTTATACTGTGCTTGAGTGATTATGTTAGTGATCGAGCTTGTGATTTGCTACCAAAATTTTCAGTTTTAAATTGTGGTAAAAAATGCAGTTCACAAATTTAATTTGGCCACACCAACATTGTTGTCATGGTCCTCTAGCTGATTTATTTCCTGATTGATTTTGACTCGTACTCTACATAGCTAGTGGGTGGTTAAGTAAGAAATAAGGCTTGAGCAATGCCATGAAGGCCCATGATCACCTTCAAATTATAATTTTGTGCCGCCGTGATTTATCATCCTTTCTGGGTCTTTAAATCTTGTTTTACTCGGTCGACCATGCATTCCATGGTATATGTACATAAGAGCGACTATATGGACACTTGTAACACTTTATTTTGTAGCACTCACGACAAATAAGTAGCTTAGGAGAAACTTCGAGTATGGAGAGTATATCTATACTATCTACCTATACTTATATTGGCATATTTTAAGAGTTCTCATGCTAACTTAAAAAAAATCTAGCCATGGATCAAATTGATCATATTGTCATATGACCATATATCTATATTTAACATCCTCAGCCAAATTAAAAGCTCATCTATTCTGCATGTTGTGGAATTGAAACTTCAAATTAAATACAACTTAATTTTACTTATCAAAACATAGAAGAGCTACAACCAACGCTCCAAACCGAGTACAACTTAATATTAATTAATTACAAATTTTAGATTTATTAAACCATGAATCAATCACTTTTAACATTTTTCAAATCAATAACAATAGCTATAGAACGCACGGGTTCACGACCAGAGTAGTGTTAATTTATGCTACCTTCAATGGTGTTGATGTATTCAGATATATGCCCATAGTATGAGAGGAGAGATGTACTACATATGTGGTCAATTGTATTGAGTCACATTGGCCGGTATATATAGAACTACATTGTGAGAAGATATGGAAGAAGTCCATTAAATCAATAGTCGATGGATTGATAACTGATTGTAGTATATATGTATATACGATATATTTGTATGTAGGAATATGTCTGATATAAAGATGACATGAATTTTTATATAAGTTTGGATTGCTTAAAGTTTGAATTTTTATATTTGGCCAGATGGCCTTCACTATATCAATCTCACGAGTACAAAGTATAGAGAAAAAACACTAATCTAGTTTATCATAATATCGAAATAGAGCTTAGACATAGTGGTTGGTAGCTATTGGAAGTCATGTTTCTCTAATGTTGACTAGATGAGATCGAATAGGTGCCTTATCTTGGATGAGATCCGTTGTTAGCTTGTTTTGCCTTCTTAGCCTTGTCCTCCTCCTATTCAGGAGTCTATATCTATATCATTGGTTATCCTCTTATCTAAGTAGAATCAAGGAAGAAATATGGATATGATCCGAGTGGTCTTGTAGGACTCTATATATCTTTTCTTCTTGGGGACATATTCCTTATTTACTCCGAACTCTATCCATACCCATAAGTTTTGTGTTAGTGTCCTAAATATAGCATATATTTTATATCTAGACTAAACATCTTTAAAATACTATATACCTATACAAATATAGATATATATTTTAAGTGTATATGATTGAGAAAGAAAACCGATTGCAAATAAAGCAAACTGTAGAATCCGATTTGAAAACAAATCAAACTACTCGGCCATATTAACTAAAGAGTTTTCTGAAATCTATTTAGAGAACAAATCACATACCGGTATAAATATAATGACTTTCTATGAGGGGAAAGCATCTAATTTCTAACCAAACACACATTGAGTCAAGATCTACGAAGTTGTTAGTCACCGACTATATCTCATCATATAATTTGTTGTACTAATTGGATAGGCTAAATATGGTAAATTACTTTCACTTTATATAGTTTATGTGATTCGATTCACTAAATATATATAAATTAGAGTATGGCTATTACTCACGGTAGTTTGAAATTATATAAAAATCACTTTGCGTCAATTTCTCATTACCGTCTCGGTAGATCCCTGGCATCAGTCAAATCCTACACCTATAAATAATATAGTCATGAGTCACCCATTGACACTTTATATATGTATAGAATATGATATATGATACTCCACTGAGATATATATTTATACGTGGAGAATTCAATATTGATATCAATACTATTGTAATATATCTCTATCATATACCCTAACATATTCTAATATATCTCTACCATATACTCTAACATACTTTCATAGTTTAACGTGAGCAACATGAATGTTTAGACTAGACGAGAAATCGATAAAAGAACTCAATTCAACATGCTATTAGAGTTACTTTTCAACATTGTATTAGAGTATGGATCTACTACGGTACCTTATTTTCTCAATGAAATATGAAATATTACTGATATTCTATTAGCACAGCAACGGTTGTTTTCTACGTTGATTATTGCTGGGAAAATGACAAGTTGAATGTGTAACCAAGTACTGATCAGCCAGCTATCTATTTTTATGCCTCATCTAAGCTATCACCGTTCACCACAGCTGCATCGTCATTTCTCTTCCAAATCTGTGGTGATAGCATGACGATAACGACGTTACTTAAGGCAGGTATGCTTCATCGAGATAAGCTACAAAACTACCGGAGTTGGATCGATTTGCTTCCGTGGAGAAGGGAGTCGTACACATACAGATGAGAGGGGCAAATCACAAATTTGATACCGTTGCATTGCTCCCATGTTTCCGTTCCGTGCATGAGTGAGCTTGGACTACGGAAACACTGATAAGGTTAAGTACTATCAGGTAGGGAGTGACGCCATGGGTGGCCTGTTGGGCTCGAAATCG
The DNA here is from genome assembly GCA_030770085.1 of Oryza coarctata. Lineage (NCBI taxonomy): Eukaryota > Viridiplantae > Streptophyta > Magnoliopsida > Poales > Poaceae > Oryza > Oryza coarctata. The sequence goes on along the minus strand of CM061479.1, from coordinate 13,635,367 downwards.
TCGTCACCAATGACATCTGAGATTGTTGTCTGCATCCAGGCGCCGGAGAGAAAGGCCAGTTGTGCATGCATGCTCGACTCCGTGCTAAGCTTGTCGTCTGGCTAGCTACTACTGCTGGTGTCACTGGCTCACTGGCATGTCATCGTCATTGGCCATTTTTGCGTCATAGCACACGTATTCAACCTCTGACATTCTGTAGCAAGATCCGGGAAAACATAGTACTCCCATATTTTTTTTAACGGATGACGTTGACTTTAGGCTTTAACCATTTGTATTATTTAATATATATATGTATTGTTTATTTTATTGTGACTTATTTTATTGTTAAAAACTTTAAATATGATATTTTTATATTACACCAATCTTTCTATTAAATAAATAGTCAAACATCATACCAATACCAAAATTCAATAGCATCGTCTATTTAAAAAAAATAGAGAACATATATATTGCATACCACTTTTAATACTCCATCTAATAATATCAAGTACTCCTATATTATATTGCATGCTAAAATAACAAAAATAAAATCCCAGCACAGGGTAAGCTCACTTCGAGTGAGACCAAACATGCACGCAACAAAGGAAATCCCGTTGTTGTTCTGAACAGGATTGACAATATAGCAATGTAAAAAATAATCTAATTGTTTAATAAATTTTATCCAGATTTTTTACTATTTATCGTAGTCGCTACCTTATAACCGTACTTACCGCTAGAATGCACTAACCTAGCTCCCAATGATAAGTTAAAGCCTAAAGATTGCGTAAAGGCAAAGTTTGCCATAACAAGAGAAAGGTGGAGGATACAAATTATCTCCATGATTAATTTGGCAAAGGTTCAAGAGCCTCTTTGGCTAATTTTGATATAACTTAAGTGCTAGCACATAAAGAACCAAACCAACTATAGATGATTGAATGGATTGTGCCTTAGCGGGCCAGCCACGATATGGCCCAATTGACTATGGATTGGCACGGCATAGCTCATTTATCCTATTTTTCTCATATATTTATCTATTTTCATATTTTCCCACTTTTTCCATTTTTTTCAAGGGAAACAATTCCCCTCCCTTGTTTTTCATTTTCCTCCTATATTTTTTGATTTTTCCAAATTTTTATGGCCAATCAGGCTCATAGGCCATATTCAACCCATAAACCTTACTTGTGCCCGAGCTAGTATGGCACAACTTATATCCTTCTTTTTGGGTTGTGTGTGAGCCAAGCTCTCGACATGTGGGTTGTTAGGGCACAACCTATATCCTTCTTCTTGGACCATGTCTAGGCCAAGTTCTCAACATGTGAGCTAGTATGGCACGACCTATATCCTTCTTGGGTCATGTCTAGGCCATGCTGTTGTAGGCCCATGCCATGGCGGACCATGTTCAGTTGTGCCTTAGGCCGTGTCAGCTCAACCCATCCATTTGGCCACCTATAAAACAAATGGTTTTTCTAAAAATCTTCCGTGTGATTTTCTTCTCGTGGATTTGATGTTTTTTTGTCATTTGATGTGTGCCAAGATTTATGCTTGCCGTTGGATAAGCACTGAGATTCATGCTAGGTGGGGAAAAACAGAAAGCCATGATTCTTGCATCGCACGTAAAAACCTTTCCACACTAAACTATGGGTATTTTTGTGTATTTATATTGTAATTATATGATAGTTATATTGTAATTACACTATTTATAATATAACATTGATATGGTTTTAGTAAAAAAAATCTATCGAGTGATACTCTTTCCGTTATAAAATATAACAACCTAATAATATAAATCTAGACAACGTAGTAGTGTTTAAATTCATAGTAGTATGTGGTATCTAATCATGGCATTAGGTTACTAATCCCTCCGTTTTATATTATAAGTTGTTTTAAATTTTTTCTAATTTAAGTTTGACTAAATTTATAGAAAATATAGCAATATTTACTATACCAAATTAGTTTCTTTAAATCTAATATTAAATATATTTTTGATAATATGTTTGATTTGTGTTAAAAATATTGTTATACCAAACTTAAAGAAATTTGATTTAAAAAATTAAAATAATTTATAATATGAAACGAAAGATATCTTAGAACAGGATAGAGAGAGTATATGGGTAGTCCCTAAAACCAACCCAACCTGCAATTGCAACATGAGTACGTGTGTACGGCGACCGTCTTCTCCGATATCCACAAAGCTGGCACCATCACACATGGATCAGCCGGCAGCGCGCGTGCATCCGTTTTGCTGTTAAGTGTGGGCGGGGAGGCGGACCGTTAATTCGTTGCCCCCCCCCCCCCCCCCCCCACGCGGCGCACGCGCTGCACGCAGTCCCCATCACCGATCGGCCGGCGGCCGCGTGCGGGGGAGACGGTGGCCGCGGCCAACGCGATTCGATTCGATTTCGCCGGGCGGATCGTGCCAGTGACAGGTGCTGCGGCCTGCGGGTGCATGCGCGAGTGGCCGGAGTCTGCTGCTCAGTTACCACTATGAACAATCAGAATTCTCTCTCAAGAAAGTAACAATCAGAAAGCAGCAAATAATGTAAAGCTGGTTTGTTTGTTTTACTTGAAATCGCATTGGATTACAGAGCAATATGGTAGAGCCAAGCAGGATGTTATTCAAAATTGAATGATAAATCAACATCCTCCAACTCAGCCACCATAATTTATTTGCTGCCTTGGTGCAGCAGGGCAAACCAATATGGAGTATGAACATAAATTGTTCCAAATTCAGATGACACATCATCAACCATGCAAACGATAGTTGGTCCCATTGTGCAGTCGGTACGTGGACAGGAACTCGGCGATGTTCCTGTCCGAGCTGCCACCTTCGCCCATGGCGCTCCTCGCTTTGCCGCTCCAGCTCGCCGCATTCCTCATGTACTCCTTGCTCCTCTCCCCTTCCATCACCTCCCTCACCCGCCTCTCCACCTCCTCCTTCCTCACCACCCCCTCGCCGTCCGGCCGCACCCGCACGCCGACGCGCCACACGTCCTCGATGTACTTGGCGTTGGTCGTCTGGTCCGACCACTGCGGCACCGCCACCATCGGCACGCCGGCGCTCAGCGCCTCCACCGTCGAGTTCCACCCGCAGTGCGTCACGAAGCAACCCACGCCCGGGTGCGCCAGCACCTCCAGCTGCGGGCACCACGGCACGATGAGCCCCCGCTTTGCCGTCTTCTTCACCTTGCCAGCGAACCCTTCGGGGAGCTTGTCCGTCTCCGTGGCGCGGACCACCCAGAGGAAGGGGCTCCCGCTGTTGTAGAGGCCGTCGGCTACTTCGGCCATCTGCTCCGGCCCCGGCGCTGCGATGCTGCCGAACGAGGCGTACACGACGGAGCCAGCCGGCTGGGCGTCGAGCCACTCCTGGCACTTGGCCGTCATCGGCGTGTGGAGGTGGAAGCCGTACGACGCGTCGTCGGGGAGGCGGTTGTCGAGGTACGCCGATGGCACGGTCGGCCCGATCGTCTTCGCTCCCCACGCCGCCGCCATGTACTCTGCTTCCTGCAGCTCCAGCTCGTAGAACGAGTTGACGAACACGTGGTCGACATTCTCCAGGCCGTCGAACTGGTTCATCAAAAGCGCGCGCATGGACGGGTGGTGCGTGTCGTAGGCGGCCAAGAACGTCGGCACGTCGTCCACTTCGAGCTCCACCGGCAGCCCGGGCAGCCGGAGCGGCCCATCCCCATCCCTCACCGGCACCGCAAGACGCCCCGCGCGCGCGTGCGTGTACACGACGTCGACGGCGCACGTCTGCGTCAACAACGCCACGCACGCCGCGCCGTGCCGCCGCGCCAGCCGGGGCACCCACGGCAAGAACGTGTCGTACACCACCACCGTCGCCGGCCACCCCCGCTCCACCTCATCCCGGAGAAGCTCATCCAGTGTCACCGACCCAACCTGCTCCAGCCGCTCGAAGTAGGGTCCCCGGTGGCCGCCGAGCTCGGCCGGCCCATCCTCATCGCAGCCGTCGGAGAACACGGCGACGTGCACCGATCCAAGGCGGCACGGCTTGGTCGAGCCGACGACGAACCGCGTCACGGCGACGGTGCACCGGACGCCTCTGTGTCCGGCGAGCCGCTTGCCGAACTGGAGCACCGGGTTGATGTGGCCCTGGGAAGGGTAGGGCACGAGGACAATGTGGATGCTTTGCTCGTCGGAGTGCACCATGGCTACACTTCTCGATCGATCACTTCTTGGTTTATTAGTAATTATGAGAAAGAAGACGAGAGCTGCGTGCTTTATATAGAGTTCGTGACGCAGTCATTGGACGAACAGCTGGGGCACGTGCGCCTGCGGTTGGTCGTACACCTGTACTCGAATCACTGCAGCTAGATGATTTAATTTGAAGATGATCAGAATGATTCACATACGTGACGTACTTTGGAGAAGTTTTACAAAAGTCCTCTTACTTTCTGGTAGGTATAAATTGGACCTAAGCGCCGACAGTTGTCATAAAAAGTGATAAATATTGTAAATTCCAATTCACTGAAATCTTAATTCAATAATGTCGTTCAAATCCTCCTAGCTCTGGCTCCGCGTTCCTGTTGACACCTTTCAAAGCACTTTCACATGTGAACTCAAGTCATCTTGCCGAACCCGTTCATTTCTCATTTCTACCATTTTGGATTTTTTTTTCAGCTTACTTTCATATTTCATTTTAATTTTTTTTTTGAGATTAAAAACTGTATTTTTTTGTGTAAATTACAGAAATATCAAATGTAAACTATTTTTAAAAAGAAATGTAATTTTAATTTCCACATTACAACATTCTACATATTTCAATTTGCTTTTATGTGTCACTAAAATTATGTATTACCCAGATATAGTCATGGTTACAACCTGGCATATAAATATATGGACAATAATTAAATCTAACTGGACTAATTTGTTGCAAAAAAATCATTCCAATTCAACACCTTACTATTTCTAGTCTGTAACTTAATTAGTGAGTATTACCTCCCTCCTAAAATATAACTATATTTAGTTTTTTGTTATATATATATGGACAAACGTGCTTTGTTTTGGAACGGAGGGATTACTTTTTATTCACATCTTACCAAAATCATCCCAACACATTGTATAAAAATAATTTCTATATACGGCTAAAATTAGTATATAGAGAACCGACTGCATATAGCGAAGGGCATTTTCACATGCAGGGAACCTATCGTATGCATCAATCATTTTTATATGCTGTCGACTTAAAACCAAATGACAGGTGTAAATGATTTTCACATCTAGAAATGAGTCTATTTTTAGATGTGATCGTATTAAGCTGACAGTCTTTAAAAATCTGTTTCCGACATACGGTCCATGACATGGTCCTGGAATACTGTATAAGTGGTGCGCTTCTGGACCATCAAATGACATCCTAAAAATTTAAATCCTAAAAATTTCAAACCATTAAAAAGTTTTTCTCCTAAAGTGTTGCATCATGCTGCTTCTTATAGTTTCTTTTATTATATGTTGTGACAGTATCTAAATTTAATAATAATTTAAACCATCAATTAAAATAGCAAATCAAATGTATTCACTTACCTCCTATTAAGAGAAATATTTTCAAGGTTATAAAACTTATTTTACAATACCCCAATAATAACGGCACCTTAATACTAGACAGCCTCGGAACAAATCAAGCAGTTGGGCCCCAACTTCCCATTTCTTCTCAGCGCAACCTTCTTCTCTCCCATCTAAGCCCAGTAAGTAGCCCATTAGATCAAGAAGCCCTCCAAGACAAACCAGACCAAGAAGGATAGGTCGCTCCCCGCCATTCTGGCCAACCCAGCCAGCCACGGCCACACGCGTATACACACGACAACCGTGCTGCCGCCGTGCCCAGCGGAGCCACCACACGAGTGCTTGCCATCCCATACCGCCTCACGCCGATTCGCCCGGCCCAATCCAAGCCATGTCTGTGCTTCGCACCGTATGCCGCAGCATGCTCACGGCAGGGCGAGCCCACGCGCGTCATGGCCCACACGTCGCGGCAACCTCATGTCAGGCCCAAGGCGAAGACCCACCAGAGCCCCCTGCCGCCGTCTAAGCCACACCATCTCCTGTCACCGCCGCTTCATGTGATGGATGGATCCATAACGGAGTCTTTCACGTGAGCCAATGTTTTCGACCTCACCGTTGCAGGACGAGAACGTATGTATGTCATGCTAACCGCCCTGCCAAAGCATGCCACATAGACGGCTAAAAATCCACTGGTCAAGCTCCTTATAGTGAGATGACCTCTGCATTGCACCGTCATGCCAACCACCAAGGCCTTGCCCGTGCATGCAAGAAGATAAGGGAAGGGAAACACACTTCAACCATCTAGTGCCCATCAACCACCACACGTTGCCACCTTGGGCTAACGGATTCCATGATCCACATGTGTCGCTTGCACACAACCCCGCATAAGCTCCCTCACAACTATAGGAGGCAACCACTAGAGTCGGGCTATTCATCACATCGTTGGTCCCCTACCAGCATCTCTACCACCATGACCCATGCCTACAAAGAGAGAAGAGGAAGAAAACCCATCTCGACAGAAAAACTCTTTAATACAAATGGTCAAGAGCAATGGTACTAAATAATATATCTTTAGATCCGGTTGTTAATAATAACTAGGATTAAAAATATTTTGATCAAATAGAAAAACTCTTTAGTAAGAATAGGAAAACTCTTTAGTATCGGTTATTAAGAATAATCAATATTAAATAATACATATTTAGTTTTAGTTGTTAATATCAACTGAGACTAAAAATATTTTGGTCGAGCGAAAAAATCTTTAGTATGGCTTGTTATACCCATATATATATATAATTCTCTCTTCTTCTCCAAGTACTTAGATTGTGTTCCTATTATCTCTTCATGTTGCCATTCTCTATACCGACGTCATCCGCACCGACATCATTATGAGCCCGTCTTTTCACCGACGATGTCGTCCTCCATGCCACACGTCCATCTTCTCACCGACGATGCTGCCCTTGACGTCGCCATCGTCCCCATCTCTACTGTCGATGCCATCACACGCCTGCCCATCGACGATGATTCCACTGACGACACCATTGTTACGAAAGGAATGTATTACATAAGGGTTTTTTAACCATAACTTATTAAATTTATTATAGAAAAAATCGTTAATCATATATATTTATTTATATAAACAATACAAGAATAAAAATAATGTACCGGTTGGTACCTACGTCACGTGATGTAATTTTTTATTACCAGAACTTAAAAAATACTTATTTAGTTTTAGATTGTTTATACTCTTATATAACCGTGATTAAAAAGTATTGTAAAACGATCCTAAATACTATTTTTCTAACAGTGAGATAAGATATGTTAGTGTCGGTTAAGTGCCATTAATTGTAGATTAATAGTAGTATTAAGACCATGCGTTCCTGCTCGACCTGAGGGCTAAAATATGATGAGTTCATATGTACTAGTACAACTTAATCAAGTTTTTTTGAGAAACACAATTAATTAAAGAAAGTTGTAAAGCAGTTGCAGATTTTTTTTAAGGTATTCGCTTGGCCCAATTCACGCAGTTTTGTCGTAACAATGGCCCAATTCGAACATTCCATCCACCTCACTCTCCCTTGTTTATTCCTAGAAAAAAGTCTACTATTTCTCAAGTCTATTTCTTTTCTTAACCATAAACCAGAATATAAACGCTTCCTCAACTATTAAAATTGATTTATTTTACCTCTATAAAATGTTTAAAGAGAAATCTCTTACATATACATTGAATATGATATGTTAAGTAGTTTTTTTCTATATAGCTTACAATTAAAAAAGTTTTAAAATTAATAGAGTGACCTATTTCTTCTCTCCTCTCACCGACTTGGCAGTAGTAAGCCATCGACCACCTCCTCGATTTGCTCCTCCTCTTCCTAATGTTGTCACTGCCTCCTCCCTTTCTGCTGCTCCTCGTTCTCTCCGTTGCCACCTCCCTCCACCCAAATCTGCTAATGCTATCGTGGAGCTGAGAGGAGGGAGATATCTCAGAGTGCTAGCAACGGCTTCACACAACAGTTGGGGTGGAGGCCTGCTGTTGCTTCGCACGATGTTGTTGAGATCCAGTTGCCGCTTCTCTTTGCGGTGTCTTGTTCCTTCCCAAGCTCATCCCCTTCACTAGTAACCTATAGCTATGACTTCTCTACCTTTAACTCCACCTTTCTACCACTAGTGTCCTCCTAGCCTTGTCTTATCAAAGCCCTCTCCTTCTCTAGCTTCACATATGCAAAAGCGTTGTGCTAGGCACGACAATTTTAGATGGCATAGGAAACGGCCGGATCTCCTCATGGGCCATGGAGATCCTCTACATCCTCTACAACCGTGTCACCGTTGCCAGGGGCAAAGCCACCGTCTAACGGCTCCACGACAACGTTGCCGTAGACAGCACCATCACCTCACCTCAGCCGGCCCAATGGCTGCCAACTTCAACCAGCAGCAAGAAAGAAGAGAAGCCGCTAAATCGTCGTTGCCTCGTCCACTGGGTGAGAGGAGAGAGAATAAGCCAGAAGAAATACGTTTTTTTAATACGGAAGACCGACCCACCAAGCTGCCTCACGGAATGGCAACCAACCCACACCGTATGGGCCTTTTTCTCAGTACAATCTCAAGCAAGCATAAAACAGCTGAGTTGAACATCTTGGAGCCGAATTTATATAAATCAAAACAAAACTAATAGATTTAACTATAAATGGTGCATAGCATTCACAATTGAATATGCTGTTTTTGTTTATATTTATATATGTTGAATTTATAAGAGTTATATATCACATATTGCTACAGCTTGCTTTTTAAAAAAATTCTAATAATGTTTTAAATGATACGTAAAAATAAGAGAACATCCTTGAGAGTTAAATAAACGTTGCCGAACATCTTGGTAATGAAAGCAGCGGATATTTTTTTTACCAGGTTCACTAGTAAGTGAACTTAAATGACAACTACGAACCGATCGAATATTTTTTACACTGACAATTTATTCAATGAAATACAAAATGTATGCAACAATTTAATTACTAGTAGCATATCATTTCATCGATCCAGCCATGTGCCTGTCATTAATGGCTCGCGCGTGTGCAACAAATCGTCGGTCACTTGCACTTGGCCGCGTACTTGGCCACGAACTCGGCGATGTTCCGGTCCGAGCTGCCGCCTTCCCGGCTCGCTGCCCTGGCCTTCTCCATCCACCCGGCGGCGTTCCTCCGGTACTCGCCGCTCCTCTCGCCGCGCATCACCTCCTCGATCCCTCCCGCCACCTCCTCCCTCCGCGCGAGCCCCTCGGCGGAGGCCGGGCGCACGCGCACGCCGACCCGCCACACGGCCTCCACGTATTTGGCGTTCATCGGCTGGTCCGTCCACTGCGGCAGCGCCGCCATCGGCACGCCGGTGACCAGCGCCTCCGCCGTCGAGTTCCAGCCGCAGTGGGTCAGGAAGCACCCAACGGCCGCGTGGGCCAGCACATCCAGCTGCGGACACCACGACACCACCATCCCGCCCGCCGCGGCGCAGGCAGCGGCGTAGCCGTCGGGCAGCTTGTGGGACTCCGACGATCGGACCACCCACAGGAACGGCCTGCCGGCGTCGAGGAGGCCGTGCGCGACCTCCCGCATCTCGGCTGGGTCGAGGTTGGAGAGGCTCCCGAAGGAGACGAACACCACGGAGCGCGGCGGGTGCGCGTTCAGCCAGGCGATGCACGGCGCCGTCGTGAGCTCGAACAGGTGGAAGCCGTACTTGGTGTCGTCTGGCATGCGGTCGTCGCCGAGGTAGGCGGCCGGCACCGTCGGCCCGATCGTCTTGGCGCGCCACGCCGACGCCATGTACGCCGCCTCCTGTGTTCACCATTCATACAGACATCCCAGTGCATCATGAACACGCAAGAAAGCAGTCAAACAGCCGTGACTAATTTTGGGCAAATTACGCTCCAGATACAAGGACGTGACAGGTGTGTGCAATTTAGTATAAAAAACTTCAGAATTGAGCATTTTGGTGAACAACTTGACATGTAGACATGACTTAGTAGAACTTGATAGTATAGCATTTTTCGGTGCAACAACTTGGGTAGTTAGGAGCAATTTTCGTTAACCAGAGCGCCAAAGAAGAATTTTTCACCTTTAATTATCATAATGTTACTTCCAAAACTGAAAAAAATCATGAAACCGCACCTTTATTAGTTAAAAATCCTAATGATATTAAAATGCCCTGTAATATATAATTATCATGTTTCAATTGGCACTACCATTTTTTACACATGTTTAACTAAAATGCATAGATTTTCTTCAGGCTAAAGCCTAAATGAATTCATTAGTAGTTGGCAACACTAAGTATATGCCTATACTCCTTTTTAAGGAATAAATGAGAAAATAAATAAATGAAAAGGTGAAAAATATGTAAAAAGGCTTGCATGCTTATTTATCAAGCTTTTGCACTAATCGTACTTACCAATTAAATTTTGGTACCGTGACGTAGTTTACTCATTTTTTAGAGAAATTATAAGAGATACTATTGACGAGTGTAAATTAAAGAAATACTATCGACAAATACTATGAGCTATAGAAAATACCATCGTAAAAAGAATTTTATCTAAGAAATGATATTGCAGTCACCTCCCTATTATGAGCTCTCCATTAAATAACTGTGTAAAGAAGTTATTAGAACAAAATTTTGCTCTTCAGCAGCAACCAGAGAGGATGCATGGCTGCGTCATGAAATTCTGTATGCTTTGGAATTTGAATGACACCTCTTAGAGAGATGTCTCCTCGTGTTTTTTATATGTCATTTAAAATATTATAAAAAATCAAAAATATTTAACAGGATGGATTATATGTAAATATTCACTTCACAATAAATTTAAATTTAATCTCTACTCACAGTCTAATTTATTGTTTTGTTATAACTTATAGGGTTGAATATAATTTAAACTTGTTTTTGTTTGTTTATAGAGTAATGATATATCATATAGGTGACTCCTAACTTGCATTTTATTTAAATAGTTATAAAAAATAACAAGATAGATTTAAAAATTTTAAAAGTAAGACTAGGAAGTTGCTAGTCTGTCATATTTTTTTAACATGCGTTAGAGGTGCATATATATATATATATATAAGTGTGGTGCAACGTAATTGTCGTATGTATATTCCGTGTAATAGAAGAGAAGAGTAGCATGATCACCAATAGCGATGTGCTTCTGTAGATGGATAGAAGCTTGCTACCTCACCTCGGGTTCCAGCTCGTAGAAGGAATTGACGAGAACGTCGTCGGCGAGCTCCAGCCCGTCGAACTGGTTCATCACAAGGTCGAAGTACGCCGGGTACGGGCCGGGCCCGACCTTGAGGAACCACGGCAAACCCTCCGGCTCCAGCGAAGGCAAGCCGGGCAGCGCGACGGTGGCGCCGTCCTCCACGGGGACGCCCACCCGGTCGCACCACACGTGACCGTACACCACGTTGACGGCGCACGGCTGCGTGAAGAAAGCCACGGCGGAGGCGCCGCGCCGCGCCGCGACGGCGCGCGCCCAGGGCAGGAACGCGTCGTAGACGAGCACCCGCACGGGCCTCCCCCGCGCGGCCTCGTCGGAGAGGAGCTCGTCCAGTGTCTCCACCCCGGCCTTCTCCAGGCGGGACAGGTAGGACGTGACGCCGTCGCACTCGCCGAACCCTCCCGCGTCGCAGCCGTCCGAGACGGCTGCGAAGCCGACGGCGCCCACGGCGGCGGCCTCGGGCGGCGCGCAGGTGGCGAGGATGTAGTGGGTGAGGGCGAGCGTGGGGCGCATGCCGTGGAAGGCGAGGCGCTTGGCGAACTGGAGCATCGGGTGGACGTGGCCCTGGCTCGGGTACGGCAGGAGGAGCACGTGAGCGCCCCCGCCGCCGTGCGAGCCCATGGCATCTTCTTTGTCACGAGCGAGCTAGGTAGCTAACTGAAACTGTTGGTGGATTGATCGGAGTGCAGTCCTAACTGTGGCACTAGCTCTATCTTCTATATCGTGACAAGAAGTGGTGGGGCCAGGAGCAAGAGAGCACCAAAGCCGTACAACTTGGAACCTTATCGTTTTGGTTATATTTTCTCAGTGTAAACATAATCTTGTAATATCTAAATAAGACATACATTGTAGTATTAGAAAATATTTAATCTAGTACTATATTTTTTATATTTTAAGACGGATAAAATATTTATCATAAACGAAATAGCTTATTAGTAATTAAAAATATTTTATGGTTAAATCTTTTATATGCTAACTGTGAACATGGCCCACATGTTTGCACTTAAAAATAATGTGGTTAATTTATATTATCTTTATGTATAATACTATCACTTTTTTCTATCATGGGATAATTTTGTGTGGTCCCTTTTCAACAGAACTTTGTGAAATATTTATCTTTTTATTTCTTTGAAATTATTTTTGGGCGGTGTTTTAACATCAAACATGTATGCACATACCAATGTGAGGTCCGCTAAAAATGTTCTTACTTCCATTAAGTGAAACTTGTTACATATTTATATATTGTGTGTACACAACTCTTTACTTATTTGTATGAAAAAATTGGTTCCGTAGCCTCAAAATTTTTCAATTTTAGTTTTACATATTTATTTGGCAAAATTGTAGCATCGAAGGTTTTCTATTTTAGCTTGGTAGTATTGAAAGATCCCAATTTACTTTAAATAGAATTAAAGTTACTTCCATTCTTGTTATAGCATTGTATCCAGTTTACAGTTATGTTTCTATTTTTCTTATATATTTTTTGCAAAAACTATAAAGTGAATACCAAATTTGCCATTTTGTCTATTTATTCCTCTAACCATCCCCTTAGAAATCAATAAATTTTGCTCTCATCCACCATCCATGCCCTCTAGCTCCCCGTTGTAACCCCCTCAAGCTAGCTCGCCACCCACCGCCCGTGCCTCGAGCTTAGTTGTTGCGCCATTGATTGAGCTTGTCTGCTTTGCACTCTCAAGCTCGCCTACTAACCTGCCGCCATTCACCTATGCCCTCGAGTTCAACAACTGCGGCACCGTGAGCTTGCTCACTGCTCACTGCTTATCGCCATTCACCTGTGACATTGAACCCAGTCACCATGTCGTTGAGCTCGCTTGCCACCTGCTGTGGTGCTATCCACTGCCCTTTGCCTACGATCCATCGCTATATTAATCTTGACAGCAATGTTGCCCTCAAGCTCACTCGCAGCCCACCGCCTGCCAATCGTACCCTCCAGCTTGACGTGGTCCACTGTAGCACCTTCGAATTGTCCCACTACTCGCTGAGTTCACTGCTTTGTCAGTAGTTTATTGCCTGTGCACGTATCGAAGGAGAGGAGAGGAAGAAAGCAAGTGGGTAACAAAGTAAAAGATCGGTGGTTTGACAAAATGCTACAAATAGGAACGATGGTAGCTTTAGTGCGATAAAAATGAACTGACATATTTCGTTGCTACAAAACTAAAATCAAGAAATTCCATACCAAGAAACCAATTTTGCCTATTTATGTATTGGTTTATCTCAAATTTTAGTAATTTAGGAATTTTAGTTCAGAATTTGTGTTCAAATGAAATTTATAATTTTATTTTATTTTTTCTAAATCTATACCTATACTAATTAATCACTTTTTAGGAGCTCTTAGGATAACTAGAAAGATCAAACATTAATTAAGTAGAATGTGTAATTGGACACTTCCTATTAACTCTTATGTTAACCAGAAAGATATGACAGTAGATAAGATAATCTCATATGTATTTATATTAAGAATTTATGTTAAATAAAATGTGTAATTGGAGATATTATGGACTATTTGATTAGTTACTTTGAAATTTGATTAAAATTTAGAATTAACAAATAGAGTGTTAAATCCATCTTAAACTCTCAATTGGACTTTTAGTTAGTTTATTTTAAAATTTAATAAACATTTAGAATTAATAAATATAGAGTCATATACTCTTAATTGAAATATCTTACTAATCTAATTCTAAAATTCAAAATTAATAATTAGTAGGTAATAATTGACATGGACGATTCTTTAATCTATACACTGTAATTATATAAATACCAATATAAGATTTAACAAAATTTGAAATTAATAAATTTATAGTTTAAACTCTCATTTAATATCTTACTAATTTAATTTTAAAATTCAAAATACATAATCACTAATTTGTAATTAGATTCTTTTCTAATGTAGACCATTATAATTTATAATTATGATATAATTATAATTTTAATATACTAATTATAATATTATAATTTATAATTATACGATTAACCATGTCATACCAGTTTATGTGTGCATGTTATATTTCAGGTACGATTTATTGAAAAAAGTCGGATCGGTCCGAACTGAATATAATAGAAAAAAATATGTGAAAAAAAAGAAAAAGAAAAGAAAAGAAAAATAGTGGGTCGGTCGAGCCGTGCTTATGCTTGGGCCAGCCTGCTACAATAGCCAAGCAATGCTATACCAGTCCGCGGTGCTTACGGTGTTAGCTCAAACACGATATGGTCTAACGGCTCGTGCTAATCATGGGCCATACACAATACTCTTGTGTTTGGGTTGGTCCGCGCCAGCACGATCTATTTAACCGCAATGGTGGCGATAGCATAACAGGGAATTAGCAGAGTGGTTGTTTCGGTGGTGGTGATGTCTCAGTGCGTCAGGATGCTTGGGCAATCAACATATAACTGATTTTTGATAGGACAATTCTGATATCAAATATTCTATATAGTTAAACGATGTGACAGATTGTTAGATCAAGATTAAAATAAAGACATAGAAACTTAATTTTCTAGCTTTCTTTGTTTTGTAACTTTATTTCTCTTTTTATGTTCCTTGGTTATGAAGTTTAGAAGCACTCATGTTTGTATATTTGGCTATGTATAAGCACTCTATATCCACTTATATAGATGTCACGTTTTTATCTACTATCTAAAAAGCAACCAAAGTATTACAAAGAAAGCACATGGTGAGTGGAGCAAAACCGATGAGGGGAAGTAGGAGAGACTTATAGACACAATCAGATGAACTCAGTAGCCGCTGCCATGGTGGGTGGGAGCTCTTCTGCTCTCCGTCGTGGGGTGGCAAGCGCTCAGCTTCAGCGTCCCATCCTTCATCCACATTTCAGCATGGACAAAGGTATCAATTTTTTAGTCTGTTTTTCATTCTAAATATAAGAACAATTATTTTTCATCCTAAATTTTGAAAATCTAGTTAAGCTTCAATCTTAGACTAATTTTAATGATGGTTTTAGTCGTATTAGAAACCACATTGTTATTTTTATGTCAGCTAACATGTCATAGCTTTACTTATTGTACGCATTTTTTTATCCTTTTTTAATCTTATTATCCTTTCGAGATCACTATTTGTGTAAGGAAACAGGGAGTGAAATGTATGACACGTGGAACCAATGCCGTATTAGCACCTAGAACAGCATAAAACAATATTATCACGGTTAGAGTGAAACTTGCCCGATTTTATAAGTTTAAGGATGAACGGTTTTGTAGTAAAGGGTACACGATGGACTTTACTGAAAATTTAAGGGCCCTTTACCCTTTTTTTCTTTGCCGAGAGCAACACGGCCGAGCCAACCTAGCTGTGGAGCATGATGAAATTAGGCCCACATACCCCATACTTTGATGGGCCGAAAAATTAGGCCCATCCAAACAGGGCCCAAAGTACTAATTTATTTAGTCAAACGCACGGCGAGGAAACCGCGGCCATTCCACTCCTCATCCCCGATGAGTTCCCACTCCCACATGGCCGGAGCCGCCGTATTAACGCCGCCCAACTGATTGGACCATGGTTGCGATTGCGAGGTCGTCGACAGCGACGGCGCTCGCGCTCTCCATAACCCTCCTCCGTCCCTCCGCCACCACCTCCTCTAGAAGAGACCCCGTCGACCTCGAACTCTCCGCCCCACGACCCACGCGTCGGTTCTCCCTTTCCCAATCCAGCGCCGCCGCGTATTCGTCCTCCACCACCGGAGATCCGCCTCCGCCGCCGCCGCCGACCATGGATTCACCGATCAAGGTGGTGTCCCACGCCGGGGGGAGTGGGGGTGGGGGCGCGATCGACGCGGGGAGGTCGGCGCGGAAGCCGCTGAGCCTGTGGCCAGGGATGTACCACTCGCCGGTGACCAACGCGCTGTGGGAGGCGCGGTCCAGCATCTTCGAGCGGATGATCGACGCTGGTGCTAGCGCCGGTGCCGGTGGGCAGCAGGAGCAGGGGCAGCAGCCGCCGCAGACGGAGCTGCTCACCAAGACGCCCGCGCAGAGCCGCACCAGCATCGTATGCAAGTTCGCCACCGACGACATCCTCCGGGAGCAGTACCGGGACCCGTGGAATGAGGTGCGCATCGGCAAGCTGCTCGAGGACCTCGACGCCCTCGCCGGCACCATCGCCGTCAAGGTACTGCAATCGCCCTGTTACTCGACCTCTATTGCATTGTGTGAATCGTATCTGTGTGAGTTGCGCTTGCTGTATGTGATCATGTGTCATACAAATCTGCTCACTTTATCATGAAATTAGTAATTTTAAGATGTTAATTAGTGAGAGAGAATTGAAAGAAGGACCTTTACAATGGTCCTGTTCATAAGCATGTTTTGGGGCCCGAGAGAAACTTTGAAATGATCATTAACATATTGCCAGTCATTGATAATGCTCTTAATGCTGTATTTGGTAACGATATCCGTCTGTGAACCGAGGGAGTAATAACTGAGATACGATTCCTCCCAATTCCGAATGTTGTACTATTTGGTACCAGCCTTAAGTTTCACTGGGTTGCTAATAACAGTGAATTAAAGATGGTGCTGACTGACAGTTGGTATTGGTCTACCTGAAGCAGTCCAATGCTCATTGCACATCTAGCCCAATGCTGCCAACTAGTTCAGTTTCTTATCGCTAACATTCATTTCATAAATTCAGTTGAGCTTATGCCAAAAAAATAAATAAATAAAACAATTATACCTACGGATGATATGACTATAGTTCTTACTTTTCTTCACTTTGAGCTTTGCATGGTATATTGAATTATTATGGAAACATCCTTTTTTTACTTGTTGTTGGCATCTTTTTGAAAAATCTTATTTGGGATTTGGATGCAGCACTGTTCTGATGAAGATAGCACAACAAGGCCCCTTTTGCTGGTGACTGCTTCTGTAGATAAGATGGAGCTGAAGAAGCCAATTCGTGTGGACACTGATCTGAAGATAGCTGGGGCTGTTACTTATGTTGGCCATTCTTCAATTGATATACAAATTGAAGTGACTCAAGTTGATCAAGGTATTTTTGGTAAAGCAGTATTGCCAACTTATTTATTTGAGCTATTGTTATACTCCCAAATAGAATTTAATCTCCTCTATCTTTAACTGACTTAAATTGTGGCTAACGTGCAACAGATAGTGATATGAAGTCAGATCCTATTGCTTTAACGGCTAACTTCACGTTTGTCGCACGAGATTCTATGACTGGAAAGTCTGCTCCGGTGAACCGCCTTTCACCAGAAACTGAAAAGGAGAAGCAACTATTCGGGGAGAGAGAAGCACGGGACAAGCTGAGAAAAAGAAAGAGAGAAGAACAGAAGGGAGTGTTTGAAAATGGGATACATAAGCTTAGTGCTGAGGCTGAGAGGCTAAATGCTTTACTAACAGAGGGCCTTGTTTTCTCTAATTTGCCTGCTTTAGCTAATAGAGATAGCATTTTGCTGAAGGATACTCGCCTGGAGAACTCTCTTATCTGCCAGCCTCAACAACGGAACTTGCATGGACGAATATTTGGAGGTTTCTTGATGCACCAAGCATTTGAGCTTGCCTTCTCAACTGCATATGCCTTTGTTGGGCAAAGACCTTGTTTTCTTGAAGTCGATCATGTTGACTTCCTAAAACCAGTAAGTGGCAAGCATACTCTCTATTGACAGTTCAGTGTAATTTGTCCCTTTCTAGAATGAATTGAGTTACCAGTTTATAGTTAACTTGCATCATGAAATGTTTCCTTGTCTAATTTTAACCTCGAATTAACACTAGGATGCATGCATTATCAAGTCTTCTATCAAGTCAATTTATGAATGTAAGATTTCGTATGGACAAAAGGAATAACCATGTTACTATTGTGCTTGCACAGGTGGATGTAGGAGACTTTCTTCGATTCAAGTCGTGTGCCTTGTATACCCAGCTTGATAATCCAGAGCAGCCTCTGGTCAATGTTGAAGTTGTTGCTGATGTAACAAGGCCGGAGCTCCGGAGAAGCGAGGTACGTGCTATGTAGCTTTGATTGCATCAGTTATACGGTGCTATACTGCTTTGATTCCATCAGTTATACGGTCATGCCTCCTTTGGTCCCCTTCTTAACTTCCTGCTGTAATTGTCAGTGTACCGGTTTGCTAACTATTGTATCTGCATTCAGGTTTCTAACACATTCCACTTCACCTTCACCGTCTGCAGCGATGCATTGAAGAATAGATTGAAGATACGCCATGTTGTTCCCTCTACTGAAGAAGAGGCACGCCGCATATTAGAGCGCATGGATGCAGAGGTTTTGTTTGACTAGTTCTGCAGAACAGCTTGTTTCAGGCATCTGTCTTTTTCTTTTTTACTGATCACAGCAGCTAATGGGGAATGTAAAAATCATTTAAATAACCGCGGATAAGCAGCATGCGGGCAATATAGCGGCGAAATGTCAGCTCTATGGTTACTTTGCAATTCCTTTTGCAGACATTTGGAGGTATATAATAACATAAACCTCGAGACACAAAAATACTCCTTTCTTCTCCATTTTGCTGAGTGCGTTATGTCAGCTTTGGTGTGCAATTCTCAATTGCTTGTGCATCGTGCTTCGTCAAACGTTCTTCGTGTTGGTAGACCACATGTTCTGCTTGATTATTGGGTTGGTTTAATGTTCTTCCTTTAACTATAAAAACCGGACAGATAACGTCCTCCAACTATCTAAATCGGACAGACAGACAGCATCCTCGCACCCATCTGAGGGAGGTTTTAGACCACGTTGGCATGCTGACGGGACATGCACTAAACCCCAGTGTCCCCTTCTCTTTGTTTGACTGGTCATTGCATCCCGCCCCCCCCCCCCCCCCCCCCGTCTTGCCAAATCCCTAAACCTATCGCGCGGGTCTCTGGCGACCGACGACGAATTGTGTTGCTCAGACCTCGTTGACGCACGGTGGCGACCATGGATCCAGGAGCTAGCAAGCATTAGCAGACGTCTGCCCGATAACTCTGACACATCAGAAGATGATGAAGAAGCGGCAGAGACAAGACAAAAATTCAAAGAGCTGAAGGAATGGTTCAGTCTTGATGGTACCCAGGACCAAAGGACAGGTTGTGCAACAATTGAGGCATTACTTGCAGCTGGTGATGAGATCCCTTAGGAAGATAGTGCTGTTGAGGAGGAGTCGTTTAGTGATGACAGTGAAGGGGAGTTGCATCGACATGTATCTAGGTATCCAAGGTTTGATAGCAAGACTCTAGTGCCATCATTTACATTGGGAATAAAATTTAGCGACGAGAATGATTCAGTACCATAATTAAGTATGCTCTAGCAACTAGGAGGGTTATGAAATTTATCGGGGATGATAAGTGCGCCTGCAACAAAGGGGGAAAAACCTTGTTCTGGTGTGGGAATTTTATACTCAGAGATAACTGTAACAACAATTTAAAATATAAGTTCTTAGGCCTGCTATTCCAATTTTGGGCTAACTCTCTCCTATTCTAATTTGGTAATTTTTTAATTATACACTTGCAGCCTGATATGCCTAGTGAAAGAATTATAAAGACATCACGTAATGCAAGAGTGAAGGCAAATGGTACTACCACTACGAATTTGGAAGCACATTTACCAATATCTCGGGTTGGTACTAATATAACAGTCAACTTCTCCTCTGGGACTGAGAGTGCAAATGTGAGGGCACAAGAACCTCCCAAGATGTCAAGGAAGCCAGGAACTCTTCTTAAATAAGCAAAGAAAGTTCCACTCATTAATCGGACCAGGATGTGATTCCCACTGAATTTATCTAGTGCATTTTTGTTATGTATTGCCAACTAAAGGCTATGTGTGGTGTACTTGTGTGTGCCTAACTGGTGGCTATCTGGTGTGCACTTATGTCTGCCGAACGGATGGCTGTGTTGTGTGCCATTGTTACGGCTTTGTTGACATGGATGCCTAAAACTGAAGACTAGTATGCACTTCTTATGTGTTATGTTCTGTGCCATTCTGATTACTGTCTGCTATCAACTTATATTGCCAAAATTATGGCTAATATACAATGCTTGATCTCTAGTATATGCAGTAGATTAATACGCACTGGTTATTTTAGTTCAATTTTCTTTCAAAATTGGTAGTGCAAGATTGCCATAAAGCTGCTGTGGATGGGGTAGGAGGACGTTGGTGACTGAGGATGCCCCGTCAGTATGTGGCCTAAAACCACTCTTAAATGGGTGCGAGAAGGAAGTTGTCTGTCTGATTTAGATAGATGAATGACGACCACTAGATCCTCCCGATATAAAGTTAGGGTTTAGTCTCACTATACATCATATTTTCACATGATATCAGAGCAGATCTAGACATCTCGGCGTGCTAGCATCCTCTTGTCGGCGAGCCGACACTTCCTTTTTGTCACAGATCTTCTTCTCCGGTATTCCTCCTCAGCCTTCTCGTCTTGGCTCTCTCCTCTCTATCTCCTTCGCAGACAGCTTTCTCCTTCTCCACCACCCTCTCCCCTCCCTTTTCCACCACGTGACAAGGCGACAGCCTCCATCTGTCTCCTTATCTTGTTTCAGACCCGCCTTAACTCTTCCCTTACTTTGGTGCACCTTCCCTCCTTCGACATTGACGCAACTCTACGCTCGTCGTCTCCATCGGCTGGACCCGTCCGCCCTTCATCGACTAGACTTGTCCGCCCTCTATCGGCTGGAACTCTCTTGGTTCCCGCTTTTCCGACACGCTCACCTGCTCCTGGACACGAAACTTCTCCACTCGCGTCCGAGCCACTCCGACGTGGCCACGTGGCGACGGACACGAATTTCTACCTCCCGGACATGAACCTCCTTTCTTCGTGTCAGCGCCTTCTCTGAGTTTTTACGTCCGCTCCACTCCGTTGCGTCCACGAGTCCACGGACGTGAAACTTCTCTTCACGGACGCGAATCTTCTCACACCTGTGACCCACCTACTCTCTCCCACCCATGACCTACCTACTCTGCCACCCACTCCTCCCTCAACTACTCCGCTGCCTACTCCCATCGACCAACCACTCTCCTCATCGGCAACCTACTCCCATCGGCTAACCACTCTTCTCATCGGCTTACTCCCATCGACCACCTATTCCTCACCGGCCCTTATCCTCATCGGTTTTTTCACACGTTACCCTCTCGTTATGACCACCTAGTCGGCTCTTAGCATCGACACTCTTCCAGTCGCCGAATCTGTTCCGGCCATCGGCGCTCCTGACTATACCTCGAGCACCACTTCGCCTATCTTCTCACCACCTTATGCCGCCGTCAACGTGAAATCTCACGTTCCAATTTCCCTTGACCTCAATGCCAACTACTGTAAGTGTGTATTTTTCTTTAAATCCCTCTGTGAAAAGTTCGGCATCCGTTCCCATATCGATGGCTCTGCTCCATCTCGACCCGATGATCCCCAGTGGGACATCGCCGAGTGTTGCGTGCACAGCTGGCTGCTTGGCTCGGTCAATGACTTCGTCCTCGACCTTGCAATGGATGACATCGACCCCACCGCCTGAGATCTCTAGGTGGCCATTAAGCGGATCTTCCTCGCCAACAAACAGCCGCGCATCATCTTCCTACTAAATGAATTCCACTCTATGGTACAAGGAGATTCATCTGTCTCCTCGTACTGCCAGCGCCTCAAGATAAAAGCCGCTACCCTCCGTGATGTCGGTCACCCTATGGCCGACTCACAACTCGTCCTCGCCCTCTTGTGAGGACTTAACCCACGCTTCTCCAACACCGCCGATGACATCGCCAACTCCACACCTCTTCCGTCGTTCGCCCAGGCCCACGACATGCTAGTTCTTAAAGAACTACGGTTAGCTAACAACGAGAAGACTGTGGCCCACATCGCTCTCCTCACCGCAGCCGATCATGGCTGTTCCAACCCCATCGACTGCCAACCACCATGCGTTGCTGCCACCTCTCGCGACTCTGGTAGCTATGGCTTAAACCATGGCAACAAAGCTCGCGCCGGTGGCAATGGCAAAAGCAAGGACAAAGGCAAGGGTAAGAACTAGAGCGGTCCGATGCAACCGCGCCCTACTCTAGTCCCTACCCCGTCTGCTAGTCCCATGGGTCCGTGGCTTTGCTATAACCCCTATGCAACCTAGCCCCAACTACGCAATCCCATCGACTGGTAACCAGGGGTTCTAGGCGCCCATCCTTAGGCCCACCTGGCATCGGCTCCCACCCTACCGCCACCACCCACCTAGTCGGTTCCCTTGTGAAACCAGGCTAGCCTCGTCACCGCCCTCAATCAGATGACGCTTCAACCCTAACACTCTTGGGTGCTAGACTCTGGTACATCATCCCATATGGCGTCATCGGCTGGTATACTACTCTCTCGCCATCCCTCCTCCTCCCCTTTCGTCACCATCGGCAATAGCCACTCTCTCCCTATCCAATGTCATGGTGACTCCTTTTTGTCAACACCCACAACTAATCTTCAACTTCAAATTGTCCTCATCGTCCCCTCCCTCATCCACAATCTAGTATTTATTCGCAAATTCATAAGAGATAACAATTGTTTAATTGAATTTGACGCTTCTCGTTTCTCTGTGAAGGATATCCCGACCCGGCATCAGATACTTCGATGCAATAGTGGCGGTGATCTCTACACCATCCCTACTGCGCCGTCCACTCCGCACGCCAGCATCGCCCTCTCGACCAACCTCTAGCATCTTCACCTTGGTCATCTCAGCCCTGACGCTGTCGCCAATCTACATTGCAGCGCCCCCATCACGTGTAACCATAATAGCTCTACTATTTGCCACTCTTGTCAACTTGGCAAACACGTGCGACTGTCTTTCTCATATTCTATGTCTTGTACCTCACGACCTTTTGAGTTAATACACTATGATGTGTGGATTTCTCCAGTTAAGAGTGTTTCTGTTAATCAGTACTATCTCGTAATACTCGATGACTATACACACTATTGTTAGACCTTTCCACTAACCAGCAGGTTCGAGGTCACCTCCCACCTCATTAATTTTACCAACTATGTCTCTAACCAGTTTAACCTCTCTATTCAAGCCGTGCAGGCCGATAACGGTACGGAGTTTGTCAACTGTACCGTCCAAAACTTTCTTACCTCCCGTGGCACCCATCTCCCCTTCTCCTGTCCCTACACCTCTCCCCAAAACGGCAAGGCCGAACACCTTCTCCGCACACTAAACAACATGAGTCGTACTATGCTACTTTATACCCACCTACCCACAACATACTGAGCTGAAGTACTAACCACCGTAAATTACCTCCTTAATCGGTGTCCTTGCTCCTCCGTTCGCCACAATATCCCCTACACCCTCTTGTACCACAAGGCGCCCGACTACTTTCACCTACGCATCTTTGGGTGTCTCTGCTACCCCAATCTCATCGTCACTGCTTCTCACAAACTTTGCACTCTGCTCCACTGCCTGTATTTTCCTCGAATATCCCTCATCCCACAAGAGATACCGATGTCTCGATCTCTCCACCCACCGGGTCATTGCCTCCCGCCATATCGTCTTTGACAAGTCCTGCTTTTTCTTCGGTTTACTTCATCCCGGATATTCATCTAGAGATCTCGACTTCCTCCTCACCAACACTGTACCTTCCCGGTCCCTTCCATCAATTTCACCTCTGGCCCCCTCATCGGCCGCTCCTGAGGACTTCTTATACAGCTATCCCACTCCTCTTCAGGTTGATGCTACTCACATCGGACCTTCATCGGCTTCACCACCCTCATCGGCTCCGGCTGATACTGTCTCCCTCCCATCGGACACATCAACTCTATCAGCTCCTTAGCATCCATCGGCTCGCCCTCACCTATCGGCCCCTCCGCCTCCATCTGCTCGCCCCTCCTTATTGGCTGCTCCGCCTCTATCGGACCGCCCAAACCTATCGGCCCATCCACCTCCATCGGCTTACCCACCACCATCGGTTTAGGCGGACCTCGTTTAGCCCTTTCCATAAACATACAGTCACCGATCCCGAGCCGATACCGCACTTCCCTAACCAGTCCCTACCCTACCTCTCACGCTCCCATCGGCTCTTGTCCCCTTCACCTCTCATATAATCACCCGATCACAAACCAGGTCCCTCCGTCCTACCAAGCGCTACGGGCTCTCAGCAGTCCATTGTACTATCTCGTCCATCCCGAAGACTCCTCGTTCAGCCCTGGCCGATCCTCAGTGACGCGCGGCTATTGCCGACGAGTACAAGGTCCTTATGGATAATAAGATCTGGTGCCTCGTCCCTCATCCCTCGTCCTCCCGATGCTAATGTTGTGACCGGTAAGTGGATCTTTATACACAAGTTCCACGCCGATGGATCGCTTGCTCGTCACAAGACACGCTGGGTAGTTCGGGGTTTCTCCCAACGTTTCGGTGTTGACTACGATGAGACCTTCAGTCCCATCGTCAAACCCGCTACCATCCGGGTCGTTCTCACTCTCGCTGCCTCGCACTCTTGGCCGATCCACCAGCTCAACGTGAAGAATGTCTTTCTTCACGGTTATCTGACGAAAATGGTCTACTGCCAGCAGCCTCTAGGCTTCGTCGATCCATCTTGTCCCGACAACATTTATCTCCTTCAGTGCTCCCTCTATGGCCTCAAACAGGCTCCTCGGGCCTGGTACGAACACTTTGCTGCTTAACTTCGACACATCGGCTTTGTGGCCTCCGTCTCTAATACCTCCCTCTTCGTTCTTCACATCGGCAATACCCCCACCTATCTTCTCCTCTACGTCGATAATATTGTTCTTACAGCATTCTCGCCATCCCTCCTACACCAGATCATGATCCAACTCTACTCTAAGTTTGCCATGACCGATCTCGGTTCTCTCCATCACTTTCTTGGCATCTTTATCACCCGTTCTTCTCACGGACTCTTCCTTTCCCAGCGTCAGTATGCCATCGATCTCCTCCAACGTGTGGGCATAGCTGAATGTCACCCCACGGCCACTCCTGTCGACACTCGCGTCAAGCTCTCCGCTACCAATGGCTCTCTTATAGTCGATCTCTCCTAGTATCGGAGTCTTGCTGGTGCCCTCCAATATCTCACACTAACACAACCCGACCTCACCTACGCCATCCAGTAAGTATGCCACTTTATGCATGCTCCACTTGAATCTCACCTCGCGTTGCTCAAGCGTATTCTTCGCTACGTGAAGGGCATACTTTCCATCGGCTTACATCTCAGCTCCAGCTCCATCGACTCTCTCACCGTGTACTCTGATGCAGATTGGGCGGGCTGCCCCGACTCTCGACGCTCCACGTCTGGCTACTGCGTCTTTCTCGGCGACACTCTAGTCTCCTAGTCCTCAAAGCGCCAGACTACAGTGTCTCGGTCCAACGCCGAAGCCGAGTATCACATCATTGTCCACGCCATCGCTAAGTGTTGCTGGCTTCGCCAGCTTCTCTAGGAGCTCTGTGCACCTATTCCCTCTGCGACCATCATCTATTGCGATAACGTCAGTGCCGTCTATATGACCGTTAACCCGATCCATCATCGACGTACGAAGCATTTAGAGATAGACATTCACTTCATACGTGATAAGATCGCACTAGGACAGGTTCATATGCTTTATGTACCATCGACGCACCAATTCACTGATATTATGACTAAAGGCCTCCTCTCGCCTTTGTTCACCAGTTTTCACTCTAGTCTTTTCGTCCGTTCTTCTTTCGCTACGACTTGTTAGACCACTGGACTGTATATATATAAACCCAACCCTCTATATAAAGTTAGTACACTTACATTCCTACTGCTGCAAAAACAGACCAACCCTAAAGTAGACTTAACCAACCCTAAAGTAGACTTATCCATTTTCTGAATAATAGATGTATAGCTACGAAGCAGCGTTCATTGCAGCATGCAGTGAAGGAGCTTGGGCAATGCCATCAGATATTTAATAACTGGAATCTCTGTTAAAAGGGGATGAAAGTGCAGCATCTGTCAGACCTTGAAAGCGGATTAAAAGAGGGCTACTTTACTTTTATCATGAGATTCAAGCATTCAGCTTCAGCATGATCACAAAAGCTCCTGTCTAGTGATTCTTAGCATGCTAAATCGTGTACAACGCCACTTTCACCTTTGGTAGGCCATTGGCTGGATGATGCTTAGCATGCTGAATCATGTAGTGGTAGTACATATAGATTTTGATCTACACTTATCTGCTACAGTTACAAAATACTTATATGATTCTAACTCCTAGTCTGCATTGCTTTTATTCAGACAATACCATGCAGGTTCCAACGGCTAGGACGATGAGCTCTCCTCGGAGCTACTGGGTTGGACTGCGTTGAACCTTGCCAGAACAGGTGCATTCTCCAGCCGTTGCGAAGAACCAATCGCTGTTCTTTCGCTCATCCTACAGACATCCTTGCAGACATGATCAAGAACGGTGAGGAAATCGCGCACCACCATGAAGATCCTCAGAGGGTGCCCTTCCTCCTTTGCCGAGTCGCCATGGAAGAATTCGGTCGTCTCCCTCACAAGGGAGTGGGCGAGGCTCTCTTGAGCTTGCACTGCAGTGATCTCAGCTTCAGCCTTCTGGAGGAACTCACCGATGGAGGCCCGGAACCTCTTGCAGCGATCATCCGAACCAAGCTGCTGGTTCAGCTGCAGGGCCTCACTGATCTTGCTAACACCAGCAGAGAGCTTGGCAACGCAGCTGGCCAGCGTGTCGGAGTCCATTCCAGCTGCCTTCTTGACACTGCTGAGCTCACCGCCAAGGCTAGCGACAATTCTGAGGCCAACCTTCTTGCACTGGAAATCATCTGCAATGGCACTCCCCTGATTGGATGTTTGGCCAGTGGCCAAGATGCTGGCACCTTCGGACTTGATAATCTCTTCGATAACAAAGTGCAGAAGGGTTGTCTTGCCATCTGCACCCTTTACGTCGACTAACTTGAGGAGGGCATCAAGCTTGAAAGCGCTTGCATTCCCGCGGTTGGTGCCGGTGTTCATGCGGTTACCGGTCTTCAGCACTGCATCTAAGATCTTGTGGAACAGCCTGCTTCCCCTTAACTCTTCACATGCTGCCTGCAATGGTAATGAACATGAACAACCTTTTCACACTATTCCTATTAACTATAGTAACATGGAGCTCGGCAATATTGCACCTTTTATTTAATTTGATTAGGAGAATATTTGTAGTTCAATTTCATTCAAAACAACCAATGGAACCTGCTAGGACAAGGTAGGATATAACTAGTACCTCAAGAGTTTTGAAGGAGGTCTTGAGGTAGTCAACTTCCAAATCGAAGTTGGCAATGTAGAGCATCGCTTCGACCCTCTTGAATGCAAATGGTATCGCAAGAACTGCATGGAGGAAGCTTTCGGCAGGGCCGAGCTTAGATACAGCATCCTCCCTGAATTCCTTCAGCTTGATCTCTTCTTCTCCGGTAGGAGCCATCTTTAAAAGCGCCTCCAGCAGCTCAGTTCCAATGCTCTCTGCCTGGCCTGCTCCCAACAATGGCAAATGTTCAGAAACTAGATGATCAGAGCAAAATTCTTAAGATTATCATTGGAATATCTCAGCTCACCATCCAGGAGAGCCTTGCACACTTCTTCCTTTGTCACGTCGAGCGCCCTCAGCATGATCGCGATGTTCTGCGACTTCTTTGGGTCCAGCACCTTGTTCTCCTGATTGAAGCAAGCTGCATTTGCCTCCTTGACTCCATTCTTGGATGCTCTCCTCGTCGAGTTGGAGACGAACAGCGTCTCGATCATCTCTTCGTTCACACTGTAATCATAGTACACAAACAAAAAGATTTCAGTTTCAGAAGCAGAGCTAAGTGATCATGGCTGCAACTGTAATGCAGCAATCAGTATGGAGTGGGATCGAGTGGGGGCTCACCGGAATGAGCTCGCCTTGAGCTGGTCCCACACCGTCGGCCGGCCGGAGCTCGCGCGCACCTTGTCCCAGTGCAACGGCTTCAGCTTCGGCCGGACAGCCGCGTCGGCGCCCTTCTCCTCCGGCGGCGGCGAGCGCACCGGCGACTCCTCCGGGTGGACTGCTCCCGCCGAGGTTCTGATCACTGTGGGAACAGTACGCTCGGAGTGCCGCCTCGGTAGCCAGCCGCTGCCGTTGCCGGCTCGCGGCAATGGCGGGGGAGGCGCCGGAGGCGTAGGCGCTGCTTGCGTGGTGTCGTTGTCTGTCATCGGTGGCATTGACGGTGGCGGCGGAGGTGGAACACTCTGCGGCGGCGGCGGCGGTGCTCGCTTGTCTTCTTCTCGGGCTTCAAGAATGGTTTTCGAAGTTGATGGCATGCTCATTGTCGTCTGCTGGAACTGCCGGAGCGGAGGCATCGGCCGGAGCTCCGGCGAGCTGGCGCTGGACACCGTGGCGGTCGACCCCCGGCCATGGTGGTCGCCGTCGTAGAACGTGGAGTTGCCCGGGGAAAGCAACACCGTCTTCGTATGCACCGCGGGCTCCCCCTTTGGGCGGCGGCGGCGGCGGCGGTGGCGCGTGAGGAGGTAGACGAGCGCCGCGGCTAGTACGGCGGCGAAGACGGCGACGACCGGGAGGAGGATGGTGAGGAGGCGGTGCGACGACAGGAAGGAGCGGAGCGGCGCGGAGTGGTAGATGGGCATGGCCATGTACGAAATGTTCGCCGGCGCCGTGGGGTGCGGCGAGGAGGAAGACGCCGCGTCCCCGGAGGTGCCTGCATCCGTACCACCACCATCTCCAGCGGCAACTGGGGCAGGCGTGGTCACCGGCGGCACCGGCGGCGCCGAGTCAGGCAAGAACGGGAAGAACGGCGCGGGAGGCGGAGGCGGCGGCGGCGGCGGGAGCGCGGGCGCGTTCTCCAGAGGGAACAGCGGCTCGTGCAGCTCCCTCCTGCCGCTCCACTGCCGGTAATGGCGGCCATGCCGATCTTGATAACAGTAACAACCAGGGAGCAAGAGGAGCAGCACGAGCAGCAACCACGCGAGCATTGGCGCGCCAAGAAACAGCAACACCCAACGGTCACTCACTCAGTCTCAGCCGGAAGAATCACCCAGCTGCTCTCTTCCCTCTCAGTCTCTCATCGGCCCAAGCAAAGCAACGTGAGGAAGAAGAAGAGAGAGAGAGAGGTCTGCCAGAGGAGTGAAGTGAGCCCTTGTGAACAGCTTGGAAAGGGGAGCAGGCAGCTGCAGGTAGCTAAGCTAGGTAGGCGAGCGGGAGCAGGAGGTGGAAGAAGCGGGAAGGCGTGGAGAGTGGTGCGAGCCATGGAGCGGAGTGGAGGTGATTGGAATGTGTGCATTGGATTCTTCCGCCTTTTTCTGTGACATGGAAATGATGGCGCCGTGCATTGCCTTTCTCGTCCTGCCATGCCCATGGAGTTGGATGGAACTCTACGGCCGTTGGCTCATAATCCCTTTGTTTAAAAATATATACTTAGATATAAACAAGTATTATAAATCTATAAATTTAGATAAATTCGATATGTTTAATATATGTATTTTAAAATAGAGGGAGAAAGTATAATAATAAGATCGAAGGCTTGTCTGAAAAATAAGATTGGGAAATCTTTTTTCACCTGGTAAAGGATAGCTTTTGGTGCTCCTTATGATTCTTCCTATTTTATTTCATCTCAGCCATTCACTTAATTTTATCCTAATTTTATTTCTCCAACCCATTATCTAAATAAGCCCAGAGTTATCAACTTTGCCGTCTTCATCACCCCACTAGGGATGTTCAAGTGGTCAATTTTTTTCGTTTTATGGTAAGATCTTCTTTTGAACGTAGGTTTTTTAGAGAAAATTTATTTAAAAAATAAATTATTTTATGTGAAAATCCTATAATATTTATGCATTCCAAACAGCCATAAAATTGTCGTCTGCCCCTTCAAGTTGTTTAGTTAATACCTCATGAATTTCACTTGGAATATAAATATAGTATTTACACCATCTAATAAACGAGGTTAGATATCATGACATTGTTATATCATCCTGAACAGTTGTTTTATGCTTACAAGCCAAAACCTTGCACTGCTACTTAATGCAACATTTCACACACATGAACATAAAGAGACAGTAATGTAAGTACAGGCATATTTGTTCGTGCCGAATCCCGACACGAGCACGCCAACATCTGAAAAGTCTGCTTAGTTTCAGTGTAGATTGATCGGCTTTTGTCCGTAGCTTGAGGTACGTATACCGGGGGTCGTAGGATTCGGTCGGGTCCAGCATAACAGTACGGGTGCGGACGTACCAGTCAATTTGACCCTGCAATTAACAAGAAGGTGAGAAGGTGAGGCAAACGGGTCAGTCGAACGACGGGCCGATACAAGCGCTCGCTATCGGTTGGCTGCCGATAGAATCGGGTTGGTCATCGGTCACGTCCGAATAACTCTTGCTATTGGCCGATAGCCGATAGGAAATAGAGCACCCTTCTATCGGCTGGGGTAACCGATGAGAGCGTGGGCAGGTATCGATGAGGGATACGACGGCTCCGAGCGTAGCAAAAGCGAGGCCCTGATCCATCGGCAGCAAAACCGATGGAGGCACAGGATGGAGATGGCAGCAAGAGACCCGTCGCACATCGTGACGACGCCGCTGGCACCAAATCTTGAAGATCGAACCTAACCGAGACAGTACGAGAACGGGGCCAAAGGCGATGGGACAATGGACGCTAGATCGAACGTACTGAAGCAAGGACGGAGCGAACCCATCAGCTAGCTGAGCCGATGAGAGGATGCCTCTCTAAAGACAAGCGCGCATCGGCTGGAAAGCCGACGCGCTTGACGTGGCGCTCAAGGGAAAGTCTTTGAAGACCTGACACATATCGGTCGAGGAGCCGATACGCTGGGCGTGACACTCCACGTATAGATAACTCATCGGCTAGCACTCCGATAAAACACCGTACAGAGACATATAGGCCTAAAGCTCATTCCACCGTCGGCTGCCTCATAGGTCGAACCTAACCGATGCAGCACAGGACCGATGACGACAAAGAGAACTTGATAGACTGATAGACCCTACACAGACGTGATGCAATACATCCTATCGGCCTAAGAGGTTGAACTTAATCGATGCAGCCTTAGACAGAATGAGATATATCGAGATATTGGATGAACTTACCCTTTCACCGGAGATTAAAACTAACCGATACAGCTCTGTGTCGAGGACTAGACCCCACCAGTAAAAAACTAGATAAATTATGGTGGCGATGTGTCGAGATTGTATTGATCGAAAGATCCCTGATACATGTCTTCAGGGGTCTATATTTATACCCCGGGTTTACAGTGTCCGACATGTTTTTAACAACTATCAGACGTTATCTTTTTATATAGATAAAAAAAATATCTCTAAGGTAGTTAACTAAACTAACTAAATATTCCTAGATAAAATACGATTTACAAAAGATAAAATATCATATCGTGGGCTTTATGCCTCTTCACAAACTCGGCTTTATTTAGTCAAATAATCTTCTAGTCTTAGACCGAATCTCTTCATGTTCC
Organism: Oryza coarctata; assembly: GCA_030770085.1. NCBI lineage: Eukaryota > Viridiplantae > Streptophyta > Magnoliopsida > Poales > Poaceae > Oryza > Oryza coarctata. Next base: position 13,603,737 of record CM061479.1, on the reverse strand, counting down.
ATCCGATTGTCTTTCTCTCTGTAGTAATCGAATTCTCTTTCGGATTTCCTTTCATTTAAGCCGATCATTTTTTGTTTTTTAAATCTTGCCGTCAACACTCAGACACTATTTTCTGTCTAAAAAAGGCGTTTCATCGCCGCACAGAGGGGCCACGGTAAGCCGACATCAATAATACATCATGCTACATAGGATGTTGCCCGGAACTAACATGCTAATCTAGATTATCACTGACGCCAGGCCTGTGACGACCTCGAGCACGCGCAGAAACATTGTTGCATGTCAGCAGCAAGCAGTAATAACACATGTCACCCTCTCAGGCAGATTCCATGTGTTCGACATGCTATGCTAGTAGTAGTACTGCTACTCACTCATGACTCATGCATGGTTGCTGCTTGTACACAAACGAGGCTTGTGCTCTGGCCATTAATAAATAATCTTCTTCTCTGAACCTGGATTAGCGACAAGCATAGTCCCAAAACAAGACAGAAACAGAAGATTACTGCACTAGAAAACGAGGAAGAGCGTGAGAGAGCGTGTGTGGTGGAGCTTGTCATTTTTCACCAACGTTCGGCCACACGGTAATGATGGAGGCAGTGTCTCAGCGGGCGGTGGGGCCCCACTTTCTGACACGGATGAGGTGACGAAGAAGCACCTTGGCTTTGGCATGTTTCGTTTGCTCGCCAGCATGCAGCAGCAGCAGAAGCAGAAGCTTTAATGTGTCGCCAGAAAACACTCAGTGCTCGACACTTTGACTAAGCAGGCTCTGTGTGGGGACCCACCATTGCGCCCCACACTCTCTACCAGTATGGAGTAGTGTGTGGCTACAGCAGCATGTACGCTCTCACTTGAGAAGATCATTAGGCCAACGTGATCTCATGTTAGGGACGCTTTGGTTAGCTGCTAAGTTTGTCACGTTAAATGTTAGACGTACCACAATTTCTTATTTCTTAGTGTTGATTAGGTGCCATGGATGAGCAAAGCCACATGTTATCAACACACTGGTCCACACATCATACTTTATTTTAAGTCAAAATTTGTCACGCTTTTGTGGCCAATGCTTATGTGGGAGTTCACTACCACCGTTTGCCATATTTTAGACGTGTTACAAATTGTTAGGTTAAGATTTTGTTTGGTTATTAAACATGTGATAAATCATACTTTACTAACTTACTGGTCTACATGTAATAGGCTTATTTTTAGCCAAACCTTGCTACAATCTATATGCCTTAAAACACCGTAATAAGTTAGTCTATGATTAAAACTAGTCTCCAACTGAATAGAATGTTAATCTGTCATTTCACATAGGTTAAACTAGTTAGTAAGAATTAAAAAAGCTAAATTAATTGATTTTCTAAATTTTATAATTACAGATTTTTTTAAATATATGATAATCTAAACTACTTAGAGGGGCTATAAATTCTAGAATAAGCTATAACTGCCAAAATCACATCCAAACAACATGCCATGGAATATGTCGTCACGAGAATGAACCGGTAGCTAATAAAAGAGCATGATATTAGTTTTTTTTTTCAGCACAGATCGGGCAATATCAGAAGTCAAAATGGTTTCACAGCAAAGCTTTTGTTAGTGAGGTATCAGAGAAATGTTCTTTACACTGCTTTTTGTATAGTGAGTTGGTGACACCTAAAGAGGAGGCATGATGCATGAATCCTCAAAAGATACGAGAGAGGAGAAAAGGAGCACAAGAATTTCTGGTAGTTGTGAAAAAAAAAAGAGAAAGAAAACGATCATTCTAGTGCAGAAAAGAAGATCATTCTGGTTGACCAAATCACAGAGAGAAAAGGCTCATCAGTGCATCTGATGTTGCTAAAACAATACATTTGTCAATAACTTATTTGAGAGAAGCATTTCGGCATCTCTGGACTTCTGAGTGAATGCCAGATCGTCTGCAAGGAACGTAACCAAAAGATTACATAAATCATACGAAGCAGGATGAGAACTAAACAATCAGGATTAAGCGCATTCGAGAGAGATCACTTTAGCTTTCTGAATTCTGACGGCTAGTGAAGCGAATTCTTTTTATTATTTAAACCTTTTTTACTTTTAATTTTAAAACTAAACCAATTTAAAACTTATTTTTAAATTCACAACTTTTGGCTACGCCAACCCATATATGCCACATCATTAAAAATAAGATTGGCACTATTCTTATATCATATTAGTCCATGCAGATTTGGAAATAAGTTTTTAGTGGGATTTAGTTTTAAAATTAAAAAATAAAAAGGTTTAGAAAATAATAAAAATTAGTTCAGCATCCAATGGAGGAGAATTCTCATAGCGATACACTTGTACTGCTGCTGCTGGTTGTGGTTTTCCTCTCATTGGCATCGGTGCTCTCTTCTTTCTTCGTCCTCCTCGCCGGACTTCGAATATTTCGTGCTGGCGTTGCAGTAGCCGGCCACCGTCTGCCGGAGCTCCTCCGGCCCTTGCTGCTCCTCCAACGCTTGTTGCCGCTCAGTAGCTCAGCTCTCAACTCAAGCACAACTCTGAACAAAGGAGATGCCCTTTGTACTGAAACGTTAACAATCTGTCTCTGCATGCAATTCTGCTTCTCCGATCCCCATCGGATGGTTCACAATTCGTAAGTTTTCCACGCCGCGACTGTATTTCTTCAAATTTTCGCCTTTCCATCTACCTGATGAGTTCATTCTACCATCCTTTTGGATTGTGGCAGATGGACTCTGGCCAGCTTATGCAGAGGGGAATGGACCAACATGCTGCAATCACCCACACTTGGACATGGCCAAGGTTTGTATTCAGAAATCAGAAGCCATTGCCATCTTTATTGAAGAAACTTTTCATGCCTAAATGTTGCAGTAATGACGCAATTGTATCACCATTTCTGCTTGATTAGATTTCGTCTCTGACGACGTTGCTCGAGAAGTACTGGCCATCGCTGTACTGCAGCTCGCCATCGCTCTGCACCGGGGGCAAGGACCATCTCTCTGGGTACATGAGATAAACTGCCTAACTGACAGACTCAAAAAGCAGCCTTGCTCGTGTACTGTACCATTCTGCTGTCCATGTCCATGAGCTTACAAGATTCCATTCTACAATGCATGCGTGTTTATCATGGACTGATTTGATGGACCTCTGCACTGCAGTGGGGTAATCTGCACTGTCAATTCTTGAAAGAATCCACTGAACTTTGCCAGTCGCATTGTCTTCACCGCTTATCTGAAACTTCGCTGCTAATACAGTTGTAGTGTTTGTGACTTGTATTTCAGGGAAAAAAAAAGCACGGGACATGCTCTTACGGCCTTGAGCCCGTATACTAAATATAATGCCACAGTAAGCAGTAAGCTTTTTCTCCTCACGGACAGGGCGATTAGCCAAGTAATCAGCACAAAAGCTTTGGTTGATTGTTTGATATGTAGAGTTCAGTCAGTGCATGTGCTTCTGTCAATCTGAAGCTGATGAACGATTATGATGGTCCTGTTGACTATCACTTTACTCTGTACCTCAGGATATGCTGGCAAGCAATACTAACACAGGTGCAAATGGTAATGATTGATGATGAGTACCTAATAAATGACGCTGTTAGCACCATCAGCAGCTCTTTTGGAGCGTCCCCTCTGCTGCTTCGTGAAAAAAGCTTGCTGAAGGTGCTCAGGCTGTGGTTCTCCAAAATATTCTCTGACTGAGCCATTTTCCATACCATCTCTTCACTTTTCAATGCAGATATTCAGACAAGAAAAAAAAAGGTCGTTTTTTTTATTTTTTGCAGCCGAGAAATGGTGTTTGCAAAATGTTCGCGTTGGTGTTTGTTCACTTCATCATTTTTCAGCCTCGTGATCAGGGTTCTGATAGCAAAAGATCCACACGAGCAGTTTACTACATTGCAGGGTTAACTCACAGTTGTCGCGTTAACTTCAAGCGATAACCTTATCGGTTTTAAAATCTCACGGTTTTTGGCGGTAACCCTTTATCAAAACGGCAGGAGGAACCAGCGCAACAGACAGATGAGCGGGCCTTAACTGGGCCGTGATGGGCTGGCCTAGTTTGACCAGGCAACGCAATCTGCCTTCCGGATTCCTCTTCTGCGCAAGATCAAAATCGTGTACGAGTCGGACAAGATTGCGATCGCCTCGCCGGTGAGCCCTGCATAACCGGAGTTGAGGAAGAGATCAATCAATGTCGCAGCCGCGTTTCGATCCTCGTCTTCTTCTTCGGCATCTCCGTCAATGGCGCATCCTGCTCCTGCTGCACCGCACGCGCGTGGAGGAACTACCGCGTGATCAGCGCCCACCACGGCTGCCTCCGCTCCGTCGCGTTCGACCCATCCAACCGCCTGTTCTTCACCGGCGTGGCCGACAGGAAGATCAAGATCTGGGACGTGGCGTCGGGATGGCAGAAGCTCACCCTCCCCGGCCATGTCGGCGGGGTCCGCGCCCTCGCCATCAGCCGGCGGCACCCGTACCTGTTCTCCGCCGGCGACGACAAGGAGGTCAAGTGCAGGGACCTCGAGCGGAACCAGGCCGTGAGGTCCTACCACGGCCACCTCAGCGGCGTCTACTGCCTCGCCCTGCACCCGACCATCGCTGTCGCAGTGAACGGCGGCCGTGACTCCGTCTGCAGGGTACGTCAGGACGAGGGCCGAGGTCTTCACCCTCGCCGGCCATGGCGACACCGTCTGCTCGGTGCTCTCCCGCGCCACCGACCCACAGGTGATCACCGGCTCGCACGATGCGACCATCAGGCTCTGGGATCTCGCGGCCGGGAAGACGATGGTTACACTGACGCACCCCAAGAAATATGTCCGGGCGATGGCGCTGCACCCGACGTCGGAGAGATCGTCGCCGCCGTCGTTCGCGTCGGCGGCGGCCGACGGCGTGAGGAAGTTCAGGCTGCCCGACGGCGAGCTCCTCCACAACATGCTGCCGCTGCAGCCGAGGACGATCCTGAACTCTATGGCTGTCAACCAGAGCGGCGTCGCGGCGGCTGCAGAGGATGATGGGATCGTGCGGTTCTTGGACTGGAGGAGCGGCCATAGCTTCCATCAGGAGAAGAACATTGTTCGGCCTGGATCGCTGGAGAGCGAGGCTTGCATCTGTGCAGTTTCTTTTGATGTCACTGGATCAAGGCTTGTCACTTGTGGTGCTGATAAAACCATCAAGATGTGGAAAGAAGAACATTGATTCTTTTACAGCAAGATCAACGTAGAGCAATTTTCTCAGGCATAAGGAGTAGATAGCATTTGCGTAATGAATTTGAGAATTTACTGAAAATGAAGTTATGTACAGTATGTGGGGAAAAAAAGTTAAAATAAGATTACAGATGCATCTTGTCAGTACTACAACTATACTTTTAACTCTGGTACTTTCGTGCTCGTCTCACTAAAGAAATAAACCCCAAGTTAACGGTCACGGGGCATCTCTTTGTAAGGAGGTGTTGCTCGAGCTAAGCTAGTCAGGTGGGACGCTACTACAGTGATTTCGCGATGCTACAGTTCTTACGTGATACAGTACATCGCAGTACTGGGCTGCTTTTGCTGCTGCTTGCATGGGCTGGGCCAAAAGCCCAAGCTTGCTGCTACCGCTGCTCTCTGTTTTTTCCTCAATTATTTGCAGGGGTGTTACATACACTCGATTCGACGTCCCCATCAAAATTTATCTAGGTACTTTTCAATTGACCTGTATATACGCACAATTTTAGACACATAATAATTATACTTTTATGTCATATCTCTATATGCACCGTATGCCTATGTCTCGTATATACGTGTAGCTATAAGGGTCGACTCTGATACCATTTGTAATACTCAATGTTAGATTTGGATCACACTTACACCTTCAACCCTCTACTTTGGTCCTCGTTTTATAAAAAAATATGAACCTAGAGTTAACAGTTACCGGGCATCTCACCTTATCAGCAGTTGTTGCTCCAGCTGAGCGAGCGGGGTGGGTTCCCTGTGCTACAGTAGTTCGCGATGCTACCGTGCTCATATGCTACAGCTTGGGATGCTACCGTGCTCATTTACTCATGTTAATGTATATTTCTGCAGGAAGAGTCAGATATAAATTTGCATCATTTTGGAATAGAAACCATACATTTAGGGCATTGCAACGAGCTGTCAAGAACTTCCATACAATGATAGAGGCTGAGAAACTTGATATATAGGTGTAACATCCTAGACCTCCACTTTTACATTATTCTTTGAAGTTTGGATTAAGCTTTATAATTCATTAAACATATCTGCTGTCTTACTGTTGGTGCATTAGTTTGGGAGTGAACTTTCTACTTACCTTTTGCTTATGATAGTTGGAAGTTTGCACAAATGTGATATCTATAAGTTGGATCAGAATTGATAATCTTTTTTACATTTGAATTCTAAATTCTAGGAACGTGCTCAATCTGCATTACGTGCCACAGTAGCTCAAGAAAAAGTAGCAGGAAGGAGATAAATACTCCAGAAGATTGTGCTGATTTAACCGGCCAATTACAACCTTTTGTCAAAGAGGAAGTTCTAGTCTCTGTATTCGATGTAATAATGGCTAACTGTACCTTTTCTTCAGTAATATGTAGTTTATGAGATAGCTGGTCTTTAACTCTGACTTAATCTCGTTTCAGGGATCTTTTCCATGTACTGCAGAGGAGTCCTTTAATACTCTGTTTAGTGATGACTCAAGTTACATTACGGAATATCGGGCAGCTCGAAAGGATAAAGATATCAATGCAAGCCTGCTCATGATACCTCAAATCCAATAGATAGTCGTACTAAAATGACAATTCATTAACTGGTAATTCTAATGGGTGTTGGTCTGGTTCTGAAAAATTTTGGTATAGAATTTTTAGCCGGAGCTTTTCAGCAATGGAGGTAATTATGTGGCTCTACCGAATTTATGGTGTAGTCTTATTTTTCTCTATGGGGCACACAACTGACCGAAAACCAGTATATGCCACCATTTGGCAGACATTAACTTTTCAGGACTGAAAGATTACATCTTTACAGGAGAGATTGGCTATGCTGTATGCTAGTCTAGACTTTAAACATGTATTGTCCCTCTTCCATTCATATTTTGATAGTTGGTAAGCTTCCATATTCTGGTTTTATGCTAAGTATTGGTAAGATGTGCAAACCGTTTGTTGAATAGCTGAATCTGCTTAGAAAGGATAGTTGAGGACAGTAATTTCTATCTTTTGCTTTATCAACACTCAGCAGGCTGAGTTACTGTGGGTTGTTTTGGCTTTATAGCCTGCTAAAAATGGTTTCATTCTGCAGTTAGGTCAATGGCACCATGCAGATGAGTACGATGGTCAGGTGAGGGAACTTAATTGTAAATCAATATGCCATAGTCCAATGTGTCCCCCATATTCAGCAATGACAGAGCGGCAACATTTGGTTCTTTCAGCAGACAAAACAGATCTGGTACGTTTCTAACGTGCAGCTGAACATTCCTATATGGCTTGATATAATAGTTCATGAAGCATAGGAATCCCTATATATTATCTACTTCATACCATAAGTAGTACTAATTTTTGCTGTTTACTTATAGGTATTTGAAACTGTACAGCGAGTACATGATGTTCCATTTGGTTCCTTCTTTGAGGTACTTGTTGACTTGTTGCCATAGTTGTTATGGAATATATATGGTTTTGTTAATCAAGTGGGAAGATTGCTGAGACCTCTTCAAACATGATTCCTATCATAAATTTGCTATTACTTACAGTATTATAATTGATTATCATGCTGCTTTTCAGGTACACTTTAGGTGATCTGTGAAAACTACCAGCTCTAACTCATGCAGTCTTAACATAAGTGCTGGTTGGTGATTTTTTTTATCCCATTACAGCTGTTATAACTTATGCTCCAATGATGTATTATGATTTTATTATTACTAATGCAATGATCATTTTTGCAATTTCAGGTGCACATTTCAAGAAAAGGTGCATAATGCAGTCCAAGATAAAGAGTGGTGCTGTGGACGAGGTATGGTTCTCTACTTGGTATTACTGAGTTCCTGCATCGATTATAATCTGTTGATGAAAATTTAATCCAGTTTGTCCACAAGCTTACTGTAGTAAAAATGTGAAATATTAGTATTAAAATTACATGCAGTGAGGTATGTACCATAAATAGCTCACATGACGAATGGGCAGACAGGAAGGCAGTAAGTCATGGACCCAGAAACACCAATTTAGACATGATCAGATCCATAAACAGGCGCCCAAAAAGTTGATCTAAAATGGTTTATTGGTCATCTGTTATTAGTCGACCTGCTAGTTATGAATATTTGCACCGGTTTGCATATAGAAAATACAAATGAGCTTCATCTATCTGGAGTTTGAATACAAATCCTCATTAAATCATGGCAATGGCATTTGCTGGTAAACTATGTAGTAGATTTTTACCGGTCTACCCATAGCATAGGATGTTGCAGTTACCTAGGTCTTTCAGGTCAAAAATGTGAATTATGGATGCCCTGAACAGTGAATTTTCTATGCTCTTTAATTTTTGCATATTTCAAATCAATTCTCTGTTTTAAAATCTTGCAGTACAAGAAGGAAGTACAAGAGATGTTGGAATTTGCCGAGACATATATGACCAGGACAGCGGTGCTCTTACTGAGCAAGACAACGGCGCTGTCACTGAGCAAGAAAACTTGGCGCCGGATAATACGATTAGTGAAGAATAATTATCTCTCATGTAGGATGACATGTACCATCCAATGATAGTTTATAAAATGTTATAGCAGAAGTACACGTGGACCTGTAATTAATCCACATGTAATAGGATTAGCCTTAAAAAGATGTGCTTACAAGACCTAACAGTGTATAACTTGTCTATATATTTTTAGCTAATGTATATTCGAATACACCCTATAGATTCTGAAGTCAGATTTGAGTGTTAAAGTCCAGGAGAAACTCAGGTTGAATTGTTAAAACTTAAAAGCTTCAGCTGTGAACTTTGAAAGGAGAGTTAAATGTATACATTTGTTCACATGAAACCAATTTATCGCCTGCATAATTTTCGTCTCGTGAAAATAAACCTGGCATTGGCCAATACGGCCCGTGTGATCTGGAATTTTTTGCAATTAGGACCCTGTTTACGATCGCTATCATTGGTAGCGACCCTGATATTTTGCGAACACGTCCCTCAGAAGACGGCGGACGACGTCGGAAGGCCCGCGCCGGCGACCGCCGTGCTCGCCATGGAGCACCGCGAAAACCCTAACGCCGAAACGCCGCGTTAGCCACAGCCCAAAGCAAAGCAGAGTTCCATGTAGGCTGCTCAGTAACGCCGGCCCTGGTCCGCTCTTCGAACCAACCACCGTCTCCCACCTCGCCGCCGCGTGGACGATGGCGTCGTCCTCCGCCGCTTCCTCCCTTGGCCCCCACCAAATCCCAGCACGCCCCCGGATGCGGTGGAGCGGCCGGAGGCGGCGCCCGAACGCCTTCTCCGGTCAACCGCTTCTCGTGCGCCTCCGCGTTCCTCCTGTTCCTTCCGCGACCCCGACGAGGTGACGAGAAATCGAAAATATGAATGGTTTTGTCCTACTTTCCTCTCGGTTGAAAGGCTGAATTCAGCTAATCCCACTCTCTAATTTACTGGATCAGTTCTTCGCTTTGGAGAGGGAGCTTGATTCTGTTGTTTGATTTGATTTCCTTGATAATTCAAACATCAATCCTTCAATACAGCAATAAATTGTTGAATTTTGAATAGCACAGCACAGCCTCTACGCGATTAGAGTTGGAAACTAAGACAACGCATGCATTGGTATGCCAGCGATCACTACTACCAGAATTGATAGTGAAATGATCTTGTAGCATGAGATAAGCCCCTCAATTTCAAAACTAAGCAAGAGCACACGTGCTACAATTTCAGCAACGACTCTAGGAGTGTCACACATATCCAATCTTCTTCTAATTTGCTGGAGGATAATAAAGGGCACAAGATTGGAAACAGCTTGTTCAGTTGTTCAATTTATAGGAGTGTCAGACATCCATTCTTCATGGATCATGATACAATCCATTATTTTTTTACCATAAATCCCGTTCAAATTTCAACAAATTCAGTGCCAAAAATCACGGCGCTGTAGCATGAGAAACGATTTTGCTGCGCCCTAGTCCGACTCAACACCACTCAAGAACCACCGGACTTGGGCGGCGGCGGAGGCCGCGGCACAGCCGCGGTAGCAGCAGCAAGCCCGGGAAACGTCAGAGACCGCGGCGGCGGCGGCGGCCGCACCACGGTGACGAGGTGGTGCGCGCCCTCCTCGCCGGGCCTGACGAGGTGGCTGTACATCCGCAGCCAGTTGTCGGAGGCCTCGTCGACGGTGCGGAAGGTCCAGATGTGCGGCCGGGCCTTCTCCCGCGCGGCAAGGATCTCCTCCACCTCCGCCGAGCGCTTCGTCTTGAGCGTGAGGCAGTCGACGAGGTCCCCCCACTTGCCGAAGCAGTTGTCGAACTCGCCGTAGCGGTAGTAGTTCTGCATCTGGTAGTACGGCGAGTAGCAGAACCACAGCGCGTCGAAGCACTTTATGCAGTCCGGCCGCGGCGGACCTCCTCCTCCGGAGCCGCCGCCGGTGGTTTTTCCGGGCTTATTCTCCTCCTTGGGATCCATGATCCCCTCCCCACCCACCTGCCAAGAACACACGGCGGCCGTCGGAATCGATGGTCAAATCTCAAGCAGGCAATCGTGTGGACGTGCGAACACGAACCGGATCGAGTAGACGACCTGTGGGTGGGCGACGTCGCCGGCCGGCTGATCGGATCGCCGAGATCGCCGCCCGCTGCGTTGGGCGGCTAGGGTTCCGGCAACCTTCGCCGCGATGGCCGCAGAATGGGCGAGATGGACGGTGGCGATGGTGCTGTTGGCACGAGGGGAGGCCAAATAGGCCTCACGACACGGCTCAGTAAACGGGCCGTCCGGCCCATGTTTTGGGCAAGCAGCCCAAGCACGGTACGTGAGGTTCACGGGCCGTTTCGGCCCATGCGCGAAGTGGCCCGCGGGTCAGAGGCGTCACGGCGGCCTATTTAGCAACACTTGAGCCTGGATTCATTGAGCCTTGGGCCTATCATTGGGGCTGAGATTCTGTTGAGTACACGAAATGGGCTGCAAAATTTTAATGTAGTGGGCTGGGCTGGGCTTTTGTTTGATGGAATCTCTAATACTACTACCTGCATGACATTATGTTCTCTTCAAGGGTTGTTCGGCTTTATGACCATGTTTTGTTGGGCTTGACCGATATGTACAAGTTGAAGTTGGTTACCTATCACCAAAGAGGTGCATTCTCGGTAGCTTAGGTTACTGTCTTACTGATTACAGATTATTGGGCACACTTTCGAAACTCCTCCACAATGTATTTTGTAAAAGCTTTCTTATCAGCATCTCTTAGAAAAACTTTTTAAAACCAACTTATTAAATTTATAATATTTAATTATTCGTTTGTGACACCTCAGTTTTATTTATCATATCACATCGTAGCCTTAGATAGGTTCAAAAATGCTGGTAACAGGTTTAGATCGAGAAACTTGTTAGGGGAGCGGTTACTAGTTATCTGTTAGGGACATTACTGATTTTGTAACGATTATCCAACCGTACGGACGAATAAATTAAATATTAGAAAGTTGATAAATTGATTAAAAGAATTTCTAAGAAATATCTATTAAGAAAGTTTTTGTGAAAATTATAATCGTGGAGAAGTAAGAAGGCGTGCATGTAATAATCTATCGTCCATGAGCCATTTAGAATGAAAAACAGGACCTTACTGACGGACCTCCATCCTGAGGTCCATGCCTGAGGAAAACTAGCGCCTAACCAGGCAGCTTGGGTAGATGTTTCTTTTGCTTCATCAGGTGAAGCATTTTTTTGTTTGGTTGGTGCAACATGGCTAAGGAACAATAGAGTTCAGAACGTGACTTTAGCCAGCATAAAGACCGGAACAAATGGCGTATGCATCGGTCAATTGAAGTCCAAATTCGATGGCCTGACTCCTCCAGCTAACGAAGGAGCCAGGCCATGCTAGCTCCCGGAGTTGTCAGGACGCAAACCAAACAGGGGCAATTTGGAGTTGAGGCAGCGTGCTGGCCAGGCAAGCATCAGGGCGCGAACCAAACATCCCCTTACTCCCATGGGTATTGGTCAGTTGCAAAACGCTTAAATGATAGTAGTAGTGTGCATCCCTTTCTAACTAGACAGTCGATTGGCAGTACGTAGTACGTGTGTAAGCCGAGTCGTCGTGTACTACTACGGACTATAGTACCCTTTTTTTTTTAAACTAGGAATCTCATGCTTTGCCTAGCATGCGAGCAAATATGGACAAGCACCTGGCCGTTGTCCCGCTGTTGCGCTCGCACGCACGGGGTAATGGGAAAAAAAAATGAATTCCTTTCACCAGCTGGACTACAATAGCATTACGAGTAGTTTACTCGGTTCGTGGCCGCCATTGCCGTTAGTATCTGCGTTCAGATTCCTCTGTCATTTCGCACAAACAAGTGCTAGCTGCCTATTCTCTCCATTATTTTAAAAATAAATAAATTCCGGACGTATTTAAATTTATAGTCAGATTTTTTTTTACGGAGGGAGCAGCTCTCGTCTCATCTCGAGGCTGCATCGGCACCGTTTTTGCCTCAGTACACATGGACTGGCTGCCCATTTTCATAGGTCATTTCCCTCAACCACCTTGAGAGTTTGAATACTTTCTAGAAAAAAGTTTTACCACTTTTGGTCCTCCTCTATACCTTTAAATACATTATTATTGTTCTGTTGGTTTATTAACCATAACCAAAATATTTTAAATTTCTAAAGTCAGTTTTATATCGAGCAGATTTGGGGTTTTTTAAGTCACTAATAATATAGATATAAAAAATTCACCCACAGGTTATTTTTAGTTGCCTTTTTCTTTCTTATCACCCGCAACCCATACTCTTCAACAACAACTGAACTGGTGATACCAAGTGTTGTGGAACTAGTTACTATTTTTCACTGTTCCTGTCCTGAAACTTGCCGCCCCAAATGAGCTCGCTCGCTAGCTAGTAGCTGTGAACCTTACCACGTTGCTGCGCTTTTTTCTTGCCTTCCGTCACGCCACGAGCCCACAAATCTCCTGCCACATCGATCGCAGGCAGCTCGTCACCTGCATCGTAGCACATCGCCATTGCCGGGGAGCAGCAGAGAGTACATCTGTTTGGTATTCAGAAAACCGACGACCCCCACACATACGGGGACCTGATCACTGCGTTCGCCGGCCGGGTCCAGCGAGCCTGTTGCGCTAAATTACTCTTCCAAAAGCTGCGGATTTGCAACGCGGTAGTAACAGTGGCAGTGCCGCGCTGGTAACTTTGAATTACTGTGTTTACCATTTCTGAGCACCTCACGTTGCCAAAACTCGGTGCCTGATGTGCCCAACGGCAGAGACCGGGATGTGAGCTAGTCTTACATCTAAAATTTGCTGCTTGGGGCGCTCGTAAATTGGATGCTGCGTGTCAAATTTTCTACAAGGATCTGAGGAAAAAAACAGTGAAATCTATAAAACTTAGTGGCCTTAATGGACATCGAACGAGCATTGTTGTAGTCACGTGACTTTTTCGGTGAGAAGAACCTACAGCCCTATCATTTACCCATTTGCTTATAAGCATCAGCTAAAATTTAAAATTTAATTTAAAGTTGATTTTAAGGTTTTTTTTATCGTAGTTTAATTTTTCATACTGTCTTTTAAATCGTTAAATACACATATAAAAGTTTTATTTATAAATTCTTTTTTACTCGCTAATAGCTTATAGTAAGTATATTTTTTCTCAAACAAAAATTGTACTGGCACAGACATGATTCGACCCCTTCTAGATTTTATAAAACTGGATGGTGAGGTATGACAAGGCCGGCTACAACCAACGATGACGATGTTTAGGTAGGTAGAGCACTCTACTTACAATTGTTGATTAATTAAACTAATCAGTCACTAATTAACCTACCGGCGTAGCGTTGCGTTGCTGCTTATGGTGGTGGTTACGGGATCAGCATCTCTCAACGGATATCTGTCAATGATCACCAATTAATCAATCCTGTTTTCGAGCATTGATCGACACGGTCAGCAGCAGTACTTCGCGCAGTGATGGATGTTGTAACAAAAATTATACAGTATTGGTTTGCTTATACTACAACTTATCGTAGTTATATAATTTTTAAAACTTTAATTATTAATAACTTTTAAATAATATAGGTTATAAACATAGATAAGTATTAAAAAATACTTTAATACAAATAAACATTTGTTTACTTTTTATATAATATAATATAAAAATATTAGTTAAAAATATGGATTTTAGAGACCACGTCATTATCTAAAATAATATGAATTATCAAACTGGAGGAGGGAGTATTATCTACGGTTTTACCCACACTAAAGGCTGTATCTCCATAATGACAGTCTGATGAGAAGATTATAACTTTCATGAGAGCCGTATCGTCGTAACAGGCTTGCCATGCCGCCGTAAGTGTCAACGCTGACCATACGAAGTCCCTTTCCGGTACCAGGTCGTGCAGACGCTGCTCTGACTCGGCTCATGCTACCTTTTGATCTACTGGTAGATAGAGACTGGTACTGTAATATCCTAGTATTACTCTATCCATCTCAAAATTTTTCTTTATCTTTTAACAACTCATTTATCTTACATAGACTTCATATTTAAGAATAATTATTTTGTTAAATTAGAGAGAAATGTATTAAAATGTATAAAAGTGGATGATAAATACAATAAAGTCAAAAAAAATAAAGAGAATTCTAATCTGTTTAATCTTTATATTGTTATATATGAGATAGTCTAAAAATGTAAAAATAAAGGACTTGGCAGAGAAGCAACAAAAGGAAAAAAAAAGATGTTGTCACCAGCAAAACAAATTTCAGTTTTCCACCCACCAAGAAAAGATAATTGAAGGATAGAAGCACTAGATTTTCTTCTCTCTTTGTTCGTCTCTCGGATAAGGTGACTCGAAAAGAAAGGAGGCAACGGCTTTGTGGGTTCGTTTTGTTGCTCCGAGGCGGGGAAAGCAACGGGCCACCTTAACAGTCGCGCCCCACTTTCCCCTACCCCACCACCAACCGCTCACTCCGCTGCAGCACACCACACCAGGAGCAGGGACCATGGCGTGACTGCCTTTTTGTGGCCGCCCTTTGCAGCGGTGGATGGGTTGGCTGGAACGCTGGGCGGCCCGCGTTTGCGCGTGTCAGCCCGGCTCTCTGCCGCCTCTGCGGCTCTGCGCGCGGGCGGGACGGTTCGGTTACTACTCGCCCGCCTACTCCTCGGGCCTCTCCCGTTCCCAGCCAAGAGGAGCGAGACGAGGCCACCACCGATTCGTGCTGCTTGCTTCTGTCTCTTGCTCCTCCTGGAGCTGGTCCTTCCCCCCGCTCCCCGCCCACGACACGAGGTGCCCGGGCGTCGCGCGAGGAGACTGGAGAGAGAGAGAGAGAGAGAGAGGTGAGTTCTAGTTCTTGTTGTTGGATGTGACCACACCCGCGGGGCTTCGTGCTACCTCTACCGCTGCATCCCCTCTCAAGCTAGGATCATAGGCCGGTGCAGCCTTTTTGCCAGACCGGAAGCAGCCGTGCTTCGTCAGGGAGGGGACTCGAGAAGGAACCCTTCCCTTTCCTCCTCCTCCCCTTCCTCCACGCGCCCACAGGAAGGAGAAGAGAGGCAGAGGGAGCGGAGGTTACCGCCAAGAGACCGGTTCGTCTCTCGCTCCCGATTCCCATCTCCTTTCATGTTTCCAGTAATCCTTTGGTTGTTCTCTTTTTCTTTCTCAAGTGCCTGCCTTGGCTGGGAGAAAAAAAATTCCGTTTCTGAGATTTGATGCTTTAATTCCTGGAATTTCCCAGGATTTGTTTTGTGGATGCTGCTTCAGTTTGCTGCTGCTCCCTCGGAGAAGAGAGAGCTGCTAATGGTTTCATTGTTTAGTGAACACTGAATATTAATATAGTATGAACTAGGAGGCTTTTGGTAATGTCTGCTTCCTGTAAAATCCTCTGCTTTCCTCCCTATTGGTGTGGCAGGAATTGGTAGAGCAAGTACCTTCTGAGCAAGATATGGTTGGTTGGTGGTTGTGTTCTTGTTATTTTTTTACTTTTTACTGTGAAAAAGAATTTGGATTGGATTGGGGACAGGACCAGTGCCCACATTGATTCCATGATAAGGGGCTTCTGGTATCCGCTTCGCCTGTTTGCCTCATTGCTTTGGATTAAATTCAATACCTTACAAGCAAAGACTCCCTTCCTTCCTGTACCTTGGAATACTACTCATTTATGTGCTCGTGTACTGTTTTGAACATGTTAGCTCTACTGTTCGTTAGGTGTTCTCGATCGTCTTCTTCCTCCCATTTCGTTTGAATTTACTGGGTTCATTTGTGATAGTGATAGTATGCTATACTGCTACCATTGATTCGATTAGTTGTTAGTATGAAGCTATTAAATTTGCATTCCAAGCTCACCTCTGTAGATTTACTTGCTAAGAACGATACTACAAGCATTTAGGAGGAGGAGTAGTAGTAGTAAATGCAAAGGTTCCTTGTGAGCTAGGTTTGTGCAGATCACATTCATCAAAAAGTTGCAACCTTTATTGCATTCAGGGCATCAGTTTAACTTTTTTGTTAGGATAGTCAGATTGCCTACCTGTGAACTGATTGCTTTTTAATATAAATTTCCAGTTCCAATTCATTGATGGTTCTGTATGATGATCTGAATACTGTCCTCTTTTTTTTTTTTCTCATGCAGAGTAATGTGCTTTAAGCCTTTAAGGAGTTACAGCAATGGCATCATTGGTACCTGGTATCCTTGTCAAGCTCCTTCAGCATATGAACACCGATGTTAAAGTCACAGGCGAGCACCGATCATCCCTTCTTCAGGTTGTCAGCATTGTTCCAGCGCTTGCGGGGAGTGATCTTTTCACCAATCAAGGGTTCTACCTCAAGGTGTCCGATTCGTCCCATGCCACTTATGTTTCCCTTCCAGAGGACCAGCATGATCTCATCTTGAGCGACAAGATTCAGTTAGGTCAGTTCATCCATGTAGACCGCCTAGAGGCAGCCACTCCAGTACCCATCCTAAGGGGAGTTCGGCCAGTTCCTGGCCGCCATGCTTGTGTTGGCACCCCTGAGGATCTTGTGGTAACTAGCTCCTCAAATTTTCTAGGCAGCAAGAAGGCACAGCTGACCAACGGATTGAAAACAACAAATGGATTGAAGACAACAAATGGGTTGAAAGATACCAGCAGCTTGTCACTAGAAAAGGAAAAGGGCAAGTTAGTGAAAATAAATGCTTCCCACAAAACTATTGGGGCAGAAAATAAGAAACCGTTGCTCACCAAATCAAACTCATCGCTGTCAAAACAAGCTTTGAATGGTCTTGGTGATAAGAAGGAAACAATTAAATCAAAGGCGAAACCTTCTAGCACTAGATCAACACCTTCATCTCCAACAAGTGTTTATTCTCTGCCTGCATCATTTGAGAGATTCTCTAATGGTCTAAAACAGAGAAGTGCAATAAAAGGACCTGAGAAAGCACCTTCTTCTAGGCTTTCCTTGCTAGAAAAGGCAGCCTCTGTTTTGAAGGTTACTACGGCAGGGAGGAAGTCGTCTGCAGCTAACTCAATAAGTAGTTCCATGTTGAGTATCGGATCAGGTCCAAAGGCATTGAGAAGAAGCTGGGAAGGAAAAGTGGATACAAAAGGGAAAAACAATTCAGATTCAAAGACGACCAAACCTGACAAAAAGCCTGAGAACAGGGGCTCAACGGTTTGTACCATATTGGCTAGGCTATGTGTAAATGCACTTGATGTGTTTATTAATTTTAACACATTTTTCTCTAACAATATTATAGTGAGGATAGAATTTATGTTTGAATGGTATAGAGTTTATAGTTCATATCTTCTTATTAATGTTTATCTTCATGATGTTATGCAAGGAAATGCTGCACCGGCTGTTTCTTTTTGTACCACACACTAATTTTACACCAAAGTCCTTTGCTAATATTCAGGTTCTTACATGCAGGCTCCTAGACGAAAGTCACCTGTGGACGAGAAGGTGCAACATAAAGATGATAGTAAGCTTCAGAACCCCGCTAGGAAGAGCACCGCAAATGCTCCTTCAGATGATGCTGACAAAGCAATGAAGAAGCATCCTCCTACTGTAAAGCGTACATCTGGGATTACAAGCAACCCAAATGTTACAAATTTAGTCAAGGTTCCCCCCAACAGCAAAAGACTGACAGATGCTAGTAGTTCATGGACATCACTTCCTCCATCGCTCGCCAAATTAGGAAAGGTATGGCTGTCCATCGACACAATCAGCATGGTTTTATTATACAGCAGCATCAAAGATAAAGCATAGCTGAAATTTGAGCATATTTATTTTTATGTTCCCATACCGCTACCAGAGAGACCATGGCTATCTGATTCCTGAATATTTGCATCTTGACTATCTCCTTGTATGACTGGTGGAGCCCTTTTTTACCAATGTATATGGAAATTTTTCATCCATTACTTGGGGGAAAACAAGGAAAATATTGTTGGAAAAAATAGCGCCATCATGCTAGCAAGTTAGACTGTACGAGTTGTATGTCTGATTGGTGTGCTTATGCTTCATGGTATATTTCTTCGACAGGAGCTCATGAAATATAGGGAGTCAGCACAATTGGCTGCTGTTGAAGCCATACAGGAAGCTTCTGCTGCAGAGAGCTTGCTGAGATGTTTGAGGTATTTTTTTTCCTCCGTAGTCATTGACTCTGTGATGTTATCATCAATTCATCATAGAAGTTATGTTTTGTTGGGGTTGTTTGCTAAATTTCTACTAGGAGTATTATCTTATTGTCCAACAACCATATATAACATGTTAATAATTTGGAAAAGGTACAACTAGTTTCTAGATAATGATGAGCACATGTTCGATACTCAGATTGAATCCCATGATTTGTCCTTCAATATATTGTAGAAGAGAATTTTGTGCAATGGTGCCAAACCATGACCTGGAGATTTTTGTATGAACTCATGTTCTGTGATAATTTGCTAGTGGTATCCCACATTGAATTTGTGATACAGTGCTCTCTAGCTACACCATTTTAGTTTAAATACTGTTGCTTCATTTTCAATGGTACATATAGTTGAGTCAACTATTCATTCAAAGACTTCTAAGATGTACTATCTGATAGGCTTTACAAAACCTTCAGAGTTTCACATGGTTCCTGGTCGTAGACAGCCTTGATTACCTGTTCCAGTGCTGACAAACATGCTAAATACATGGCATGGTGATTCAGCACCAGGACAGGTGGCATCAGGCTAACAGTGTTTTCTATAAGCCTTTCTTTTCATGTCACATGGTTCCATATTAGTAGAGCAAGATCATTAATAACCCACCAGCATCACACTCCAAATGTCCTAGTTCTAGCTGTCTTCAATGTTGCAATAATGCTATCAGCCAGCTTGGTTCACATCCCTTTTAGACCCATGGTCCATCCGTGCCATCTTTTTTATCTCCTGATCTGAGTGCAGGTTATTTAGCTACATATGTTGATAAATGAA
The DNA here is from genome assembly GCA_030770085.1 of Oryza coarctata. Lineage (NCBI taxonomy): Eukaryota > Viridiplantae > Streptophyta > Magnoliopsida > Poales > Poaceae > Oryza > Oryza coarctata. The sequence goes on along the minus strand of CM061479.1, from coordinate 13,584,210 downwards.
GATAACTCATAATGGTCAAACAACTAACTTCAACTTACTGAGTATCTATGGGATTTTCCAAATTGGCAAGTACAAGTACATATGTAAGCTCAATGTACAGTCTACGGTCCCAAAAAACAAGGATCTCAGCTACTGTAGTTTCATTTTTATACAGACTTGCGTACAGTAGAGATCTTGACATTGGCTTATGTGCTTGTCTGATTATTGGCATATGCACACGACATGGATAAACAGTTTCTCAACTGCTGTACTTCCGTGTGGCCTACTTTTCTTGTTGCATTGTGTAACTATGCCTACTAAAGTTTGACAATTTTCAGACAAGAACTGTCTCTTAATGTACCTGCAATCGTGTATAGTTTTCTACTTTTCTTCACTACCATCGCCTGTTCTGTTCATTTACTTTGGTGACTCTATTTTCTACTGCCGATTCCATCAATTATAATGCCAAATTTACTGATCTTGATCCCAAATTTACTGTAAAAATGTATACTTATTCAGCTAGGGCTAGGGAATTTACTGCCTTTTGTCACTGATTTGTGCTAGAATTTTACTGCAGGAGCTGTACGATGCCATTTTAACATCATTTTGCTTTTGATTTACTACTACGTATGTGTGATAATTTGATTAATGTAGTAAGCTTCTTACTTGGCTTGCTTGTGTTGGTCGGAGCAGCTCGTACGCGGAGGTGAGCTCGACGGCGGAGCAGCAGAACCCGCAGCCCGCGGTCGAGCAGTTCCTCGCCCTCCACACCGCGCTGTCCCGCGCCACGGTGATCACGGATACCCTCGCAAGGTCCGCCGCAACCGTATCCTCGCCGGACCGGTCAGCGGCCAGCGACGCCGGGACGGTGGTGTCGACCACAGACGAGGAGACGGCTGCCGTCGCGGCTGAGCGCCGCCGCCGGGCCACGTCCTGGGTGAGCGCCGCGCTAGCCACGGACCTCTCTGCCTTCGGCCTCTACAACCTTAAGCCAGTCCCGGCGACGATCTCGTCGCCGCTGGCCGTGCTTGTCGTTGAAGAGTCGGTGAAGCCAGCCGTGGCGGTGGCCAACGCTGTGAAGTCATCGCCAGCAAAGTCGCGGATGTCCCCTGCGAAGGGGAAGGCGAGGATGGGCACAGGGGCTACGCCGGCGGCAACAACGACGGCGCCTCCCACGCTGCCGGAGTGGGAGAAGGGAGTAGGCACGGAGGAGAGGCTCGAGCTGGCGAGGCGGCTCGGCGACGAGTCGAGGGGCTGGTTCCTCGGCTTCGTGGAGCGCTTCCTGGACGCCGACGTGGCGGCCGCGGCGCCGTGGGACCGCGAGCGCGCGGCCAGGATGCTCCCGCAGCTGAAGCGAGTCAACGACTGGCTCGGCGAGATCGGGAAGCGCGGCGAGGCGCCTCCGCCCCCGCCGCCGCAGCCTGACGCGAACGGAGAAGCTGCTGCGGCCGCTGCTCCCTCGAACGGCTGCTGTGCCGTCCCCGACGAGACGATCGAGCGGCTAAGGAGGAAGATCTACGAGTTCCTCCTCACCAACGTTGACTCGGCCGCCGCAGTGCTCGGCGGCGGGGCTTCCGCGTCGGCGCCGCCGGCGCCGGCGAACGCGAAGGGGTGAAGTGGCTCGCACGTCAGCGGCACGAATCTTGACGCGGGGGGTTTGGTGGGCCTAACTGGGCCTGTAATAGCGTGCGTTTTGATTGAACCAGCAAACGGGCTTGGCCACCTAGCTAATTTAGTTTTCTTTTTGGGGGGCTTTTGCTTATCTCTTTGTTTCTTTTTCTTTTTTGCGATTATTTCTCTTTTTTTTGTTACAGAAGAAAAAAAAGGTGATGAAGAACTGATCTTTATTTATTACTGACGTCGATTGAGTTCCACCACTCGATGGGATGGATGTTTTCTCCGATTTTAGGAGGTTGGAAAGTGATTTGTGTTCAAACACTATCGACTTCTGCGAATTTATGCCCATTTAATTTGTCGAGCTATTGGAACAGTATAGTAGAAAGTACTAGAAAGAATATTCTATCAGAACTTCGGGGTAGTGAAGGTAAAGGGCTACCTGTTCATCTGTTTTTTTCTTCTTTTTTTTTTAATCTCGTGTTATCCTCGTGAAGTCAATGACAACCGGCTGTCCTTGAAACGCTTTATTGAACCCTGCGTTCTTTGTTGAATCTGTGTGCAATGATCCAAAGGTTTGTACCTGCGTGAGGAGCTCGTTGACTTACAGGCAGGAAATCATGTACTCTCCATTTCATATATGAGATGTTTTGATTTTTTAAGTCAAACTTATCAAATTTATTAAAAAAACATACATTACCTACAATAAAATCCAACATTAAATATATTGTAATATTATATTTATTTATATTGAAAATAGTTTTTAGGACTCGTGTACTTTATTTATTAAAGAGAATTAATACATTGAATGTAAGAGAGTGTGATAGCTAGGAGTACATTCAGCTTGCAGAAAATCCCCTTACAGATAAAAATTTAACCATACTTTGCAAAATATGCAGAAAAGTACTTGCAAAGAAAAGGAAAAGATAATCAGGTCCTTCATTTGCTTTTTCCATATGAGCAAACAACCAGCTTGTTCGACAGTAATGAAAATGATTCCATGGCAAGCCATAAAGATAGAGCTAAGGAATATGTCCAACCAGGGCTCCATATTGGAGGTTAAAGTCGAACAAGCATAACACGCTATCATTTAAGCCCGATGTCTAAAGAAAAGAATGTTGTTCTTGTGTGTGTAGTTGCTAGAGATGAGTTGAACAACCGACGCAACCTTTTTCATATAAGTTTAAAGAACTCCAAGCTACACAATGAATAGCAGGAGCGTTGGGTACTTATCTAGTGGTTTTTAGTCAAACGACAAATGTTATAACAAGGTCCATCAACCTTATCCTGGTCACCTTTGAAATATACCAATCTCTCTTTTGATCGAAAAAGAAAAAACCTACCATGAGATTTACTCAAATACGGGACAAGCTCTACCTCCTCTGAAACCCCCATCCATCATCAGTGACTAAAGGCCATCGGAGATGGAGAGCAGAGGGGATCTAATGGAGAGAAAACTCTTGTCGACATAAAATATCTATTTAACTCAACCAACTTATTGGGTTTTTTTATTAAAAATATTACTACGCTATTTACAAGCTTGATAGAAAAAAGAAATCAAAATATGAAACAATATAATATATAAAACAGAGGGAGTAAACATAAGTTCATGTAATTGTGTGTATCAAATTGGGACTAAAGGCTTGTTTAAAACCCAATAATTTGATATGAATTACTACAGATTCAAATTCAAGTGGTCAGCAAATTCTCCCGAAAAAGAAAATGAACCCGCAAAAATTTTCGCGGGAGAGAAAAATCGTCAGCAACTGGACCTACAGTGAACACGCGGTTCGCTCCAAGCGTGCAAGCGTTGGAACAAACGAGGACGGATCACGAACTCGTGACGCCGCCATCACCCACACGTCCCCACCTCCGCACCGTCGATCATCAAATCGACGGTCCAGATCGATCCAACGGGACCAGTCGTCACCAGCAGAGAGGCCCCTCGGGCCCACCGCGAGCGAGCCCAGCGCCATCACGGCCGGCCAACCTCTCTTCTTTCCCACTACTTGCCGTGTCCTCCCCTCCCCTCTCCTCCCCGTCTCCATTGCTTTCTCGGGTTCTCCACTACTCTCGTTGAGTACTCGCGACCTCGCCTCGCCTTCGCCTCGCCGCGCGGCTGTGCGGTTTCTCTCGGTGGCCGGGGGCGGCGGGAGGAAGAAGGGAAGGGAGGAAGGGAGGAAGGAGGGAGGGAGCAGGAATGCGGATGCTGTCCAAGGCGTGCTCGCTCGTGGCCTCCTCCCTCCCGCGCTGCTCCTCCTCCGCTGCCCCCACCACGGTCGGTTCCCGCTTCCGCTCCATCTTCGTTTGTAGGGTGTTGTTGTTGGCGATTTCCGGTGTGGGGGGATGGTCGGGGTTTGGATCTGGTAGGGGTTTGGGGATTGGGACGGAGGGGCGCGTCGCTGCGGCCCGCGACTCAACCGTCGCCTTTTGCGCTCCGGTCCCTCGCTTTCCTGGTTATTGCCGACGTTGCCTGATTATGCCGTAGTGTGCTTGATTCTAGTCAGTTTTTTTTTTCTGAATTACGGGAAGAATTTTTGTATGTAGTTCCGCGGTATAGAATTGGTCCCAGGTCCCGGTTATTTGATTGCTTTAATAGTGTGATAAACTTTTGTGAATTCTGAGTTGCGACGATTGTTGGTTGGTGTTGGTTTGCAGATCAGAGGGCAACCGTCGTTGCTGCCAAGCGTGCGCAAGGAATGGCTTGGCAAGCCACTGCTGTATGGGATTGGTACGCTGCTCGTTATGCCTCTGAGGACGCTGCACGGGGTGGGACGGATGTTTGGCGCTGGGCGGTTCCTCTGCAACATGACCAACGTCTCGTCGTCTCTACAAATTGAGCTCGTGAGTATCCTGAGATTTGTATGTTATTATTCTCCCTGTTAATGAATTATTATTGCAACTTGATTGGGCTTGTGGCTTGGTGTGAGTATCCTGATAGTTTAGATAATTGTTATTGCAATCAATAGATTGTTATGATCCTTAGTGCTGTACATGTTTTCTCATCAATTCAAAAATCTGATTGCTGCATAAGCACAAAAGTTATTTGGAGGGCAGGATTCAGCAGACAACACTTATTGTTTCCACAGCGACTAATCAAACCCAGATATGACGAATTTGTTGCAACTGGATGCTGTTGGCGGCATTGCTTTTGAGATAAGAACATTGGGGCGTTCTCAATAAGAAAGTGACCACACTCACGAAAAGAATCTTCCCTAAATTTTTTCCCACCTTTTTGTTGTTGCTTTACTGTTTTTTTTTCCTTTTCTTGCTGCTCTCGACCCTTCTGCATGAATGTGATATATGTTCAACACCTTAAATCGTATCCTTTTCTTTGACCAATCAAGCATACTTTAGTAGTCTACATGATTTTGCACTCTTGTTTTCTTTATTCCTGAACACTTGTTCATAGTTTCTCCCAGACATTCTAGTTCAGTTTATTCCTGAACACTTGTCATAGTTTCTTCTAGACATACTGGTTCTTTATTGTAACATCCCAGCTCAGAAAATTGGGTCAGATCTAACTTCATTTTGGATAGACGACACACTCTCGCACTAACCCTGCTTATGCTTTTGTCCTTGCTTTGCATGAAAGGGTTATCAGGGATAGCTACATTGGACTTCCCTCTAGTATTTGTTGTCAACAGTGTTGCTTCTTCATGTGTAGGTACCTTGCCTTCAAGATAACTATGCTTACATCCTACATGATGTGGATACTGGAACAGTTGGAGTTGTGGACCCTTCTGAAGCAATGCCTATCATAAATGCACTAGAAAAAAGAAACCAGAACTTGACCTACATACTGAACACCCATCATCACTATGACCATACTGGTGGCAACTTGGAACTGAAGGCAAAATATGGTGCAAAGGTATACATATAGGTTGCCTCCTCTATTATTTTCATTCGTTCCATTGTTTGTAGCATCAAAATTTGTATTGTTGTAAGTTAATCTGAAACTATATGGTTATACCCAAGGATGAGCTACTGGCATGCAGTCACTTTACTGTACCATCAATCTTATGGATAATGTATCTTGAAATTCAAACAGATTAGCATTTTTCAAGGTTAAATCTGATTTTATAAACTTAGCTTATAATTCTGCTTACAGTATTACATTTAAGATGTGATGAGTTTCTATGCAAATAATAAAAGGACCTTTTGATAGTTGACACAAATTGGTCTGCCAGCATGTCATTGTCTATCTACTGGGTGCTTCTACAACCTGTAACACCAAAGTTAATGAGTAAATATGGTATTCTATATATTTGATCTTATGAATGTCATTCCTTTTACTAGGTAATTGGTTCTGCCAAGGATAGGGATAGAATTCCGGGCATTGACATAACTCTTAGTGAGGGTGACACATGGATGTTTGCTGGTCATCAAGTTCTTGTAATGGAAACTCCTGGCCATACATCAGGTGTGTGGTTTCAAATTTCTTATTAGATTTATCTTCTTTTCTTTTCTTCATCATTGAATTATGCAAGTCCGACTGTGTATGCACTAGATTTCCATTTACATGAGACATCATATTTTTGCACTTGGTTGGTGATCACTGGAAGTTCAACTGTTCAAACTAGGATTGCCACTGAATTTTTAACATGAAGCTCAAATAGCTTTCCTTACCATCTTCCCCACAAGCTCATGTGATAGTTTCCTTTGGGTGCTCATGACTTCATGTATATGTGTTAAACTCAAGAAATAGTGGCACGCCTTTCTATGAAGCATATTTGAAGCAATGCCATGTCCATTTGGGAAGAAAATGAGATTATGATTTTTTGCATCTTATGTTTATTTACAAGAGATGTTAATACTGTAACTTTAATTTTAAACAAATTCACCAATTTCCCTTGTACTTGTTTTAGGTCACGTGTGCTATCATTTCCCTGGATCTGGAGCAATATTTACAGGGGACACGTTGTTTAGTTTGTCATGTGGAAAGCTTTTTGAAGGGACTCCACAGCAGGTTCACTTTAACTTTTACAGACTTGTAGATATTTTCATGTGCACTTTATGGAAGTAATTAAACATCATAAATGCTACATGTTGTCTACTTAGTTCCATGTTCTTGCTCATTCCCTGTTAAATCTTTGAATGAAACTAATTTCCCACCACTTTTAGCTCAGCAAAGATGAAACTGATGGCAAGGTCTTTTTCAGTTCTTTGAGACCATTGAGATCCTTTTGCAGCCCCATAGTTTTCAATATAATCTATATTACTTGTAAACTAGACTATTTCAACCTATCAGCCATGATTATTTAAGATGTAATAACAGAAGAGGCTAGAAATATTTTTTGTAAATAATCAAATGGACTGGACGTTCTTGCTACATGGACTATCATTCCTCCATCAATTTATACATAAAATAGTGGAGGGGATTAAACAAACTACTAGCACCTTAGACTAGGCTGCCTGGATCACTTCATAACTAGAGACGAGGAAAAGGCAGAAGGCTGTTAATTTGTGGTAGTTCTGTTGGTCATCAATAGCTTAATTTTCTTTTCATAAAAGTCAGTTATGTATGTAATACATTTCCTGTAACTATTATTAAGGCCTGTGTCTAATGCCTCTTGTTTAAAAATCATGCTGCAGATGTACTCTTCACTCCAGAAAATTATAGCACTTCCGGATGAAACTAGAGTGTATTGTGGACATGAATATACATTGGTGAACATTTGACGTTCCTTTTCAATTCCACAAGCGATCTGCATTGACCTGTTATTTAATGTTTGAAGTATCTATCTGCAGAGCAATTCAAAGTTTGCCTTGAGCATAGAACCAGGAAATAAAGACCTACAGGAATGTGCTGCAAATGCAGCTGATCTCCGCAAGAGGAATACACCCACGGTATTGTAGCTATCCAAACCATACATATTCATGGGTTTCTTGATCCAATTTTATTACACATTATTTTCTGATGTTACTTTTACTTCCAAACCTTTCTAAGTGACTCCCACTCATTTGGTGCATGGATATTTAGGAGCAATTGTTTGTTTGGAAGTTTGTGCATCTGACTTTGTTGAGAAAACTCTGGTCGGCAGGATAATGTTCTGTTTTAACCTCTCAGCCCTTACGATGTCCTATGTTGAGCTAGAAAGAAGTCAGGATAACATGTCTTGGTGAGAAATATAGGTTGTATCTTGCAGGAATTGGCGCTAGAAGATCGAATCATATTACAATTGAAAATGGTGGGAAAATTTTATGGCAACTTTAAAGAACTAGGTTTTGTTGTTGTGCACTACCTGAAGTATTTTTTGATTGTTTCAGAAGAAAATTAAAAATGGATCTAGGTATAAACTGTTTCCCATATTATTTGGAGGAATGCCATCTATACTGAACATCACTGCAATATTAGAATGAGATGTAAAAATGGTTCAATGCAGTGCCATTAGCTCATTCTCTCATGAAAGCAACATATGACCAATTATTGACAGTATTAACATGAAAAAACAAGCTATGTGGGGTGTCATTCACAGGTACAGATTCCATGATAGAGACTTGATTTGGGATTGTCTAACTTGAATTTTTTCTTGCTTCATATTTGCCAGGTGCCAACAACAATTGCGAGAGAGAAGCGGTGCAATCCTTTTTTGAGGACGTCGAGTCTAGAAATAAAGAAAATCCTGTCAATTCCAGACCATTTTGATGACGCGCGTGTGCTTGAAGTTGTTCGACTGGCAAAGGATAACTTTTAACTAACCACAGATAAAATTTTCACGTCCATGACCCAACTGTCATGTTGAAGAGAGCCGTAGACAAGAAAACTTCCCAGGAGAATGAAAAAAAAAAGAGAGCGAAAGGTATACAATTACATAAGATCGAGCTAGTTGTGTTTCTAAAATGCTTGGGCAAAATTGTGTCGCAGTGTATGTAGCTTGGGCAGTGCTTGTAAAATGTTCAAATAGCAGCTGGTGATTCTTTTATGAACTACAAATAAGTGTGATCTTTTATCATCAACTCTGTAAAAAGAATGCAAGTTAGAGACTGATAGTTCTCCCAAAATCTCAATGCGTATTTGTGAATATCATTTCATTGGCAATTTTTTAGACTCAGTTCTTAGGCAGTAGGTGCTCTTTTTGTTTAGCACTGGAGTGTACTTGAATATGTTGGCATGGTGACATGGTCACTTCAATGTAATTGATCAACTAAACATTGTTAGACTGTGAAGTTACACTATGGACTGTACCATTTATGAGGTGCTTCTATGACTGCCCCTTGATTAGTGGCCTAACATGCCAGGCTTGTACTTTACGTCACATTTTGGAAAAAAAGTGTAGCTCAATCATATTCATTCTCGATGACTCGATGTGATGCATCACCGTAAAAACCTAGTGGCTTAGTGCAAGCTTTATGTCTGGATGTTAATAATACGGACGCAATGTCGCAATCTAATACTAGTACATGTTTAGCCACCGTTAGAAAATTTACAATTTTCTTTAAAAATCGAACTGATTCGTAAAAAAAAAGAAACTTGACATTGCTGCAAAAATAAGTTAAATTAAACAAGAACAAATATAATTCAAAACGGCCAAAACGATATACCAGACACCGCTCAACATTCCCCAAACAAAAACCCATCGTCTCCTCCTCTCGCCTTGTACCCCCCTACCTTTCTCCCACTCCCTCCCTCCTCCCCTCCCCACCCCACCACCAGCGATGGCGACCGACGAGCCCGGCCCGGGCCCACGCAAGCCCGCCTGCGCCGTCACCTTCGGCCGCTCCACCCTCCTCGGCCGCCACCTCGCCGCCGCGCTCGCCGCCTCCAGCCGCTGGTCCACCGTCGCCGTCCTCGACCCCTCCCCGCCGCTCACCTCCTCACCGCCGGCCTCACCACTCGCCCACCAACTCGCCGTCGACCTCTCCGACCCGGTGTCCCTCCCCCGCGCGCTCTCTGGGGTAGAGGCCGTTTTCCATGTGGACCCCACCTCCGCCACCAGCGACGGGTCCGTCCTGTCCCTGCATCGCCTCGCCGTGGAGGGGACGAGGCGGCTCCTCGATGCCTGCGGCAGAAGCGGCGTCAGGAGGGTGGTGTACACCGGCTCGGCCGACGTGGTGGTTTCCGGCGCTCGGGATGTGGTCGACGCTGACGAGGACGCCTTGCCTTACCCTGACAAGGTACTGACTCGAGTACTCGGCTCGCGGCATTGTTGCTTTCTCGTTGTGATCTGGTTGTAACGCTGATCGCTGGATGCTGGTGTCCCGTTTGGTGGCTGCTGCTGGTGTTGGTGGAGTGACGCTTTGGTTTTTGTGGCTGTGCGTGCAGTTCGGAAGTGCAGCGATCGAGCTGAGGGCGCAGGTGGAGATGATGGTGCTGAGCGCGGATGGGAAGGACGGACTGCGGACGTGCGTGCTGCGTCCAAGCAATATGTTTGGGCCCGGCGATTCGAGCCTCGTGCGGTTTGTTGCTGGATATGCGAGGTCTCCACTTGGCAAGGTATTCCAAACCAGTAGCTTGTTTTCTGTTTACTTCAGAGCTTGAGAGCTTGGTCAATTTCATAGTGATATGATCCGGAAGTAATTGGATTTAAGGATTCATGGTGCGGACTGTGGAATGTAAATCTGTGCCTGAATGGTGGTTAATTTGCTTTCAGTTCTCTCATTTGGTGGTCAATTACGATTCCAGATCTAGAAGTCATGCTTTCGTTTTGAAATAATGCAGCTGCAGCACGCTAATTTAGTTAATCTGTTAATCAGTTCAGGCTTATAGTTCTTACTTCTTAGCAACTCGGTCACGTAGACTCAGTTAGATGATCATGACATATGCAGTCTTAATACTTCATTGTTGGAATTGCCTCCTATTGCAATCTGGACTTCCATTTGCAGATGTACTATTGGTCATTTTAGCTTTCTTACACATGTATGTCCAGTTTGCAATAGGTAATGGTTCTAATATGTGTGACTTCACCTACGTGGAAAATGTGGCCCATCTCAATATTTGTGCTGAGCAAGCTTTATGTAAAAATGCAAGTTCTGTTGCTGGAAAGGTACGCATTTACAAATTGAAAGCCTGTAATTTGGTCATTTTACTTTGATAGTTAATTCTTCCATCTAAAACTTTGCAGGCTTTTTTTGTTACCAATGGTGAACCTATTGAAACATGGGAGTTTATGTCTTGTTTGATGGAAGCCATGGGCTGTCAGAGGTCTCTATCTTTTTATCTTATTCGCACACACAGAAACACATGTACATGCACAAAAGGCTATTTGAGAAATTAACTATTGTTGTGGTTACTCTTCAATTTTCTCAGGCCCAGGTTTAATCTCCCTGCGAAGATGTTGTCATCTGCAGCCTTGTTCTCCAACATGATGTGTCACAAGTTGGGTTTGCAAATATTATCTACCCCACTTCTCCATCCCGACATAGTATACTTCTTGTCATGCACAAGAACTCTCAGCATTTCAAAAGCTAGAAGGCTACTTGGGTACCACCCAATTGTATCGTTGGAGGTGAGCTCTTTCTGACCTTGCAGTGTTGAAAACCATTCATGTTACGTTTTCTTCTTAATATATTTTGCATTTTATTATTTACGGTGCTCCATCTTTATTGTTGATCTCTTCTATATTTTATCATAGAAGCATGCAAGTTTTTTTTCTAACATAAATGTTGATATACAGTAGTTCTGATGCTTGATGTGCATGCAGGATGGCATCATGATAACTGTTAGATCATTATCAGAACTACCAGATGATTTGGATCTGTCGAGGAAACAAAGCTCTTATGGATCATCAAAAGCAGAGAAGCTGCTAGGAAGTGGAATAAGTGAGATAAACTCTTCTGCAAGACAAATAACTCCCCATTTTTCTTCTGTGCTTGCCAATGAATTATAGAAAACCAGAGCTTCTGTTATGGAATTGTGCTTTTCTAAGATGCCCCGTGTTGTTTACTCATTATTTTGTTACTATATATGTTTATGTTGATTTGGTAAAATTTCATTGCAGTTGCTGATATTCTCCTTTGGAGGGATGAGAAGAAAACATTTTCGTGTGTTGCAGTATTGTTTCTGCTGTTCTACTGGTTTCTGCTTTCCAACAGAACGTTTGTCTCGTCAGCTGCCAAGATTCTTCTGGTGATCTCACTGGCACTTTTCATCCATGGTGTTCTGCCTCCACAAGTGTATGTATATTGATTCATATTCTGTGGATTTCAGCTGTCATTTTATAAATGATAGTGCAATGAAATCCTATACCTGTTTAGTTAGATATGCTTTATAGAGAAGTAGACTAATGACTAATCTTTTTTTTTGGGTACTCCACAGTTTGTATGAGGGATTTTTAGTAATGAAATATTGAATATTTAACTCTTGTTGCAGGTTTGGTTTCACAGTTGAGAAGGATACTTCTGATTATTTTGAACTATCACAAGAAACATTGAGGAATCCACTTATGTGGTTGGCTTCTCTATGGAATGGAGGCCTCCATAAATTGAGAGTTTTAGCAGAAGGCAATGATTGGATTACCTTTATGAAGGTTTGTGTTCAGCCAGTTGTGAATGTTGGATCCTGGAACCTTCATTTATGAGAATGTGCTTCCAAATTTTAAGTGATGTGTTCATCTACGGGTGCAAAGGCCAGGATATTTATTCCATTATCTAAAAATTATTATGTGTTAAGCCTGATGGATTACTTGATATACATTAGGGTTCTACATAAGATGTATGAGTAATAACCAATTAACATGGGTAAAATTATCTTGCTGTTCTTGGTTGGCATGCTAGCTAGTTTCAAGTTTGTAACATGGCTAACTGATTGCCATAAGGAATCATTCATCCTTCCACAATTAGTTGATAACTCTCCTTGCTTAGCAATCCTTGGTTCACCATTGCTCGAGGGATACTTAGCTAGCGGTTTACAACATTTGCGCCTGACCCAAGCTATATGCCTTCGTTAAAAGTTTATGCAGAAATTTGTTCTGTAAACCAGAATTTACAATGCAAAGACAATATGGTTGCAATAATGGTGCACTTAATTGATCCAAGTTCATTTGTTATATTGCAGGCAGTTGCATTCTTGTACTGTGTGAAAGTAATGTTGAACTTACAATTCAGAATGCTGATGGGTCTTGGTAAGGACATGTCTGTCATCAGTTCTTCACTTCCTAAATGCAGCACTGGCATTCTTGTTCGTTGTTTTTATTCAATCTCCTAAATGCAGCACTGGCATTCTTGTTCGTTGTTTTCATTGTCTATGAGCAATGCGAGGAGGAAATTGACAGCTTAGTAACTTTTGCTTCTATCAAAATCAAATCCCTAACGGGAAGAGTGGTTCAAAATTTGCCGGAGGCATTGAAGGCATACATATCTTAGAGGCACCGCTGACCATGACTGTATGACGCTTTATGCAATTCTCGAAGGTATTGCTGCCGTTTTGTTTCTCAGCCAGAATGCCTAGTTTGTTCCAGTTAACATTTCATGTACAGTTAACCCACCCAAATATTGCTTTGCTCTTTTCAGATTATTGCTCTAAGCAAGTTTTGAATTGGGAAGCCTTGCTGGGTGCTGACTGCTTTCAAGGGACTCGTGTTCATAATTCAGAACATTTTTTCTCTCCCTGCTTCTGTACTAGTATTTGCTAAGATGCACTTATCTTCATCTGCTCACTCTGTATAGAGCGTTCAGATGATCGATTGTGTTGCGATATTCGTTCTGAAGTAGCGCATGTTAACTTTGCTTGGTCTTTTTGTGTGGTGCGGTCTGGTGGGTGTGCCTCGCCATTTCATTTGCACATCACATGCTTTGATCTTTCCAGTTCCCTCTGCCCCATACACTTGCAAACTGTAAAAGGCTCATTTGCTTTCACAAACATCACCCTTTTAGGCCAAAACCTACGTGCTTAACATACATCACCAACAATTCTGTGGTGAAGTTCCCAGTGGTTTAGAAACAGTTTCCTTTTTTTTCCTTTTCTTCTGCCTTTTGGTGACTTGTGAGACAAGTGAGACAGTGACACCCTAGTTCTGACATTGTGGATGAAGATGAGCAACTGCCCCTGGGCTTTTATTCACAGAGCGCCTATAAGGCTACCAGGCCCAATAAAATGCCCTCTCCCCGTTTCTCGTGTTCCAATATGGGCCGAATTTCGCAGCCATTGCTTTTCTTTCACTCTTCCTCAAAGCCCGGCCCGCTAGCGCCGATGCCGTCGTACTCCCGCCACGTAGGTGTTGGTACGCACGCCACCACGGCACCAGTTCGCTCGAACCCCCCTCGGACGCCGTGCCCCACCCGTCATATACTCCACCAGCCGGACCGCCCGGCCCGGCCCGGCTCGTCTCGTCTCGTCTCGTCCCGTCCCAGCAACGGAAGCCGAAAATTCCCCATCTGGTCTAGGGTTCCATCCTTCTCTCTCTCTCGCGCGCCGCCGATGTCGTCGGAGCCGGCTGCGTCCTCGTCCCTCTCCCCCGCGAAGGAATCCGCCTCCGCTGGAGGCGGAGGCGGAGCGCCGGGGGCCCCGGAGACGAACACGCTGTGGGTGGGCAACCTGCCCGCGCAGGCCGCCGAGGACGACGTGGTGGCGGTCTTCTCTCCGCACGGCGCGCTCGACTGCGTCATGGCCCGCGCGGGGCCTCGCAGCTACGCGTTCGTGCTCTTCCGATCCGTCGCGGAGGCCCGCGCCGCCCTCGACGCGCTCCAGGGATCCAAGGTCAAGGGCAGCACCGTCCGCCTCGAGTTCGCCCGGTCGGTATGATATTGTCTTCTCCCTTCCCTTGCCTGGATCTACTGGCGCCTTAGATTTCCCCATGATTAGGGTGCCGCTGGTGGCTGTAACTAGGGTTTCGATGCGTGCGTTTTTGCTAGCCTTGCATAGTAGGGAATTTCTGTTGTTATCTGGTGCTGCTCATTGGCGCGACTTAGGTAGTATCGACTTTGGGCTTATGATATGCAGATTTATTTTGTGTTTGCAAAGTTAATTAAACGTGTTTAGCAATCCTTAGTTGTTTGTTGGAGGAGGTTTTGTGACCTACATGCTGCTGTGCCGTTAAGAGATACATGCACTGCGCCAGTGATAATCTTACTTTGATATTGTATTTGCCCTAGTTTGCTATGATGATTCAGCGTCCCGTCTGCGTTATATGGCTTAATTTAACTAGATCAAATAGATCCTTGTGATAGTTGCATGTTTCTAGGAGAAATTGCTTCAGACATGTTTTGACTTCCCAACATAAAGATGTATGGACCAACTGCGCAAATTGATGTTTTCTGGTTCTAACATGCAATAAACTACAGTGTCTTGACCGTATTCTATGTTTTGATTTCATTAAACACGCTCAGTTTTTTTTCTCTTTTGATGGTTTTTATTCCTAGTTCTATTTAGATGTAGACTTTTCTGTTTTCATTTCTTTGCTGAAATATAGGCCCTGCCTTCTGATAAAACCATGTTTCTTTATTTTCTTTTCAGGCTAGAGGTGTTAAGAACTTATGGGTTGGTGGCATTAGCTCATCAATTTCAAAGGAAGAACTGGAGGAGGAGTTCAAGAAATTTGGAAATGTCAAAGGTGTTGCATTCTTCCGTAATCAGACTTCCGCGTACATTGATTTTGACAAGGTGGAAGATGCAATTTCTGCACATAGAGCCTTGAATGGAGCAGTTTTAGGTGGCCAAGAACTCTGTGTTGATTTTCAAAGGTCCAGGGGCAGAACGGTTTGTATCTGTAATTTTGTTTATTGGTGTATTGAATTGTATATTCTTGGTCATAAACTTCCGAGTGTCCTTATTGCATGTACTTTTTTCAAATTTTTGTAGGAATGGTTGGAGACAGGCAGCTTCAATGGTAGAGTTGGACCTGCAAAGGTACTTTCTGTTTACATATTCTTTCTTGTATTACTGTTTGTTGCCCTGTTTTATCTGCTGATGTTGCTTACTATCGTATCTTGTTCTGTTGGCATGTCAGGGTTCTGGAGTAAGAAATCGAGAAGCTCAGCCTACCAATGTTCTTTGGGTAGGTTTTCCTAATACAGCTAATATCAATGAGGAGGCACTTCGGCAAGCCATGGCTGCACATGGTGTAGTTGCGAATACAAAAGTTTTCCCAACAAGGCTATATGCTTTCGTGGAGTTTGCAACCATTGGAGAAGCTTCTAATGCTAAGAAAAATCTAGATGGTCGTCTTTTCAATGATCAGAGAATTCAAATTCTTTTCTCTAACAGTGAGCTTGCGCCGAATAAATTGGATAACCCAACAGTAGTTTCTGGATTTCCAAGATCAGAGGTGTCTTACAATGATGGTCAGTATGGCGCTTCTGATTATTTTGATCCTCGACGGGGAAAATCGAGATACTTCCATAACGGTGGTGTTCCTGTTTCTAGTGGTATTCTTCCATCACCGGAATCTGGCCATCCCCACTTTACTGGTCGATCTGCTCATAATACATATGATCCAAGAGAAGCCAAGAGGATGCGGTTGGATGTTGCAGCTGACTCTTATGATACAAGGGCAGGTAGCAAGGGTCTTTATTCTGTTGGGTACTCTCAGCGCGAGAGTGCTGTACGTTCTGAGAGGAGCTCATGTCCTGTTATTCGAATCCAGGGCATAGTGCACCGAACATCCTACCTTGAGCATTTCTGGCATGGTAGAATTGCTAAAGGTGGATCTCCTGTATGTCGTGCTCGCTGTTTGCCCATAAGGAAGGGCATTGAGATACCTTTGTATGTATAAACCTCAGTATCTTGATCATCTTGTTCTCTATAGCTGGTTTCTATAGCCTGTTGATCTTACATATCTTTAATTGTTTTGCAGACCTGATGTTGTCAATTGTTCTGCTAGAACTGGACTAGATATGCTGACAAAGCATTATAGAGATGCTTCAGGGTTTGATATTGTCTTCTTCTTGCCAGACAGTGAAGATGACTTTGTTTCTTACACTGATCTTTTGCGCTACTTAGTCTCAAAAAGTCAGGCAGGGGTTGTAAAGGTTGATGCAGGCACTACTTTATTTTTGATCCCACCATCTGATTTCTTACGAAATGTTTTGCAAGTTGATGGTCCGGATCGCCTTTATGGTGTGATATTGCACATTCCACAAATGTCTACTGCTGCTGCTGCTCTTGCTCTACACAGATCACTATTAACTGCACCAGAACCACAATCTTACTATGATGAAAGGGAAACTAGTTTTCCTTCGCAGAGAAATTACAGTATGATTTCAGCTAGCAACAACCACCATCGTGACGCTGATTACCGGGGATCTTTGCATGAGTATTCATTGCATCAATTGGGGCAAATTCCTGCACGACCTCAGGTGGATGGAGGACAAGTAGTTCAGCCAACCCTTGCTGGTTTTCCTACAAACCAGGCAGCAGGACTGCAAGTGCAGTCTTCAATCCAGCCTGATATTATGGCTACTTTAGCTAAACTTTTGCCAAGCGTGCAGTCATCAGCTCTGGTGACTGGTCAGGTTCCCCTGAGCTCAACAGACCGACCTGCATTATCCCTAATGAATGATGAATCTACTCTTTCAAAAGTATGGAGACCTGAAAATCATGCAATGACTTCTACTTCATCCTTTGAGCAAATGGGTAATTTCCAGCATTCAGGACAACGATTCAGCAAACAAGCTGGAGCAGCTCATCTGCCAAGCTATGGGAACTTGGCGGGTGCACAGGGGCACCCAACACAACATAGTGCTTACAATCCTGAAATGACTCTAAACTTGCTACCACCACCGCTACCTCCTGCACTACCACCCAGTTCTGCTGTACTATCATCTCAAGTTGTACACAGTTTGCCTATGCAGATGAGTCAGAAACAGTATCAACCAGAGCAGTACTATATGTCTCAAAGCAATTACGGTCCATTAGCCACAGCTGGCCATTCTAATCTTCAGGTCAGCAATTCTAACCTCCTAGTCCTAACTTATCCCCAAGTAAATCTTGGACATTTGCTAAAAAATAATCATATGGGGTATTTGGCTGTGGTCCAGCATGCTTTGGCATTGCCTACTGATAGGGTAAACTCTGATTTCTCTTCACAGGCACGCCAGCAACAAGTTGTTGCTCCTCCTGCTGCACAGGCTCCTGTTGCTGCTCAAGTTCCTGCTGTGCAGGCTCCTGCTGCTGCACAAGCTCCTGCTGATGAGGCAGAACGGAACAGGAAGTATCAGGCAACCCTTGAGTTGGCTCAGCGCCTATTGTGTCAGATACAGCAGAAACCTGGAAATCAACCTTCAGGCTAAGTTACTGATTCAGGTATGTCATATGTGCACCACTACAATTGTTCCTTTCCATTTATAACTCCTTTGTTGCAAAATTAGGGTCTAGTGAAATAACTAACAGATTCAGGCATTCAGCTAATCGTAGCTATAGTTGCATTTCTTAAAAGTTTTAGTAAACCAGAAACTCTGCAAACAAATTTCTTAAGCAATCATTTCTTCATGCTAAATAGAGCGGAACACATTGTGAATAGTAGTTCTGCTTGGGCAAAGCCCAATTTAGGCCAGCAATGGAGCTATACTAGTTTGCATCATACTTGTTCCCTTGTATTTTGTTCAAGCAATTCTTAAACAAAGTTAAGAGATTTTTTCCTTAGAAAAACAAATATAGATATGACTGTTAACTACTAAGATGACTTTTAAACTTGGAATTTAAGCCACGAGGCACAACTTTCACTATCTTGTTATTGATCTCTACTATTCCTTGAATTGATGATTAAACATAAGCAAGGTAAGCCAATGCATATCATGGGTTATATTGTGAGTGGGTATGATTTTAGATTTCTTTTAGTAAAACATGTTTCATCTTTCTTGTACATTTGCTGTTAATAGTATTTTTAGTCTATGGTTTTATGATCTGCCTATATCTGCGTATTCTTTCTTGATTGAATTCTTGCTATTCTAGTATATATTATGCTTAGTTTGTTCTACGAGTGTGCATACCATACATCAGCATTCAAGTTCTTAAATTCGATAAATGTATGAACTTCTTTCATGTAATAGCTTTGTACCTGGGGTTATCTGAAATGGACCCAAAATCACTTTTCTCCAACATGCAGTTTGCAATTTGCAATTCTCATGCAACAATGAGAATTTGCATTTCTCATGCTGTGATGAGAAGACTAAGTTCTCATTCTCACTTGCGAACCCTGCTGATGTCTGCAAAAGCCTATTTAGCATATAGTACCGTCCACATCAGAAACGGGCTAACGTAAAAGCGTTCAATAATTCTGTGAGAATGTCTAATATGGGGCCTAATTCATTTTTTATATCAAGTTACTGCGTTTGCAGTCGTTTCCAAGGCCTGATTCACACGCGTGATTAGAACTCCTTTCCTAACGAGAGTGGCTGTTTGTCAAGCATCGTATTTGCTACTGAATAGAAGACTCAAATATCGAACTAGGTTGCTCTTAGGCCCTCGTTCCTCACAGGGCGATAACGCTCATGTTCTATCACACCCAATCCTCTTTAGACAATAACGCACTTTTTGTACCACCTAATTATCGAGCTCTATACAAATTGAACCTGACAGTGTATTCATCTCCGGAAGTACCAGTTCACAGCGAAGAAATTCAACAGCTGCACTTGCCTCATGGTAAAGTTTCCAACAGTAAAACCAATCTTTTCTAGCTACTGGTCCTGGCCTATTTGGTAGTGGTAACTGCTGAACACAATTCATTACAGTATTCGTGCTAAACAGAGAGCATATAGGGTTCAAACTTAAAAGCACTCCTATGTGTGTAGGGACTAACTCATCTGATCCGATAGTCACATGCTAGTCATTTGCAATTATGCATGTGCTGTAAACTAGAAATAGCTTTCTATCGTGATGGTAGGCATTCTTCAGCACACGCGTGCAGTAAATGTGCAAATTGACGTATTGTCGATAGAGATCTGATTTGCAACGTCATTACTCTGTTTGGAATGCAAGCTATAGCGAGGTGACGGATTTCGTGAAATCTCTCAGGATTTCAGTGTTTGAAATTCAAGCCGTAGCGGGGTGACGGATTTCGTGAAATCTCAAGATTTCATGAAATTTGGCGAGCATCACATCGAAATTTGGCACAGACCGAGCCGACTAGGGGAACTTCGAATTTTGGGCGATGAAATTCGAATGATTTTGTGAACCCTGACGGAGATCCAATACGTTAAAAATTCCAGAAATTGCGTTTCAAATTAGGCCTTGAAGATTCGCCTGACGGAACTGACGGAACTAGCAGACTGAAGTATGGAAACTACATGACGAATTTGACGCAACTTATCTATCATGTGCTTAGCCAAAAACGCGACCGAAGTATGGAAACTGCATGGCGGATTTGACATAACTTATCTATCGTGTGCTTAGCCAAAAACGCGATTACTTTTTCGTAAGCACCTGGGTGGAATGACCGAGGTAGTATTAACGAGAGCACGAGGCTTTTGGTTCATTAGGGGGGGCCCTTCATAGACACCTGGACACCCCAGGCGTAGCTTAACGCCAGTGCATGTAAATCTATTAAACGGCCTCTCTTTCTCGTTCTCCCTCTCCCCCTCGCTCTCTGCACGCTGTATCCTTTTCGATATGCATACTAGCAATTTGTCTTAAGTTCGTAGATTCATCATCGTAACGGTGCGCTTTACTTCTTTACTTAGGTGCGTTCCAGAGGAGGGGGCTTAGGGTGCGTTCGAGAGAGAGAGAGGGAGGTACCAAAAATAAAAAGTTTAATTAGCGTATACTTAATTAAGTATTAGTAAAAAAATTTAAAAATAAATTAACATAATTAAAAAATTTTATAGAAAAACGTATTTGGAAAACGTGCGCGTGGAAAATTAGTTATTCGGACAGTGTAAGCACCAAGAATAAGCCAGAGAATTTTTCAATCTTTAGATGCCGAACGCCTACTAAAGATCTGGAATATCATAGATTCATATATAGGATTCAACGTACTAATTATGATCAGTTGAACTGTCCTTTGCAGGTATGGCCCAAGTAGTACAGCAGTGGCCATGCGTGTACATAATACTTGGCTCTCGTGATGCTAGAGAGCTCGATCAGCGAATCACTTTAATGGCGACAGATTGAGACTTATAAATCATCATATATATCGTCAGGCTAAGCAAACATTTGATACATACATGAATGCACATAGCAGCTAGCTAGCGTATATATGCGGTGGTTAAGGTGAATTATATTCATGCTAGCTATTGGGAATGAAAGCAGTGTGCGCCGTTCAAAAGATCCGGCTACTACTGCATGCACGCCACTCTCAGGAATAGTGAGTGGTAGGGACGTTTAGTTTAGGGCTGATATGCATCATGCTATGTAATGTGAGATAAGATAGGGTTTTGCATCCTTGGCATTGTGGCTCAGTGTGAAGGAGGGTACATAGTGGTCCTTGAAAAGAAATTTTTGGGATTGTGGAGTACTAATAATACCAAGGCCTTGGGTTTGGGAGCACACTATTCTCCGTCTAATTTGATATAGGTTTGAAAGATAATCAAAATTCTGCTTCATTTTCTATATACAGGCTGATCGGATCAGCTGGCCGCAGCTACAAAGCCATAGTGCGGCTCTACTGCTTGTTACTGTAGCTTCAACGAGCTGAAACGTTGAGGGTCATAGTGTCTAGAAACAGTTTGTCCTTTTTTTTTTGTTTTGCCTTTTAACCCGAGTTTCTCTACACTGAAACACTCACATCCATAAAAAATCAAATTAGACGGAGAATATTTGATCGAGCGATGCAATAATATAGAGAATCGCTGTCAAACTATCTTTTGAATATAATAATAAGAGACTAGCTATATTTATAGCGCTATATTTAAAAAAAGCTATCAAATCGTTTTTACACTATAAATTAGCTATACTCATTTTTTTTTGGATGCCTGTAGTTGAGATGCCGTCAAAGTCGTGCCACCGACATATCCCAACCTTCACTAGCAAATTATATGACTTTTGGTACAATCATCTTACAGTGTCACTTAGCTAATTACATGTTTTTATATCTGTAGCAAATTTCGTTTTTTTTCTCTCTCACTCAACTGCAGTACAGTTCTTCTCCGGTTGTTTATATTCGGTTATTCGTGTCAAAATTCTTCTGAAAAGTACTCGTATCATCGTAGTAGTATATGTCAACTTCGTCTCGTGCCTGACGCTACTGTATCTGCCGCATGTTTGTAGGTACACAAAATTCACAACTTGACGCGGCTTGGTCTCCTCTCCTGGATTGCTCAAATGTAAGCGGCCCATCTTGGTGTGAAGTTGTTAGTTGCTCTCGTTATGAAACGAGTTGTTGATGCTACCTACCAGACAAAGACAAAGGATAAACCTAGTTATCGCCATTAATACTCGAGGCTTTTGAAGAAACTCTCTCTCTCTTTTATTTTTTACAGTACAAGTACTTGGGCTAGGTGTTTATGCTTGAACTATGCAAGTTTGTAAAACCGTTTGTTAGTTTGGACTCGTTGGCACAGTGTGTGATGTCCTCTACTCTTGGTTGTGATTTACCTGGTTTGACAAAAAAAAGGAAGAACAATTTAATTAAGAGATTATCTCATGTGAATGTGATGTGATTAGCTGGTTTCGACAAAAAGGGAATGTCTATTCAGGGGGTGGAAGCGTGGTTGGTTACTTTGTAATCTCGCATGTGGGGGCGCTAGCGCATGTAAAATCCAGCTAGAGCTGACTGGAATCATCGACCAATCGAGCTGTCAGCATGTTTTTAAAGAATGAATGAATGGGGCATGTTGCAACTTGCAATCACGTCTAGCTCCATGTCGGTACAGCGCCACCTTATAAGTTTTCGGAGTTGGAGTAAACGGTAGGCTTGGATTATCTGCGCGAGAAATTAATCTTATTCACACTTTAAACAAGATTTAAAGGATCGAGATTTTTTTGTAGTCTACAAATCCATTTATCCAATTCCATTAAAAATCAAGAATTGGGGTTGTACTAAAGAGATCTAGTTTCTCTATGGTAATACAGATAGGTATAACTATAATAAGAATCTGATTCAATACTACAATTAATGTTTAAGTGTTGTAGCAACGGTACAAGAGCGCCTGCCTACTAGAAATTTTTCTTGGACAACAAAGTCCCACCAAAAGTTAAGTTCTTTGCTTGGCTAATGGCAAAAGAGCACGTGCCGATGAAACACAATTTGATCAAAATAAAAGGTGTGTTCTCTTCGTCTACCTGCGAGCTTAGTTGAAGATTAGAAGAAACAACAACTCATCTCTGCCTTTGATGCCTCTTTGCAATTTCCATCTAGCAATCCATACGAATTCAATTGTGGATAACCGATACGAAAAACATGGCATGCCTTAAAAGAATGTGTATCAACGACTTGACACTCTGGCCGAATGATTTAACAGAATTGATCATGTAGTCGTAACATAATGGAAAACGGTTCTCTTCCTCTAACTTAACAAGCTTTGTTCTCTAGTTCAATAAAATATTTAGGTGGAGAAACTCTCCCCACGCTAATGATCGGTTAAAAAAAGCAATGGCACAATACTCCTTTTACTGTAGTAAAAATATTTTAGCAATACATCTTGTCCATTGATCTGCAAATAAATGGTGGAGACCATGATCTAATTGTTCATTACTGTTGTCCTCTATTGCAGCATGCCAGATCGGCTAATAAACCATTGATATCAACTCACTTGTTAACATTTGTTAACATCAAAATTTTGATTAGCCTATAGTTAAGATCGGTCGACAAAGGAGGAGTCAATTGACTTACGGAAGGAAGCCGATTAATACAGTAAAAGAGCTGATTAGATGGATTGAGGATAGATTTGATTCTTATTAAGGTAGGACCAAATATGAGAAGGAGCCATAAAAACCACGAAATGTTATTTTATCTATATAAAATATATTTTATAAGCTAGTCAAGTCGTCTGGGTTATCTGTAATCATGTCGGACTTGTAACTCCAGGGTATAAATATAGATCCTGAAACTTTGTGAAGTGTCAAAAGATCGTACATCAACATAATTTTTAGTGTATTGCCACCTTATCTCGTCTAGGTTTACTCTAGCGGATTTTGGCTCTTGATGCGAGGCTACATCGATTAAGTCCAATCTCTAGCGAAGGAGTAAGTCTCACCACTATCCTGATCCGTTTATTCTGTCTAAGACTGTATCAGTAAGGTTCGACCTCTTAGTCCAATTGGATGTACCGTATTACATTCACCTGAGGTCTATCTGCTCATTGACTTCCCACCATCGTCGTCGGTCTCATGTCGTATCAGTTAGGTCCGATCTACGAGATTGATGGTGGTAGATCGAGCAATTGGCCTAGTAGGTTCTCGCGTGACGTCTTATCGAAATAAGTATCTGATGAGTTATTTTTATCTCACACTTCATACCTAGTGTATCGTTGTTCGACCGATACATACATATATATATATATATATGTTTTATATCCTTGAGAATTAGTCCGCTAGCGATCGATCTGATCTAGTCGGATTCAGCCTGATACTGTATCGGTTAGATTCGATCTATTAGGTTTGTGTCCGATAGGGCTATCGTTGGGATCTAGCGGGTTTCGTTTCCCATCAGCTTAGATAGCCGATGATGCTAGATATAAGTCTATGTTAGGCATTTGGCCGATAAACAGTCGATGGCCTTGCCTTATCCTTTTTATCGTTACGCCTGATCTAGCCTCTGCCATCACTATGCCGTTAGCCTTTGCCTGATACTATCTCGGTTTAATCCGATCTATCGAGGCTGGTTCTAATGGTGCTATCACAGTGGTCACTGGTTCTCGTGCCTTCGGTAGGGATTTAGGTCCCACTCTTCGCTTTTATCGCTTAATTTGTTTGGAATGTCATCGGATTTTTGGCCGATAAATCCTTTAATTTATTCTACGCCTTTATTACATACGTCTTTATCGGCTAAAACCGATGGTCGAGCGCAACCTTTCTATCGGTAACCAGTCGATAGGATGAGCCGTATCAGCCTATCGGCCGATTGGCTCGCTGATCTTATCCTGTTTATCTTCTTGTTAATTGTAAGGTCAAATTAACTGGTATGCTCTTGACCCTCAAAGCGACCCTCAAAGATTAAGAAACTGCACTGGAACGAAATAGAACTCTTAGAACTTCGTGTGACCAAGACGCTATCCGCTCCGATCGAACCTCCGTCGGCTCACTCACATCTCTACCTGATTCGATCGGGCTATGCAAAGATTTTGCATCCAACACCTCTTTACCCCATAGGGCCTCCTTCACATTTGTCACATTTGAACAATAGAAACAGTAGAGTCAAATAAATCGTTAGAGTCACATGACATCAGTGAGGTAGATTGGATGCAGCCCTTGCATAGCACCATGCTATGTTAGATCTCATTTTATATCAAAGAGGCCTGAGCTAAATGATGTAAATAATATGTGCTCAAGCTTGTGACTATTGCTCTTCTTTTTATTTTTGGGATAGCTATGACATCAACTAACTGTTACACAGGGAAAAAACCATGTGGTTTTGTCATAATCTTTTATTTGTTTCTATTGACAAATCGAAGAGTTTTTTTACACTAATAAGGCAGGATACTGTATTTCCCAAGCATTAGACAAAGTCCTCCATTTATGTCAACAAAGAAAGCCTAGATAATAAGAATTTGTTTTTTTTAAAAAAGAGAGGAATCAATTATACACCTCCATTACAATATTCTCTCTATGGTTGTGTGGGCCTGGATTGTAAAATCCTCGTTGCGCATGCCAATGAAGGTAGAGCATTAACCTTTTTTTTTCAAAGAGGGGATCATAAGTAACTTCCATAAAAACAATAACAAAATATGAATCCATTTATCCAATTAAATGCCTATTAACACGTATAGCTATTTGCATGTGATGTACGTAAATTGTTACCACAAATTAGGCATAAAATGGATTTTCTTCTCATGAAGAGTATTTTCAATAACATAGAAGTAATTTAGGAATTGCTAAATAAATTTTGATAATTTCTTATGGGAGAAATACGTTATTTTTGGGCCATTCCATGTAGCTTGATAATGGTGCTAGGTACACCTCATGAGGCAGGGGGTCAACCCCACGCTAGTTACATTGTAATAGTTATAATGTAATTATGCTCCACCTAACAAAAGCTATAGCTTTTTGCCATTGAAATGAAGTTTTGAAGGACGTTAACAATGTCTAGATTTATATGCTCATAGATTTATATCCCTCATGTCTTTATATTTATGTACGGAGGGAGTATTTGGCATGACTTTTCTTTTTTCAACCATGACTATCACATTTGTTTTTTCAGACTATCAACTAAACAATTCTGTTTTATAATAAGGCAAAATGGGTTCTATAGTACCATCAAAGCTACGATGGTAACTTAATCCATATGTAGCACGCTGAGACTAAGATGGTAACTAAAGCAAATTTTGAAGTATTTGCAATACAATTGCCATTAAAAAGAAAAAAAAACATAACTAGAAAAAGGACAGTTGCAAAGCTGAAAATTTGGCGGCAACTATTTTTAAGTCGTAAAAACAAGAAGGATTTAATTTCTCATCTGCCATTGTTCGCCATAGTGGTGCCACGTGTCCGAACCTGTTCACACTGAAATAATGAACCAACGTATTCCTCTCCATTTTTCTCTTAAAAAATATATGTTTTTTTAGTATAAATCTCTTCCTTTCCTGTCCCAGCTTCTTCGCTTGTTGCATTTTAGTGTCTCCATGCAGACAACGCCAAAGGGATAAACAGCGCCAAAATTGGTGAAAAATTCACTCAAATCCAAGGTAAAAGAAGCCATTCTCTCAATCTCTCCTGTTCCTAATCCCATCCATTCCTTCTCGTTTGTGCTCGGTTTCGTGTTCTTGCAGCTCAATTCGTAGATCTTTGTCTTCCGCGAGAATTTCTGCCCAATTCCCCACCCTGATTTCTGCTCTTTCGCCCAATTTTTTCGCTCAACATTTCGCAGCGTAATCTCGAGCTGAATCTTGGGGTAAAGCTGCCGCCTTGGTGCTTTTTGGGGGAGATTTGCGAGCCTTGGAGCCGAGAAGATGAACAGGGATAAGTCCCCTATCCCGGGAGACGGCGGCGCCGTCGCCGGAGATGGGTTGCCGCCGCCGCCGTCGTCGACTCCCCCACCGGAGTACGACATCAGCCGCATGCTGGATTTCCCGACGAGGAACCCCCGCCACAGGCGCGCCCACTCCGAGATCCTGAGCCTCCCCGAAGACCTCGACCTCTGCGCGTCCGGCACTGGAGATGGGCCGTCGCTATCGGACGAGAACGACGAGGAGCTCTTCTCCATGTTCCTCGATGTGGAGAAGCTGAATTCCTCGTGCGGTGGGGCGTCGTCGGGGGCGGAGGCGGAGGCGGAGTCGTCGTCCGCCGGGGCGGCGGCCGCTGTTGGCAGGGGCGAGGCCGCCCATGCACCGAGGCCGAAGCATCAACACAGCCAGTCTATGGATGAATCGATGTCGATCAAGTCTGAGGAGCTCGTCGGGGCGCCTGGGACGGAGGGGATGTCGTCGGCGGAGGCCAAGAAGGCGGTGTCCGCGGCGAAGTTGGCCGAGCTTGCTCTCGTCGATCCGAAGAGGGCGAAAAGGTGTGATCTTTACATTAGCTTCTGGTTGTTCTTGTGAAATTTGTTCTGGTACAGTTTTTTCTTGTTAGTTTGTTGTGAAATTTGTTCTAGATTTGTTTTTTAAATGCTTGCATAGTTCGTTAACATGTCATATCAGGTGTTGCATTGCCTGTGCAAATTTCTTGTAAGGGGTGATTATTACTACCTAAGGGAATTTTTGTCATACACTGTGGTATGATTATGAATTTATAAGAATTAGTGCAAAATGACAATTGCTCAAGTGCTGCTTCGGAGAGGAGATTGTGTGACAAGAAAGATAGATGTTAGCAGGTCAAGAGTTAGAAGAGAACCTGATTCCTTGTTATCAGTACCATCTGTCAGTTTTTTTTTAAAACACCATCTGTCGTCTTGAAAATCAAGTAATTTTGTGTCATGTGACAATGCACATGATATCATGCCTATGCTGATTCTGATTCTGATTCTTGATATGTATCACCTGGTAGGATTTGGGCTAACAGACAATCTGCAGCAAGATCAAAGGAAAGGAAAATACGATATATTGCTGAACTTGAGCGCAAGGTGCAAACCCTGCAAACAGAAGCAACAACATTGTCAGCCCAGTTGGCACTGCTACAGGTACACACTATTGCTCTGATTTCCCTCTTTATAATCTTTTTCAGGATCATTTTGCATGGGTTGAAGAGTTTATTACATTTCTTTGTCTGAAGTTAGACCTGTTTGCATAATATGGGTGTTAAAATTGCACCCGTGGTTCTCTCTCAGACCATTTAAATTTTTAGGAAAGTATAAGAACTATATTTCATGGGTTTTTGGTGTATGGTGGTCTGGTGGCTTCCTGCAGGTCACTCTGTTATGGAGATGTTTGGTAATGTTTTTTTTTTCTGTTTTCAAGGAAACCATTCTAAGAATAGTATTAGCACAAGTACAATCCATTATATATTAGTTTAAGAACGTGTTGTATGCTACAAGATGTGCTATCTCATCTCCCTCTGCCTGTGGTGCAAAGCTAATAATGAAATTCCACTGTATCTTGTGTCATATGTATTCTTTATGGGATTGGCTACAGGTGCTGCTTTCCTTGGTGGGTGGGATATGGAGAGACTGACATAATCATTTTCTTGTAGTTAGCATAGTCACTGGGTCCAGACAAGATCGATGTTTTGAAAAAAAAATCTCTTATGGTTTGGCACCCTCTGGCCTGGTCCATCTTGAACCAGGGGAAGCCAGGTTGGTTTAGGTGGGTATGTTGCAAGGATAAGGAGGCTTAACCCTCATGCTTGTACATGCAATAGAAAAAAAAGTGTCAATCAGGTTTGGAACCCAAGGGATCAAGAATGAATTAACCTGCTAGCCAGCTAAATGCAATGATTGATTGTGTCCACTGATGAAAAACTGAAATAAACTATATTAGGTTTTCAGGGATTACTATTTAGTCAGGCAATACTAGTTTAGATTACATGTCTACATGATATTATCAAAACCATAGCTCATAAGACATAAATCATACTATTGCATTGTCTTATATCCAACTTCAGTTACATATTTCAACAGCAGCAATAGCAACAATCTTTAGTTGTAAACAAGTTGGGGTAAGTTAGAGATGAAAACTAAAGTTGAACCACAAGAACGAACTTTGTTTTATGAAAAAAAATTGTGCTATTTCATTAGAGATGACTTTTCTACAGGACTGTGTGCAGTGATCTGTTCATATCTGATCATGCCATTCTAAATGAATTGCTAACGATGAAAGTATATGTGAACACTATGCTAGCATATGAAAGCCGGACTTGTTAGCAATTGAATGAAGTTTAGTTTGTTCTGGTCATTCCTATATCATGTTCCTTGATACATTTGTTCAATCAAATCATGAAAGCATTGTCTAACAAGGAACAAATGTACTCTTTTTTAACTATCCATAATGAACGTTCCAGGAATAGGCATGGAAATTAATTCAATTTAACTGCCCTTACGTATCTGCAGAGTACAATCCTTAACAGAACAGTTTTACAAATTCTGCATTTATCTAGAGTATTGTTCCCTACTGACTCTATCCATGGATACAGATACTAGCATCCACATCCTTAATTTTTATGATGCTCAATGCTCATTTTATTATGGTTTACCTTGGATGGCCTAATTATTTTTGCTCGTTATTTGCATGACAGAGAGATACCAGTGGACTAACTACTGAGAATAGTGAACTGAAGCTACGTCTGCAGACCATGGAGCAGCAAGTCCACTTACAAGATGGTATTATGCATATTTTTTACCCCTAATATGCTAATTTTTAGCCTTCTCAACTTACTGTGATTGGGTTTACTGCCTTTGTAGCAATATTTGCAAGATCATGTTGATGCATATATTGGAAGTTGCCTTAGTCTAAGCACCTGTATAAGAGGAAGTTTATAATTTCTCAACGATAACAAAAAAAATTTAGTTCATACGTTGATTTTTGCCTTTTTGCGTCTTCTTTGTATGTTAACATTCTTTAGTGCTCAAGACAACATTGCCCTCCCCTCAGAACAAAAAACAACCTTGTCGTCATTTCACAATAATGCGTGCAAGAGAATTATAGGGGAATTGCTGTTTTGTTACTTACATTTGGCTGTTCCTGATGTAGCTTTGAATGACACCCTGAAGGCTGAGGTTCAGCAGCTTAAGGTTGCAACCGGCCAAATGGCGAATGGTGGAGGGATGATGATGAACTTTGGCGGCATGTCACACCAATTTGGAGGCAACCAGCAGATGTTCCAGAACAACCAGGCCATGCAGTCTGTGCTGGCAGCACACCAGCTGCAACAGCTTCAGCTTCATCCTCAGACTCAGCAGCAGGTGCTGCACCCTCAGCATCAACAGCCATTGCACCCGCTGCAAGCACAGCAGCTCCAGCAGGCAGCACGAGACCTCAAAATGAAAGGGCCAATGGGCGGTCAGAACCTTTGGGGAGATGGCAAGTCAGGAAGCGCTGGCAATTGACGCATCGTCTGCAAATTACAACATTCCGAAAGTTTTGGTGTAAGTGGTGGTTTAACCGTGGAGATGGTTTGTTTCGTTGAGATGATGATGTGCAAGCGCAGTCAGTCATCGTCATCTGTAGGTTCAGGTTGGCTTCAGCTTCAGTCATACAGCCGGATGGATGTTCAGTTGAAGTTTATTTGTAGCTGATTCAGTAACTTCTGTTGTAGTCGAAGAAAATGGTCGGATCATCAAGAATTCCAGGTTAAATCTTTTGTTTTTTCGGTAAGGTAGCACAACACCAAGATGTACTATTGCCTCAAGTTAAATAGCTTCAAGTAGCATACATTATTTTGTTTTTCTATGGTTTTCGAGAGTTAATCATAAGATACATAACCTGTCTGTATACCTCCTGGTTAACATTGAGGTACATATACCTCTCGATACCTCCACCTCTCGTGGACGGGGGAAAAACTCAATTATTTAACTCGTTTGGAGTTGGTGATGAGCATTTCAGAGGGTATGCTACTACACCAACAGTACTGGAGAGGAATCCGTTGCATTTTAGAGGTAAAACGCAAGACACCATTGATTTGATTGACTAGACGTCCTCTGTTAGATGATGGTCTTTTCAGCTGGCACAAGAAATGCCAGATTGCTTGTTGCAATTAGAACGTGAGAAGTGGTTAACCCTACCTTGCAGATGCAGTAAGTCAGTAACACGCTCAGCTCAGCTCATGGACAAACGTGAGCCGGCCAACCGGCCACGAAAATTGCCCTCCGGTTGGTGCGTCCCCGGTGCAACCATGCCACCAAACGCTGCCTTCTTTACCGTTTATGGTTGAACCGCCTGTCCTGTCACGCCACCCCGACACTATAAACTCGTTACACTGCTACACCTACTGGTGCAAGTCGCCGGAGCTGCCACTGCCTCTCGCTCTCGCCGCCGGCGCCACACTGTTCGCCTAGCCATGCCGGCGCCGGCGAGAGCCGCCCACGCCCGGTACGTGCCGCTCGTGGTGCCGGAGCAGCGGCACGGCGAGGAGGAGGAGACGGAGGAGTGTTGCTACGCGGCGCGAGCGCGGTACGTGCAGCTGAGGCGGCGGGAGGACGAGGAGTACGCGGCGAGGAGGGCTCTGTTCCTGCAGAGCTACCGGTTCACGACGACGACGCTGTCCGCCGCCGGCGAGCGGGACGACGGCCGCGGCGGCCTGCGCGGGAAGCTGGCGAGGTGGGTTCGGGAGGCGCGCGCGGCGGGGCGGGACGCGGTCGCGAGGGCGGTGTCGCGCGCGCGCGGCGCGGCGAGCTGGTGGATCGGCGTCGGGGTGGCCAGGGCGTGGCCTCGCGTCGGGTGGTGGTGGTGGCGGCCGCCGCGCCCTCGCCTTGGGTGCTTCGACGGCCACGGCCACGGCCGCAAGCTGCACTACCTGCACGACTTCGCGTGACCATTCGATCGACCCATCCAACGACGACAAACGTGCCACGTATGTCCGTGCCATGAAGAGAGAGTCATCATGTATTGGTGTACCACCGTGTACATAGCACGTATATGAAGTTGTGAACCTGACTACGTTTGCCATTGCAAAGGAACTACTTGAGTCGAGTACATTTGATACTTGCAACATATACATCTAACCGTAGCGATCGACAGACATTTTTACGATAGTCTCTACTAGTAATGTTGGTGGCTTATTAGGCAAGCGGAAAGTTTGCTGATCTTTCCATCGACCATTGGCCTAGACTCATGTTGACTCGTAGTTGGGCACTTGGCAGCGACATGCAATGCTGCAACGCACAACATTGCAATCTTTACAACTACCCTGCAGAGAGCTCGACAGTGGGTGGCAGAGACCGGCCATGA
The DNA here is from genome assembly GCA_030770085.1 of Oryza coarctata. Classification (NCBI taxonomy): domain Eukaryota; kingdom Viridiplantae; phylum Streptophyta; class Magnoliopsida; order Poales; family Poaceae; genus Oryza; species Oryza coarctata. The sequence goes on along the minus strand of CM061479.1, from coordinate 13,552,332 downwards.
GCAGCAGCGTGGCGTCACCGTCTACCTCGCCGCCGTCGCCGCTGCCGGTGAGCGTCGGGCCGGGGAACCAGAGGTACGCGTTCACGCCGTCGCCGCCGTTCTCCCCGCCGTGCCCGTCCTCGCCGACGGCGCCGTTGCTGTCAGCGCGGTCGGAGCCGAAGCTGACGCTGCAGCACTCCTCCTCGGCGTTCTCCGTGCACACGCGGCGTACGCGACCGCCGAGACCGAGACAGTTTGATCTCGGAGCATGGTGGTAATTAGCGAACATTACAGCACTAATCCTGTGTTTAGCAGAGTGGTTTTAGGAGACCTCTTTCGTTAACTCAGCCGAGTGGTTTGAGTGCGTTCGTATGTGTGATTAATTGCAGCTTGGAGTGGATGCTGAAGCTGCTGTGCTGCTGTTCGTCCAAGAAGTTGCGAGACTGACGGGGATCGAGATGGGACAATCAGGGACGTGTTAAGTTCATTTTCCGACGAATTAGTGAATTGTTCGATAGTGATTAATTTGAGCCACAGAGCCAGTGGACAGTCTGTAGGATATGATTGGTGATATTAGAATGCCATGCTCAACGCCTATGTTATACATGTTCCTGTTGAATGTTTTATTCCGCACAACGTGTCGTCGTGAAAGCACACAGTACAATATTTTGTGGGTTTTCGTTGGCTATGGAGATAGACAGTGGTAGCCTAGGGCAGAAGTGTCTAGAAATTTGAGGCGAAATGCAAAATAGAGCGCTGAAGCTGAAATTTGTATATAATCAAAAGCATACTTTCGCTTAATTATATAACTTTAAGATATGTATTTGAATACTAATGTTAAAAGAGTAAACATAGCACTCAAGCAATAAGCTGACCTCTCACGACCTACTACGGATTTATTGAAATGAATTTTTAGATTTAATCTTCTCCGTTACATCATTTTCAAGTGTTACTAAAATATTTTTTCTTGATTAACATAGTCCACAAATATAATCATTAATGCCTTCTAAATATTTGTATACAGTATTCCTAGGACGATTTACTGTTTTGCACTTTCACCCCTCATTAAGTATAGACTCTTCCACGGTTCAACTTACTAGGTGCATCCAGTGAGGGATATTATTGTCAAAACAAACCTAAAACTACTTTGATTTACTTCCACCTTAATATCCGCTAAAAAATGATAAAAATAATTACTACATTCATCTCACAAAATCTTATTTTTATCATTTACATTTTCCCCACAAAAACTTTATCTTTAAAGTAATCAATATAATTTAAAAAAATAGAAGAGAAACACATTGTAGAAAGTGAGGAGTGACAAACATATTAAAGTTTGAGAAAATTAAGAGTATTATGATTTTTAGTTTTATATTAATACGTGTGAGATGGGAGAAAGAAAAATTCTTTTTAGGATGAAGGGAGTGTATTTGTGGATGGAGAAAGTATCTGATAAAATGGATTAGTATTTTGAGAGCCTTACACTAGAAAGAACTGTAACGAGACTATTATACAAGCTAGCTATTATACTAAACTGGATATAAGCGAGATGTACATTGGCCACTGCTAACAATTAGCCATATTATCATGCCGTGGTTAATTGCCCCCACTCTAGAGCATTGCTACTTGGTATGCGCCAGCACTAGACTTTGCCAAATGATAAACAGCTGAGAACCCCTGTCTCAGATTGGTTCTTATTATTAATGGATGGAATATCTGTCGATGAAAGGATATCATTGATGTTGGTGCTCTGGAAGAATTGGAATGTAAGAAATGATATTACTCATGGCAAGGGGGGGGGGGGGGGGTTTAATTTAGAGGATGCTATAAGATCACTGGAAGCAATGCATAATCCGCTTTTGCAAATACGTGAACCAGAAGGGAAAGGCAGGAAGGGAAGATTTGTTCTTGGGGAGAATTTGAAAGTAAAGGAAAAATACACGGATCGACTCGCAATCCATCGGAAGGATGGCGGCCTCCTGATCCTGGGCATTTGAAGTTAAACGTGGATGGTAATTTTGTGGTTGTCATAGGGCGAGCTGGTGCAGGAGTTGTGATGAGAGGATAATGCAGGCAATACTCTGTAATCTTCTCCTTGTGGTGGCTAGTAAATCGTTCAACGCCGGAAGACACCGAATTTGCAGCTTATGTGGAAGGCCGGTCCCTAGCTTATGAGTGGTTCCAAGGCCCAGTAATTTTAGAGACTGGTTGTGTAGCATACGTGGAAGGTCTTTCGACGTCAAAGTATGGATCGGTCTTGCAAGTCTAGCCATGTAAGTGATGCTAATGAGTTGATTAGTTTATTAGGTGGCGTTTGCATCGTCAAGGTAAAGAGAGACCAAAATAAGGTAGCACAAGAGCTAGCTCAACATGCTATACGCTGCGGCAGTAGTGCTGTTTGGCTAACTGATACTTCGGACTATATCAAACGTAAACGTAGCTTACTTGAGGATTGTAATGCTCTTTATGTTTAACCAATAAATTTCTCTTACCCTCGAAAAAAAAATCCAACAAGATTCTCACGACGAGGTGGCATCACCAGTTCACCACCCTGCCAGATGGCACGTCAATTATGCAACGGGACGCCTAACGTGTTGACAATTTTCATTCGGGTCCTCGCAATCCACCTCCCCCGACAGATCGATCCAATCGCATCACAGAGGCAGAGCGCGTCCCATCACACGGCTCCGCCTCCTCCTCCGCGCCGCCGTCACGCGCGGCCTTCCCCGCGACACGCCGCCCCGACGCGTTCCCTGTAGGGATCCTGTGAGATTCCATTCCTCTTCGAGCTTAGCCAGGGGAGAGAACAAAGGAGGATAAGCGCGGGGAAAGCTCGCAGGAATACGCGCAATTTCTCCACACATGGGGAACCAAATCGGGAGGTAGACGGGGCAAGATCCGGCGAGGCGGAGAGAGGGAGGGGCAGTCGTGTGGTTTGGCTGCTCTCCACCGCCAGCTCCAGCGATTTGGACCACCGGCCGGCGACGATGAGCGGCGGCGGCGGCGGAGGAGGAGGAAGAGGAGGAAGCCCCAACAACACGGAATGGCGCTTCAACCAGACGCTCCGCAACGTGCAAGGGTGAGTCCTCTCTCTGCGCCCCCCCCCCCCCCCCCCCGAGCTCCCCTCCTCTACGATCTGATTCCTTTGAAATGGTATGCATGCTGGTCTGCTTGGTGCGGAGCTGCGTGAAAGTTAGCGCATTTTTCCCCTGTTCCGTGTACAGTTGGGTGGATCCTGGTGCTCTCTTGAGCGGTGGATCTGAGAATTTTCAGCATCTGCAGCTAGACTATACGAGTTTTTACGGTCGTTGAATTATATGGTTGTTAAGTGTTAACAATATTTCTTAGTCTAGGTGAATTGATTCTGTGTTCAGAATATAGATTTGTCTCCTTTGGTGATTTAGCTCAAAGGCATATATGCTCTGACTGATCAAATAGAAAGACATGATCATTTTCGCTCTTTAGGTTATTAACCTTTGCTGAAATATCTTTTGCTAGCAATAATCTTATTTTTTTTGTCTGAATGATATGCACAGAGTAAGATATTAGATTATACTTGTTGTTGCTAGCCATTATAAAGTCTATATGTATGTGACCTTACAAAGGAGCTTTATTGCCTTTTTTTTTCCTATATGCTTTGTCAGAATGCTCAAAGGACGGAGCTTTCCTGGGAAGGTTTTGCTAACCCGAAGATCTGAACCTCTTTCACCTCCTGAATACTCCCCGCACTTTGACAATGATTGTGATGAATATGAACAAAACGAAGGCTCACAAGAAGTAATGTGTCATTAGTTGCTATCGCTTTCGACTTGTAAATAAGATAGTTCGTAATTGATGAGCATCATTTTATACAGGGAAAAGGGCAAGCATCTGGAAACACAACTGATAGCATGAGCGCAAAGAAATCAAATCCACCATCAACAAGCAGTAACAATTCATTACCAGATGCCCAAGGATTAGTTTCTGGGGCTAGAGCTACCGATTCTGCACGAATTGCTAAATTCACAAATGAACTGTCTAGGCCAGCTGTTATATTAGGTATGCGTATTTTTCTGTACAGGGTTGATTAAATCATCTGTTGGGTGTACATGAAGTTGAATTTAGCAATCAATGTTTTGATTATTTTATATGCATTTTCTATTTCATCATTTTCACTGCCAACACAGATGGAAAAGGATAAAAACTTTACACAGGGTGACTATCTTGTGTCTTGTGAGTTGTTGCCCTTGTATTTTGTGGCAGCTGTGTTCACTCTGAAAATATTTGCAGTTTCTCTTATTCTTCTAGGTACCATTAGCTTGTCCAGAATTCAGTTGAAACTCACTTTCATTGTTAATTTTGTAGACAAGTTGCGGGAACTGTCTTGGAGTGGTGTTCCACCTTATATGCGACCTAATGCATGGAGACTTCTTTTGGTGAGTAGGCATGTTTTTTTGAAGACGTGTTTATCCTTTTAATAGGTGTTCCAATTTCGAATTTAATGTCGGCTGGCTACAGGGATATGCACCACCTAATGCGGATAGACGAGAAGGTGTTCTAACAAGGAAAAGACTTGAGTATGTTGAATGTGTTTCTCAATACTATGATATTCCTGACACTGAACGCTCTGATGAAGAGATTAATATGCTTCGACAGGTTTCCCCTGACTTTCTCGGCTTTGAATTTGCCTTTTTAGGATCCCCTAATTGTTCATGTAATCAATAATGTAAACTCATGGTTTCACTTGTAGATTGCTGTTGATTGCCCAAGAACTGTGCCAGATGTTACCTTTTTCCAGCACCCACAAATTCAGAAGTCTCTGGAGCGCATTTTGTATACATGGTGAGGCACTGCACTTGGCTTGTCATTTTGATTTGTCAGGAAATCCTTGTTTATTTTAACACGCAATCTAGCTAAGAAAATCTAGCTAAGAAGACCTGTCCTTTTTCCATGTTGCACAGTTCCTGCTTGTGCTACTCTGTTTTCCCCTTGTGGTTCTTGGTGAAATGGAACTGTTGATCCCTATGCAGAAAATACGCTTTTGTCGAACCTCTTTATAGTTAACCGTGGCATTGCTTCATCATTCTAGAGGCAAAATGTGATAAATGGGTGGAGTTCTCATGATACATGACTTGCCATCGCTGATGATCTAGTTCAAATTGCCCAAGTTAGTCTAACCTGTTTAGGTTCTCCTTATATTTGACATACGTTGTGTTGATATCAGTACAGAGGGCATGTTCTTTTTGCAGTTATGCTTGTTCCTTTACTAACACATTAGTTCCCAACAAGGATCAGTTCTGTTGGCACCAACACAATGCTACCACTACTACCTATATTTGTTTGTATTCTACATTATTCAATGATACAGTGATTCATCATTTCCAGGGCCATCCGTCATCCAGCAAGTGGTTACGTTCAAGGAATAAATGACCTTCTCACACCATTCTTGGTCGTATTCTTATCAGAGCACCTAGAGGGCAACATGGATACCTGGTCCATGGAAAAGCTTTCTCTGCAGGACATATCTAATATAGAAGCGGACTGTTATTGGTGTCTTTCAAAGTTTCTTGATGGTATGCAAGATCATTACACTTTTGCTCAACCAGGAATTCAGCGCCTTGTTTTCAGGTTGAAGGAACTTGTTCATCGTATAGACGGTAATGTTCCTCCGACTCAAATATGTATTAGCTTGCCCTACTACTAGAGTTATATCTACTGAAAGAAAGGTAACTTCAGGAGTTAGAGGGCTATTACAAGGAGATAGATAATAATAGCTGCAGAGAACTGTTTTTTGTGTTCTAAATAATAATTAGATCTCCCCATTTTGAACTCCATAGTCACTAATTTTGTCTTTCTTGAGGTCTGTTGTGCTCCCTCCATTTTTATTATATGGCGTTGGTTAGTTTAATTTTGAACTAACCAATGTCATATAAATAAAATGGAGGGAGTAGTACAGAATAGTTTCTAAATAAAATGGAGGGAGTAGTACAGAATAGTTTCATTTGTTGTAGAAGTAAAAAAAGAACAGTTTTGTCTAGTACATCAAAATTCCAATGTTTAATCATCTGGTATCTTCTGGTTATGCAGAACCTGTGTCGAAGCACATAGAGGAACAAGGATTGGACTTTCTTCAGTTTGCATTCCGTTGGTTCAATTGTCTTCTGATTCGTGAGGTTAGTGTAGTAAAGGACTGCTTCTTACATGTGATCTACATATTGTTGCTAATATGCCTCATATCCTTGTAGATTCCTTTTCATCTTGTCACACGTTTGTGGGATACCTACCTTGCTGAAGGAGATTATCTACCAGATTTTCTTGTGTACATATCAGCGAGCTTTTTGTTAACAGTAAGTTGAAATATCCTTTGGCTGTGCAGAATTACTCTCTTCTTCAGTGTGTGCAAGTGCTGCATGCCCGGTGCTTGCATTGCAATTTGCGCTACTATTTCCCACCAGAACCATACATTTTTGCGATCTTTCTAGTGTAAATACTAATGTCCTAGACCCTCATAATTAAGTTTCTTCTTTCTTTTCTTCCTTAGTGGTCAGACAAGCTGAAGAAACTTGATTTTCAAGAGCTGGTCATGTTCCTTCAGCACCTTCCGACAAGGAACTGGGCACACCATGAGCTTGAGATGATCCTCTCCAGGGCTTACATGTGGCACACAATGTTCAAAAGCTCGCCAAGTCACCTCGCCAGCTAGGACGGCAGATGATCATGCTTTTAACCTATGACCTGTTTTTCCTGTACTCTAGATTTACCCCCTTTGGGGATGAGGAACCATGAGGAGACTTCTCTGTTTTTGGGTGCATATTATCAATTGTAACACTACTCCAATCTGTATATTTTTTACTTATAGTTTACTATCAATGATGATGAATAGATGGCATTCAATTGGTGTATTAATCCTTTGCATTTTCAGATGACTAATCTGAACAGTTCAATTACACGCATAAATGCATAACACTGAGTAATCATCTCTCACCATATTCGACACTGACAGGAGTAATTAATTTGTGATCTCATCTCAATTCAGAGTTGAGTGGAAGAGTAGAATTTCAGTCTTGATGAATTTGCGTTCTTAAAATGTGGCGGCGTTAAAATTTAAAAAGCCAGAGAGAGAAAGATCGGCTGAAGTAAAAAAACAGTCCGGTTGCTATAGAAAGGAAGTATATCAGATAAAGTAAGGAAAAATTTGGTTCAGTTTAAAAATAAAAAATTATCTAGATGAGATTAAGTTTAAGGAGGAGCCATGGCACTCACGGCAGTATATTTTATCTATATAAATCGTATCTTATATAGAAGTTTTAATTAGTTTAGTTAATTTTTTTAGGGATATTTTCTTTTATATTTTTAGGAAATAACATGGTTGTTGTAACCGTATCGGACTCTAATACCAGGATATAAATATAGACCCTCAGAAACCTATAAAGATATCAACACATCTTTCAATCAAAACTACTTCGGTGCATCGCTACTTTAGTTCATCTAGATTTCTACTGGCAGGGTCTAGCTCTTGACGTGGGGCTGTATCGGTTAACTTTAATCTCCGACGAAGGGGTAAGTCTCGCCACTGTCCCGATATATCTTTCTCTGTCTAAGGCTGCATCGGTTAGGTTTAACCTCCTGGACCGATCAAATATATCGCATCACGTCCGTTCAGCGTCTATCGGCCTATCAAGCTCTCTCTGTCGTCGTCGGTCTCGTGCTGTGATTCGACCTACGATGCTGCCGATGGTAGATTGAGATTTAGGGCTATAGGTCTTTGTATGGCGTTTCATCGGAGTGTTAGCCGATAAATTATCTATACATTGAGCAACACGCCCAGCATATCAGCTTCTCTGCCGATACGCACTAGTCTTCAAAGACTCCTCTCGAGCGTCACTCCAAGCGTATCGGTCTTTCAGCCGATGCGCGTCTATCTTTAGAGAGACGTCATCTTATTGGCTCAGTTAATCGATGGGTTTGCTTTGTCCTTGCCATATCCGGAGCGGTATCGGTTTTACAGCCGGTGTGTCTTTTATATAATTTCTTGTAACTTCACATATGTCTTCATCGGCTTTCCAGCTGATGAACGACCGCTACAGCTTTCGTCGATTACCAAAAGGAATCCTGCGCGCTTTGCTTTTAATACCCTTCAGTGCCTTCATCGGCCCCGATGGATCAGAATCTCATTTTCACCATACCCAAAGCCATCATATCCTTTATCGACATCTATCCATATCTTCATCGGCTTTCTAGCAGATGGAAGAGTGTCCCAATATCTATCGACGACCAGTCGATAGCAGGAGCTATTCGGACACGGCCGATGACCACCTCGATCCTATCGGTGTCTAGCCGATAGCGAGAGCTCGTATCAGCCCATCGTCCGACTGACCTATTCATCTCACCACTTTATCAATTGCGGGATCAAATTGACTGACACGCCTGCACCGTCGTGCCAGAGCTGAGCGGACCTCACAGGTCCCGACGTACGTATCTCGAGCCATAGAGAAAAGCCGATCGACCTATACTAGAACTAAGCAGGCCTCTCAGACGTCGGTGTGTTTGCGTCGCGCACGTGAGATCCGGCGCGAACAGTTAGCTAATTTGATTGTTTCTTGCCATTCGGATCTGCACAGAAAAATTCTTTATGTGGATAATATATACCAGTTTCAGATTGCGTCCAGGAAACACCATGAATGGGGTCACGGAATCAACGAATCTGACTTTCTAATTCAACTTTAAAACAGTTTGAGTAATAAAATGTTCAGGCTGGCAAAAATTCCTGCAATAGTTTGTGTAAAAAGACCAACTTTACATGGAGAAAAAGGATTCTAATTCATGTTTACACATGAATTCGTCTTCATGGTGCTTCCGGGAAGGCTAGGAAGGTTGCATTTCTGTACATGCCGAGTCTGAAATTGGACTAAGGTGAGGAAATCTATCGATGAATGGAATATGCTGGATTAATGAATCTGTCTCCCTTTTCCTTCAAGTTTACACACAGAAATTCATTACTTCAGTAATATATTACTTCCAGGAAGGCGTGCAGTTGTGTTTCACAGAATCATTTCCACAAGAATATGACTTTACTTATTTGTCCTAGCCGTCCTAATCTCATCTCGGACTTGAACACCGAATCATTCTAGCTCGTAGTTTTTCCCCTGATATTATGCGAACAGAAACTAACAGAAGGATGTCTAATGTAGTTCATTAATTAGGCAATCGATGTGTTAGAATAATAATACTTGATTTTATTTTTTAACCTGATCAGTATACTTGATTTTATCAATGGTGCCTAGTGCAATTTGACCATACAGTCAAGATTCTGACTTCTGAAGGATTATTAGACTAGCAACTAAAGTAATGTTAGTGTTTCCGTGTTAGATACTATGGGTTAACCAAACCCAGATTCAGTTAAAAATCTAATAGTAGATCGACTTACGGAGAGATGCAATTAATAGATAGAAAATTATCTCCGTATCTAGAAATTGTGAAAGTTATAGTGGTTTTTATCTTTATAAAATATATTTAAGTTAATTAACTTTAAGATAGATTTTATTTTATTAGTAGAAAAATTTATCCTATATTTATATGAAATTTATATAATCTTAGAGTATAAATATAGATCTTCTGGTGCCTCATAAATTATCTTTACAGATCAATATAATTTTGATATATTATTAACCTAGTTTATTTAGGTTTTCTATGAGTTCTAGCTTTTGACGTGGAGCTGCATTGATTAGGTTCAGACTCCGACAAATAAGTAAATTCTACTATTATCCTAATATATCTGATCTTTCTAAAATTGTATTGATGAGGTCCAAACTTTTAGTCCGATCGAATATATCACATCATATTTATGTGGGATCTATCGGCTTGTTGAGCTTCTTTTACCGTTATTAGTCTCGTACTATATCGGGTTAGGTCCGATGTTCTAGACTACTGATAGTAAATTGAGTCTTAGGTTAGTGAGTCTTTATACAATGTTTCATCGAAGTTATCAGCTAATGAGTTACCTTTACAATGAGTCTCATGTCTAATGTATCGATTTTTTAGCCGATATATAGGAACAGTCCCCGATTAATCTACTAATGATTGAGATGGTTCTATTAGATCTGGTATTATAGTGTCTTGTTTAGGTTCGATCTATCATGATCATATTTAATAGGGCTGGCATTGTGATATAGCGAGTATCGTTCCTTCCATTGGCTCTCTAGTAGATGAGTTTACCGGTTTATATCGTAGCTAGCTGATGGGTTTATCCGTTCCTTCCATCGGCACAACTAGTCTAGCTTTCGCTGTTTCAGTGCCGTTAGCTTTAACTCTCGGTTTGATCCAATCTATCAATGTTGGCTCTAATGATACAGTCATCGGTACTAGGTCTTATCTCTTCAGAAAATTGAGCTTTCGCTCCTTACTACTTATCGTATATTTTATTTAGAACATAATTGGATTTATAGCCGATGTATCTTTTATTTTATTTTTCATTATTTGTCTATACCATCATTGACTTTCTAGCCAATATATAAGTGGTATAACCCCTATCGGTAACCAACCAATAGTAGAAGTGCATTGGATCCATAGCTGATGGCTATCTCAACTCTATCAACATATCTAGTAGATAACATCGTATCGGATCTTTATCGGCGAACACGCTCTCTCCGGATGTGTCCTTGAGACCGATCTACGCATCAACACTATGAAAGATGTGAAAAGCAAGTGTATTTTACAAAAGGCTCTTTGTTTCATTACGAGATCTCTGACCATCCGAGGAACCTCCAGTACCTCTGTTCTTCGGTTTCTGACAGGTAACTGACAAAAAAACGACCTGATAAACTGGTATCCAAGCCATGTCTGCACAAACAACGACAATTTATGTTTTCGACAACTAATCTGAACAGTTCTTTGAGAAGAAAAACTAATCTGAACAATACAATTACATGCATAAATGCACAATCATGCTTGATCATACTTCCGATCTGACAAAATGAGGAATTAATTGGTGAGCATATCCAGCGAGGGAATCAATAGAACACGCTGGATTAACGAATCTGATTTCCTTTTTTTCATTCAAGTTTACACAGTGATTCTAAACGTACCTGATATAGTTCGTGCTGCTTCCAGGAACGCAACATTCTTAAGCTTCAAGTTTGAACTCACCATCGATCTCAGTCTCACACCATGTGCCACTGTTTATGCCACAGAATCATTTCCACGACAAGAATGCAACTTTACTGACTGAGCCGTCCCAATCCCATCTTGGACCGGAACACTCAAATCGTCAGTTTGATCTGTTTGCCCTCTTTTGTATTAGCACCAGCACTGAATCTGACAAGCTGCAAAGAGAAACTAACAGGAGGATACAAATGCGTAGCTGATTGATGGAACAGTTTGTTGGTAAAATGACAATATTAGATTTGATCTATGGTACCAAACAAGCAGCCGAGATACTACTACTAGCATACTACTACAGTACAACCGTACAGTCAATATTCTGACTGAGAATATATTCTTTCTTAATTACCATCAGGTTAGCAAGTTGCAACTAAACTAATGCTTCCATTTAAGTGTTTGATCATGACAACATGTGAAAAAGCGAGTGCCTTTCTGACGAAAAGGGCTCGTTGTTTCATTCCGATATACCTGTCCACCCCTGGAACTTTCGGTACGTACCTCTGTTCTTTAGGTTTTGCCGCCTGTCGGTTGCTGCTAAAAAAATCGACTTGATTCTTTCTTGGATTCTGGTCGCTTTACAAGCAGGACTAGGCCGATCAGAAGAAAAGCATCACAAATCTGCAAGACAAAAAAAAATACCAATGCGAAACAGATGACAAGGGAAGCAGATTCCATTTGAGCATTTCTCTTTGCCCGTTTCTGAAGAGAAAGTAGCCATCAACTGAACACACTCAAATCTTCAAACAAATTTCTGGAAACCTCTTTCACCTTCTCTTAAACTATATACAACATTCATGTCAAAATCGAATACGGCAATACGCATACGTAGCCAGGGTGGGTCCGAGTCGACGGCAAGGGCAGCAGCACGACCGTTTGGAAGTTGGAAATGGCGACTCGTGTCTGCAAAATTCTAGCTTCTGAAGATCTGATCTTGACTTGCACACCAAGATCTCATCTTTTTTTTCCATGGTCAACACACAAAGCCACACACACACGCACAAGACGGCACATTTGACAGAAACAGCTAGATCAGCAGTATGCATGCTGCACGACGCAATTCTGAATTTGTGATCGGATGATTCAAATCCATGCACTCACATTCGCCTTTTGTTAGTTTCCTTCCTCTCCAATAGCCTCGTCAGCATGCGCGTCAAGCACCACCCATGGCCACCACTGCCCACCGACCTCCAAACCCCTATAAAAGCAAGCACCCAAGGCGTCGAAATCACGCACAATTCAGGCAAAGCAAACGCGCGCGCGCGCACACACACACGTACTCGCACAGCTAGCAGACGGTCGCCGGCGATGGGTTCGAAGGCGTCGGGGCAGCGGCAGCGCGTCGTCGTCATTATCGCAGTGCTGGCCGTGTTCGCGGTTCTCTTCGCCGCCGAGGCAGAGGCGAGGCCGGGGCCGGTGGTGGCGGAGAGGAGGAGCGGCGGGGAGGCTACGGCGGCCGCGGCGGAGTACATCGCGGTGTACCCGGCGGCGGTGATGGAGAAGGCGAGGGAGACGGTGGAGATGCTCATGGCGAGGTTGCCGGCTGGGCCTAGCCCCAAGGGCCCCGGCCACTAGGTAGCTAGCTTGCTCAGTGCTAGCTCTAGCATCGAACTGAATATCTGATGGTTTGTTTGCTGATTTGATTCAGTGCGATCACGAATATACACGGATGTATAGCAGATGAAAAAAAGGGGAGAATTCATGAGCGTATATAAACTACTTGTATAGGTTGATATTGGACTATGATGCTAAGCGTATATATAGTTATTAGAAAAAAAGGTTGTATTTTTAGTAATTTTACTACACCCAGCAATTTTACTACACGAAAGACAGGATTTTTATATTATCTACTGCATCTTGCTCTGTTTGCCTAATTAAGCAACTCTGAATGGAGGGCCTAATTAAGCAACTCTGAATGGAGTTGAAAAAACAAGATTGCTCTAGCTAAAGGAGAGCCTGGACTAGCACGAACAGGCAAAAATGACCTCTTTGTGGCTGCAATTACAGCAATAATTAAGTCAATAACAGCAACTTTTTCACTAATCCAGTAATCCACTTTATTCGCAGAACTTGTGGAAACTGCAAGAATATACAACTAACACAGGCATCTGAACAAGATAATCGTGTGTCTGCATCTCGTATATGAATGTAGGCTGTTGGTTGGAATGGTTGCAGTCACAAGTTTGTTGGCGAGAAAATAATAAGCACACCAACTGGATCATCTCTCTCTCTCTTGTTCCACTGCCAAAATCTTGGTGAGTTGATCACAAATGGAAGCAGCTAACGGCTACTACCTATCAGCATTCTATCCGAACTGCGCCACTTTGTGTGGAGATGAACTTGGGCTTCCTGATGATTTGCTCTAAGCACTGGACGATGTCCCCAACCTGGAAATCATTACAGTCCTGAATCACCAATCCACAGTCATTGCCCTTGTCGACCGTCTCAGCGTCCTGCTTCTCCCGCTTCAGAGATGCGCATGGACCCTCAAATACGACATCTCCGCTTCTCAAAAGTCTCATTGTTCCAGATTTGCTGAAGTGCCCGTCAGTTATTCGGCAGCCAGCAATCTTGATGTCAGGACCTTTCGACTTGCTACGCCCTTTCAGCTCAAATATGTTCAGAATTTCAGCTTCTCCTGAAATCTGGGTTTCAGCAGTCCCCGGTGCCTTCTCAACAATCACCCGTCCCATTTCTTCAAGTAGATGATAGATCACCTTGTGCAGCAAAATCTAAAGAGCAGACGTTAGAGTCAGCTAACTAAATCTCCAAGTTGTGCTAAAACGAAGATATGTCAACAAAGAATATCAGCACATGGATCAAAAAATCAGTACATTCAGAACAAAACATTAGTACTATATCTTTGAATTTCAACATGCAGAACTCACAGAAAAGTCCAACTCAACCAATTCAATAATAGCCCATGTCCACAATTATGCAAAAACAAGAAGTAATACATCTAAAGATTGTCCTCCTGAATAATTCACCATAATGTCTCCCAATGCCTACACAATATGGACGATGAAATAAGAACCATCACGGTCACGGACAATAACATCTAGCCACTCTACAAGTAACCAGAAAGGCACATTCTTGTGACACAAGTCAGCAAAAAATGATATTGAAAATCACCAATGGTCACATTTCAAGGAATAGAATAATATCCCTTCCAAATATGTATAATTTAACCAACAGCGTGCTAGATGTAGAGTAGTAATAAACAAGGTACCTTTATGTTAGCCTGTGTTGCTGCTAGAGTGATAGCACTTGGTGGAGGGCGAACGTTGAAACCAACTATATATGCATGACATGCTTGTGCCAGATCAATGTCATGATGGCTTATTGGGCCAACACCGACATGAACAATATTCACAAACACCTACAAAGAGATAATATAGGCATGAGGAATTGAACATGATAAATTAAAAATATACTATCCATATCACAGCCTGAGGTCAAATTTTTTAGGCTAACTACTAAGTAAAACAAAGGCATCAAACTGCTTGTCGTGCTTGACGTAAATACCTGTGGACTATTCAGGCTTCTTAAGGCATCTGTAACTGCTTGAACACTGCCTTGTACATCAGCTTTCACAATGATGGGCATCTCAACTCTTTCAGGAGTTTCTTCAGCAATTTCTGCTTCCTCTGTCATACCTTCATCAATCTTTCGAAGCCTATCTTTTTCCTGCCTTTTCTTCCGTCCTTGACTAAGCATTCTTGCCCTTTCCTCTGAGTCAACAACCACAACATCATCGCCGGCCATTGGGAGGCCCCTTAGCCCCTCAATCTCAACAGGCATTGCAGGTTTTGCAAACTCTGTTATTTTCCCAGCAGTATCTCTAAGAGATCGAATTCTTCCCCACTCTGCTCCCACAACAATGTGTTGCCCACTGACTAATGTGCCAGCCTTGACTATAGCCGTTGCCAAAGGCCCCCTGCCCCTGTCTACCCTTGCCTCCACCACAAAAGCTTGGGCAGGTCCATCTATTCTGGTTTTCAGGTCCATTATCTCAGCCTGAAGGAGTAAGGCCTCTTCCAATTTGTCCAAACCAAGTTTTGTTACTGCAGAAATTTCTACAACCTGTACATCACCACCCATATCCTCCAAAAGCAATCCTTCTGAACCAAGCTGAATTCTGACCCTCTCAGGATCGGCCCCAGATTTATCACATTTGTTTATTGCAACTACAATGGGAACATTGGCTGCTTTTGCATGTGACATAGCTTCAAGTGTTTGAGGCATCACCCCATCATCTGCTGCAACTACAAGCACTACAATATCTGTGACAGCAGCACCTCTAGCCCGCATTGCACTAAAGGCAGCATGCCCTGGTGTATCAAGAAATGTGATAGAGGCTCCTGATGGCATCTCAACAACAAAAGCACCTATATGTTGAGTGATCCCACCAGCTTCCTTGGCCGCAACAGAAGTTTGACGCAGGGAATCTAGAAGTGACGTTTTACCATGGTCAACATGGCCCATGACTGTTACAACAGCAGGACGTGGTTCAATTGTGCCTTCACCAGTGTGCATTCTTCTGATATTAATGCCAAGTTCCTGTTGAATAACCATGGGACATATGGATTCATATTAAAATAAACCAAAAAAACTTAAGATGCAAAAATACCAAGATTACGTAGCATCAAGATGCATTGTTGCTCTAATAAAATCTTATCAAACTAGTAATCTTCCATGTATAATTATGTTAATGTCAAATAGTTAGATTAAAAGAGCATCAAGATCCATAGAGATATTAAAATAAAAAAAATAATACATACCATAGCAACTAACTCAGCAAGATCAACGCTGAAAGCGTTGAACTCTGATTCAACTTTTTCACCAAGATCTGCAAGTATGTCTTGAAGTGCACCAATTGATACACCGGTCCGTTTGGAGAGGTCAAGCAATGTCATCCCATCAAAAATGTCAACAGTTTTATCTGGTGATGATTTGATAGCTATCTTTGGTTTTGGTGCAACATATGGCGCTTCTACAGGAGGTTGAGTTCTATTTTCTCTTCTCACTCGCTTCTCCTTTTTAGGTGCTTTTAACCCTGCGACATCTTCCCGCTTCCTATTCCATGCTAACATGTATACACCTGCATGAAAATTCCTATAAAGAAGACAGTATTGTCACCTAATCTATAAAGCCTAAAATCCAGAAGAAATAATAACAGTAGCAACACCCTACTAAGATGGAGGCAAAACATATAAGCTGATAAATTATACAGCATGAAAAATTGTATAAGACAAGAAATAAGTGCATTCCACAAGAAAGGTCAAACAAAATCATCTCTAAAATGTTCCACAAAATACTTACAAGATCACTAAATGAAATACAGGAAATTAATAAATGATACAGAGGTTAATGTCCCCAGAGAAAATAAGATTCACGATGGATATAGCGCTCATTCAGATATAAGATGGATGTTCAAGTAGGCCTCCCATATTCATAGAATCTGTGGATGCAACTGGAATACTTAAGGCATCAAATAGTGGGACCAAATAGATAAGCATACCTGATGGTGCAGTGTTTATAAGCTGTACAATTAGAAGCACCTTTGGGTGTACCGCTAAGAAAGAAGCCTGCACTCACGAAATTATAACACGAGTAACTCCAACATAGCAATTTACTAGGGTTCCAATGTATCAAACCAGATTCAACAATGAAAGCACGCATAGAAGTATATCTTCTATGCTTAAAGCAATGTAAATTTCCCAGTGTAAATTAGGAAGCACAGTACTACTAACATATACAACATCATGCACATAGAGCACTAAAAGAAACAATTATCTATTAACATTCAGGAAACCAACTACAGCTACGAAAAATGTAGCCCAGTTAATACCAAGACGAAATCTTCAGCGTGAAACTAATGCAACAATTAGCATTCCTAAGGTTAAATGCGATCAATGTATGCCAATAACAATCTCACCAGCCAGCTTTCCAAGTGTTCCACTGGTGGAAAAATGCTTCGCTCCACCATGATCTACACGAAACGCCAAATTCGCAAGACCCGTGTGAAAATCCTGCAACATACCCTTGAACTTTCAGTTGCGTTGTTGCAAAGGCTCGAAAGGTATCGATCGACCCCATGCGCGAGCATGATGTTTGGTTAGCTTTACAATCCACGAACAGAAAATGCATGGGGACTCAGAGCAGAGTAGCAAAGGCCTCACCTTTCGTCGCAGCATCCGCCACGCCATTCTCGCTTCGCCTGCGGCGCCTCCAACCCCGCCCCCTGGCGAGACTGGACCTCGAGGGAGCTTCAGACTACGACAGGACAAATAAACGCTCCGGACACGAGGATGGGAAGGTGATGGGAGAGGGTAGGAGAGGAAGGTCGCCGGCGACGGAGGAGGCTAGGGTGGCCGGCGCGACCAAGCAGGGATAGGGGTGCCCGCAACGAGCTCGGCGAACTCCAGTGCCGCTGGCGCCGTCGAATCCCCCCGCTCCGACGAGCTCAGGCTAGGGTTGCGGCGGCTGTTCGCCTCCTGCCTAGGCCTTGGGTGCTGGGGATTGGCCTTGCAATCTAGTAACTGGGCTTGGATCCATGAAACAGATTACGACAGAAATCTCCCAGAAAACGCACGCATGTGTGTACCGTTTACCTAATCAGAATTAACTCGAGGCAATCCTAGGGAGCTGGCCGGGTTGAGATTGGAGGCTCTATGATTCAGTGCTGCATGCGTGAATGACCCTTTATTTAAGGTCTTGTTGGGCTGTTCTCTCTCAAGCCTTGTTCCATTGAAAGGAATTAACCGAACAACACCTCAAAAGAACTAAAGAGGATTTATTCTACACCTACTGTAGTGTGGAATTATTCTCCCCTGATCCTCTCCGATCCGAATTAACCGAACAAGATCTAACTAACTGGCAAAAAAAAATCCCAAGTGAGCAACGCAAAGTTCGCTCGCAGGGAGAGGCGAACTCGTGACCGACTATTGTCCTGTACAAAATATTTGTTATAATTCAAACTGGGCCGAAAACTTTGTTTACAACAGCTCGTACCAGGGCACTAAACAGTCGTTAGCGTGATATTCCACCCTACCAATCCTCTCGGAAAAAGTTCCTTTTTAATGATAATGGAAGACTTTATCAATCCCCCGGCCTCTATGCCCAAAGGTGTACATAGTCACCTTGACAAGGATTGCAAGCAAAATTGCTAATCTCAAAACATAATGCTTTTTCAAGAATACAAATAGTCAAATAACAGAATCTCTTTGTACTGACTAGAAAAGGGCTCGAACTTCGCATTCATCGTCCTCTAGTTAATAAAGTTTGTAGGAGTAGCACAGATGTTGATAAGCAGCTGGAAACTAAGGGGGGCAGCTCAGGAGTCCCCTTGGCAGCTGGAAACCTTAAGAGTCCTTGACTGCATTAACCTACTGTAGATGAAGAGCTGCTTCAAAGCAAAACTCTTTTCCAGGTTCAAATGCTGCTTCAAGCTCTTCATAGCTTTGTAGAACTTTCAGGTTTTTTGATGCATCGAGGCCCTCCTGTAGTTCAGCAATGAAAAAAAGGTAAATAGGTTTTTGTGCCATTTTTTACTGAAGCTCAGATAGAATGTCTGGAAAGGAATCCTAACGACAAAAATACACATTCATAATAAGAATCTTATGAAATAAAATTTACCTTTTGAACATATTCAGCAATTGTGAAGCTGATGATATTCTTGATGGTTTCTTTCTTCACTTTTGATGACCCAATTAAGTGCAGAGCAATATCTTTTGGTATCTTCAGCAATCAGCACCACCAACGAGTGTAATGTAAGTAAAAACACTATATGGCTATGTGTAATGCTTTTTTTTTTACGTAGAGTTCAAATGCATTTGCATACATGAAGTGGATGCAGTTCTTTTGAATAGTCGCATACTTTGTACACGTCAGTTTTAGCATCAAGAAAAAGAACTTACATCTCGAGTTTTCCCTGATCAATTCAAGCAGCGCCATGAGGATAAACAATGCAAGTGAAAGTGACCAGAGTTAGTTTCATACCACAAATTTCAGAAGCTGTGTAGGGAGTGGCAAAAATCAAAGGCACTAGAAAGCACTTAAATAAACAAAAAGGCAACATTCCTAAATATATTAACCTATTTTTGGAGATTAACAAGATAATTCTGTTAATGCCTTAATGGTCCATCAAGACAATA
Source organism: Oryza coarctata (assembly GCA_030770085.1). Lineage (NCBI taxonomy): Eukaryota > Viridiplantae > Streptophyta > Magnoliopsida > Poales > Poaceae > Oryza > Oryza coarctata. Next base: position 13,533,061 of record CM061479.1, on the reverse strand, counting down.
TCAAGAAGCCAATCTTCTCAGAGTTGAACTGCATATAAAAAAAACACTGGACTTATAGTTCTAAAGAATACTTGCGGGAAGAACTCCAAGGTATGGAGGATGCAAGAGCAAAATACAGAATCATAACCACAAGTATGGCCAGTTCTATCTGGACTGAGATGGATAGAAAATAAGACTTGACAAGATATAACAGTGGACCTCCTTTCATTTGTCGAAAGCCAGGAAGTGGTTGTGCTGCAGCAACACTCTTTGAGAAAACTTTCTCAAAGATAGATTCTGTCATTGTACTAGACACAATTACTCGTATCTGCATGTTGTAGGATCAACACATTAAGTTGAGATTTCTCAAAACAAATCTTATGCTCTTTTGACACCTTTCACATATTACGGACAGTTAAATGTGAACTAACCTTTATCCGTCCATCCTCTTCAGTTTGCACAGAAACAAGAAAATCTTTGAAAGATACCGATGACTCTGTACTATTTTCTGCACCTGATAGAGTGATATTCAAATATGAGGAAACAAACAAATATGTTCTGAACACAGACTTTGGATAGAATCAGGGGCGGAACCAGGAGTAGGACAGCTAGGGCTGCAGCCCTACTCCTGTGCCTAAATATCCATTGAAAGTGCACTTTAAAACTTCAAAAAAAAAGAAGATTCATGCAAAATTGTGTAAATTACACTAGTTGAGCCCTAGGCTTAGGAACATTCTGGTTCCGCCACTGGATAGAATCATGAGAGAGAGGTTTACATTGTACTGGAGATACTGGCCGAAGCACACTACAAGCTTTATGGTTGATTCTGCAAAGGAAATTCTAAAAGCAATCAGCACTAGATACCATTTGTCTGATGCAACGTACCATGAAAGAAACAACATTTGTAGACTGTCATTACTGCTATCAATGCTTGTATCTACTCCTAAGTCATCCCCAACTATTCATTCTAAGCAAAAATAAACTGCATATTGGTATATGACTACATGTCACCATGAAACTATGAAAGTGATGAGCACCGTTTTGAACAATGCTTGTTGAACATCACCGAACAAGCTGGAGATGACAGCCTTTGAGAAGATCGATGCTGTGGTCGCAGCTCCCTGGCATACCTGTGATTGATCATCTGCAGAACAAAAGGAACAAACAAATTGCTACATCTTGACAGTGTCTTGGTTCTTAGTTCTTACTACACCGTATCACAGATGCAAGGTACCAAACACGGAACCCAAATTTCTCCACGGGTGCGAGCAAAATAAATGTCCTAAACCAAAATCAAATCTTTTAGCAGAGAAGCCCAAGAAACTTCCAACCAAACCAGCTAAATCATCGCAAAACTTCTAAGAAAAAACCATACTAAAAACCGCACAAGATTCTTCATTTTTCTTCGCCTAAGACAACCCTGAAACCCCGAGGGTACAAGAGAAGCAGCCGTTTAATCGGCGTCACAACTCCCAGAAGAGAGAGCCGGTCACCTTGGGGTTCTTCGCGAGGAAGCCCATCGCCACCGCAGGCGCCGCGAGAGAGCTCGCGGTGGAAATGGATAACTCCATTGCTTCTCGCCGTCAGAGCTAGCAGTAGCGGTTACTGCCTGGAGTACAAGTACTCTTCCTAGATCGGACGGTCAATATGGAAGCCCCCGGGGCAGATAGCTTCCTGCGCTTTCTCTCATGTAGACCGTCGGTTCTCGATCGGACGGACGAGGCGTTCCGCAGATGGCTTCACTTCATTAGTGGCTTCAGCTCAACGTCGAGTTGACGCGCGGCGGCGGCGGCGGCGGCGGCGGTGGAGATGGAGGAGGAGTACGAGGAGATGCTGCGCGTGGTGGAGGCGTGCGCCACGCGCATCCGGTGGCGTCTCCGGCCCCACTCCAAGCGCCGCCTCCTCAACGGTGGGTCCCAATTCACACTCTCCCATGCTTCCACCTCCATTTTTGTCTCCGTGATGGAGGGTTAGGACGTGGTCCTGCTAAAATGACTCCTTTCTTGCTTAATTGAGTGATTTTATACTGTTTTGATCATTTATTTTATGAAATATGTATAAATTAATGGTCCATCCATCCGATTGTAGACGCCAATTTTAGCCTTGCGCCCTGGTTTAAGAGTTGTATGTGGCATCTATTCCTTTTATAATATTCTAGTTATTGCTCATTCTGTAGGGTTCCAAACTTCCAATAGAGCGATTCTCCTTATATTGAATTTGTATTTCAAATATGGAAGTACTCCACACTAAGGAACAAACTGAAATGGCACGGTGAATTATTGACAGATATACTGTTTCTTTGCACCGGGTTGCGGCCTGTGGTACTGATGGATTATGGTGGCACAATGCCTGAACTACAAGAGAATCTCTGCTCCCTGCTGCATCATGCTCTGCAGGTAATGGCATTACATATATAGCTATGGTGCATTAATAATTTTATCCCACATTGCTAGTCATCATCATTTCACATAGGAACGATTGCCATCTGTAACCACACTCCCTTGCAAGTCATATTGGGAGTTATTTCCACTTGCTGTTTAAATTTCACAAGAGCAGGGGCATTGGATGTAACTATGCCCTTACAACCTTGCTTGTTGTTCCATAGAACATTGCTTTGGCCTTACTTCAACATAGATTAGATCAATGGATTACTAGAATTTCATATATTGCTCGCTATCAAACAATTATTTTATTCAGGGCAAATATCTTCGATACAGACCTTGAATTTTCTGTTACTTAAATCACTCCTTAATCTTATATTAAATTTCATTTTTACTGCATTGTTGATACATGTGGTCTGTGTCAGTTTGCAACTTCTTTTTTGATTGATCTTTGATTTGTATTGGAGATTCTTTTGACTCTTTAAATTTGTGCTTGTCCATTTAGTTCCGCCATATTAATATAATTTTGCTTGTAGGAATCAAGCATCTTGAGTCCACTAAGGGTGATGGTTATTAAAGATATGCTTTACTTGATTAATACAAAGGGTCTTGCTGAGCATGCTTCACCAAGTGCAAGGTCACAAAATCAGCTCGCTTTTGTGGACCTAGAGAAAAGCTGTACCAAAGTCTTTGCCTTCTCAAATTATACTTCTGTATTTTTGTCTGCTGTCCTTTTTTCTGTATTGTATTACTGAATGTTGTTTTCATGCAGCTGCTTTCAGGCACAAAAGAGAGTGGCACTCTGCACGAGTTTGTATCCATCCAAGATCTCTTCTCAACAAAATTTCCTGTTCACAAAACTGTATATCTGCCTATTATGCAACCTGAAACAAAAAAGCAGATGTCAGAAGTTCCAGAGGGAACCAGTGGCATGGATTGTTTTGGCTTTCACATTGCTGACAGGACATCACTGGTTATTGATCTGAGTCCCTTCCTTGAGAGTGCTCAAATTGCTTTGCCTTCTTTGAATGGGTAATCTCTGGTTCTTACGTATCATATCAAACACACAACCGTGGAATGGACACTCGGAGGTGAAAGGATTGCATAGCATCATTGTAAAACATGACTGCCTTATTATTGGTTCAGTTTGATAGTTCTTCTAACATCAAAAGGAAACGTGTAGTCCATTCTTGTGTTTGCTATGTTGGTGAATTTTACCCTTTAAATTGGTCTATACTAATATTTTTTATCTTATTACAATGCTTGTAGGTGGCTTTTGGGTTATCCTGTAACATATTTGTTTTGCAATGGAAGTGCTGAGACTGCCGCAAAGAATCTCTCCAAGCACTCTCTGCATATTTATAGCATATATGCTGTCAGGTTTGGCGTTTTCTACTAAGCCTGTTAGAGTTGTCTTTCCTTGGGGCCAGGGGGGGGGGATTCTTGGTAAGTTTTTTTACCATGAAGAATTCTTTGAAGTTTACTTTAATATCTTTACTGTAGACGTCGGCCGTCATCTGCCAAACAGTCAGAACAAGAACTGATGAGGTAATCTATTTTCTTCTACAATTTATCAATATATGTATCCACCTTCATTACTACATGAGGCATAGGATATACAGAAATGCTTCAACATGCTGACATTTGCATACAACATACGCCTTCACTACGAAATCCTCTGTAATTTGTGTAATCTGTCTACTGGGCTGTATATGAGTTGACCCATGGGTTAAAGGAGTAGGTAGGTAGTTATGATATCTCATTTTTATCTTCTCCCCTAGTTTACTTGGGATATCCTTTTAGGGCAGCACCTTTTTCTTTGGTGAATTTTTACATGCAATCCTATAGAGTAACCATATATGATGTGCCAGTTTTTCAGTTCCTATTGACATGAGCACCAGACGTGATGAAGAACCATGGGCGAAATCATTTCTGGCCCACATGAATGAGAAGATAAAGCAGTGCAACCATGTCTGGGCATCAGTTCGGATGGAGATCGAGGTTTTCCAAAGCCAATCAGGACTCATTGTTTTGTAGCTCAGATCAGCAGGCATTGGACTACATGATATCTGCAATGTTGGCATGCATTGATCCGACAAATTTGATACAGGAAACTGCATCTATATCACCAAAATTTAGATGGTACCAGTAAATGGTACAGGTAGGTGAAGCTTCGTTCAGTTCATCCAGCACTCGGGTGGAATCAAGGAGGCAAAGATGAATATAGATTTACCATGTTATTCACCTATGTAGAACCATGCATCTGTAACATAGCAGAGAGAGATTTTGTTCCGCAATGCTCGATGACGAACATATATTCTGAATTACAGATCTTGTGAAAGCAGAATCAAGTTCTCTATACTTTTTTTAGACAGAATTTTTTGAACGTAGAGCGAATCGAGATCACTCTGTTAAAGCACCAAATTCAATTCCATACTGCAATCTCATACGAAGATATATATTGCGAGTAGATTTGAAGTTTGCTAACGTACGTGTTCTTGATCAACTTTGTGTATATAAGCGCCACCTCTCTGTGCTGTGCTCTGCCTGCACTACTACTATACACGGCTGCACGAATCGCAAAGCAGCCGTCCAATGCGGCTCGGGTCTGATTCGGATCAGAACCCGCAACCCGGCACGAGTCCTCGTCGACTCTCTCCGCAAGAAAGAAAAGGGAAACCAAAGCCGCCGTGACGAGCAGACGAGGGTTCCCTCACACCCAGATCGAACCATCGCCCGAGCCAAACCTAATCCCTCGGAGAGAGAGAGAGAGAGATCAAATCTTTTTGAGGAAGAAATCATGGCGGTGGGTTCATCCTCTCCAGATTGTTGCGGCGATTGATCCTCCGTTCCCCCTTTCTTCCCTGATTTTTTTTTCCTTTTCTCTGTGGGGATTCCGCGGTGGCAGCAACCCATGGATGGACCCCACGCGGGCGGGAGCAAGGTGGCGGTGGTAGACGGCCCGGGCACGCAGAGGACGCAGTAAGCTTCGAATCTCTGCATCTGTTCTTTCCGGTGCTTCGCGGTGGTGGTTCGGATCGTGATTAGGGCGAAAAAAATATCCCTTTAGGGGGTTAAGAAGGAGATGATGCATTGTGGACTGTTAGTTCGTAGTGGCGATTTGGGTAACGAGGAGAAAGCTATTCTTGAGGTGATTGGATGGGATGTATGATTTCCCTGGTGAAATCGTCCTGAGATGGGAAAATCTTGGATTTTGTCGAGTCGAATTAAGGGGCTTGTTTTTTCAGATTCCAGGGTTTGTATATGGGTTGCTGCTAGTTACTGCAAATGTGTTTCTCTTGAGCTGTGGTATGTTCATGTCTTATTTGGGGGATTTCCTGAATCTAGGGTTTGTAAATGTGTTGCTGTTAGTTACTGCAAATGTGTTTCTCTTGGGCTGTGGTATGTTCATGTCTTATTTGGGCGATTTCCCTAATCTAGGGTTTGTAAATGTGTTGCTGCTAGTTACTGAAAGTTTGTTCTCTTGGGACAGCATGGTGATTATATGTCTAATTGTGCAATTGTGAGTGTGATGTTATTCTTACGCTTCTATGTAAAATTTAGTCTTCATCACTGTGGGGTGATTCTTTTATTGCTAATTTGCATAGGGAGTATGTAGATGGCTTGATGGGTCATTCTGTAGTTATTGTATGAAGTATGAACTGTGGATTGTTAGTTCTTAAGAATAGTTGATGGAATGCCAAAGGTGTGGAAAAGTGAGGGTTATGAACATTTGTGCTAGGAGTTTCACATTTTAGCCAGTCCTTTTTTCTCAGACTAAGTAGATAAATCATGTCTGTGGTCAGACATTACTCTTAATTAACAAGCCAACTGTTTTAATGTTTGTTTGGATTTTGTTCAAAACTTCAAATTGCATACGGCAAACTTTATTGTTGTTACTTTCTAAAATACCTTCAGTTTCCCGACTGCCTATCAGTATTGCTTTGGTGTTCTACTTATTTCATGCTGCTATTTTGTTGATTTGATATATTTATCATGTTTCACTCTTTCTGTTATATTACATCAACAGGTATCCTTATGTGACTGGTACATCAATAATTGCACTGAAATACAAGGATGGTGTCATTATGGCGTCTGACACTGGAGGTTTGTTGGCAGTTTTTCTGCAAAGATAAAATATTCTTCTTGAAATGTGGAATTTACTCTGTAACTTCTTTTGCCAGCTTCCTACGGGTCAACTTTGCGATACAAGAGTGTGGAGCGCATTAAGACTGTTGGTAAGCATAGCCTTATTGGAGCGAGTGGGGAGTTCAGTGATTTCCAGGAGATTTTGCGCTACCTGGATGAATTAACGTAAGTTCACTCATGTGATTGACCCTTGTTTTCCTTCTCGTAACAATGAACGATTCATGTGATATCTTCATCCATCCTCCTTTCAGCTTGTCCGATCATATGTGGGATGATGGAAACTCATTGGGTCCCAAAGAGATCCATAGCTACCTGACGAGAGTAATGTACAACAGGCGCAACAAGTTTGATCCCCTCTGGAACTCCCTTGTACTTGGTGGAGTGAAAAAGGGTCCAAAGGGTGAAGAGAAATATCTTGGCATGGTATATTCTTTACCCAAAGGAATTGTATTATTCATTGTACTGCTGTCAGTTTCTCAACATCTTATGTCTATTTTCTGACCTCTCCAGGTTAACATGATTGGTACACACTTTGAGGAAAACCACATTGCTACTGGATTTGGGAATCATCTGGCAATCCCAATTCTTCGTGCTGAATGGCATGAGGACATGACCTTTGAGGAAGCTGTTAAGCTTGTTGAGAAGTGCTTGCTTGTCTTGCTGTACCGTGACCGATCATCTATTAACAAGTTCCAGGTATGAACTTAGTTGCTGTTACTAAAATCACTTAGTTTGCTAAATGTGTTAAACAAGTCTTAACTGTTGAAATATGTGCTTGAATGGCAGATTGCCAAGATCACAACTGAGAGCGCAACCATCTACCCACCATATTCATTGAAGACTTACTGGGGCTTCTCCGCCTTTGAAAACCCAGCCCAGGGTGCTGTAGGATCATGGTAGATTTCTTTATGCCGCAGGCGCTACGTGTCAGGCCATGAACCAGGATGAAGCAGACTCTGTCGCTGAGCCCTTTGTGAAATCCGAACATCACTGAAACTCCAGATTTGCTTTGTATGACGTTCTGTGCAACTTAGATTTCTACCTTCTATGGTCGTTAAGCCTGACACTATATTGTATGATGAATGTTTGTGTTGTTTCGATTTCTTGAGAGCATGCTGTGTCTGTACTCTGTTGCTAAGATTACACGGCTCGACGGCTACGTGTACTGTTGCTATTCCCTTGAGCAGCGTATACAAAGAAAAAGTTTTTTCCTTAAAAAATTAAGGAATCATTTGAAACGTAGGAATTTTACAAGATGTTCACAAAAAATCAGTTCATTTCCTCCAAAGCTCGTGTAAAATTTCCCTATTCCAAAGGAGGCCTAAACATTGGATGTTATTGAAGGAAAAAAGAAAGCAGAACAAAGGATGGAATAACAAGTTTAAAAACAAGGCAAATAGCAATGCGTGGACACTAATTTAGCAAAAATATTTCCAACATGAGAGACTAAAGTGAGAAACATTGCCGGTATATTTGTGCAAAGAGAGGTACATCATCCATCACATTACAAGATGCTGAAATTGATCAGGATTTAATCTACAAGGCTACGAATATCCATGGCAAAACTGTGTCACTGACGCACTGAGTATCTGTTAGTTTGTTACAGCAGGTCTCATCGGTGGTGTTCCACGACTATTCTTTGTGGCAAAGAGAATGTACACTGGGGAACAAGAATCTTATTACCGTTCCGAGTTAAAAATTGTCGCTGTTCTCAACAAATGTCAACAAATACCTAACGACTAACCGCCTATGATCCTCATTGCTTTCTTTACCACTCAATTCTATCATGCCTTTCATTACCCGGGTATAAAGCCTTTCGAGCTGTGGCACGCCATAGCCTGCGGTGAGCTCCATGAAGCGTTGTTTCATGATTTCCAGTTGTTCAGGTATGTCGTCACTAGCAGGCGCGAGGGTGTCTTCACCATTGTCAGTCACAATGGGTTCAGGAGCATCATCAGGTAATTCTGGTACTTCAGTTGGTGGGTCGTCACTGTCTTTCAGATCGCCATTTGAATCTGGTTCTTTTGGGGCTTCTTCTGGGGAAATTGGCTTTGACATATCCACATCACCAGGAGACTTTTCATCTCTTGTTGCTGACTCTTTCATCATGCCTGAAACAGGGGATAGTTCAATTATGTATACAAACACTGCTATCACAAGTTTACATGCAACTGCAGTTACCACAATTAAGTTGGAAAAATCACGTGAAGCTGTAGACTGACCTTGCTCATTTTCGGTGCTTTTCTTTTGCCGTTTTAACACCTCATAACTTTGTGATAGATTTACTTCTGGCTGTACATTACGAAGCCTTGCGCTCATCCTAATACCAGAAACCAGCTGAGCAACAGGAGCCACTTGAAGAATAGAGCTATCTCCATCATCCATAACCTGTAGCGGTCCCCCACGTTCAGCAATTTTATCACAAAAGGACACCAACGATGGGTCCATCTGTGACAACATTCCTTGCACCTGACCAAACAGACCCATTAGTTTACACAAGAGATATGGGCCTACTCAATAAGCAACTACCAACATAAGTGGTAGAACAAGTAAATTACCACATCTCGTAGTTCGCATGCTCTACTGACAATGCGAGATCCATTGTAGTCACTCCCATTATATGTCTGCACAAATAGATTATCAACGAAGTATAGAAACAATAGTTAAAGAAGTTTGGTCACTGCTTACTTCATACATGTAAAAGGAGTGGAGCATAAAATGCCACATTGAGAATCTCATACCTTCGCATTTGAGACAATAAGATCGATGTCCTTCATAAATGACGCCCAAGTAAGGTACTGCCCAGAGTCGACCTGCTGCAAGACAGTAGCCATATCCATGGGATTGTGAACTACAGATCTATAGTCAGGTACCTCCTCTTCTGATACTGGGAAGTGAAATACGTTGAACCTTTTGTTGTACAGAATACTGAAAAGAGGAATAGGCACACTTTGGTTACTTCCATCTGATTTTGAACAATACTGTCGAAACACCAAAACGATAGTAGACTAGGTACAGAATTCCGCATAGTGGCTTGTCTCCAAACTTATATTAAACAGATTCAAATTTGAGGTATTGATTCTGAAGAATAGCTAGACAGCTAAACTTTACAATTTTGAGTGATGCCTATCTGCTGGCTTGGCTTCTTAACTGACAGTCTTATCTTCATTTTAACCGTAAAAACTAATCATAATGCTAACAGCAAATAATGGTGAGAACAAAGGAACAAAATGTGAACATATGGAACTGTATAAAGGAGTGAATTGCAGACCGGTTACAAATATCTCGAAGACACATTCTCATTCGACGAACAGCATGTTGTTCTGCTTCTGCCTTCGCTTTTAGCTCTGAAAGCTTAGGGCCCTCCACTTCCTTTGGTGCTTTAGGAAGATCAACGGAAGACTTCTGGTCTTTAGAGTTAATCCTAGAATCTTCCATTTGAAATGAGAGTAATGACTCAAACAGTGCATTAAGGTATCTCATTCTATCATCATCGCTTGGTTGATCCACTTCATATCTATCAAACAAACATATTTTCTTGATGAAAGACAAGACTGATATAGGAGGACAATTTAAACCATGACAACTGAGAAAAAACAAATTATAAGCAAAACAACACTTCTGACCAGGACGTACATATTACGAGAAGAAAATATGGAGGCACACTCTTCTTCAAGGTCACCGAAGGCCACTGATGAGGTTCCTAGCAACAAAACTGGAAGGTTGGATGGCAACTCATTCAACAATGTCAATAACACAGCCTTAAGTGGTTCGTGTGACTGTTACATCAAAGATTAAGAATATAATCAATTATTCAATATTTACCAATAATCATGTCATAACACTTAATTGTATATGGTGCTTGGATAACAAGCCTACTAACCGTATCCCACCAAAGATGAAACTGAGGTAAGTAGAGTATGGAAGGGGTTGTTCTCCTAGCTTCCCCAAATATGTGCACAAGAGCTTCTTCAGGTGTCTTTGCACTTGGATCAGACAGAAGAGATGGCAGCCCCAAGGAGTGAACAGAAAATTTCTCAAGTTCATGCAAAACAGCTGGTCCAACATGATCCTGTTAAGTGTAAAACACCTTAATGAAAAGAAAGGACACAAAATGGTGATATATCTATGTAAAAGAGGAGAGGCCCTACCAGTCCAACACTCTCATCACCGCACATTAAAAGGTGAGGTCTATAAACAAGAGGTATGGATGATCCATAGGAAAGGGCAGCGAACTTGCTAACATCTACTGATGAAAGGAAAGGAAAAATGTCAGCAATTCTTTCCATTATTTTTTCAAGATGCCTTTTTAGACAAGGGGCAATAACTGGTGACAGAGGCCTTGAATGCACAATCGATCCCCTATGTGCAGCTGGAGTTATTGTAGACATAGCTTCCAAGAAGTGGTACTTCTCTACCCTGACAGCATCAACATCAATGACAAACTTGTCATCACTTGTGTAGACCTGAGGATACTTCTCCCTAAATGCTCGAATAGCAGCCTCTGTACATAAAGCTTTCAAATCAGCTCCACAATACCCCACGCAACTTGCAGCAAGTTCCGTCTTTAGTTCCTTTGGTGGAGGATCCTTCCATTTGCGTGTATGAATATCCAGTATTTCAGCCCGTGCCTCATAACCAGGTAGAGGAAAATAGAACTCACGATCAAATCGGCCAGGTCTACGCAATGCTCCATCAATGGCATCAATTCGGTTTGTTGCTCCAATCAAAACAACTTGCCCACGTGAATCGAGACCATCCATCAAAGCAAGCAATGTAGAAACAATTGAATTGTGAATCTGCTCTTGCTTGCTAGACCTCACAGGTGCCAAACCATCTATTTCATCAAAAAATATGATTGATGGCTGATTCTTTTGGGCCTCCTCAAAAAGTAGCTTGAGCTGCCTTTCAGCCTCTCCAACCCACTTACTAAGAACATCAGCCCCTTTTCTCATATAAAAGCTAACCTTCTGACCAGCTTTAGAGGCAGCACAAGCTAATGCACGAGCAATCAATGTCTTCCCAGTACCAGGAGGGCCACAGAGAAGAACACCCCTAGGAGGAGTAATGTGATAGTTTGCAAAAAAATCTGGATACAGCAAAGGGAAGAAAATCATTTCCTTTAATGCATCAATGTACTCAGACAGCCCCCCTATATCATTAAAACTCACACTCTCATCAACCTGGAGGGGTTGAATATCAGCTCCTCCCTTGGAACTTGGTCCAGCAGTTTGGATCCCTGGCATAAGTGAAGAAGTACCCACTGTACTGTCACCCTGATGACCCCACCCGGATGCTCCAACATTGAGACCCCATGCTCCTGGACTATGCATGTCCAATCCACCTAAAAACCATGGCATACCTCCTCTCCCACTACGCATCCATGGCATGGATGGACCTTCATCTGGCTCATCCACAAGAAGAGAATCATCTGAATCATCTGGCAATGAGAATCGAGGGCGCTTATGCATGCGTGAACCACCCTTTTTCAAATATTTGCTGTTCTTTGGACCAATTCCATGCACTAGTACTCTACGGGGTGATTGTGTTATGTGCTTCCCTTCCTTCCGTGGGGATGGTCTACGAACTTCAGAACGGTCCCTTAGGTCATATCTCCTCCTCCCTTGCTCTTCCTCACCATCTTCATCATCTCCATCTGCTTCGGCTTCATCACCTCCATCAACCTCCTCCTCCTCATTGCCATCCTCTTCAATATCATTACCATTTTCTCTCCTATCTTGTGTAGGCTGACCTTCAGAGCTTTCCTGGTCATCCTCAGATTCTTGGTATGGATGAAGTCTTTGCCCTCGGATAGATCTTCTAGGACGTAAGCCCTCACGGCGAGGAATGGAGCTAGAGTTAGACAACTTCTTGTGCTTTGGTCGAGCTGACACTTCATCATCCACTTTATTCTTTGAAGATCGATATATGGGCCTCTGAAACATTCAAGGAAAGAGGTGAGCAGGTCAAAACAATAATCAGCATACTTTCCATGTATTGCGCACTAGTCTTTGATACTCCACAAACTCACCATAAGATCATCATCTTCCATACTAGAACTATCGGTGTCATAGTCCTCCAGATTTACAGACATTCTTCGCTTTCGAGTTGAACGACGCAGATTTGCTGCAATAGACTACAAAAAGACTATTATGATAAAGTCATCTGAGAATAAATAAAACAAGTTCTTACAAAGAAAAGGTAACCCAGTTACAATTTGCAGGAAATAGGTCATTTTGTATCAACTTGAAACCTAGCAATAACAACTTAACTAGTGTCTAGGCTAAGCTATTGTAATGGATACAAGGGTAGCGCAGCATTCATAAAAGCAAATCTATAGTAATGGATACAAGGGTAGTACAGCATTCATAAAAGTAAATCATGTTCTGTAGCTAAAGCCACTAGATGATTTGTTCAAAAAAAAGTTGCTAGATGAGTTATGCATATACCAACCATTGCCCTATCAACTGTCATTTGTGAAATGATTTTGATAAGAAAGGGCTCCACTAGGGTCAACTAAATCTACAAGACTACAAGAAGAAAAATACAGACCAATTTAGAGCATAGCTGTAACCTTACAATGATGGGTCACCTCTTGATTACACAATGAGATTATCTTCTAAAAGTAGCAACAGCTAATGCTCTTAGTAAAAATGTTAAAACAAGGGTGAAGCAGAACAAGGAATTTGTCTAGGCAGGAAGTTAATTCAAGTGGGCATTCAAAGCGCGAGCTATCCAATTACATTGTTTTGAACTTGAACGTCCATATACAAACAAATGAACAAAAATACAGAAAAGATAGGACGAATTCAACCAAATAGAGCAATGATCCACCGTTTCCTACACTTGCAGGGCCATGTTACTAATTATCTAACAGAACAGCAGAGCACCATCAAAATCAACAGTAATGCTGAACTAAGCAGAACAGCTTCCGTACTTTATATCATGAATATTTTAACGGCTGGAAGTTTGTTTTACTCACACCAAACACTAACAATAATACTAAGCGAATCCAGTGTCACTCACCCCACTCAGTTATCTCAAGTGCACTTGCAATGCTATCAAAGACACCAATAGTTGCATCAGCTTGACACGAATTAAATCAAGTGGCATAAACACAAATAATATAGAAACAAAGTTCACAAGCTCATTAAACATAGAAATACAGGCATGCTTACATCAGCAGGCGGTGCCCTTGCTGCTGACTTGCGAAGCAGCTTCTTGGCAATCTGTGATGCAGCTGCTCGCTTCTTGGGCTTCATCTTCTTGCGTATGGCTGGATTGTAGTACATGTAGTTGCGGCCGAAGTACTTTGGCCGCTTACGCAGCCGGTCACTAGACCTCACCGGTGTCACCGATGCATCCCCCTTCGCTTCCATAGCCACCATCGTTCCCTCCTCACGTTCTCATCCACACCACGCCGGCCATTGCTCCCTAAGTCAGTTTCAAGCACACCAATATTGCGTCATTTTTACTAATATCCCCAAACCCTAGCCCCCCAAATCCACCAAGTTAAACACACATACAAGATGTCAAATAATGGCAAATTTCGAACTCTTACATTGCAAAATGGAGCCCGCTGCTCAGTTCCCACACAATAAATCCGCAGAAAATGGGTTGAAAATGATAAACCAGGGAGAAAAAAATCCGAAGCCACGCCACCAAACACCAATCAGACAGCCACGACCCTCGAAACCCACCGGCGGCGAACCAAACCACAGCCCACTCCAGAAACCCTCGCTAAAACCCCAAAATGGACGGAAGCGGGGCGCAGAAATCCCCGGAAAACCCGGAGGCGGGCGCCCGCGGGGGTGCTGACCTCGAGGATTCGATCGGCGGGAGCGTGAGCCCGCGCCTAGCCCCCTCCCCGGATTCGACGACGCGGCGGCGGGATGGCCGGCGGCTGTGGTCGGAGGCGTGGCGGCGCGGTGGCAGAGGCGGCTCGCGCGAGGGTTTCCTCTCTTCTCTTCCTTCGCGTCGGGGGGTTTCGAAGCGGAGGGAGAGAGAGGGGGAAGAATGCAAGGGTTTCATGTTTCTTTCCGCCCGCGGAGAGGCGCACGCGCACGGCACGTGAGGCGGGTGGAGGGGCGCATCGGTCGCGGAGTTCACATGGGGGTGGTTCGGGTGCCGTTCTGACAGGTGGGGGTGGTGGTCTCATGGGCCCCACAGGCAGTGGATGGGTGAGGTGATCTAGCCGGCTAGGTTTGGGGTTTTCGTGGCCTATGTATGGATTGGGATGGTTGGGTTTTTGTGGATCGTTCAATTGGGATCGGACGGTGAAGAGTGGCGTCCAGGATTTATTGGAGAGGTATATAATGAAATCGTGTACCGTTGGAGAAAACAGGTTGTGGAGTGGAGTACGTCGTTTTATGGTCCTCTAACCTAGCATTCTCCCCTCTCCCTTTAAGACATATTATTAAAAAAACATTCTCTAAAACCTTTAAGAAAAAGATAAAATATTTTTAAAAAAACAAATCAAAAAATAACATTTAATGAATCTCTTTTTAGTGACCTGACATTGTACCTATCCTATATCCTATGCCACTAATATATTATATATATCTTTCTTATTGTCGTTTTTATCTGCTTAACTGTAATGAGATGACAAGTTAACGTGAGAGTATATTCATGTCTTAAACTCGTTATCTAGTGGCCTTATTGGGTCAGGTCTCCTAGTACATGTCTTCTAGCCTTCATAGCATTATCCTTAGTCCTAGGCCCTTGTAGCCTTACCCTTAGCCATTAGTGTTTAGTTTATTATGGCTTTATGGGTCATTATGTCTAGCTTGAATTTTTTATAACATAGCTCTCAAGCTCAGCCGAACATCAAACTAGAGAACAATAGGTGTGATAATAATTTTACTAAAAAGACAATTCAAGTCATGTCCCTATAATTAAATAGATAATTAATTAAAATAATCCGCTAAATGATATGTTTTAAACAGGGGCCATAAACATAGAAAATTAAATTGCCCAAGCCTTCTAAACCTAATTAATGCTTTAGTAAGTTTTAGTTGAACTTTAAAATTTTTAAATGCTTTGAATTCTAATCTAAAGTGTAACTTTCTTTACTTCACCTCATATATTCTTTACCTTGGGTTCAAAGCTTGCCATTTGATCAAGCCATAGCTACAATTTTAGGCTAGGTCTGCTACTGTTTACTATCTAAATTACTTAAGCACGCTAATCCTGTAAAATAAATGTAAATTTGTAATTGTTATTCTCTCGACTCATTCACAGCATAGAACAACAAAAAAGACAAAAAAAACATATGCAGGCACATACCTTTGGTGATACCAAGAGTCGGGACTTTACATGTTAGAATTTGATTTCATCTTACATGTAGTGCAATTCAAATTAAGATTTATTAACTTATCACTACTACGTAATATAAATCAGATATAAGTTCTGTCTAGGGAGCTAGGAATTCTAAAAACAACAAGTGAGGATTTAGCTATTTAGTTTATTATATGTGTGGCTACTAAGTTTAAAAATATGGAGTGAGGATCTATTAATAGCTGAAGATTTTGATTACATGCAATCATAGTTCTCCTTACCAGGGGAGAAGAGGTTATCGCTCAGCCTTAAACATAAAACCATGCTAACCATTAACCATGCAATTATTTTAGTGACCGGTGAAAAAGACAGATAAATTTTTATCAAATTTTTTTTTTAAAAAAAGATTTGGATTACCATACATCATAGTCACCATATATTATTTATTTTTAAGGTCACAAGCCAACATCTTCCATTACCATATGAATTATTATTTCTTAAATAACACAATACTATATTATCCCGCACCAAAAATCCACCCATGAATATTTTATACCCTTCACGTGCTATAAATGTCCCCAGATTCCGCGAGTGACAAGTGCGCAATGTGACTGAGGCCAGACAGGACGACCCACCAAACGGCCCGGTGGTTGTACACTTGTCCTTGTTCCCTCCGAAACCGGCACTGCACTCCAGCTTCTTTTGGTTTTTGGAAACTTCTTACTTCACTGGGGAGTTAAGAGAACAAATAGCAACAGACACTAATGAGGTACAAGTTTTTTTTTATCCTGTGACTGGACATAATGCAATCTAAAAGAGCAAGATACTTGAATTATGGGCTTCAACGATCATAATTATACAAATTGTATATACGAAATTGAATTAGCCAATAAATTCACTATCGTCTTTTCAATATAAATCATTGCAATGTCAATGAATTGCAAAAATTCAACTTAGTAAAAATGAATACTATGGAATAGCCTACTCAAAAAATAGATATTCTCAAATAATAATAAGAAAATAGTATTCATTTCTATTCATCTTAATATTTCATATTATTATCATTATGTGTCCCTTTGTTTAGAAGATTCTATGTATAATTATTCAAAAAATTAGATGCAGCAGCATACATGACACAGGGAGTTGCAAATGTGTAGGCAGAATGCAAATAATTCTACGGTTGAATTGGTAGGATAAAAAACAAGTCAGCTGCAGAAATTGACACATCGAACTCTCATGTTTCCAGACCTGTAACATTTCAGCGATTTAGATTCTGGCGGGTCAGCTGTACATGTATGCCGAGACCAAAAGTTAATAGCACTAGTTTCTGATGATTGTTGCTTGGCGGTGGGAAGGTGATACAATGATTGACAGCAATTTGTGTTAATCATCATAGAGACAGGAAAGCACCCCAGTGCAAGTAACTCTTGTTCTACTAACTAGGCATCCATGCCACTTGGTGCTTTGGGTTGAATTAATCATTGTTTTGGTCATTTGCATCGTGATGATTGTCACCATAGTCAACCCACGGGAGCAGTGATTCCAGGAAGACCAACGCAGCATTGCGCCCTGCAACTTCACGGGGGGCATGGGGCCTAATCTCAATCCCCACTTCTTGTTCAGCTGGTGGCATCTCATGCACCATTCCAGGAGCAACCATAAATGGCCGCAGTTCTTCAGGGGGGAGTGATGGTGTCATGTCAGAGAAGTCCGAAACAAGAAGATGAGAGTACCTGAAAATAAAAAGTAACTTCTCAAAACTCAAAACATTTTATAACCCCAAAGATTAATGCACGCTAAAAATTGGGATATAACAACTGGCATAGCTGGATCTGTCTGTGTCATGTATAAATAAATATCAACTTGAAATCCACCGAAGACATATTTGCTTGCTGCCATGTATATGGCATAAACTGCATATCTACTTGTCATATAACTATCATACATACAAACCCTAAGCCCCTAAGACTACAGATCCAACATTGCCAATAAATTAAGAATGGAGTAGGCTAAACCATAAATCATATATTGTTATATGAACTTTCAGACTGAGATAAAATTTACATCTCAAATTGCAACAAAGAAAAGGCATTGCCAGTCAGTGGAAGCAATACGATATGTCACAACTAAATTAGTCTTCAGTTCTGAGCAACAAAAAAAAAGGAGAAATCATATTAAAGTGCTATCCTAGAAATAAAAAGAGGAGATGTAATCAAAGAAGAAACGACAGAACATTGATAAGCTAACATTTTGGAGCAACTTACTCATTTGTATCTGAAGAGAATGCCTCTTTTATTACACATGCCCAGTCCTGGGCCTCTCTGTTATCCTCCTTCAGTGATTCAATCACCAAAAGAGCAGCATCTTTGAGTAAATTCTGCAGTTCTGGGAACCTCCACATGATATAATGGCGTTCAACATATATGTTAATCATATGCTCAAGGGAAGGGCTTCCTGGCTTTGCTGATCCAAAGAACACATTCCTGAGTATTTGGGTCCATGATGAGTCTTTCAAAGGAGCCTTGTCAACAATCTTGCGCAACACCAATGGATGAAGCATCAATGCTTGCTTCATGAGATCAACAGATGTTGACTTGTTGGAATGGTCAGAAGCCTCCTCGTTTGTTGCATCACGCTCAACGTAGAACTGTGCAATGGCAAGGGAAAATGAGAAATTAGGGAATAGCCATAGGGAGTTGTCACACTGGTACTCTTCTGCAAACTGTTCCAACCATTTGTACTGTTGTGATCTAAGAGCAAAGTAATCAATGCAGAATAAAGCACCCTTTGGATCATCAGAATCCAATGACAAAAGGAACTTGCAGACCTCTAAAGCAGACCGATGGCAGCCACGTCTATCCAAATTTTTCATGTGACTAAAAAGCGCAGTAAACAATGGGTTGTTTGTGTCATGGCTATATTTTAACCGGCAGTTGCTGTGCAGTGGGCTAAACAGTGGGTGCCAAGCACACTCCAGTGCAAATAGACACTTCTCAACAGCATCTGCTGATGATTGATGTTCTCCAGAATATTTGAAAAGTTCAGCAAATGTTAATAATGATTCTGGGTGATAAGGGTACTTTGCTAATATAGCTGCAATAGCATTGAGATCATTCGCAGATTTGGCAACTTCAAACAATTCTTGCACATGGCTGACAGAAGGATCATATATGTACCTGCATGGCATGAGAGTTTGATTATTGAGAAAGTTAAGACAAGCGCATGTCCATTTGGAGTTAATTCTGAAATCTTAAATCACTTTAAAATTTTAGAAAATATACTGAGAAATAAAATTGTCAAACATAAAATCCCAACAAAATATGTCTCTCTTATCATCAAGTATATGTACAATAATGCTATAACTAGTGTTCGAACAAATAATGATAATACATATTACTTTTCAATTAAAATAGGACTATATCAGAAATCAATATTAAACCCTTACTTCTTTATATTGATAATAAATAAGGTTACGAAAAACATATAAGTGAATATAAGTGCTCTTTACAGATGATATAGTGTTAATTGACTAAAGCCGTGTAAGAGTAAATAAGAAACTAGAGTTATGACGGTACTCTCTTGAGTCAAAGGTTTTAGAGTAAGCAGAATTAAGACTAAATACTTAAGGTGTGACTTAGGTGCTATCACACACAAGGAGAAATATATGAGTTTAGGAGACCAAATGATGTCTAAGAACAACACTTTTCGATATCTAGGATTAATGCTACAGATAAATGGGGATATCGATGCGGATGTTAGCAATATAATCAAAACAGGCTGGTTGAAGTAGCTCAAAGTATTTGGCAACCTTTACGATAAGATGGTACCTCATAAGTTAAAGTCAAGTTTTCTAGAATGACGATTAGAGTTGCTATATTATATGGAGCAGAATGTTGGTGTATAAAAAGACGTCATGTTTAACATTTTAGTATTGCAGAAATACGTATGCTACGTTGGATTTATGTCATACAAGAATGGATTGAGTCCGAAATGAGAAGATACGTGATCGACTAAGGGTACCATCAATTGAAGAAAAGCTTATCCAACATCTGTTGAGATAGTTTGGCCATGTCTAAAGAAGATTCTCAGAGATGCCATTACATTGTGGAATCCTAAGTCAAAATAATAAGGTGAAGAGAGATAGAGGAATACTAAAATTAATATAGAAAGAGACAATAAGAAGAGATTTAAAAGAGTGAATTATAGCTAAAGATTTATTCTTGAATAGAAATGCTTGAAAAACATCTATTGACGTAGCTGAACCATGATTTGGAGATTCTTGTTAGGTTTTAATTCTATTTTACTCCAACTTGTTTGGGACTAAAAGTCTGTGTTATATTGAGTAAACTGAGAAATAAAATTGTTAGGGCAGTTCAGTGAACATGATATAGTACTAATGGTCATAGTTGTAAGCTGTAACCAAACAAAATAGTGATGTGCTGAGACGATAAACAGGATTACAGGATGCAAACAAAATATGCAATGGCCTCACCTGAAATAGTTGAAACCACTCCTTGTCTCAACAAGATCCATTGACATTGATTTATCCCATGGTGGCCAGTAGCTAGATGGAGTAACAAGAAGGGTTTTTCTTGGATTGTGGGCAACACGCCTAACGCCTCGTGGTTGCCTTGAACTGCTAGGCACACTCCGTTGATTTTCAAGTGAATCCACTACCTTCGATCCAAAAATGCGCCTCATCTCATTTTCAGCTTTTAGATGTTTGGGATCAATTGAGAGAATAGATGATGTCCCAGGAGTGGTTTCATTTGTCCCAATCTCCTTCCCAGATGCTCTTTCATTTTGATTTACTTTTTGTTGCATGGGCTTCTTTTCAATAGATAAATCTTCCAAAATTGAATCCAGTGACTTTTCATCCCTCGACTTTGTTGACACCTGTGTGTCTGCCTTGCTCTTTTTCTTCTTTTTCTTTGATTTCTTGTTTGTTTCAGGAACAACATTGCTAGGCTTCTTGCTCACAGAATGTTTCTGTTCCATGTAACTCACAGGTTGCTCTGAATATACTTCATCTTCCTGCAGCAGAGTAAGCAAATAAAATTAAACAGTCATCAACCACCAACGTGTTTTCACTCCACTGACAAACACGTTGCCATGAAACATGAAATTAGCCAGCAATACTGCTAATACATTATGTGGTTGTAACACAATGAGGCAACAGCTAAAGAGTAGAAGATAGCTAGAGTTTTATACTTTGGAAGCATATTCTTTTATTCCGTTTAATGTAAGATCATGGCTCCATGCATGTATACACCATCACGTAATAGACATACAACTTGAATAATCCCCTCACAAGGCGAACTCACAATGGCACAACTAAGCAGGGACGATGGGCAACTTCAATGAGATTGAAAAAGTATTCACCACAGTGCAATGGCGATCTACCGCGATCTACCGCTAATGATTGTACAATCTACGTATACTCAAAACAACGACACAGCTACACAAGCAATGAAAACTCGTGTCTTGCCTCCTCTTCCACAGCACCAACTATGACATCACAAAATTACCATAGAACTACCAAGGATCATAACTACTCGCATCTAACGATTTTATCACTGGCATGGACTAGATTGGATTGGAGAAGCAAATCCCCAAACTAGAACCCTTACGAGAAGGCACGGGGAAAGCCGCGAACCTTCTCTTCCTCTTCCTCTTCGTCGAGGAGATCGAAGGGGTTCCTGGCGGCGACACGGGGAGAGGACGCCTCCTCCTCCTCTTCCTCCTCCCGCTCGACCTCGGCGGCGGCGGCGGGGTCCTGCGGGGCGGTCTCCCGCTCCTGGAGCACTCGCCGGAGCAGCCTCGCGGACATCTCGGCGGCGGAGCCCACCCGCGGAGATGAGCTGGAGCGAGTGTTAGGGTTTGGGCGGCTTGCGATGCGGGCCTGCGAGGCGAGACGATTTGAGATGGAGTCTTTGGAGACGAGGACGAGGAGGAGAATTTTGGCTTTCCCGGATTCGAGAGGGGGCGGAGTGTGATTTTTTTTACGTGAAAGTGAAGGTCCTTCGGAAATTTCAGGGATGCTTCATTTGTCTCACGAGATTAGTGCGGAGTAGTAAATTTTGGAGCGATAGATGTACTTCACGTTTGTGTGAAATAGTCGTACAAAAAAATTATGATTTGTTATGAACTAAGGGATTATTTCATACAAATCTTTGCAGAGCTAGATAACTGAAATATAATTAAATTTAATATACAACTCTTAAATTATATTTTTATGAATATAATTGTGTTTTCTACATAATAGATAATAATTTAAAATTTATAATTGGTTTTCATTAATGACTGTTACATTCTGTTTTATAAAAATACAATTGAATTTATATATACTTATATTGATTAATCTACACTTTTATAAAATCTAATGGTCACAATCTTTCTCAGTGGTAGAGTGCCAGTCTTGTAAACTTTATCAAAATTTCAATTTTAGAATTAATGTAAAGGTTTTTTATTATATATTTTTTCAGTCACTAAGAATTTAACCTTAAATTGTTTTTTCGCTAATATTTAGCTTAACGTATCTTTTATATTTAGCCAGCCGATTGGATACTAAATTTTTTAAAAACAGCTCGGGCTTTATGCTGAAATTTGACCTTTTTTTGATGAGTCTAAATCTGCATTTTGACGCTTGCAAAGCAACATTTAACAAGGCAAGCAAATAGGTCTGGCTGTACTCTTGACTTGAGGGAAAGAAATATTTGATCTCCACCAACCAGACAGGCTGCATAATCACAGATGGTACACATATCTGTGATATGGAGTACATCAGATGCATGACTCCTGAATGAAGAGTACTTTTATCACCGGTGACAATTCACAACCAACCAACAAATATCTTCTAGGAAGACGTGCACATTACATTCTGAACTCCAGATGCCATGCTGAAGCACAGCATTCACTGCTTGAGGTAAAATGAAGGCGAGAACAAAGAAGACAGCACACGACAATATTCAGAAGTATAGAATGAACAAAGCTGCAGGTTCTCAGAGCAATCCGAAAACTATGAATTGTTTGTACACGGTGTAAAGGCTCGGCACTGCATCCAGGTATAACAGATGTACTAGAACAGAAGAAGAAAAGAAGAAAACGTTTGGTGCTGGGGTGACTGTGTACTGGTGTATAGAACTAAGCTACTCAGCTGCTACCAATAAAGAATCAACGAACCAGAACACAAGACAAGTTTTGGAGTCTGGCTTGCTAACAATGGTATTTCTATCCCTTCAGCCTCCTCTTAGAATCTGACTAAGATGGCAGTTAAGCTATGCATTCTTGGCAAATGTATCTTCTCCTTCCATTTAAAGCGATTGCTGCATGTCAACAATGTAAAATATGTTAGAAAATTACAGAAGATGCAGCTTGCTTTACAGATGAGAATTTATGTAGCTAATAGAAGTCAAAATCATAGTTGTAATTTGGACCAGACCAATAGTTCAACCAGGGAAAAAACAGATGTAACACCTTCCAATCCAGTCCAGGCTAGTATATCATTTCTGATATTAGCCTGTTTTAAGCCAACCAACCAAACCCAGGTTGGACTTAACTTTTAGCACAAACTGCTGCGTACAACCCAACAGTCCAACCAAACACTGTATATGATTAAGAAAAATCAAGTTCCCAAACGTCAAGAATGGAAATTCCATCCAATATGTTAGAGCAAAGCTAGCTAACCAGGTGGGCAGAACAGCTGGCTGTATTTGCTCATGAAAAGAATATTTCTTAGAGAATCCATTTAAGTGTTTAACAACAAAAAGATATGCTCAATTTACCAGACAAAGTAAGAATTTAAAGCTTATTAATTGCCTTCCGTTTTGCCACCTAAAATCAATTATATGGATATGTCTAGATGATTACAACCATGTCTCCGTAATATTCATCTTTTGCATGTCATTAACACTAAAAAATATTTTAATAAAATATGAGGCCCAACTAGTAACCCATCTAAGACGTGCAAGGTCCTCTACAAAATGTGCTTAGGCTCTGTTTGGTATTGAGGTGGATTAGATAATCTCATTTGGTGCAACTGATTTTATTGATGTCTGGCTCACTGCTTTTCTTATAATCTAAGTCAAAAGCAACAATACCATTGCATTCAAGATTGAACAGTTGTAAGAGGCAAAACCACATGTAGTAAAACAACATGTAGTGATTATAGGTTCACGTTTCTACACCAACTTAAAAAATAAGCACAGCATAAACCACAAACTGGCGAATGCACTTGTAATGCAGTGGTAGAGCCTCCAATAGAGGAATGCTAACCCAGGCTCGAACCAAGGTTTTGCACAAAAAAAAATCCCCTCTCACAGGCAGTGGTAGAAGCGTGCTCCCCGTGTGGAGCATGCCTGGCCGTGCATCATATTCAGCGGGATTTTTCTCGACTTAGTTGAATGCCACGGGCCATATTAAGCCCACTGGTCGATTTTTCTTTTTTTAACACAAACTGAGCCTTAATTCTTTAGCAAACTTTTGCATCAAAATGGCTATTGTACTATAAGTGTGGCACTGTGGCACTCAATTAAAATCAACAGCAATGTCTACTAACCTTTGGAACAAGCCTTGCCGACCTTCTAGGTAATGTAGCAGGCTTGGTTTGTTTAGCAGAAGCACTTCTTAAGCTAAGTAGTATGTTTCTGGGAGGTTCAGCACTAGGTGGTGTCTTGCTCTCTAACTCCTCAAGTTCATCAGGGTCACAAATCTTTTTGTATGCAGAACTCTGTGCTGACCTGCCAAAAAAACTATGTAAGTATGTAAAATTTCCCACCAAAAAAAGATATGTACAATGTTTACAAAGAACATACTCTGCACCATGCTTGGAGCTAAAAGCAGTGTCCTGCACAAGGAAGTTAGGTCAATAATTTGATCTGGGACCTCCAAATAATATCAAATAAGAAACAAAAGATCAGCATGTTATCAGAATAGGAAAAAAATATGCAATGCTTCCATCATACGCAGAACAACAGTATGGGAGTCACATAAATGGCATGTTGTCTTACTAACTACTAAATAAATAAATTTTGAAGAAAAGCATCGTTAGTAGAAGAAATTGATATACAAAACAGTACAGGGAAAATGTAGGGGGCAATTCACTGCATGAAGGAAAACATTGGATTCTCTGTCAAAAGAGAACAAAACACTGGATTTGATAAAAGACACTTAATATGTGTTTGGATTTCTAAATGAAAATGATAAATTGCTGGACTTTTTCACTGGTAGTGAATACCAAAAATGCCAGCTTAGGAGGTTATCCGAATATCAATTACCAAATATGCAGGTTTGCAGCTGTAGATCTAAGATTTGGACATGTAGACTTGGCCACAGTTAGACCAGAATAATACATTTACCAGCTTTCCTTCTTTCTTCCCCTTTTACTACAAAGTACAAACCAGTAAAACAAGTCAGCCATGCACTTACTAGTACAGTGAGAGCTCACACTAGACTAGTTGAAAATGACCTTGCATGGATGACTACAAATAGAAGCTGACGTCAAACTATAACTAGGAAAGTGCTGTAAGGAAATGTATCACGTGTGGGACTTAGATGATTTAGCTTAACCACACGGACACAAAACTTCAAATTTCAAAAAAGTGTTTGCTTGGCCATATAGACATTTTGAGAAACCAAGACGAACAATCTTGTCTAAAAGAATGGGTCATGCCCAGTAATGTCCGATTATCAATTTTGGATCTCCTGGATGGCATGTCCCATTCTTCTGCTAGTGAAGACATAAAGGTAAATGCATGATTGGCACAAGAACACAAACATTAACTACTGTTTTTCAGTCCATCTATTTAGGATTTTTTTTATTTTATATTTTTATTACAAAGTCAAACTTTTAAACTCTTCAGGATTCAATGCTAACTCAGTCTAAACCATATTTAATAAAAGGGATCTTGTTTCTTGTAAGATAGGACAACCAGCAGACTTCAACCATTTTCAGAGTAATCAGAACTAGTTTTGAACATGTCTAGAGTGCATGATAATTGGTAAGGAAGCACAAGAAAATTACTTCATACCATGACAGCTAGAAGCCTAGATGTGCAGCGTGATGAGAGGACTATATACATAATTTGGAATAACTCTTGACTCTCCATGCGTTAACCCTACGCACTACCAATGCCTATCCCAGGGGGGCATGCAGGTTCAGATGGAGCATCTTGCCTACAGTATGATGAATCACATAAGCGAGCTATTGTTCCACTAACAAATTGGACCACAGGCTCACAACTGACATAAGCGAGCTATTGTTCCAACGTGTGTGTGTAAGCAATGGTGGTTTTGCATCCCCACCAACTTTGGTGAGTTGATGACAAATTTGACAAGATTGTTGTCGACCATATTAAATAAAGCTCCATGATTTAATGGTGTAACGAATTGAGAACCATCTTCAAGTTACAAGTATCACTGTGCATAGCAGAAAGATTGGTATAGCCTTTTAAGTTTTAACTAGAAGATGAACATGAGTTTTGAGTTCTTCTACAGCACAGAGAAAACGATGCAGGTAAAATATATTATGTATGGACATTTGATGATTTATCTCAACCATAGGACACAAGATTTCAAAGGGGTCCATAATGTCATTCTGTGTCCATACAAGGAAGGGGGAAAATATAATAAACAAAGAAAAGAGTCCAGGCAAAAACAATAAAGGATCAAGGAGCCATGCATAAGAGGTCATTAGTTATGGTTTTCTAAATTTGACTAGATTTCTTGCTGAAATAAACATAATTTTCAGTTTTCTCAAACCCTTATTTTGAAAATTTTGTGCTTACTACATCTGTGCATCTTGTAACTAGACCACTCTCCTTTTTATTCCAGAAATCCTAGAATGCCTAGTTCGCCCTTTACTCTTCAATCATGGGCCTCTTAAATTTGCCCACTGCAGGGAACCTCTATGCTGCATCAAAAAATGAAAGGCGGAAAGGGTCTGAACCGACATTTCTTGTACCATAATCTTTGAGCAAAGTCCTTGAGCCCTGAGGTTGCATAGCAGTGTTGTTAAGGCAGTAAGGTGTCTTGAGGCGACACCACACCACCTCAGCGCTATAGCGGTGAAGCGTAAGGCATTGCAACACCATAAGAGATGGCTGAGGTGTGATTTGTGGAGAAAATACTGTAGAGAAATCAGCAAGAAAAAAGGGAATTGATAAAAGGCCCACTAAGACAAGAAGCCAGCCCACCAAAGCCCAACATTACGCCCATACCCACATGTTCTATGCCCTAAGAGGCATTGTACTCCACCAGGCACCAGCTGCTGCAACAAACAGGCACCAGCCACCACAACGAGCAGAGGCATCAGCCGTCATTGATGTCTCTGGCCGCTGGCCACCTCCGCATGAGCACTCATCTCAGGCTGCTACCACCGTCATTAGACCTTGATGCCTCTGATCATCTCGTTGTCTGCCGTCGCTGCCACCACCGCCAGAGATTCAAAGGCTGCGGCAAGCTGCAACAACTGTGATCTGGAGCTAGATCTGAAGGCAGTGGCATGGGATTTGAGACAGCAAGCCATCTGCGGCGAGGAAGAAGGTGACTGCAAGCCAACTCGGGTTCCAGGATGAGCTTACCCCCTTCTTCTTTCCCTTTCTCCACTGGTTTTGCCTGTAAGGCAGAGGGACGCCTTGACCCCTGCAACTGCCTTACCGCTACGACGCCATAGCGACAAGCCGACAACTTAACAACCATGTTGAATAGTAAGTCCAGGTCTGCAAGGCTTCAGTTTAAAAACCGCCATTTAATTCTAATCAAATTAAGGAGGTACCAGGTCGCACATCTCAAACAGCTTACAACTGTTATGGGTCTGAGTTTGAGCTATAAATACATGCTAAGTACAACCATGAACTTCAAGTACAACCAAATTCGCAGCTTAAATGTTAACAATGAACATTAAACGGTAAAAAGCAATTTCATAAAAATTCTGTAAAGTTGATTGTCCAGACCACTTGCTGGATGCCAGTTGAAAGGATTGAAGGAGACAGGGATAGACCAAGAACTGAAGCAGCAGCAGCAGCAGCAGCAGCAGCAAGGGAATTACATGCATGACCTTGTTGGCACAAAGTTTGAACTTTGAACAACAAAAACTACATAAAGACGATTCATACATTGCTAAGTAGAACGCTAAGAAGAAGCATAAATGGGATACAATAGCAGTATCCATTGAATCATCTGCTGCTGCATACCAAATCTACTTTACCTATTCAGCTGTTAATTCGAAGAAGTCATTTTCTACTAATATCACTGAAGCTGAAGGAGTGAAATCATAGCATAGCTTCTCAGAAGACTATAAAAGCAACAACATAACTAGTTAAGAGACACATTTGTTAAATTTAAGAACCACCAATACATCACAAATGATTGCATAGACAGTATTAGAGCACAAATCTAATTACTAGTATAAAGCATGCGAAATTACCGAAGCAGCAGGTAATGGTGTTGGGCTTGTGGGTTTGAAGCTTCCAGCAATACAATGGTCTGCAGAACTAGCTTCTGACTGGGCATCTGTAACTGGCAGTTTAGATGCTGTTTGTCTGGCTAGTTGACAAGACATTGACAGGCTATCACGACAACATATATCTTCATCCACTGGCACTACTTCCACTGGTTCATTTTCCAATATAACTTCATGGGTGTTACCATTGTGGGTAAGCTGTGCCCCATCAGGAACATTTATCATTTCATGTTTTTCCAGAGAAGTTGGGCAGGAGTTTTCATTGGAGCCACTTCTAACCACACCCGCTGAGGAGAATGCTCCAGCTCTATCAATATCAGCAACCAGAACATTTTGAGTGCAACCAATTTTGACAGGATTGACTGTGTCTTTGTTACCAGTTAGATGTGTGGAATCATTAGCAAGGGGAGCATGACTTTCAGGACACCGTGAGAAAACAACAGATTCTTGATGAAGCACTTCATTATTCAAAGC
The DNA here is from genome assembly GCA_030770085.1 of Oryza coarctata. Classification (NCBI taxonomy): domain Eukaryota; kingdom Viridiplantae; phylum Streptophyta; class Magnoliopsida; order Poales; family Poaceae; genus Oryza; species Oryza coarctata. The sequence goes on along the minus strand of CM061479.1, from coordinate 13,504,342 downwards.
ATTAGCAGTCATACAGGTTAAACATGAAGAAGATACGACTGGAACTCCCTCCCGTGATCCAGAAATTTCAAGGGAAGTAACAAGCAATGTGGATGCAGATGACATAGAGTTTACAGCAGTTGCATCAGGAAGATAGGGCTCTGAGTGAGAATTGTCACCGCCAGTTGAACCTAGTGATGAATTGGTGCAAGGAGCAACGCTTTCATCTGCCTTATTTTGTATGTCCACAGTAATATTCCCAGATGAAGAAATAGAGTTGTTGCTGTCATCTTTTGTCGCCAGGCTACTGATGAAATGAGAGAAATTTCCAGGTTCAGAGTGGCAGGTACTTGAGGGGATGAACACTTCCTTCTTCAAGCTATCAAGCAACATTGATGGAGTGGAATTCAGATCAACAAAAAGATCAAGTCCCTCATCTGACATCACAAAAAATTCAAAAGAAGACTTTGCATTTCCTGAGACCTTATGAGATGAGCCACTACCAGTATCTGTAACGTTTTCAACAACATTAGGTGCCAGGTAGCTTGATTCCGGAGAAATTTCATCATCTACCTTAACAGTTGAATCAAGATGAATTGGATGCTCTTGAGTTCCCAAGTTCTTTCCAATACAATCAGCGATGTGTGAATGTACATTAGAAACAACCCCTTGACCAGAAGATGAGTGATTAAAGCAGTCTACTTTCCCATTGTTGATTGAAACTGGTGTAAAACTCACTCTGGTTCCAGAGTCCTGCTTCAATATACATAAATATAATTAGGAAATGCATTTGCATTATGTACAAACATCACGCCAAGAGTTCCATGCATACAAGGAATGCAGAATTGAATGCCAGAGGAATATAAAATAGAGGATTTTTTTTCCACAAAAAACTAGGATGCAAAACTGACTCCGGTAGGATTTCTTACAAAGAAACAATCTGACTCCAGTAGGAGTACATTAGTCATGGAGAACATAAAAGAGAGTATTTTCAGTGGCATCATTTGATCAGGTGAAATATAGTTTAGACAGAATATATCATGAATGTAGTAGTTTATATAGATTAAAAACATGACTGCCAATTGGTCTATGCTAAAGGAATTCCTTATATTATTAAAAACTACAGAGCTTGTATCCAGCAGCCACTTACACAAAAGAAATGTATGTCGTATTTCAATACAAGAATAAATGTAATGTTTCAATAAGACAAGAAGGGGTACTGTACAGAAATTAGAAAGATACTAGAAAAAAATCACAGTTTCTTACATTTTTTTTCAATGTTTCATCCATTGTTGTTTGAGGCCCTTTGTGATGTTTTACATACAGAAGAGATCTATCACCATCGTCTCTTTCCCTTTTCAGGCCTCTTTTATGGCTAGCTTGGCAACCTGCAATTATTTTGGTTTCATTAGATACACACACCATATGTTCATGTCACTGTGAGAGTCATAAACCATTGAGTAAACATAGGAAATCTTAGAAACTATGCCAACATAAGAAAATTCCTACACGTACAGGTGGATACTTCTTTGGCATTTGATGACAGGGGAGGAGAGGCAACAAGGGATGCTGGTGTTTTCCTTTCAGGCGATGCATTTATTCTTCCCTTCTGAGAAACAAAGATGGTACAAATTATTAATTTACCCTCTGAAGAGAAATGTAACGATAAATTCTTCCAACCAAATTAGATGCAGGTACCAAACGTAAAATAGGAAATACTGCTTACCTCAAGAAACAAGGCAAGCGAGCTTGCCAGCTGAGAGTGACTCTTGTTTGCAGGAAGATTATACTGTTTGCAAAGAGATTGGAGCTCATGGTAACTAAGGCCAAGGAGATGCTTTTGGCTTTCCTCCAACCCCATCAGATTGACTGTGGAAACACATTAACGACAACATTAGTCCTTCGTCAAACGAAGACAAAAAGAACAGTGAACACAGCATACATCAGAAACGAAGAGAGGCAGGCCTTTGCCTATCCAAAGAGAGGCAGGCCTTTGCCTATCCAAGCATGGCAATCAAACGAATCTGAGCTGAGCGCACAACTCGATTATAAAAGGGGAGAACACTAGTAAACATGTCAAACGAAAATGGCATCCGCCATTTGTCCACCGGTATTTCCTCATCGCGTCCGGTAGCGCACAACCAAGCCCGGGCCCATGCCACCCTCGTCAGACCAGCGCGCCCACGATTTCGAAATTCCCCCCAACGGATCCGAATGAAAATCGAGGGAAACCAGATCTAACCTGACGGCAAACCCCCGGAGCTGATAAGCAGATCAACCCTACCCCACCGCCGGAACCCACAAAACGAACGCACCTCGACACGTACAACCTACGGCCGCACGACCACCCGACGGCCAGCTCACGCCGTTGCCTTCCCACCCCGCCAAGCGAACGACGCGCGAACAACAAAACCAACGCCCCGGCCTCGGCGCGCGTGGCGGCGTCGAAATCGACAAATCGAAAACGAGAGAGCACGCAGCAGGAAGGACCGAGAGAGAGGAGGGGGGGTTGCTTACCCGCGTCGCGCGGAGGTCGGCGTGGCGGCGGCGGAGGCGAGGCGAATTCGCGTCTCCTCCTCGCTCGCGGGGGTTTCGGGGGGCGAGGCGGCGGCGCGTAGGATTCGGGCGAAACGAGGCAAGAGAAGAGAGGAGAGGAGACAGCTCGCGCCGCGCCCGGGGTGGGGGGCAAAGCTGTGTCCTTCTAGAGATTTGCCGCCTTGGGCTGTCTGTCTCTGTCACCGCGAGGGAGCCACCTCACCTGCCAGGTCACGCCAACCGCGCCGATCCCCTGCTGCTTTTGCCGGGGTGGGGCCCGGGACTGCGCGTTCTGGGCCCACCTGGCATTGTCACGTGGCAGGTGGGGGCTAGCCATCCTCCCCTTCGCTTTCGGGTTTGCTATCACTGTCAGGTGGGTCCGCATGGCGTGGGGTGAAATTGAGGCTGGGTCCCACCAACACGGAGGGACCGGGTGGGGGTCGGCGCGTGGACGTGGGATCCGATTGGTCCATGGATGTTTGATGATGACTGAGTTCGAATTTGAATTGTGGTCTAGCTGCCTGTCATATTTGGATTTTGGGCTCGCTGCCCAATTCTACTCCTAGTGTATTTAACATGTATTAGTACTCAAGCTTTTCTTCTCTTTATGGTGCATTATCATTGCTAAATGTTGCCACTTCTGTGTGCTCATCGGTTTCACTAGTTATAAAAAGGATCATCTACGGTAATTTGGACAAGAAGTTCAGTTTTGAAGAAAAATGAAGGATATTTGGTTTGTGATTGGGGTTGCATTGGTGAAAATTTTAGAATGTGACCTCTACTAGGCTATAGAGATTGTGCTTCTCATATTTTTTTTATGAACAATGGACAAAACCTAAGATCCAAAATGATTATTCCAACAAAATGTAATCTTCTAATGAACACTTCTCTTCATATATGCTATAAAAACAACTTAATGCATAAAGTTGTCATAGGAAGTATTTTGTTGAGACCACCATATTGGGGTTGCACTTTGTATTGTTTCCCACATTCACACGAATAAGCCCAATTAGCACTTGTTGAGAATCAAATGGCATGTGTGATTTTATTGGATTGAACAATCCTAAAATCATCAAATCCAAATATCCAACCTAACTTATTTTCTTAAAAAAAATCTAGCCTAACGTTGTATATCATCAAAGCCTTCTTCCCCAGCCAAACCTACAATCTTTTATCATGATTAGGTATGGTAGGAGAGGCATCCCTAGAGGGACTCCAATCTCGTAACCAATGCCTTGAAGCTAAAGCTAGGTTACACCCCAATCTTAGAGCTTCATTGCCATTGTTCTCATTCACTGTCAAGGTCCAAAGAGCCCAATGATCTTATTTTCCATCAACTAAAACAAAGGGATCACAAAGAACAAAGAGAGAAATTAGGTTACCCCCAAACAAGATCAAAGTAGGAGAGGGACAACGTTGTGGCAATGCAAAACCTCTAGGTTGAGAGGGGCAATGTCAAGGCAAAAGGGAAAGGAGGCATTACTAGTTCACTCTACCATGCCACATGCCATTCACAAAACCGCGTGTGTGTTGCACAATCATGTTTAAGCTATTGTAACGATAAAAGATATGACATGGGATCGAGGAAGTATCTATTGATTTACGTGTGTAACGTCCTGGTTTTTAAGTCATTAAAAAACTATTTTAATAAAAATTGCTTTGTGTGTGTAACATCTTAGTTTTCGGGTTGTTAAAAAACTATTTTAATAAAAATCATTTTTTCAAATAGTTGGTACTTTGTGTGTGAAATTAATGACCTAAGTACCAAGATCTCAATTAATCCTTCTTGAGCTCAAAAATCTCAAATCAAAAATTTCTATTCAAATCTAAATCTCAAAAGTCGGATTTTGCAATTTCAGTTTCCTCCGAAGTACTTCATAAAATCTACCCTATTTCCAATTCCAAGCACCATCAATTTCCCTCCTACCAAAATATAAATTTCCATCAAAATCATCTAAAGCTTTCCTTTGAGATCCTTCCTCTAGATTCTAGCAATTCAAATTTCCAATCTTGGAAATAAAAAAAAATCTCCCTTGAAAACCCTATTCCCAAAGACCCTTCAAAAATTCAAGCCTATTCCAAAGATATTCAAAAATCCATTCAAAATGCTATTGGTTGAAATGACCAGATTTCTAAGAGCTCCAAAGATCAAGTTTGAATTCAAATATGGGTTCAAACTCTTGAAAATCCCTTTAAATCCAAACTCCTGGAAATTATCAAATTCCACTATTCCTTTAGGTTGCTTTTCTTCCTTCCTCCCTAGGTGGCCCAACTCTCTAGGCCTCTCTCTCTTCTTCACCCTCCTTCCCCTTTCTCTATTCAGTCCAACCCCAAATTGGCCTAGCTCCCTCCATCCCTTCCACCTACACAACCTAGCGCCACATGACCCATCCCCTTTCCCGTATGAGCTTGCCCGTGCACCCATCATTGCACTAGCATTCACCTTGTACTCCCCCATCTCAGGCCCGCACGCCATCCTTAGCGCAGTCATCCCCATGCTCTCGCTTCAATGGCATGTGCTCCATGTACTCAATAGAATGGCGCTAAGGAAAAATCCTCCCTTCCTAAAAAAATATCTCACTGGCACACCACCAAAGTCAAAGAGGACAAGCGTGCCTTTGTTGTTCCATGACGTTGCCGTTGCATATATCTTCCTCTCTTCCTTTCCTTTGGGAGGCACAGACAACATGTCACTTGCGTCGTGTCTCATGCCCTTGTCGCAACTCCCTCAAAAATATCTTGCCACCACTGTGCCATATCGGCTTACTATATTGTCATCTTCCTCCACTCTTTCGCCTATAAATTTTCCACCTACCACACCATTGACCCTCTTTTTCGAGCTTGAGCTGAGTCTCTCTAGCCACCATCACCGCGACAATTTCTTCTTCCTAGTGAGCTGCTCCTCTCTTTCCTCCTCACTAGACTTGAGCGCCCCAAACTCTTCCACTTTTCTTTTCTCAAGCCACTACCTGCCTTCACCACTAGCAACCATATGCCATACCTCCTCAACGCTACTCACTATCCCTTACCATCGACTGCCATCATGCACCCAAAACTCCCATCCGAACCAATCAAAATCATCCTCGTCACCTCCTCTAGCCTTCAGCAAGCTTCACCGCCTCTAGTTCGTCGCTGTTCGCCGAAATCCATCGCACACTGCTAACTATTGGATTAAGAAGCCGTGACCTCCAGTCCGCCTGTCCGACGTGGCGACCACATTGGCACCATGTCTGCCTACTAGGTCCCACCCTCTTAACACACCAACATGTGGGCCCACACAACTAATCACTAATTTCAAATAATGGCTCTATGACATGTGGACCCTATCCCCCTTAACACCGTCGGGCCACCGAGCAATTCCCTATGAGCCAAAGCCTATGGCCCACAACCTCATCCTCCTCTCCCTTGTTGAGCCGAAGGCCATCAAGCTAGTCCAAGAGGCCTAATCCACTAGCATTTCTCCTCGTCCTCTTAGTGGATTGAGTCTATCATAGACCATAGACCCATGCCTCTTCTCTCTCCCACTAACATTGGGCCCTATGGCCCTATCTATCAGTGATGGAATGTTATTCTTGAGAATATTACTTTTTTTAATTAAATAAATCATTTTTTATTTCCAAAAAATGAATTAAACTTCAAAAATTCATATCTTCCTATAGGTATAGCTCTGATTGACTATATTCAAGTCTTTAAATTTTTCTAAAATTAACATCTATCCAATAATAATATTAGTTATTAATAATAGTATTTTATTATTTTGGTTTAATGTGGTTTTCTCTCTAGTTGATGACGATAGGAATTATCTTGAGAATGAAATTTTAAATTTTTTTACGATAAAGTCATAGGCAAGTTACTCTTTGATCATATTGCTTCTAGATTATAAAATATTTTATTTGTAAAACTATATCATAGTGTGCATGTTAATTTGTGTGGCCTCGATTTATGTGAACAAAGCTGATGGACCTACCTAGTAGTTGCATTATTCCTGTAGAATCTTGATGACCCTATCACTTGTTGCTCTATCTCAATGGTACCTTGGCATGTGTGCTCTTTGAGTATTGTACCAATGGTTTCACTCAACTCACTTGCTTGTAAATAGGGTTTCAAAAGTTTGAAAACTCGACTTATGGTGTCGGTGTGTTTGCGAAATAAAAATAGTTTGTGAAAACCTCGTGATACAAAGTGATCGCCTTGGTGGTGGTCAAATCTTGAATTGGAGACTCTGGGCATGTATAGATCTAAGCGTAATGGCTAGTTTTTTGGGACGACTAGGAGATTCTAGGGTCTAGGCCTAAAGACTCTAAGCTCGGCGCAGGTTGAGCATAACAACTAGTTTTGGGGTGCTCAGGTATTTAAACGCCTCCACCCATCCATTCTTTGATGCTCACTTTGAGCAAGATTAGTTTCATCCAAAACCAAAAAAGCCACTCCCAAATATTCTACCTTTGTGGTAGAACTCTTTGTGAGTGAGATTTGAGAAGGGGATTTAAAAAGATAAGGGTTTTGGGGGTTGAGAAAAGTTTGAGAAGAGAAGTTGAGAGCTAATGAGGTTCACTCTATTGTTTGAGCACTTGAGTTTATAGTAAGCAAATCATCGATTCTGTTTGTTACTCTTGAGGATCAAGGTCTCCTAAATGGCTAGAAGTTACCAGTGAACACCCAAACTTATGATGTGCCATAGGAAATTTGTGAAGGTTTGGGTTTGCCTCCGTAAGGGAAGAAGTAAGATAGTGGTGAGAGAAAAGCGATTGAAAGAGACCTGGCTTTTTTGGGTGCTTCCTCAATAAAGACATAGGATTCTTGGTGGAGAATCCGAGCCTCGGGAGACATTATTTGTCTTTATCGCTCTTATGTTTTTACCATTGTTATGCTTAAACATTATTCGATCTACTTGTGTACTTAATTGATATAGTTGGTAACCATATATAATGCTCATATAGCTTGTTTGTCACCTTTTGGTTCAAGTAGATTGTTCCTTTTCAATGGTTTTTTTTGACATCCTGGAGACTTTGACTCTTAGTTCCAGAGGCTCTAGTCTTCCTAGCTTGGAGACTCCATGTACTACTAATCTGCTACGAAGCATTTTGTAAATTTTTAGAAAACGCCTATTCACCCCTTTATAGGCAATATTAAGATCCTTTTAATTGGTATTAGAGCAAGGCATTTCATTTAGTACTTCACTGCCTTAAGAGTAAAAATGTTGACAAGAGGTGACATATTTCTAGAACTTGTCTTACTAGATGATTCAAATTATTTATCTTAGATTACTCACGTGTTTAATATTTTTAAGACCATAGGTCCTCAAATAAAGCGAGTTGTAGATGTGAGCATTTTTCCTCTTAGTGATAAATCGGTTTTATTCGAAAAGGAAGAGAAATGCCTACATCTCAACGCTTAAGCTACTAATGTTTTATTTAGTGCGTTGAGTGAAGATGCGTTTAAAACCATTATGCCACTTGAAAATGCTCATATTATTTGGAAAACACTTAAGGATAGATATATCAAGCCTAAACGAGATAGAGTGGATCTTCTTTTTGAAGAGTCATTTGGAAAGTGCTCTACTTCATCCCCGTATCATGAAGAGTCTCCAATGATTCTCTCTATCGACCAAGGTGGTCTTACATCATCATCCACCTCATCAACACACCACTCCATTCAAGGTAAAAATGGTGAGTGTAATTGATAATTGTCCAATTCTCCTATTAGACTTCAACAACACTTGTAATGAAAATTACATCCCTACATGTCTTGTTATCCTTGCATATCATCTATCACTAATTTGTCTATACTTCATGATGACATGGATAGTTGCTTTTATTATTATGCCCCTTCTACTTGTATTTGCTTGACTAACATTTTAAAGGAAATAGAAGCCCATGAAAAACAAAGCTTAGGTGAAAATGTTAAAAGGAAAAATAAAAAAAACCTTCATATCAAGGGCAAGTCAATCTTATGCCACTTGTCACTAACATGGACATTTTCAACATTGACTGTCCTCATCGGGAAGTGAAGAATCAACCACTCCAAGATGCCCATCTCCTTACTCCATTGCATATTCATGCCTCATGGCAAAAGGTAAAAAGAAATTGACAAGTGAGGATGGTGGTGATAGTGATAGTGCAAGTGGCAGGTATGAGTTTGATTATTTGAGCAAAAAGGATATGTCTAAAAGGATCAAGCTCATGACCGCTATGAAAGTCTTAAAGGAAACTCTTGAGAGACAAGATATATACCTCATTGAGAAAATTAAACAAATAAAAAACTTAACTAAAGAGCACGACATGCCTAAAGTGTCTCATTTATCTTTGGTTGATAATTATGAGATATTAAACATTGAACATGCTTGCCTTGTTGAAAGTATTTGTGCTACTAACTCTAATTCTTGTATAGCACCTTCAGAGAAGGCAAACTAAGAGCTTAAAGCTCAACTTAAGAAGCTTACTAGCCAGCATTTGTGTCTACAAGAAAAATATCATGCGCTTTTATGCTCTAATAAAAATCTTGTAGATTATCACACCATGTTTTAAAGTAGCTAATGATGTAATAGTTACAACGGTACAATCCTATAAGTCTAACGTTCAAGTTGACCTTATTTATGCTAACTATTATTGTTGTTAAGCAAATTTTTTTGAGCACTATATATGACTTGGATTATGAAGGCAAAAAAGAGGAACACATGGATCATGGACTTATAGGCAATGCTCAACCTTCTAAAAATAACAATGAGGGCATGGTGAAGAAGCTTCTTGTAGCTCACACCAAGCTCCATAAAAAGGATAACAACTCCAACAATGCTCATACCAAGGAACAAAATCAAAAGATGAGTAAGGTCCTTTCAAATGTAAGTGTTTTGTAAATTTTTAGGAAACGCCTATTCACTCCTCTATGTGACATCTAGATCATTTCACATATAAGGTCCAATTTCTTAAGAAATTACACTGATCATAATATAATATAACTACACGGATGGTATAGGATATCTTTGGCTAAGTACTTAGTGGATCTAGGTTCATCATATTGCAAATAGTTGAGAAGTCACCAAAGTGCCAACAGGGTGATGTGCCCATGAAAGGGTGGCCTAGGACGATATACCTGCGATCCTGAGTGCAGGAATTACTTGGTCAAAAAGACCCTGCTAGGTGGCAATGGGCTATCCTAGACTTGTTTTGAAAATGTCTTGTCGCAAAATTCCATTCACTAGCCGTATTTGATCAATACATGTTGGCTTATTAGAGTAAGCTCGCGTCATATGAATAAAGCGTGCATCTTTGTAGAGATTTAAATTGTTCGAACAACCATATCCACGATCATGGACATATATGAAGTGATCCTCTAGCATAGACTTGTGTGCCAGTGCTTTGTAAAAGTGGTTTGTGGAATAGGAACCATAACTAGAATCGACCAAGATGGTTGATGGATGATCATTGCGTGGTTTAAAACGGACTTGTGCGGATCGAGATGTCAAATGTCAGTATAGATTAGACTTCCTGAGTGGAATCGATGTGTGCTTTAGATTAAGATCATGGATGGCTTGAAGTGCCAAAGAATTTGAAATATGAGATGGACTAATGCTCTATGGTGATAGAAAATGAAAAGAAGCTTATAAATAAGAAATGAGTTGAAAGCTGCCTCATGGCGGCAAGTGACTCTAAAATGGTGTCATGGTCTAGCAACCTGTATAGGAGTAGACTATAATGTTAGTTTTAATCAACTAAAACTTGATTCGTTCATTTGAGTTGTTACAAAACAATTTGCGGGTAGGATTGAGACTAGAGTCTATTTCTGTGCATATGGTGAACAAAGCACACTTAGATTTTTAGAAAAAATATTTTTTAAAGAAAAGTTTAGGAAATAAATCCTACCCTCTCTTTTTAAGTCCGCGTACCTCACTTTCAATAACTTACTTAATACATAAGTACTCAATTGTTATTTTTTCGTTCTTTAGGAAGATGAAGCTAAAAATTAGGGTTTCTTTTCTAGTCCTAATTTGTTGCTTGTGGTTTAGGTTCTAGTTGCACTAAGTTCTACTACTACTTATCTATTTGCTCGTTGCATTCTCGGAGTTGATTTGAATGTATGATCGTACAATCTAAATTAATATCTAGCTTAAATGATGCATCTTTGTTGACATAGATATTAGCGCTTTATACTAGAAATGGTATTGGCATCGTGGATCTATAAGGATTGATTCACATCTATCACCTATGGTGCATTCCTGTGTAACCAATTCGATGATTAATGCCCCTTCAATTTTTGTATAATTAGAAGAAAGAGTTTCGATAATGAATTCGTTGACGATATTACTCTCTTATATCCACTAACACTCGTCCATGCTACATATTGCTTAAGTGGTCTTATGGTGATTATATCCATTACTTAAGCATAGTAGATGAATTTACCCTGGATAATCGGTTATCATGCCATATTTCCATCCCTGCTCATGACTCAACTTATGACCTCTTGACTTAAGACAAGTTTATTTGAGTAGAAAGAGTTTTTCGAACCGTTATTCATTTTTTTATAAAAATTTTTTATAGGAAAGCTGCTTAAAAATTCAAATAAACTAAGTTTAAAATAAGCGATATATAATTAATTATACATGGCAACTTACGTTTTTTTAAGCCAATTTACTTATATCACCTCGCTGAAACGAACTCGTCCTTACATTAGATCAAATATCATCGCTGGACTTATGCTACATAGTTAAATCAACGTATAAGTAATCAAGCTACATGGTCACTTATCAACGCACTAAAGATTGAAGATAGTTGCATGATACATTGTCATTCCACTAATCATGTTGACACCACATTAATCAACTAGACACAGACAGTGGGCCCCACTCCTCAGTGACACAAGCCCTTCCCTCACCATCCACCATCTCCCTCCCACCTAGGTAGGGTAGTCGCTTTTCTCCCCTCCCTCAGATCTCCCACCCGAACCCTAGCCATGGCGATCGCGGCGCGCGCCCTGCGCCGCATCCCCCTCCACCTCGCCCCCTCCCTCGCGCGACCCTTCTGCGTGCTCTCCCCCGCCGCAGCCCCGGCCCCGGCGCCCGCCGCCTCCGCCAAGGTCGCGGATCGCATCGTGCGCCTCCTCGCCATCGACCCTGACGGCGCGCGCCGGGAGGTGGTCGGCCTGTCCGGGCAGACCGTCCTCCGCGCGCTCGCCAACGCGGGCCTCATCGAGCCGGAATCCCACCGCCTCGAGGAGATCGACGCCTGCTCCGCCGAGTGCGAGGTCCACATCGCGCAGGAGTGGCTCGACAAGCTGCCCCCGCCGTCCTACGAGGAGAGGTACGTCCTCACCCGCGCGTCCCGGAATCGGGAGCTCAACAAGCACGCGCGGCTTGGATGCCAGGTCGTGCTCACGTCGGAGCTCCAGGGGATGGTCGTCGCCGTCCCAGAGCCCAAACCCTGGGACATCCCGTAATGCGACGAGCCGCGATGATGTGAGACTTCCTTCCCTGTCTCCCTCGGTGGGTGCTTTTGTGCCGCGCCGTCGCTTTTTTATGTTACGGATTTCATGAAAGAATAATGATTTGATGGGCAAAACTTAGCGCTGATGTTAAACTTTTGTTTAAATGTGGAGCATGTGGATGATGTAATGTGGAATCCTAAAATTTGTCTCAGTTCATTTCAATGGTTTGGCTTGCGCACTTGATGGATGGTTTGCTGCAGCTCAAGTTAGATTCATCTTGTGCATTTCCTTTTGATTTTTACTGCTAGCTTATATGCCTGCATAATGTTACTGGTTATAATCCAAAATCCACATACTAGAAGGGTAATGAGGTGAAAATGTGAAGAAAAGCTTTTGGCCTGTGGTTGCAACCCAGTATTAGAGATCTAGGGCGAGGAGAATTTGATAGAGCGGCTTATTTTTTGTTTAACCTTGGATTTGGGAGGATGGAGTATATACGGTGAATGAATTATAGGAATGTTGATGACTTGAAGTGACAGACTATAATAGAGAAAAGAGGAAGCTTGCAGGAGCATCACACTAGTATTGACTATTGAAGTAGCATAGGATGCTAGTGTGAATTAATTCACTGCTGGCATGCTCCTCCCCTGTTTCTTTTGTTCTCCTGAGTTCCCTTGTTTATTTTCAAGATTAGCATATGACCTTGAAGAAGGATAGCTCAAAAGGTCTGAAATTTTTGGTCTGCCTTGGTGCTGTACTGCTGTTGCATTTGTGATGATAATGCTATTGACCCTTCAATACTTGATGGAAACATGCGTAGGTCACACATTGTGACTCAGAAACATTGTTCTAATGACCACAATCATGGTCACACGCTGTCCATTTTCTGGAAACTATCATAGCAGTTAATCCCAGATGATCCACATTTGCCTGATAATCTTTACTCCAGCCTCCTTAAACTTATTTATTTTCCATGTAGTTCGGCCTGGTCATTGCTCGCTTAGTGGAAGCGTAAGCAGTTCGATCATATACTGAGAGTTTGGATAGCTGGAATGGAATTTGGAATTGTCGCTTTACAATATTGTTCAGATTTCAGAGCTTCAAACAGTTGGAACGCCACAAGCTTATGTTAAACTGTTCAGACATCAGAACAACAGATGGACCTGGCGCAGTTTGCCTTGCTTTGGTGTAAACCAGTTGTCTGCTGGTTCTCCAGTGGCGAGAATGAAACAGCTGTATCATTTTTTGTACGGCACTGTTGAGTATCTGGAAGGTGATGAAAGCAAAGAAAACGTGCCGGGATTGTGTGTCAGATTTACAAGAAGTCGAGAGATGGTTAATGTTAATGGATTGTGTGTTGGTTCTTTGATCATTTTTTTCACGCAATGCAATCGTAGTCTGGTTGTTCATCTATTTGACTATTACTGTTGGGACAACAACGTCCATATTCTTTCATGGTTGACAGTCCAAACAATGCCAATCGCTGCTAATAACGTTTGCAGCTAAGCGAAACAATACCAAAATCAATGCAGAAGATGGAACAAAGCAGCAACTTTACCAACATCAATACAGAAGATGGAACAAGGCAATTCTATCAAAATCAAATGCTAATAGAGAGACGGAACAAGAAAACCACTCAAAAAAAAGAGAAAAGATCAACACAGAAAGAAGTATCAAAACAGAAGATGGAACAGGAAAAAGGATCAGTACTGAAGATGAACAAGAAAAACGAAAACCGAAAGAAGCAAGCCGAACCAGGACTAAGCAGGGTCACTAGCTCAAGGTGGATAATCAAACAAGACTTCCAAATAACACTACTTTATCGATTTGATATTACATCCATAGCTGAACTACATAATTGCAGACAAAGCCTACATCAAATTGTGAGGAAGAAACATACATGTCCATCAAATATTTATTGCTTAAAACGGCCACAAAATTCACAGAATTTGCGAAATGACCGAATAATTATTAAAAATCAACAGCTACAGTTGAACGACACGAATAACCACTGAAAGGTAAAAAAATGTCTAAACGAAGGTGATGTCTCTGAAAAAGTTTCAGTGCTGAGTTTCAACTTTCCAGCTGCCCGCTGGCTACCAATTTCAGGGGGGTTTACTTCAGTAATCTTTTTTCAGCCTTCCGGAGAAGTTCATTCAGCAGTTTGGCAGCTGCAGACTCGCGCGCCTCGCGAGGGGTCGTCTTTGGATCCCCAAATGTCATTTGGCTGAACTCCAGGCATACAATATCTACGTTTGCCTGGTACATGCCTGACAAGATAGGAAGAACTTGTAAAACAAGTGCTCGCAATGATGTGAAAGAAACGGTGTAAGAACAATGAAAAGAGAGAGGATGGCAAGTAGGAACAAACAGCCTCCTCTGATTATCGATAACTGGCGACTATAAAATTGTTATTAAGTGATTGCAAGGCTAGTATTTGATCTAAAGTACATATCACTACATGGATTCGGTGGCCATCGACCAAAACCTATACAACAGTTTAACAGAAAATTCACAGCATGTGCTAAACAAACAGGTGTATAAATTGGATGCACCATACAAAAGAACAAAATTATCTATTGATCTGACACCTTGGAAACTCTACTAGCATCAACAGAAACTATCCTGAAACAAATGCAAGGACAAGATCAGTTGTCGGTTTAAACTCGCTGGTGTGTTTGGTTTGGGGATGAAGTAGAATGGGTTAGATCTATTCCTGTTTTTTTGATGAAATTGTTTCATCTATCCGTTTGGCATAAGGGATAGAATGATCTTATTTTTTAAAGGATGAGACTATGTGATTCACATGTCAGTGAGAGAAAAGTAGGTTAGATTGATTTGCCAGTTTTTGAGGGATGAAGTCAACCTGGATGTTTAGGGAATATTCCTTTTCAGGGTTTATCATTTCGTATCTATCCCCAAACCAAATATTCTGAAAAGGAAGCTCATCCCATTCCGACCCACCCCATTCCTCCAACCAAACACACGCTAATTAGCAATCAGAGTACCGTGTGCGGTAAAAGACTCATTGTTAGTATGACAATGTTAATTCTTATGCCTGAGATGCAAGGATCCATGCTTGACAATGCAGGGAATGGAAGATATAAAGTAAATATTTGCACATACCATCTTTTAGTAATGGGATAACTTTATATCTCGGAAGAATCCAATTATTCTCACGGCAGACCTCATCCAACTCCTGCACGGGCTTAATGTCAAAGGCAGGGAGCGGACGAAAAACACGAGAGAGAGAGAGAGAGAGTGCCTGGCATTTATTGCGTTGAAGGGAATCCATTGTCAATTTCTTCCTCTCCAAGGTCAAGGTTTCATATCCATCACCAGAACTGGATGAACCATCATCAACTTCCACCATATCTAAGCTATCGGCAACAACTCCATGTTTTTCTAGTAGTGACATTGCTTCTGATGTCCAATCCCCTCCTGCACAATGTTTAAACATGACGAGTACTGAAACTCTGCACCTGGTATGATTTAAGAGAGATAGATCAAATATTTCACACCCTAGAGCAGATAACCATTGACATAGATATAAAAATACTCAGAAATTGACAAATCCGTTACTGAGAATAAGTAAGTTAGATATGTTTGTGTTTGGATGCTGGGATGGAATCCCTGCCCAACCGTGTGGAGTATATGATCCACATGGAATGGGAAAGCATCCAACTATTCTTAGCACATCTATATGCCTGTTTACTTGTGGACAGATATGATATTTTTCACAATCATATGATTACGAGTTGTGGTTGCCAAGTTTAGCCATGTTTAGATGCAGAAAAAGATAGACTACCAGCAAAGACTGTCTGAATGTCCATATCAAATTGAACAGTTTCATCTTCAATCATGCGTTGCTTGCGATGCTGAAACATAAAAACAGTCAGTTGAGCTCATATCAGGTCGAGTAAAAGGACAATTTGATGCACCAAGAACCAATAAGGCTTTGAATGAAGATCCAACACAACATACAAGATCATCCCTTTTTTTCAGATATGACTTAAAATAAGCATACTTCTGATCCTTATTGTCCTTAGTATCGCCACCTTGATGCAATTTGCAATGCATAGATTAAAAATTTAGGGAAAGTATAACCAATAATAGGAAAAATAAGCTGGCTCAAATAAGATTGTACCAACCTGATTTTGACACTTCTGTGCTTTTCCATTCTAACTGAGCAACCCCTGGTGCCTGATACAATAATTACTTCAAGTTGAGAAGGGTAAATGAAACAATACAAACTTCCATACTAAACTAAAAAGATCAACAATGTCTCGGTATGCATTTGTTTAGAAGGTGCATGCGATCCTTCTGCTTTCCAGAATTCTGATATAGTGATATGTCAACATCGTCAAGAATTTATCTTACCTTCTCCACAGCCATATCTTCAGAAGTATTTCTGCTTACAGAGTGTTTCTCTCTTCTTTTCTTGTCTATTTGAACACCTAAAGTCAGTCAACTTTATCTCAACATGGAGGAGAAGCAATGATGGGTCAATAAAAAAATGAAACTATGGTAGACTGATAAAACTCACCGGCCTCTATATCCACAATTTCTGTGGTTGTTGTTGCTGTCTCTTCTGCATTAACTGAACCGTTCATGAACTTCATAGTTTTCACATCTAAAACAGAAGGCAGTACATTTTTTACTCTGGGTATCTCGCTGTCCCGACCCTCTGCTCTGTCAGCAGCTGTGGCCCTGAAGACTTCAGATTTTCTTTTGCTGTTAAAGTTACTGCTTCTTTTGTTTTTGCTGATGCTGCAGTAGTTCTTGTCCATACTGCCATCTGCTTTTATTTTTCGTCTAATTTTCTTTTGAGCTGACCCTTTTATATAATATTCTTGCTCTTTCACATTTTCATCTATTTCAGAATGCGATGAAGACCTTCCATTTCGACATGTTTCTTCCTTTGGCATGCTCAGCAAAGAATCAAAATGCCATTTCCTGGAACATGTCAAGCATTGTTTTAACCATTATAAGGTCAACAAGTCATAACAATAAAGAATTTCCTATACTCCTTTCATGTTCCATTAACTAAAATAAACCCCTTCCATCCATGCATAAATAGCTTAAACAGAAACATATGTTACCTATGCAGGCAGTCAAACAGAACATCCTTATATGGGAGTATATGATAACTCTCAGCAACAACTGTAGTCATAGGGTATGGATGTTTTTCAACTACAGGACCAGTCATCCTGTCAAACAGGAAAGGAAATAGGGAAAAAATTGCAAATTTTAGAAACTGTTATCACAGAGAACGGTAAAGCTATAATCAATACCAAATTAAGAAAGACAGCTACACTAATTAGGAAGTACAATTAGCCAATGTTATCATGATGAGTGTAATAATAACAAAAAAAAATCAAGCATGCATGTAATGAAGTTTGGTCAAAATCTCAAAGGAAAAAAAGAGGAGCTTTAGCACCTAGCTAGTGCATTTAATACAATAGAAATGTTTCTAAACAAACCATGGACTATAAAGGATACCAATTTACATAAATAAACAGTGTACAGGGTTTTTGTCGATCAGAGTGCAAATTAGCCAGAGTGTAAAAGCAAACCTCTTGATCAATTCTTCAATAGGCACTTCCACGAAGTTGCCTTCAGCAGTTTGCTCATACTGTAAGATGAACAACTTTGTGGTTGTCCCTTTTTTAGTCAATGAGTATACTAGATGCTCATCAAGGAGACGCAAGCTTGAGCGCTCAATACCTATTAATGTTAAAAGAGGAGTCAGTTTTATTTAAAGATCGCTGTCTAAAAGACTGATCATGCATGAATATCCGTAGGAAAAAGAGAAATCAAGTATAAAAATTCCAGTTATATGATTCATAAATGGAAAATAAAGCATATAAAGAACCTTTCCCAACAAAGAATTGATTGTTATCAGCTTATGTCATTTACAAGGGCAGTTAATCATTAGTACAATGTTCCTAGTTATTTATTTGATGTACCAGTGAATAAACAATGATACACATTCACGTTTCAGCAACTAGTAACTATTTTGGTTGCTAATTTTTAACTAACCAAAGTTTTCAAGCTACATAGGCATGGCCCTGAATCTAATTGAATTATTGAAATGCAACGGAAAATTAACATGCAGGGAGTCTGGGAGTGCAATAGTCTTAACAGGGGAATTTTTGTTTAATTGAGAAAATAGCTACATTTGGATACAGAAAACAGAACAGAGCAAAATGGTATAGTAACAACCTGTTCTACGCTCCACCTCTGAAAATGCTAACTTTTGGAGGATATATGGACCATCCAAAGGTTGAGGGGCCTCTTCATTTTCTAATTCTTGTCCTTCTGGATGGTTGCTGCTATGCTCACTAGAGGAAGATGTGTCGATCTCTTTCTCCAAAAACGAGCGGACATTTTTGCCGACAGAACCACACTCCAGCAGACATCTCTTCCTAGTTGAATCAAGAAGAAGCACAGCGACCTTTGAAATCGGCCACATGGCCATGTCCGGGGAGTCTTGGCTAGCGTCGAGGGCTTCAGCGATTCCACACGCATCCACGATGGCTTTGTCAGTCACGGAGAGGTTCACACCCTCTCCAGACCTTCCAGAACCCTTGTCATGCTGGTGGACCATAGTCGAGTATGCAAGCAAGCTCTCGCCAAGAGTAAGAGCTGCGCATATGAAGAATCTCTTTGTATCAGCAAAAGCAAGCTGTGGGAATTGCTTCCTATGGTAGTAGTTGTACAGAATGGCTGCCATATGAACCTGCAAAAACAACAAGGCCGTGCAACGAGGAAGTACTCAGCTATGTGTTACAAGTTGCCTAAAGAGAATGCAATGCAGTACTACACATAGGGCCATACAGATTACAGAATATAGAGTGAATAAGAGAGAAAATCAGGTAATGCCACCGCCACCCACTAGCCTCCTCTGATCGAGAGATGTCTAGACCCGCTCTAATACCATGTAAGAATGTGATGTATAGTAAGACTAAGGTCTTAACTCTATGCAGGAGGTTGGATCTAGTCCAGTGGTTCAGTGGTTCGACATTGCTACCAAGTATCCTAATTCTACACGGCCGATGTTTGATTTGCGGATGTCAATTAAACCTGTCCTAACGGAGTGAGTTCTAAGATTAACCAACACACTGAATCACCTGAAATTCTCCTGGATTTTGTTGAGGTTTTCCGAAAAGGAAACATCTGAATTTCCTTTCGTACTAAAATTTGAAAAATCCCAATCCCTCGTCGCAGAAGGAAAAAAAATGCCAGAAAACGGAAAACCTTCCGAATCTGGAAAGGCCCAGTTAGTTTCCGTCTTCACTATTCTGGAATCCGCCTCCCTCGTTCGCTGGCAACAACGCCTGTGCCCGCCTTCTCCGCTACGCTTGTCGGAAGTCCATGCCAACAGTCACACCAGCACGGCGCTCCGCCGCACCGTCCCGCCGGAGCGGCCCAAACCATGGCGCCCGCCACGACCTGCCCCACCGTCGTAGCCAACTAGCGGCGCCGCCCGGCGCACGCCGGCGTCCCAGAACAAGCTAACCAGCGCCCTGATCGCGCGAGTCTCCGACGGCGAGTACCCCAAATCCCCTCATCCCCATAGACCCCGGCCGCCGCGGCGCCGCCGCCTAAACCCCCAACCCGACCACCCGGCCGGCCCATCCATTACGCGGATCACCTGGCGCGCGACGTCGGCCTGATTCTCCGGCGTCATCCTGCTCCCCTTCCGCAGCACCGGCCGCACGAGGTCGTCCACCAGTATGCCCACCGCGTCCTCCATCTCCACCACCCCCCTCCCCGCCTCCTCCCCACCGCGCTCCACCTCCATCACCCACACTCCGCTCCACACAACCCACACCCACAGCCGCTGGCTAGGGTTCCGGCGGTGGGTGGGATCCTCTCCTCCGCGCCGGCGGCGCTTTTATAGAGGAGGAGAGAAGGCGAGACCGCGGGAGGATAGGCGCGAAGGGTCGCGGGGGCGTACGGCGTGTCGAGGCGGAAATGGAAACAGCGGGGCCCAGCGCGAGATCCAGGCCGTCGGATCCCCGCGCGGGTGGATCTCGGCCGTCCGTCTCCGCCGTCACGAGGAGCGCGCAGCGGGGAAATGCCCTAGCCATTGCCTGCCATGGTTGAAGCCAACGTTGGGTTGGACGCGGACCATCACGGCCACGCAGGTGGGGTGCGATGGGAGATGCCGCTCACATGCGCCCCTGGATGACACAAGACTCTCACGGTGAGTTGGCCGATGATGAACGTGACTTCTTTTCACCCCCATGAATTTTGCATGTTTTCTTCGGGAGGCAGTTTGATTCTTTTATACCTTTTTTCCCTTGAAATTTCTTTGTTTATAAGAAGGACCTTTTATTTTCGGTTTTCTTTCTCTTCTAGTTGTGATGTCTGCGCCACCTTTTTTTTTTCAATGCAGTTTGTTTTTTTGTGTGTGATTGTTTGGAATTAAGTTGGATGTTTTGCTGGATAGTACTATAATTTATGATAATAGAAGTGTTTTATAATTTACAGCTATGTTGTTTTAATGGGTATATTTAATTATATGAATCTTCTCAGATTTGTTTTTAAAGGGAGGACTGGATATGTGCAAGTATGAAATAGGTTCATTTAGAATTTCTATATCTATGTTTTTTTAGGAAGGGTTAATTAGGTGGATATCTCAGGCTGTGTGTTTTAAAGAACAGAGGTTGGCATGCTGTGGTGTGAACATGTTCTGAAAGATTTAAAGGAAATGCTTAGTTATGTAGATATTACATAATTGTGTGTTTAAAAGGAGGGCTGGATATGAGCTGGATTGTTACTAGAACATCAAAATGATATAAAACAGTAATACTAAAATGAATCTATTATTTACGTTCAGATCCTGACTATTTTTTCTATTTACGTCGTTGGTAAAAAAAAATCTAACTATCATCTAAATAAATAGTTCTAACAATCAAACATACCAGCGTAAAATAGATAAATGAATTTATAAGTCAGCGCATGTTCTTACTTACCTACCTCAAATGATTAAAAAATTTGAGATCTAACCTATATGATGGAGGAAGCTTGTTGACATGCCGCTATGGCTGATTAAGGAATGCTGGTGTCGATTTCCATGTCTACCTTTCCTTCGACGTTGAAGATGTCAACCTCATATTTCTGTCATTGGTAACTTTTAGATTTAGATGACACAAGAAAACAATCAAGATCGTCATTTCATTAGTATATTAAATACAAGACTTGATGAAACACCTTTCTTACTTTTACTCATAAGTTTTATGATATATGCCATACAACCTAATCTTGTTGCGCTAGGAAATTGAGAGTTAGGGTGGTCTTGGTTTGGTTGGAGGACAAATGATACAGAGACAATGAAAAGGCGTGAAGTACGTGGTGTCAGTTTTACACAGTGAATTGAGTTTTATAGCCGCATCATGAGGCTAAGCATATCTAAGTATAAATGGATAACTTTTTAGCGGAGGGCTAAAAAAATTCATAAAAAAACACCGACTTCCATGCTTCAACAATTTATTGGCTCAGCGATGGTAAGAAAAGTCAAGAGCTCAAGTCCAAATGTCGTGTTTGATGCTCCACACGACATTTCAATAATCTTTACCTTTGCAAAAAAAAAAAACCCCGTTAGTTTTCCTGTATCGCAGCAACTGCCAAGCGAAGATCTGGTGCGTCACGTGAAGAGTGCTCGAGCCTTTTATTTCTCTCAAAAAATGCCTCCACTAATTTTTATTTTACGTATTGGTCCATTACGAGAGCTCCTGCCACCGATTTTCAATCGGACGATCGCGGCGAGATCCTCGTTGCGCCATGTGCACGCGCTATCTGCTCGAGAACAACACATGAATTCGTGTATTTAGTGGTAAAAAACCTTCGCCCAATTTTGAATTGTCAATAGCTTTATGCAAGAGTGAAAGCTCTAAAAGATGAATTAGGAGGTAGGAGATGATAAAAAAATAAAATTGGCTGATATCATGACAATATTAGGTAGTATAGATATCATTATGGAAAAAGTTGATCGTTGAAATGGTAATTCCACCAGCTTCACCGCATATGTCTCCAAGAGCTAAACTGTATCTGCCTCTGCACGAAAGCCTCTACTGCTTCCTCTCTTGTGTCCATGAGGTTAGCTTCCTCTTTCCCGTCCTTTCCAGAGGCTAGACATTTGACTCCTAGTGAATCATAGTGGTCTCATCGGTTCTGGCCTCCACTATACTTCCGTCACTCATGGATAGATAGGTATGCAGTCCTATCTCCATCCCATAATAAATATTATTTTAAAAGTGAGAATGTAAATTAAAAGGGAAAAAATAATCTAAGATATCCATATGTTACAGGATTAAAAAAAATTAAATAAAAGATAATTAATAAGATAAGTAGTACCATAAAATTATACTTATTTTAAAATAAAATTTGACATGGACGAAAGTAGTAGCAGATATAGAGCATGATCTATCATATTTTAATTCCAAACTGATGTATCAAGGCAAGGCCCATTATTTATTTTGTTTTTTTGGCTGCCTTACCACATTTTAACTTTTTCTAAAAGTGCTGAACCAAAACAAGGTCTGTTATTTATTTCTTTGCTTTTGTTACAAAAGAGGGAAAAAACTAGTATGAGCTTTACGTAGGCCTTGACATGCTCTGGCTGCACCTTTTGGGCCTAATTACTTAATTCGGTGTCTGATTACACACCTTTTAATTGACTAGAAAAACTGGCAAACCACAGTTCCAGTCAAGTAAAACTTCATTGAACAATTTGTCAGCATGACACGGCCACACTGCCAGTGGTAACTTGCGGGGCAGTGTAACTGATGCAAATATGATGGTACATAACAGAACATTACAAGGACTTGCAACCCAATCTAATATTTGGAATAACATATGTTGCACAAGAATACAATATTGGAGTCATATCATTGACCAGCTATGCCCAAGGAAAGTTCAGCACACCTCCACGCCCAGAATCACACGAAGATAGAAGATAGTTAATTTTAAAGGATAGGGGTTAGGGGCAGATCATGGAGTCTAGCTAAGGATAAGGGTCGTGCCCCTGTATGTTTAAGGTCTGAGAAGAAATAGATGTCCTCCAGGACCAATAATTTATCCGCAGGGGATCACATTTCTGCATGATTGAGCAGATTGCGGTTGCAAGATCAGCATCTGCAGTTTCAGGATCAGAGTTCTTCATTGCTTCGATAGTTCCTCTGAGTTCATCTGAAGGCTGTAAACCAATTTGAAGAAGATCGAGCAGCAAGCTCAAAGCAAACACACAGGTCGAATCATTATTCAGGACCTTGAGACACACATCAGAAATGCACTCATCAGCCACCAGCAAGTTATTTTCACCCTTGTACAGACCTTTGAGGTATGTCCAGGGGCTTTCATTCTGAGGGTTCGCCAGAATAGCCCCAACTGTGTAATCCACTTCTGAGTCACGCATTGCAGCAAGGCCCCCGTGAAGTGGTGATCTTGTTATTACAAGGTATCTCTGTTGCAAAACATATGTAACATACTCCAGTGTAATCATTTGATCTTTAGTTAATCGGCCAAAAAAAGTCAGAAAGGCACTGAGTAGGACAAAACACCACATAAAGCAAGAAGAGCAATACAATCAATGAATTTTTTTTCGCTGGGCCAGCAAGTGCCGGCCAAAGTTTATTAAGAGAGGGGAGAAAGGGTCTTTTAGAACTATCAATGAATTTAGTTAACAAATCACAAACAGGCGTACAGATTCACAGACTGCTATGGTGAATTCAGAGTGGGATGAATTAAAAGTGGAACTGTATAATACACTATAAATTTTAAAGCCAAACAAGCAGATCAACTGACCTGATTCCAAGCTGAATTATTAAAGATGTCTTCCTCAAGCAGTTGGTTGCAGTACTGAAGTTCAGTCTCCCATCCACCCAGTGCTTCAAGAACCCACTGCAGCAGTTATGGTACACCAATTCTAATATTAGAACTCAGCTTCCCCTCATAGGTTTGCTCAGTGCAGCATCCAAATATAGATAAATACTCAAACGGCTAAACATCAAGAGACATTGTATACCTGCCTATGAGACCAAGCATGGTAATTTTTAGCATCCATAGCAAATATCTTCCTTGTAAATTTGAGCTCTTTATTTGCAATATCTGGTCCTAATTTTTCCGCAAGCCATCTCCTGTGATGCCTGAGAAAATATATATAGTAGTGTAGGAATGCAGTTTTAATTACAAAAGGCTCAGAATTAATATAGTAAGTAGAAACTTAATGAAAAACTCCACAGCTACCAAATATGTGTATAAATATTAGTTTCCTATGAAACACTAAATGTTGTGTATGTTCATTACAATGTCACTGACCAGATTTGGTAATTTTTTGGGTTACATTCAGTGATTTGGTCCACAAAATTCATTTCTTCTTGCAAATCAGCATCCAGTGCCCCTAGAACAAGACGCCTGAAATGCCACACCTATCAAGCAAAAAAAAAAGCTCAGTAAGTTCCGAATTGACATCAAAATGAAGTGCATGACGCTAAACACAAAACCACAACAAGGAAAAGCAATTTAACATGTCACCCTGTTTTGTTGCTGGTCAAACTCAGAACTCGGAGAAATTTGTACATTCTACATGTAAAAGTATATGCATGCTATTGCCAATGAGGCAACAACAGATGACAGGGTACAAATTTGGAGGGAGCAAACAAAGTAAAAGCTCAATCATGGATATGGACTAAGCCCCAAAACAGAACTTGGTACAATACTACACTATATTATAATTATATTTTTCTTTCTGATCATTATTCATGAGAAGTGCAGCCCTAATGTTTGTTAAGTTAGGAACCACTTAACTCATACAGGATACTAATCAAAATTTGATTTTTGCATGATAGACTGAAAAAATGACACCAAAAAAGTATGCAGATGAAATCAAATACCAACTGCACCCTCCTTCCCTACTTATAATCTACACTGACATTCTCAGCGTGTCCACATGAAAACTTCAATTTTCCTAAACTTGGCTGACCCTGTTGTGTCTCCGAAACAATGTTATATACACCAGTCAAGCTTACCATCACAGTTATACTTCTATCAAATTCTAAAACAGATAAAACTAACAAGATACCAGTGGCCAAGCCAGAATTTGACAATATTCCATCATGCTATTACGGGAACAAGTGAAGGCAGCTAGTTCTACACGTCCTTAGTGGTAAAGTGAGCAAATCTCCTGCCATGCAAGCCAATTTCCAACATGGAAACAAAAAAAAGGGAATAATAGCACTAGCAATTTTACCGTGTAGTTGCCGGGGTTAAGGTCGATGACCTCGGCGGTGAGATGGAGGGCGCGGAGGCTGCTCTCGCCCGCGAAGTAGAGGGCGCGGAAGTAGTCCATGACCTCGCGGAAGTCGTCCCGGTAGGCGATGACGACCACGGGGTGGGGCCCGTCGTCCTGCGGCAACGGCGTTACGTCCACAAGCTCCGGCCGCCGGCTGGGCGGCACCCACTCGTCGTCGGCGCCCTCCGACGACGTCGACGACGGCGCCATCGACTACATGCGGTTGCTACTTCTAGAGCAATCGAACAAAACCGAATCAAATCCTCCACTGATTAGATGTACATGAGTAGAGAAAGAGAATCCAAGCCAAGGCGTACCCGAATCGCGCTGGATAGATGGATCTCCCCGCTAACGGCCCTCGGGTGGGCGGTGGAGGAGGTTTACGGCGCCGGCCAAGGACGCGACGGCGGCGGCGGCGGGCGCGGGAGTCGGCGGGAAAGAGGGGGAGGTCTCGCTACCGCCGGTACGCGGCCTCGTCTCCCTCACCGGCGCCGCTGTCGCCGCAGGGGAGAAGGATGTGATGGGATGGGAAGAGCTATGATCTCAATCCATCCGTTGGTTGCTACTTGAACGGTTGGATGGTGATGACTGCCTGACTTGCAGTCAAGGCTGCGACTGCAGCCGTCTGTCTGAGGACTCAGATTTCATAGCGTGTAATTGAGGAGAGGAAGATAGAAGACGAGATAAGTAAATGTGTTAGTGAAGTGAATGATTAATTAAGTATTAATTATTTTAAATTTTAAAAATAATTAATATGATTTAAAAAATAATTTTTTATAATTTTTTTTATAAAAAACATAGCTCGGAAAGTGTACGGCGTGGACTTTCTATCTCTCTTAAATGCTGCCTTATGGTTTATCTGTACCAATTAAAATTAAATTTTTCAAATTTAATTTGAGTCTATTTTGTGGCTGTTTTTATCGAAGTTAATTTTTCAGCCTTGTCTAACCCTAAAAACAGATATATAAAAATTTCTAAAAACAGATATATAAAAGTAGTTTTTGGTTGTTTCATTTATTTTACTAAGCCTTATCAGCAGTAGTCCAACCGACCACAGCATGGATGAACCGGATCGGTGCAGCGCTACGCATAGCATCAGTATTAAGCATATCAGAAACGGAACTCAAAAAGACAAAAATAGTGCAGGATTCAGGTTTTGAACTTTTGATCCTGCCTAGTTCAGCTTCAGATTATTATCCGCAGCTGAGCCAAACAAACGCAACACTGACGATAATTCAGCATAACAAACTCAAAATATTTGGCAACTAAACAGTTAATACTGGTTTGAGTTCTGTCATGAATTTTCAGCATAACAAGAACACACTTCATGAGGAAAAACAAAGGCCAAAAACGACACACAAAACATGGCTGGTTGCAGCGCCACACCGAACTACTACTTGAAGAAGAACTTCCAGATCTCCCTCTCCGGGGGCTCAGAGACGAGGTGCGCGCCAAACACATCTTCTTCATCCACCAGGGATCGTAGCTGCCGAACTGCACTGCTCGAACTGATGTAGTTCTTCCTTGCAGCAAGGTACATCACTCCGTATGGTGGCCGTAGGCACTGCAAGAACCAAGAACAGAAATTTTACTACATGTTTTAAGGGTAAGCAAGCGGGTTTTGTTTCAGAGCAGATGGCAAATCCGGATAATGCATTTCATATTATCTACTTAAACAAGAAGGATGAGATGAAGACAGTCCCAGAAACAAGAGGAAAGATCCTTGCAGCGAAGCTAAGCCAATTCCTCAGTCTACTAAATACTAATCCAAAAAAAATCTCAGCTCTTTGGTCCATCGTGAAGTCTGATGTAAGGAAATTCACCTAGGCGCACTAATCTCCTGCATAACAAATGCAGAGTTACCTCAGGGAGGAGGGGCTCTACATTCATTTTTGTGTTTATCACTGTCATATTATGTAGTCATAACAATGCAGAGATTGTATGAATGCTGTCTATATTCGATGCCTCATGGCAAGAATTTCCTGAAGAAAAATGCATGGAGAATAACAACAGAAATTAATAACATACCTTTTTTACGAGCAAGTAGAGGTTTTCAAGAGAGCTCGCAGAGTAAGGGATCTCATTGACTAACACTATGTCATATCCACCATTTCCTGTGGTAGTCTCACTCCCCCTCTCCCATGCTCGGCTTCCCGATAGTTTTCTTGATCGCCTCGAAGAAGTTTCATGGCAAATATTATTCGCATCTTGAGTACTGCAACCATCCAAAAATTCATCTTCACAGAACTCTAGTCCTACCCCTGATGATGCATCCACCTCATCCTCATGAATCACCGACA
Organism: Oryza coarctata; assembly: GCA_030770085.1. Classification (NCBI taxonomy): domain Eukaryota; kingdom Viridiplantae; phylum Streptophyta; class Magnoliopsida; order Poales; family Poaceae; genus Oryza; species Oryza coarctata. The sequence continues at coordinate 13,476,808 of CM061479.1, read as the reverse complement.
AAACAGTGTGAAGCTCCTCCCATTCCCCAGCATAGAAATGGATGTCTTGAGTCAACTGCTGCCGAGATGGAGTAAGGGGGCTTCCTTGTTGGTGACAGTGTTTGTCTTTAACTTGCTCAATATTTGCAAGTACATTGGGAATTGTTTTGCATCTTATTATTTCAGCACTCGGATCCTGAAAATGCGCTATTGAAGCTCCCTAAGAATGTTTGGGGGAAAAGGTGTTAGCACAGTAGCCAAACACAGAGCAGAACACAACTAATATAACTCAGTGTGCACGGATGAAACAACTATGCAACAGTAATACTAGACGCTTGAATTTACCATAGTTTAAGATTAAAGGCTAGGGTAGATTGGGCTAGCCATAACACATTCTATAAAAGTAATGAAGAGATGCAATGGATAACTACAGTACCTTCAGGCAAGCAAATATCCCAGGAAGCCCATATCCACAACCAAGCTGCATTTTGGAAAAAAAAAAGACTGTTACAGTTTACTGAAGTACCATAAATTAAGCAAAGTAATACCAAGCTATGCGTTTGGCATCTGAGGACCCAAAGAAATAGAACTAGATCAAGAAGTAAGAGCCTTTTCCTAGAACATAAAGATAACTATTCCATGTCCAAGGGATTAAGGAGTGCAAGTTGGGATTTATACAAGTTGAATCAGAAAAACGAAACATTGTCTGAATACAAAATATAATTCACTAGAACAATGGACTAAGCCACATCCTTCCATTTTCTTTTACATGTGCACATATCCTTTCATTTTTATTGTAGTCCATTTTCTGGTCTACATACTTTGATGCGCTGCATTTATAAATAAGAATTCACACCATTTGGAGTTTCGTGTACCAATATAACTTAAGGAAAGGACAGTTTTAACAAATAAACAAACAGTCAATGATGGAGATTAAATCAAGGAATGCATAGCTGCACTAGAAGTGCTAAACACATAAAGGCGTTGTACCTCTAAAACCTGTTTGCTTCTGAATGTCAATAGCCCATCACGGATCTCATTCTTAAGAACATTCACTAGATCAATTGAACTCTCACAGCATTTCAGAGGCCCTAGAATAAAAATAGTTACTTTTAGACCCTCACTGTTTTAGGTAGTCCGTAGAAAATGATTATTAGTATGGATATGACACTTACCTTCACCTTTTGGAGTTACAACTTCTGATCCAGATAGACCAACCATATCGACAACACTGACCTTTCCCTGAAGCCAGGTCAAAACACATAACAGTTAATTCCAAAAGCAGCAAAAGATTAGGATATGGGTAATATATACCTCATATAAAGGAAAAAATAGTGTTTCCCACAGCTAGTCTACCATATAAATTGCCACCATGAACAAAAACTAAAGTGATCAAGTCCATAATACTCATTCCACGGTTCCAAGAAGTAGTCTAGTAAGATGAAAAAAGAAGTTAAGAAAGAACTATCACCTTGAATATATTCATGCCATGCATTTCAATATTCTCGCCTGCATACTTGTATGGATGAACATTCTACAGGACAATGTAAAGAATGCCAGATTAGTTAGTAGATAACAGTCCTTTACATCGGGATATCATAGCACAAAGAACCAACCGTGGCCACACAACTTTGAAATGAACAACAAAGTGTAGACAAAAGTTACACCTTTGATGGGACAATCTCCACTGCTGGTGACGGAGGGTGCGACTCCCTCTCGGGTGCGGCATTAACGCAGTGGGCTGCAGCCTTTTCATGAGATAGGAATCCAGCCAGGCACTGTGAGAGAATTGAAGGTGAACGCATCGCCTTGCTTCTCCTCTATCTGAAACAACTAAATCGTAACTGATGGTGAAAAGAATTGTAATGCAGTAACACTGTAATATTTCCCATGTGTATGTAGCTCTCTAATGGGGTAACTTTTTTCTGAACACTTTTCACTTCAAGGACACCGAAAATCAACAACTTGGGCACAACAGAACACCCATTACTACCGGATGAGATATCATAGCCAGCAAAACTTACAGCTACATCACACATCAGTGCAGTACCCAAAGTAGAGGGCAAAACGCAATGAGCTAAACCCACCATGAAATGCCAAACTACAAGAAATGGCCCAAAGACCCTTGCCATAAGCTCAAACTACAGAACCAAGAAACAGCACACCAAAGTTCCAACATCACAAATTCAAGAGAAGATCAAGGTATAGAAAGAGAAGATCAAGGTAAAGAAGGAAGTTTTTACTTACTCGAACCCCCAAGATCCGTCCCCGAAAATCACAGATACCAAAGAAAAGTAGGGAGAAACAGCACAAAATTAAACAAACAGGATTACGACCAGGAGGCGACAGATGGTGAGATGAGCAGAACAACGCAAAAAGCTAATCAAAACAGGATGGGGAAGAAGAGGGGTGGTGTGAGACTGAAACTGCGAACTGCTTTCAGTGTGCCAGGGCAGACCTAATAAGCGATCCCCCCTCTCTCTCACTCTGACTGGCTGTGCTGGGACAAGTCATGAAGGGCCATAGATTTGTGAGGTAATTACGGAAATGCCACTAACTATGAACATTTGGACCCAGTTGGGCTGGCCCGGCCCATACGGCCCACGAGCAGTGCGACGCCCACGCGACGCAGCGCCGAGACCAACGGCCAACCACGCAGTCCTCCCTCCCTCGACCCGTCGCTTCCCTTTTCCCTTGAATTTTCTTCCGCAAGCGCGCGGAGAAGGCAAGCCGCGCGGGAAGGAGGGGCTTGGCCTTGACACGAGAGGGCGCGAGCGGCGGAGGGGGGAGCAAGCATCCGCGGCGTCCCGCGCGGCAGCGGCGACGCCATGGGTGGCTGCTCCTCCGCCTTCGCGGCTCCCGGAAGGATTATGCGCTTCGGCCGCGGCCGCGCCCCGGCGGCCATCCTCCCCGTCACCAGCCGCGACGACCCCTGCTGCTCACCCGACAACAACAACAACAGCAACGCCGCCGGTGAGCACGGGGCGAAGAAGGGGAGGAGGTGGCACTACAGGAGATGCGGCGGCGGCGGGAGGAAGAGCGCCACCATCCTCGGTGACGCCGCCGACGTCAAGACGTCGGCGGGGTTCGCGGAGCGGTACCGGCTGGGCGAGGAGCTCGGGCGCGGGGAGTTCGGGGTGACGAGGCGGTGCGCCGACGCCGCCACAGGGGAGGCCCTGGCGTGCAAGACGATCCGCAGGAAGCGGCTGCGCAAGTGCGGCGGCGACGCGGAGGACGTGCGGCGGGAGGTGGAGATCCTCCGGCTCGTCTCAGCCCTGAGCGGCGCTGGCGCCGAAGCCGTAGTGCGGCTCCGCGAGGCCTGCGAGGACCCCGACGGCGTTCACCTCGTCATGGAGCTCTGCGAGGGCGGCGAGCTCTTCGACCGCATCTTCGCCCGCGGCCACTACACCGAGCGCGCCGCCGCCAAGCTCGCCCGCACCATCGTCGGCGTCGTCCAGGCACGTAACCCGATCAAATCAACCATCAACCCATCCAACCATGAATATCCAACATGCTCTGCCATCGATTCTTGCGTCATTGCATGTCCATCCATCACACCACTTGGTGACATGCATGCATGGTCGCAACTGGATGCAGTTGTGCCACGAGAACGGGGTGATGCACAGGGACCTGAAGCCGGAGAACTTCCTGTTCGCAAACAAGTCGGAGGACTCACCTCTCAAGGCCATCGATTTCGGCCTATCGGTGTTCTTCAAGCCAGGTACTATGCTGTCAAATGATCCAAGATCGATGTGATCATTCACACTGGCATGCAGCAAAAATGCAAAGAAATCCTCGTTCCAATTACCTGGTTGCAGGAGATCGATTCACCCAGGTGGTTGGAAGCACATACTACATGGCACCAGAGGTTCTCAACAGAAGTTATGGTCCAGAAGCAGATGTCTGGAGCGCCGGTGTCATCCTCTACATCCTGCTCTGTGGAGTCCCTCCTTTCTGGGGAGGTGAAGTGATGATGATGCATCCATGCTTCTCCGTTTGCTCTTTACTCCAATAGCAGAATACGATCAATAAGATTACCAGTGCTGATGCCTCCTTTGCAAACAATGTGTAGACAACGATGAGAAGATCGTGACGGCGATACTTCAGGGTGGGATCAACTTCCAGAGGGAGCCATGGCCCAAGGTGTCCCCGCATGCCAAGGACCTTGTCAGGAAGATGCTTGACCCGAATCCTTCTACCCGGTTGGCAGCAAAGGAAGTACTTGGTAAATGATGGCCTTCATTTAGTTCAAATTCAAGTTCACAGCCATATTGAAAGCTACAATTCTTGCTGTCTTTTGAAAATACTGTGAAAAAAAAGTGAGAGTTCAACAATGTTAAGTAGTGTTACATACTGAATTTAAGATTGTTTTTCCCCCCTGCAAAGCAGAGCATCCTTGGCTCAAGAATGCCGATAGGGCTCCAAACGTATCGCTTGGAGAGGTTGTCCGATCCAGGCTGAAGCAATTCTCAGCCATGAATAAGTTCAAAAAGAAGGCACTTGGAGTAAGTTGCATAAAACCTACTCCTATTATTCTTATTTTCTTCAAAATGCAGAACACTTGCTCATTGCGAAGCATTTGCTGATGAAGATTGTTGCCAAGAATTTACCCGTGGAGGAGATGGACAAATATACTCAGATGTTCCATATGATGGACAAAGACAATAGTGGCAGTTTGACACTTGAGGATCTTAAGTTGGGCTTCCAGATAAATGGTCATCCTGTTCCAGAGACGGAGATAAAAATGCTGTTAGAAGCTGTGAGTGCTTAATATATCCATTCCCACTGCACTATCCTTCATCATTATTATATAATTTAGAATAACTTGGGTACAAGCAATTGAATTACAATGAACCAAGTGGGAGCAGTACAAATGCAATTGTAAATGCTATGACATAAGCCTAAACACATTTCATTGTTGCAACCAAAGTGTACCATTGCACTAATACAACAGAGGTACTTGGATAAACTGACATAACTTGGCTTTGCAAACTCTGACAACTTTCTTCCTTTTCCAGGGTGACATCGATGGAGATGGAACATTAGATTGTGAGGAGTTTGTAACAGTATTACTTCACATAAAAAAGATGAGCAATGAGGAGTACCTACCTAAAGCTTTCAAGTTCTTTGACAAAGATAATAACGGATTTATTGAAATGGAGGAGTTAATGCATGCTTTAGGTGATGGTGAACTGGGCCTTACTGAGCAAGTGGTTAAAGATATTATTCAGGACATTGACACGGATAAGGTCAGTTCAGACCAACTAATTAAACTTTTGACCATTTTACCATACTGTGTTAAGAGTGTAGTTTTCACCAGTAACAAAATTGTGAATCCTTTCTGTAGCCATTTTGGGTCCTGTAACTGCACGCAAATCAAACCTATTTCCAACGAAATTAAGGTAGTATTAAGCTGACTGGATCGTTTAAACTAAACCCCAAAATCAACAAAGCCAGAAAAGTAGAAAACCACCAAATTTCCAACTGTTTCCAGTAAGATAATTGAAAATTGATAAGATCCTCCTTTATTTCTTTTCAGAAAGTACAAATGGTTTACAAAATAAATTTGTTACATTGGCCAGATTCAAAGCAAATCAACAGCAAATTCCTATTTCACAAAATTTGCTGAATTTTAGGCATAGCCCCTACTCAGTCTTTTTTTTAACAAAAAAAAATCTTCTAGTCCAAGTGTACAAGAAACCCAGGAAGCAACAGTAATTTGTTGGTTCCCATCCATGTTCTGTTTCCCAATTCTGGTTTATTTACACACATTTTTCACTAGCATAGCTGATAAGTTGTGCATATATTCAACAGGATGGTCGTATTAGCTATCAGGAGTTCGAAACAATGATGAAATCTGGATCAGACTGGAAGAATGCTTCCCGACGATACTCAAAAGCAAATTTCAGCAGCCTCAGTCGTAAGCTGTGCAAAGGAAATTCATGAAACCGAGGGGAGGATCTGAGTAACAGTTACTTACTGAGTGCATCAAGCAATCAACTAAAAACAAAGCATCAGTGGACATCCTAAAAATGTAAAAACCAGATTACTGGGTAGAGGACATCTGGGTGAAAGGAGATTTTATATCTCAATTGCATAGATGACAAGGTTCATCAAGCAGTGAGCCCTATAGCATCGTCCTTTGTAATGGAATCAAGGCATTCTGTATCTAGGATATATATCCATGACTTAGACATAGACACATGTAAGGGAAGCGCCGACATGCAATCCACTTACCAATTTTTGATGCTTTACTACTTTGCCAAATTTGAAAAGAAAAAAAGAAGCTAACTCTGACAGAAACCCCAAATATAATTTATTAAAAAGGTGTTTTTAGGTTTCATCTACACTACGAACTGCCAATATGAACATGGCGATTTCCACCCACCATAGTTTGTACTGTAAGCAATACAATGCATGAAGAACTTAATGTGAAGAGTTCACAACAAATGCCAGTTGAAAATTTTAAATTAAGATGAAATGAATAAGAGTAACACACACGTTTGGAAGCTAAGCTGAATTATTTTTTTTTCAAACAGTTATATAGTTCTCTGTTAGAAAAACTGTTGAAATTAAATATAAACGGAAGTCTATCCAAGAAGGCTGTGGGAGAGGGAGGCACTGTGATGGGTACCAGCAGGCCATGGATGACCTTGGAATGGGGATGGGGAAATACATAGAAACTGACATATTTGTGAAAAAGAGATGTTTGCAAATGCAATTTTCAAACAGTCATTTTCCAGTGGAATATCTCAGGAATGGCCACTTCACAGTGATATTCATCAGTATTCCCTCATACAAATTGTTCAATAAAGTCAACTTGAAAAATAGCTAAGAACGGACAAGGCAAGGGGAAAAACATCAGTGAGACAATGTTGCAGATAAGAAAAGTCGTGATGATGGAAACATAGCACATGGGTTTTCATGAGATGAATTTATCACAAAATGTTGATAAGAATTACCTGAAAATCTGTGTGTTATGGAGAATGGCGAGAAGTCCACTTTCCCAGGATTCCCAAGAATCATATCGGTGACCATTTCAGCAGTGCCTAGTGCCTGCAGTAAATTTTGGCACAAGAACAACTCTTGTATCTTCTTAAAAGAGATAACAGTAGAACCAATATCTACAAAGTACAAAATAATACAATCAAGCGAACAAAACACAGAACTATTTCTGTAGTACGACACAGAGTACATGCCTCTGTTCAGGAACACAGGGTATCATTCAGGAGAACTGAGTCAGTAAGGACTGAGGATGTCCTATACTCCTAAGCTTGATTGTTCAACCACATAAATAATGAGATAAAGCTACTAATAACTGGAGCAGATTTATATAATGCCCTTACCAAAGCAAGTCCACTTCCTTCATGTCCTGTCGCAATCAAAACATTCTGCAGATCAGGAACAGAGCCAATAACTGGCTTCCCATCGGGCACTGAAACAGATGAGATATTTATTTCCAATAGTACTATATAAAGAGCACAAAACTAATAACATTTAAATGAGATATCTTTGAAATATTCTCTGCCTGAGTTGTTCTAAAATGAGAAGTGCTTACTATAGGGCCGGTGCCCGATTCTGATTTCAGTGTTCTCATTAATATCAAGATGAACATTCTTCAGCGTAGGAAAGAACTCTGCTGCACGGTCCCATATACATTTAAGGATGGACTTATCAACTTCTCTAGAAAATCCTTTAAACTCTCGACTGCTTCCTGTAACATAGAAATGCGATGACCTTGCATGATTTCATCTGTAATTTTATGATGTAGCTTAAATTGGCTAAATGCAAAGGGGTTGGTTTCATCAACATGAACAAAACATGTTACAAAGGATGAAATTTACTAGTTCATAAATTACCTAAAATTAAGTTCCCCTTTGTATTTAATGTTGCGGTCATTGATATGGATAAAGCACCATGCTCATCATCACAGGATTCTGAAGATAGGGGTGTGCTGTTTGATTTAGCAACTTGATGGCCAACATATCCTAGCTCCATTAGTCCATGATTTAGCTTAAGCTTGTCAAATTTCCCCAACACAAGTAAATGACCCTGAAATGGAAGACTGCAGCATTAATCTGAGTGGATTTACCCCCCAAAAGTATCATTTCTTAATGTAATAATTTCTACAAACATGCAATTAGGAAGAGTAATAGTCAAAGCTGTGTATTGGAGACTAGGTGAATATTTAAAAAACAACATAGGAAGTTTCTTTTTCCCTAATATTGTTAGATGTTGATTTGGGTACAGCAAGAAAAATGAGATTCTTAAATATTACAGAGAAACGACCATCATGTTAGTACTATATTAGGGGGGGGGGGGAAATGTAGAGATGCAGTCAACAATTTGTAATAATTTCATTTTAGCTAGCATGCTATTTTTGTAGGTTTGTTTCAATCCAAATACTTTCAGATCGCAGGTAAATTCAAGAAATTCCAGATGTATCATGTACCTTACGTGGCATCACAGGAATATCCAATATAGGATTTGGTTCAAGAAAATTATGCAATAAGGTTCGAGTCCAGGCACCAGAAGCAATTACAATAGCTTTTCTGCCATATAGGATGTGCTTGGATGTTTGGACAGCTTCAACTGTTCCAGTAGTCTCTGATCTGCATTAAATTAACCCAATTATCAGTAATGCAGATGGAGGGAGACGTTTTGGCATAACTGATGGACAAGTAGTCATCTAGTATTAAATAAAATAAGTTATCTGAAAAGAAGTGACCTTGATACCTTACTAATGACACGGCAGGATCATTATAGAGCTCCATATATCTCCCTTCTGAGGAATATGAACCATTGGTCTATTGATACAAAATGTTAACGATTGGAGACCACTGCTAATAGCACATATATAAAATCGAAATTCTGCAGAAGAAACCTTTTCAATCAATGAGACAGCCTGGAAGGCATCAATCTGACAGTCATCAGGCAAGAACATAGCACCCCCATCATGTCCAACATAGAGTTCCGGCTCCAATGCATGCAATGAAGTAGCAGACAGGCATTCTGCATGTATGCCTGCCTGAGACAGAACTTTGGTCCTTTTCTCCAATGTAGCCATCTCTTCAGAAGTTCTCCCAACTAATAAGCTTCCTTAACCCAAAAAAGAGTGATACCAGAATTTCACATTTCTTTCAGATTCCAACTTCCACACAGAACTAAAATTTGAATAGCACAGGAACAAGGTACAGATCATGTAATGTACTATACAATAAGACATCTCATCATTGAACCAGCCTAGTTAATCCAACTACTGCACTATCAGCATTACAGTACACCTGTAGTCCAAAGTGACCTCATTTACCTCGTCGTTAAATCTACTGGACCATAAGAGTCTACGGGATGCCATTATTGTTCATTGCACTTCTAACTTAAGTCTTTTGCTACTGTAGTGATACCACCAATTACAAAGTTATAATCGCTCTGACAGGCAATACGCCGCGACTCATCGATCGGTCTCAAATTCCCAAACATATATGAAAAACCAGCAATTCACCGTCACATGGCTTTACCTGTCCTCATCCACCCCAGCCTCTCCCGCGCACCGCCTCCCCCGAGGCCATCCACCTCGGCGGCGAGCTCCTCCCACAGCTGCTTGCTCCGCACCGCCAGCTCCCACGTGTCACTCCCGGGCGTCCGGTGCGACATCCATAGGTACCCCTGCCCTGCGCGACCACACACACCAACCGATATCAAAACCCTAACTAGAGGCCATAGACCAACTCCCCGCACACACGCGCGCGCACTGAGGGGACGGCGCGGTCGGAGGGGTACGGGGTACCTGCGCCGGTGGCGCCGGTGCACGGGACGGCGGCGTCCGCGACGGCGACGGAGAGCGGGGTGTGGAGGAGGAGGTGGCGCGCGATGGAGAGGCCGATGATCCCTGCGCCAACAACTACCACGTCGTGGTGGGAGGCGGACTCGGGGCGCTGCGATCGGAGCGCGGGGAGCGGGAGAAGCCGCCGCCACGGGTCGCGGACGGAGAAGCGGTGAACCCGCGAGGACGACGCGGAGGAAGCGGAGGAGGAGGAGAAGGGCGCGTGGCTAGGGTTTGGAGCGGAGGCGAAGGCGATGGCATCCATGGGAAGAGAGCGGGGGAGGAAGATGAGATCGAAGAGTGGGAGAGGTGGGTGGAGGGAGGCAGGGGTTGGCGAGTCAACGGTCTTGTTTTATAAGCAGACGCTGACGTGGAGTGTTCTGGTCCTACACTGCCAGTGATAGTGGGCCGTATTTGCATTGGAGCTACTGGGCCGATTGGCTTTACTTCGATCCATGGACAAATCGAGCCCACAGTCGACGGCTTTCTTCCGACTAATACGGTTTTCTTCAGCATTCAATACAGTAGGGAGCAACAATTTACACATCAGAAATTCAGATTTCAAATTACCAAACTTTAACTTCCCCCATTTAGAAAGCAGAACATAGACCCACTCATCCATACAGGTCGATTTAATTCGTACCATTGCAAAAATCAGGAAGTTCGAAAACACAATCACATGTGAGGACCCACATGTCATTCTCACATGTGATGATATTTTATAACTCGCATATCTTCCTCGATGGTATCCTCCTAATTTTCTTCATGGAATAATATTTACAGCAAGCAACACGCATATATATTAACCTAACCTTGTCCCAACCTCTTGCACTGCATTTCTGAATTGTGCATTGCTGACAAGCGTATAACATCTCCAGTGAGCAACATTTCAAATCCTTTGGGAGCGTCTGATTTATGTTCATAGCACCAGAGTGTTGGGCCAAATAAGTACCTTGGTTGACCAGAATTCCAGTGAGAAGATTTCTTTGCACAATTGCATTGACCTATCTATCTATTGGCTTATCTCTGCCGACTGCCGCAGATGTCGCATGTATGTGACGAAGACGGGTTGATGTAAGTGCAGTGGTTGCAGGTCCATGTCTCATTTGAGTGTCCCGATGATGTTCTTGCCACCTTCTTCTGCCCTGACTTCCCCTTGGTGGGTGGTTTCTTGGAGCTAGAAGTACTGACTGAAGTTGATTGGTCTGTAGCAATGGCATGGTCATCCTCCAGACCCTTGAACAAGGTTCTCGAAGTAGTTTCGGGTTACACTGCAACGAAAAATTTAGCTTAGATCATGTTTAAAAAAAGCTTAATTCCTGTGCATACCCATAAGTATGCAACTCTTGTAACGAATAATGATCAAGCAAATTTGGCACTGTATAGAGCATGACATACTGAGCGGTTCAGAGATGTTTGGACAATATACTTTACACCATGCAAGCAACAAGCAACACTACAAGGATAAGAGTGACGGGCGGAGCTTCACGTTTTGTTAAGAGTGATGAGTTAAGATATCTCTACAATACCTTGTTAGACCAGAAAGGTTCGCACGAAATTCACAGAAGTTTTGCAATGAAGGAGAAGATTCAGTGTTATCCTTTTTTGGTAAATATGCATGCATATCGTTCTCGGCACAATTATGGAGACGCTCCAAACAAGACTCAGCTTCACCTACAAATTTTAAACTTGTATTGACTGTCAAGTATGTAATAACCCCTACATTGCAAGGCAAAAATTATCTTCTACCTTGGAGGTACACAAAAAAATCAGTCTTTGCTTTGTTGTGTAGATAGTACCCATAAGCATATGTCCATTTCAGCACTCGCCTGCATTCGATAATCTGTCACAGCGAATAATGAATATGTAAATTACATAAACAGTGAATGAGAAATAGAAAATGATTTATAATATCTAACCTGTGACCAAGCTTCAGGTATGAACTTTAGTTGGGTCTCTGGTATACCAAGAACATCACTTAACTTTGTAAGCTATACACACAAGAATATAGTCAAACACAAAACTTAAAAAGTCACAGAAGTCCAAACTAAAGTATTTGTAGAAGGGTCGAGTCTATATATATACAACCCAAGTCAGTGATCTAACACCCCCGCAGTCGCAGTGGGAGTGAAACGGATATAAAGATTGGACCGAAAACTGGTGAACAAAGACGTGGATAGACATTTAGTCATTATATCGGCAAACTGGTACGCCGATGGTACATGGAGCATCTGAATCTATCCTAATGCGACCATGTCACGGATAAAATAGATATCGATCTCGATGCGCTTGGTGCGTCAACGATGAACCGGGTTGACGGTCATGTAGACGGCACTGACATTGTCACAGTAGACGACGGTTGCGGTGAAGAGAGGTGCACGGAGCTCCTGGAGAAGCTGACGAAGCCAGCAGCACTTGGCGACGACGTGGGCAATGGCACGGTACTTGGCTTCGGCGCTAGACCGGGACACTGTAGTCTGGCGTTTTTAGGACCAGGATACGAGAGTGTCACCGAGAAAAACGCAGTAGCCAGACGTAGAGCGTCGAGAGTCAGGGCAGCCTGTCCAGTCCGTGTCAGAGTACGCGGTGAGAGAGTCGATGGGGCTGGAGCTGAGATGCAGCCCGCTGGAGAGGGTGCCCTTCACGTAGCGTAAGATGCGCTTGAGCAGCACAAGGTGAGGTTCATGCGAAGCGTGTATGAAGAGGCACATTTGCTGGACAGCGTACGTGAGGTCAGGCTGGATGAGGGTGAGGTATTGGAGAGCCCTGACGAGACTCCGATAGTGAGAGGGATCAGCAACGAGTATGCCATCTGTAGCGGAGAGTTTGACTCAAGTGTCGATCAGGTTGTCCGTAGGGTGACAATCGGCTATGCCTGCACGCTGGAGGAGGTCAATGGCGTACTGGCGCTGGGAAAGAAAGAGCCCGTGAGAGGAACGGGTGACGGAGATGCCAAGAAAATGGTGGAGAGGACCAAGATCGATCTTGGCGAACTCAGAGTAGAGTAGGGCCATGATCTAGTTGAGGAGAGATGTCGAAGACACTATAAGGACAATGTCGTCGACATATAGAAGTAGATAGGCAGTAGCGGAGTCGATATGAAAGGTGAACAGGACCTATCGGACGCAGAGGCCACAAAGCCGATGTGCTGAAGATAGGCAGCAAAGCGCTAGTACCAGGTACGAGGGGCTTGTTTGAGGCTGTAAAGGGACGTTGAAGAAGGCAGACATCATCGGGATGAGAAGGGTCGACGAAGCCTAGGGGCTGCTGGCAGTAGACCGTTTTGGTCAGATGACCGTGAAGAAAGACGTTCTTCACATCAAGCTGATGGATCGGTCAGAAATGCGAGGTAGCCAAAGTGAGGACGACCCGGATGGTGGCGGGTTTGACGACAGGACTGAAGGTCACGTCATAATCGACATCGGGCCGTTGGGAGAAATCCTGGATTACCCAGCGAGTCTTATGACGGGCAAGAGAGCCATCGATGTGAAATTTATGTTTAAAAATCCACTTACTGGTCACAATGTTGGCACCGGGAGGACGGGAGACGAGGCGACAGGTCTTGTTGTCGATTAGGGCCTTGTACTCATCGGCTATAGCCGCGCGCCACTGAGGGTTGGCTGGGGCGGAGCGAGATGTCACCAGGATGGGCGAGATAGAGTTGTGGATGGCGGAGAGCCCGTAGCGCTTGGTGGGGCAGAGAGACCCGATCTATGAGCGGGTGACCATATGAGAGGTGGAGAAAACTAGAGCCGATAGGGGTGCGGGAGAAATGGGAAGAACTGGTCGGATGGGGGTGTCATCGGCTCCGGATCGACAACTGTAGGTGAGAGGAAAGGAGGGAACTAAATCGGCCTGAGCCGATGGAGTCGGGTGGGCCGATTGGTCCGATCGGTCCGATAGAGATGGAGCAGCCGATGGGGTGAGGGGAGCCGATGAAAGTGGGGTGTCTGATGGAAAAAGAACGGTATCGGCTGAAGCCGATGAGAGAGGTGGGGCCGATAGGGGTCCGATGAGTAGGACATCGGACCGAATAGTAGTGGGATAGGTGAAAGGTAAGTCCTCAGCAGCGGCCGATGAGGAGGCCGATGGAGAGGACAGTGGAGGAGACCAGGTCGACACTGTGTTGGTGAGGAGGAAGTCAAGATCACTAGAGGAGAATCTCGGATGAAGTAGACTGAAGGGAAAGCATGTCTCGTCAAAAATGACATGACGAGAGACGATGACCCGTCGGGTGGAAAGGTCGAGACATCGGTATCCCTTGTGAGAGGAGGGATAGCTGAGGAGAATGCAGGCGGTGGAGCAGGGAGCAGAGTTTGTGGGAAGCAGTGGCGGTGAGGTTTGGGTAGCAGAGGCACCCGAAGACGTGAAGGTGGGAGTAGTCGGGTGCCGTGCGGTAGAGAAGGGCATACGGAACGTTGTTTTGAACGGAGGATCACAGACATCGATTGAGGAGATACATCGCAGTAGCCAAAGCTTCTGCCCAATAAGTGATAGGTAAGTGGGCGTGAAGTAGCACAATGCGACTAATGTTGTTAAGGGTACGAAGGAGGCGCTCGGCTTTGCCGTTCTAAGGAGAGGTGTAGAGGCAGGAGAGCCATAGATGGATGCCCTACGAGGTGAGAAAGGTTGTAACGGTACGGTTAATGAATTCCGTACCGTTATCGGCTTGTAGAGCCTTGACGGGGATGTTGAACTGAGTGGACACGTATGTGATGAAGTGAGTGAGGTGAGAGGCGACCTCGGATTTGCTAATGAGCGGAAAGGTCCAGCAATAGTGTGTGTAATTGCCAAGTATGGCGAGGTAATACTGATTACCAGAGACATTTTTAACTGGAAATGTCCATACATCACAATGTATAAGTTCAAACGGGCGCGAGGTACAAGAGAGAGAACTAAAAAAAGGCAGACGCACATGTTTACCAAGTTGACACGAGTGGCAAACTGTGGAGCTGCTGTGGGTACATCGGATGGAGGCGCTGTGACAGAGGGTGGCAACAGCGTTGGAACCGGGGTGGCCGAGATGAAGATGCCAAAGGTTGGTGGAGAGGGCGACGCTGGCGTGTGGAGTGGATGATGCAGCGGAAATGGTGTAGAGGTCTCCGCCACTATTGCAGCGAAGGATCTGTCACTAGGTTGGGATATCCTTCACAGAGAAACCAGACGCGTCAAATTCGATGGAGCAGTTGTTGTCTCTTGTGAATTAGCGAACAGATATAAGATTGTGAATAAGAGAAGGTACGATAAGAACATTGCGAAGGGGGAGGTTAGTAGTGGATGTAGACAAAGAGGAGTCACCTCAGCATTGGACAGGAAGAGAGTGGCAATTGCCGATGGTGACAAAGGGGGAGGAAGAGGAGTGACAAGAACGAAGAATACCGGCCAATGACACCATGTGTGAGGACGCCCCAGAGTCCAGCACCCAAGGGTGCTATGGTTGGAGCGTCATCTGGTTGAGGGCAGCGACGAGGCTAGTCTGGTTCCAGGAGGGAACCGACTGGGTGGGTGGTGTCGGTAGCATCGGCTGAGGCGACAGAATGGAAGCCGATGCCAGGTGAGCCTAGGGATGGGCGCCGAGAACCCCTGGTTGCCAGCCGATGGAGCTGCGTGGCCGAGGCTGGGGTGCCTAGGGGTTGTAGTAGAGCTATGGACCTATAGGACCGGTAGGTTGGACAGGGACCGAGGCAAGTCGTGGTTGCATCGGACCCTACCAGTTCCTGCCTTTGCCTTTGCCCTTGTCTTTCCTGGTACAGGCTATGTTGCTATGGCTGGAGCCATGGCCACCAGAGCCGCAGGAGGAAGTGGCAGCGCAGGATGCTCGGCAGCCATTATCGACTGCGGCAAGGAGAGCGATGTGAGCTACTGTCTTCTCATCGTTAGCCAGACAGAGTTTTTTAAGAACTAACATGTCATGGGCCCGGGCTAACGATGGAAGAGGTGTGGCGTTGACGATGTCATCAGTGGTGTTGGAGAAGCGTGGCTGAGGCCTCGCAGAAGAGCGAGGACGAGTTGAGAGTCGGCCACACGGTGGGCGACATCTCATTGAGCAGCAACCTTGACCTTGAGACGCTGACAGTACGAGGAAACAGATGAGTCTCCTTGTACAATGGAGTGAAACTCGTTGAGAAGGAAGATGGCGCGAGGCTGCTTGTTTGCGAGGACGATCCGCTCGATGGCCACCTAGAGATCCCGAGCGGTGAGGTCGGTATCGTCCATGGCGAGGTCAAGGACAGAGTCGTTGACCGAGCCAAGCAACCAGCTGCACACGCAGCACTCGGCGATATCCCACTGAGGGTCATCGAGGCGAGGTTGAGCGGAGCCATCGATATGGGACTGGAGGCCGAATTTTTCACAGAGGTATTTGAAGAAGAAACCCACTTAGAATAGTTGGCGTTAAGGTCAAGAGAGATAGGAACGTGAGATTTCATGTTCACAGCAGCGTAGGGAGGGGAGAAGATCGGCGAGGTGGTGCCCAAAGTATGGTCTGGGGCACCGAGGGCCAGAGCAAACTCGGCGACTGGGAGAGTGCCGAAGCTGAGGGCGGACTCGGTGGTCGTGACGAGAGGAGAATGGGGACAAATAGCCAATGGGAGGAGGAAGCCGATGGGAAGGAGAAGCCGATAGGAGGACGGATCGGTCGATCAAGAATATGAGAAGCCGATGAGGAGTGGTTGGCCGATAGGGAGTAGGCAGCGGAGTAGGTGAGGAAAAGGTGGTGGCAGAGTGGGTGGGTTAGAGAGTAGTTAGGTCATGGACGTGCGAAGATTCACGTCCGTGAAGAAAAGATTCACGTCCGTGGACTTGTGTAGGCCAAGGAGTGGGGCGGACGTGAAAAAAGCGGAGAGTGGTCGAAAGCGAAGAGAATATGTTCGCGTCCGGGAGGCAGGGATTTGTGTTTGTGGATACGTGGACACGTTTGATTGGCTCGGACGTGAGGGGAGAAAGTTCGCGTCCGAGAACCGTTGAGCGTGTCGGAAAAGGCGAGAACCGAGGGAGAGTTCCAGCCGATGGAGGGATGGACAAGTCCAACCGATGAGAGGGCAGACGAGTTCAGCCGATGGAGACGACGAGCGCGGAGGTGCGCCAGCGTCAGAGAAGAAAAGATGCACGAAGCAAGAAGAAGAATGGAGACTGGTGCGAGGCGAGACGAGAGGCGGATGGAGACCGTCGCCTTGTCGCGCAAAGGTGAAACGGAGAAAAGAAGGTGACTGCGAGAGAGACGAAGAGAAGAAGAAACGGAGACGAGAGAGTGATGAGAGTGCCAGGAGGAGAGTACTGGAAAGAGGGTCGGCAATGGAAAGAAGACGTCGACGAGGAGGAGGAAAAGGTCGACTCACTGGAGGGAAAAGCTAGCGTGCCGAGAATGTCTAGATTTACTCTGATACCATGTAGAAATGTGTACAGTGACTAAAACTCCAAGTATATATAAGGAGGTCGGATCTATATATACCAGTGGTCTAACAGTAATGACAACCGATAAAATGACAACCAGTAGAATTGCTATAGGTAATAATAAAATCAAATTTGTCCCTGACCCACAAATGTTGTATGCATGGTCCAATGTAAAACTTACATATTCATTTTCAACTTTTTTACAGATCTGCTTGTGTTTTCTGCCTTGATTGCCAACAGGAAAAGTAAACAGAAAATGTATAAGAAACCAACTTATATGAACGGTTGATTCATCATCTCTTGATTAATAATAAAGATTTTCTCAATTTGTGAGGGGCGAGAACAAAACCCCTCACAAGAGTGTGAGTGTGTAGCTAGTATATGAAAAACATCCAACCAGAAAAACACAAGAGAGGAGAAAGGAGTGGACAATCAGAAGAACAATCCATTCAGCCCGATGGTTATTACCCGGTATCCACCGAGTTAGCGGTTGTAGCCTCAAACGTGGTCAGGCTATCACTGAACTTGGAAAGCTCATTCTATACTTAGAGCATTTCGATTTGGTAGGATGGTTTGTCAGCTTGGATAACTAGAGTTATAGCATGAATAATGTCAGTTTGAGGGGATAAAAGGCTTCTTATTGAACTAAATTGTTTGATAACTTGGAAGGGAGTCATAGACCTTCATTTACACCAAGTTTAATGCGCCATTTGCTTCTATGATTTGTGAGATACCATCTGATAACTGAAGAGGACAGAGCCTATAATTTTCTCTGCTTACTTTTATACCTCTTGTTGATGTTATGGCTAATATTGATGATGTGAAGTTTGTATATAGATAATATATGCTGCTAGTGTTTGATTGTCTTAAAGTTCACAGCAAAACGAGGAGCAGATTGTGTGTAATATGTTTTTTCTGTTGGTAAATTGATAACTGTACGTTGCGAACAGTTTGAACCCAACAATTATCACATATGACTAGAATAAAAATGACAATTTAGAGTGACAAATCGTCAATTCGGCCTCTTTGATGAGCAACTTCGAGTCGCCGTATCTGCAAGGCGTACAGATTATCAAACTTTGCAGGTTTTAGTTAGCCAACCTTAAATTTGTGATGAGCGTTTAGTTGCAACTCGCATTTGTAGCATCCAAAAATTTCCATGCATATGCACATGTTAACAAGCTTGTATACAAGTAAAGAACCAGCACATTTCACGCAGGCACACACCAAATCCTTCGCAAAGCCATAAACATGTCATCAAGCCAAGAACAGTTAGATTTAGAACCCTCCCATGTCACAGTTAAACTCAGAACAAAGATTATTTGGTGATCACCACCGATGGCCAGCTAAAACACAACTTGGCCGACCAACGACGGCAGCACAGCACTCAGCATAAGCACACAGGAAAGGAATGATAAGGAAAGCTTCGACTGTAAATACCAAAACCTATGTAAAGCCCACAAAGACCAGAACTTAAAAGGCACGGTAACCAATTGGAAAGCGCGAAATAGTAATAACAGGCACCGATGAGGAAATATCATCTCTCTTTATATCCATGTTGAACCTCGGAAGTCAAGTGTCTCAAGCAGTTGTATCAGGAGTTCAGGACTCCGGAGCAACGGCTGGTGGCGGTGGTGGTTTATGCTGGAGAAGAGGGGAGAGTGCCTTGACTACAATGCTCATGCTTGGTCTAAACTCGGACTCGTATTGCACACAGAGTGCTGCCACCGCTGCGAGCTGCAATAAACAGATGGAAACCATTGGTTTCAAATTTTGGTTATGATGCTGCTTAGCAGCACATAACGGCCATACAAGAGAACGCACTTGAAGGGAAGTGAGGAGAGGGCCAGACCTTGGCAACACCTTTTGGGGGATACTCGCCCTTCAATCTTGGGTCAACACATTGCTTCACTGTGTCTTCTGTCAAACGAGGTGTTGCCTGTGTTCAAAGAGAGTAGCAAGAGCTAATCAGAAATGTGCAGAGCAGCTTGTACGTAACTTAGAATGATGTCTTACATAAAACGGTAGCATCCTAAGCACAGTGACAGTAAAATAGTATGGTTCCTCAGAAAGACACACTAAAATTCTGTTCAGTTCCAAATCCTTGTTGGATGAAGAATACTTATATCTAAGGTTCATGTGCAAGTCTACTCCAAGAGATTCTTCGAAATTCAAAACCTTAAACTTGTAGTCCATGTGAGCTCGATGCCTTAGTAATTTGTTATTAAGACCATATTTTTCCTCATTTGATTCTAGAGTAATCTTATCGATAAAGTAATTCTGTTTACGACTAAGGTGAGGTTGGCAAACAGCTCTTGTGTTGAATATTGTATTAAATCGATAAGGATCAAATGCTTACCCATGTAACTAGACTCTGCTGACCCCGAGGCATGGTGTGATCTACTGGTTTCCTTCCTGTTAGAAGCTCTAGAAGAACAACTCCAAAACTATATACATCACTTTTCTGAGTCAACTGGCCAGTCATGGCGTACCTGCATTGCCAATAAAAAACACTTTTAGAATGAAGTGAGAATAAAGATACATAACTGATTGAATTACTAATACACCTGGTAACAAATAATGGGAACTTCAGTTATTCAAATATAGCTATTGGTGTTGTTTCAGAATGACAGCCTTGTTTAGCTATATTAAGAATTGCCTGGATGCTACTGTCAGTCTATCAACAGTACAAAATATTGAAGGCATCATACAGGTCATCTGCTGGCAATAATTACAGAGTAATGCATTTTGATTGGAAAAAATCTAGAAATACATAAACTATTCAAGTACTTGAGTAGAGCAATTACTCAGGAGCATGATAGCCGAAGGTTCCAAGAACACGAGTCGAGTGCAAACGAGCTGCCATATCAGGAGACTGATTTGAAAGATTGAAATCTGCAATTTTTGCTTTGTAGTCCTCAAATAGAAGAACATTGCTAGAGCGTATGTCCCGATGGACTACAGATGGTTGGACCTTCTCATGAAGATATTCTAGCCCTTTAGCAGCATCAATAGCAATTTTCACTCGCTGCATCCAGTCAAGTGCTGGGGCAGGCTGTGCACCAGGGACACCCTTCCTTCCTTATGTACAACAAGGATATGAAAACAAAAATAGTATCAGAGCACTACCATATATGAATTATCTTGGGTGAGTTATTACAAAAGAAACAGGCAACTGACTTAAACCTTGAAGTATCTATATTTTATACACAATTATATTAAAAGGCGTGTATGTGTTTAATGATACAATGACATATTGCTCACACCGTGCAAAATATCATGCAGAGAACCCATCGTAGCAAATTCATAGGCCACTAGACGCTGATTTCCTTCCACACAATAACCAAGCATTTCCACAAAATTTTCATGCTTTAATCTTGACACAATGGACACCTATGACAATAGAAATAAAAATTAGGGTCCAGAGTAAAAGCTTAATATGAATATTGAACAACAGAATGCATATAATTTGCAAGGTCTGCATATAATTATATAACCATACCTGTGTCAAAAACTCATTATCAAGCTCAGGTTCCGTTGAAGCATCAAGCTTTTTAACAGCAACATGGTTTCCGTTGTCTAGAGTAACATAATACACTCTTCCATATGATCCTTCACCAACTAAAGCCGTTGAGCCAAAATTATCAGTCTTTTCTTTCAGTTCATCATATGATAATTCCGGCACTTCAATGAGAGGAGGTGTTTTTGTGGGATCATCACTTTTGGGAGCAAAACCATTTCCTGCTAACCAAATGTTGACAGATAGGTTTAGGTCCCAAGGGCAAAAGCACAACAGAGCTAGGAAGCAATCATGGATATATAATACAACAATACAAACCTGTTTGAATAATGTTTTTAGCTTTAAAGAAAATCAAGATAAAAATACTACCCAGCAAGGAATTGTGCAGTTCAACTGATAAGGCCATGGGGCAAAAATGAATGGCTTTGACAATTATGCTGAAAATGCTCGACATCTAGTATAGCAAACTTGGACAGACGACAGTTTGAGTTTATATAGCATCAATAATGATGATGTAAACAACTCAGTATTTTTTTACTTAACTTAAGATAATACAATACTACCCCCGCCCCAAAATATAAGGTCTGGCTATGCATTTGCATTGCCAAAATCCCTTATACTCTGCGATGGAGGTAGTACCATAAACTTGAAGATAGCTGCTCAAACAACAACCAAAAAAAGCAAGGGGCAGTTGATAAGAAAGATACCTTCTTTTTCATTCAGGATGTCAGGAAATTCATTTTCATGTTCACGATATGGCGCGTGAAACTGAGTGCAGCAGAACCACCGTCGCAACATAATGATGTAATCCTTCGCTTCTTCCTCCTTCTATCCCTTAGGTTCAGAAAAGGTGCTTCATCCTCGTTCTATCCCTTAAGTTCAGAAAAGGTGGAAACAACAGCATATTAGCATCAATACGGCTAAAGAACATTAATACTTCAATGACAAAACTCATAATCAAAACTGAAAGGTCCAAATTCCAAAACAAGACCTAGTACTGGAGCACATGGACATCAATCATGAATATTACTGAGGCAGTGCGATTAAGGGAGAGGGATTGCTTCCTCTTCTGCTGATTGCCAACTACCCAAGCAAGTGAACTGTCATTTTCATGTTGCATTTTTATGTTCTTTTCTGGATTTCCGACATTCATCCCGTGAAAAATGGCAAACTTTATGTCTGTGTCCCAATCAACATCAAGTTTGGTCGTACAATTATTTTTGTTTCAGTTGATGCTCAGCTTAATTCACATCGATATTTAACTGACCTGGTCATCGGCCTATCCAATTGTACGCATGGTCAACCAGACTCATCCATCAAACTATTTGAATTATTTTCTCAGTTTCTACCGTTGCCTGATGAACCAATGGCACACACCAAAAGGAAATCAGAAACAAGTATGCAGAGGGACCTCCGGAAATCACAAAGACAGCCATCCTCAACTCCACATCCAAGCAAGTCCATACTACGAAACCCCCAGTTCTAGCAGTAGCAACATAACCTCGAAACTTGGAGCTCCACAAGACCATGGCTCACACAAACCACTACCGAATCCATCCACGCCCACGCCGTCCTCAGCGAATTCCCCAAATTCACACCGTACGCCAAGTCGCCAAACCCCCGGCGCCAGCAATCCCCGCAATTCCGCCACCTCGAACCCGGCAAAACGCCACCCCGCGCAGCAGAGTTGCGTCACCCACCACCACCCAGCCCAACGCGACCGCCGCTGATCCGAAACCGATCAAACCAAGCGCCACCCTCAACCACGCCCCGCGCGGGAAACAGAGAGGAGGAAGTGGGTGTCGGCTCGAGAAGATGCGTCACCTGCGAGAGACGAAGAACGGAGAGTGGCGGACCCCGAGGCGAGGGGGGAAAGGAAGGAGCGCATGGGAGACGAGACGAGAGGGGAAAAAAAAAATGGCGGGGGCCGGCGGTTCCGTCTCGCGTCGCGGGAAGGCGGAGCGTGGGAATACTGAAGCTATTCTCTTTACGGGGAGTGAATTTAGATTTATTACTTTTCCCTCTCATAAAATGTGATTAGAGAGATTACACCAATCCAATAAAAATCGACCCAAAAAAAAAAATGTTATGCGAAGCGTGGGTCTGTCGGGGTCTATCCGGCTTGGCGAGAGGGGAAAGCCCCAGACGCGGCGACAGCGAGGACGCTGCGCACCACCCGGCGCGTCGGCTTGGTTTGCTTTGCTTTGCTTTTTATTTGGTGTTGTTTTTAACTGATGCTACTGTCGCTGCTTTGCTTGGCCGTTTCGTTTCGCCGTCTCTTCGCTTGCTTCGCCGAGGGGGCACCCGGCACAGCGAGCAAGCGGCCGTTGAATTGTTTGTTCATGTGGCTTTCCAGCTTTGTGCATCTTCGATGAGAAAGTAAGAGGGGACCTTAAAATCATTAAAGGTATCTAATACATTGTATAAATGTTCGGTACCGGGATTAAGCCTACAGGCACCCATAAGCTCAAATTTTAGAGGCATACCACCAGTCCCACACGGGTAGTTACCATGGTTAAAAAATCATGTTGCAATGGTTACTGCCGAGCTAACCTTATGTCAAGGCCCAAAATGAATCAGATAGTTATCAGGGAAGATGGATTTGAGCTCGTCGCCCATGGAGAATGCAAATGCAGAAAGGGAGGAGGACCATTGGATGGGAATCGTGAGGAGAGGACTATCGAGCAAAGCTTGATGATGACAGTCATGACGGACAGATCTAAGATCACAGGGGAGCTATGGTGATGTTGATAAAGAGAATACAACAGCCATCTCAAGCGTATGGATATCATCCGCCTAACTGCCTAGCAATCTTGCTTAGCATTAACATCTTCAGTAGCTTCATAGCGATTTCTATTATCTCTCTCTTTCCTTATTGTGGCCTAGCGTGGGAGTTATAGGGGAAATTTTTTTATTGCTTAAGATTGGGTTATAAGGATACTTTTTAAAGAGCTTATGGCCCCTTCTTAATCTCATGTTAAAGATGCCCTAAGCTTGACCTTAAGCAATAAAAAAACATTTAAGAACGAGAAAAGAGGGAGAGAGAGCATGACTAGAGGAAATGAGGAACTCACCATGAAACTACTAGACATGTACAAGCTCCGACAACCACCTCATCCAAGTCCTCATCAGTAATCACTCCCTTTTAGGCTAGGATTTTCCCATCACAACCCTCACTAGACATGGGCACGACGATCGCCTCCACTGTTGGATTCAAGTACGAGGACCGTCCTTGCTTTTTAATCCAAGTATAAGGACCGCTGGAGGTATATAGCCCACAGCAATGGATCCACGCACCTGCCTGTCGGACCCAAAGACCATACTACCATATCTAGGTTCCCGCTATTCGTTGGAGGTGCGTTCTTGTGCCCAAGCCAATGAGGTGGTTGTCGGTGCCTGCAAAGAAGGATTCATGCACCTACACCTACGGGAAGCTTCACAAGCCCGGTGATGATACGAAGGAAATGGGAATTAGGCGGGCGCTTGGTGTTGTTGCTCTCTGTGCTGGAGAGAAAGCCAAGAAGATAGGTTTTGTTGGTTTTTGTGGGTAGCCCTAAGCATTATTTTTTTTCTTGTGAAGCTGGCCAACATTATAACTTGTTTTACCAAATAGACCATATACTTACTAAGGTAGGACCCATCTTAAGGGTGGTATCATCCTTTATACATTACTAATGCCCTTAGGAAGCTTTCTAGCTTATCAAGGACGTGTAAAATGAGATGATGATTAGTGTATGATTAATTAAGTATTAACTATTATTTGATTTTTTAAAATATATATATAAGTACTTTAAAAATATATTATTTAGCATTTTAGAAAACATGTTTATAAAAATCGAGCTAGTAGCTCAGCCAAGAAGCTAAATCATCATTTGGCATAGGTGTAGGCAGTTGGAAGTTGGATTTTGCAGGGTTGGTATGGTTTGGGTGTACCCATGACCATCATTGTCTCAATTTATTAAAATATCTATGGTATGGTATGAGTAGATGCCTTGGTGGTATCCCTTCATCGGTAAATATAAGAGATTATATTGTTTTTTATAAAAATTAAGGAAAGAGTATAAAGGATAAATTATAGTACAAAAGATAATGATTAAGGAAATAAACAAGTATAAAAGGTGTGGTTGGAAGAATAAACTAAAAGGTGTTACGTGAGAAATAAAGATGGATAGTAAATAAAATACTATTTTAGAATCTTAAAATCCTTTATATATTTTATATATTTTTTTGATAAATAAAATCCCTTACATTTTTTTACGGATGGAATATACCCTAGATATGTGCTAGTACTAGTATTGGTTTAGTAACGGTAAACGGCCTTTAGTTAGTGGCCATGTCTCCGAATTGGCCATTTGCTGGGCATGGCAGCTGCCCCAGTGCTCCTACTCTATCCAAAGTTCCAAATAGGCTCTCAACGTGCAATTGGAATCTATATATCCGTTTTAAACTTCAATTTTCAGTTGACTCTACCTGTCGGGCCAGGTTGACCCTCCCAAATGGTGCTGTCTGGGAATTGGGCTGGGCTCCTTTATGCTTCCAATGCATCTTTGCCATCTAGTCAACGTATAGGCGCTGCAAAATTATTTGGACCCAATTCCCACATCCATTGGACGAATAATCCATTCATAAGAACAAATGCAGCGACATATCTATTGTACACTCTTTTAAAAAACTCCAATAATAGTGGTAAATGATGAGTCTGTCACCACCCACAAGGCCACAACCACTATCATAACTCATATAGGACCCCAAATAGTGAGTAGATGAACTTCATGTACAAAATACATATTCAGAAAGCAATAGTGTAGCTAGACATACACATACAAAAATAATGCCTACTATTGATCACAACAGGAATATTTTTATTACATTTTTGGGGCTTTCGAGCGTACAACGGGGTTCTCTTTTTTAAATTGCAACGGAAATTTTGTTGGCATTTCAACTAGTACCAAAGAAAATAACAACTGTATTTAGCCTCGCTTTGACGTTCACTATCACCGTACCCTGTTTATGCAGGCACCCGGACAAATGATTGTTCCTGTACGCACGTCTTGTCCCGATTCACTTTGTTGTGGACCGCAGCCATTCCCCCCTTATCTTAATTCAAATTGCTGTACAAGATTCTTGAATTCTTCTCACCAACTTTCCAGGTCACCTGATCCTGCATTCTTCTGCAAATATTGCAGAGCCCCGAAGCTTGTCATGTGTCACCTGTAACTGATAATGGATTCACCACTGGTTCTTCAAACAGGGTAAATTTGTCTGAGAAACCAGTGAAATAAGTAAATCAATAGAAAAGTTCAAAATCTGTGCGCTCATCGAAGCATGGCATAGCATCCAGGATTCAGCGTTTTCTACTAAAAAAATTACTATAAAAGAGTGTTCAGTAAGCTTCCACTAGCATATTTAGATGCATGCTGTCAAAATGATGAGATTGGCCTCCATTAGAATAGATTCAGCTCTCACCTGGATCAGATCATCTTTAGCATTGCTTCGAGCTGGTCCACGAACAATCTAGAGGGGCCGGAGGCAGCAGGGACGGTGGGCATACTGCCATGGCACGAGTTCATCCACAGAAACTGGGTGTAGGTAGTTGCAGTGCAGGGGAATTCCTTGGTGCCTTTTCCCCTCTTTGTTTTGTGACTGACATGCAAGAGAACTTTCAACAATTCAAAGTTGATCTTCAGCTTTTTGTGCTTGCAGTCATGCAGTGCCCTGGTGGAGATGCCCATCTGATCTGAAGACTGCACCTTTATTCCAACAAGATTGTTGGATGTCGAGTATATTCCTAGCCTCACTGTGTATTACAATATTAGCATGTCTTCAAGCAGCTTTGTATTGGTACACGTGCCAAACAGTTATCTAAATGTCAAAACAAAATTTGTCCTATATGAAGTTACTTATTTTAAAACTAATGATGCCTTGTTATCATGTATGATCCTTAAGGCCCATTTGGATGGAACCATGGAGGAAATGGGTAGGAATTATGGAGTTTTATGTTGTTCTCTGCAAAATTTTCTGTGGATTCATGTATTCCAAACAGGCCATTACATGTTAACCATAAAAAGAGGGGGAAAAAAAGGCTTGCATAGTATGGAGTACTTATTCTGAAGCTTATGCAAAAGTAAAAGGTGCAAAATGTAGAGCCAGTGGTCCCTACCTGTTATTCCCAGCTGAAAAATATAAAATCAGCATGGATTCTTCATGACACACCCGACATTGATGTTTACGTGGAGAGCCGAGGCAGTTGCATGTGGTGTTTTTGAATGGAGAGCCAAGGCAACTACATGTGGTGATCTTGGACACAAACCTGTAGTGTCATGGTATCCATCCTCCATTCCTTCGAAAGGTCTAGTGCCCATTCGTAACATCAAAGGTGAAACTTCTGCATGCAACTGGATTTGAAATGCTGAGAAGAATATGGAATGTGGCCTCATCCTCATGATATAAAAACAATGATGCTGCAACTGAAACAAGGAGATGCTTTTCCTGCTCCTGTTTGGTCCGTATGATTTTGTACAGCTGTATTTAGTGGACAAGGAAAATAGTACATGCATGTCTGCACATGAATACATTATGAATGTAGAAAACAGAAACAGGCATGAAAAATCCCATTGAACATGCCACAGAATAATATTGCTATGGTAGGAAGATTTATCAGCACTGGGTAAAATATGGAATTATGCGAACTAATGTGTAGCTCTTACCTGTAACAGAAGTGCCCACAGTGAATAGCTTGTTCCCAAGCATATGCATTAATCCGTTTCAACTGCACTGAAACATGTTACAATTTTGTCAAAAGATACTCATGTAAGAATCATATTATTATCTCATTTATATGAGAAACTTGACAGGCAATTGCTAAAATTTTATTGAAAATCTAGTAGGGCTTTTATCATTATATTTAGTTAAGTATCCAATAGAATTTCCAAGCCTATTAGATTATACTATACAATATCACCAATCGCTTAAACAAAATGCAACATAGAAGATGGGTCAATAGCTACTTCTCCATTCAGGGATTAAGCATTTCAACATGCACTATTCATAGCAACAAGCGGTGCATTTCTGTGACCTACTTGCTCATCTTGGTCAGATCATGCCTTTCCACATTCTGTAGGTACGGACAATGCAACTTAAAATTATTATCCATCCTCAACAAATCAAACATAATATCCAAAAATCTTGAAAGAATGACTTTCCCTAATCTGGTTGTATAATGTCAATGTCCTAGTCCAAAAGGATGTTAAGTTATATTGAAATTGAATCCACACAGTTCACACGAGAACAAGAAAACCAGCCCCATCATGTTAATTTCACTTCTACACCATGTTAGCTACTCATCTTGCATATACATGGGAGAAAAATACATCAACAAGAGTCATGTAGAGCAGGTTCAGATAGCAGTTTTTCAGCAAAGGGTGAAGGGTGAAGTACTAGATACTCCCACTGCCATCAAGGAAAAGCAAATAAAAGAAGAAAGAAGATTGCTGATGACCTGCCTCAACCTCCCCAGGTTTCATACTCTTGCATTGTGATGTTGATCAGAAGATTCTTTCTACAGCTCAGTGCTCACCACTCAGAGAAGTATCATTGAACATGAAATGACTCATCGTAAACCTTTGGCCTAGCCCAGGCAAGGCGGCATGCAGGGGAGGCTAACTCTTGGAGCTTTAAACATACCTCCAGATCTTTGGAGAATATATGCATGAAAAACTGGCCATAGATATCAGTCACAAAGATCATATGCAATACACAAACAACTATAAGGGAAATAAATATTATATGAAAAGCAAGATTCCATTAGCTCGTAGTGCTCAATGGAATGTTGTGAACATAAAGTGGATGCTTCATTCCTAATATAAATTTACATCAAACCGCTCTGTTCTTCCCCACAGAAAATTTGTTAGCTAGCCCTTCCACCATATTGAATATTTCCCAATTCTCTTCTCACCAAAGATCAATAAAATTATGTCACGAGGTAGGGATCCTTTGGCATTGAGTCAGGTAATTGGTGATGTGTTGGATCCTTTCATAAAGTCAGTTGCAATGAGGATTAATTATGGTGAGAAGGAGATTACAAATGGCACTGGACTACGATCATCTGCTGTTTTCAGTGCACCACATGTTGAGATTGAAGGTCGTGACCAAACAAAGCTCTACACACTTGTAAGTTTCTTAGTTTGTAGGATCATGATCAAAGTAGTGTACAAGTCTTTTGAACCATTGTGTTAGGTAAGGTAAAAATGACTTTTGATACAAACAACGATTCAAGTTAAAAGATTGCCTCTCATGTGAGAAGAGGTAATGTTTATTGTCTAGAATATTAGATAATTTCTTATGGAGTAACTCATGCATGCGCACACTAATTAATGCAACAAGTTAGTGCTTCACCAGAAAAAGCTATGTAACTTGCACAAGTGTAGAAATCAACAAATCCATAGGTGACTGTTGATAATAGAAATACAGGAGATATAGTTTATTAGGTTGCACAGAATATTGTAGTGGCAGGAAAAATAAACCATAATGCCAGATGGTATCTGCTGGCTACACAAAGAAATCATATCGTAACCTTTTGGTATTGATCAAGTACACATATGGTACATTCTACTTCAGAATATGCTTCTGCACCTCTGTCTCTGTTTGTAGACCGCAGCACAAGAATATTGGATAGGATAAGGCCCTCTCATGTCTGATTTACTCAAAGGGGGGAATTGAGTCTCTGCCCTATTAAAGTTGGTGATTTGGCATACTTGCTCATACGAACATCCTTTCCACAACAGATAGACACCGCCACACATATAAAAATTATCCATGAAATATCACGTACTAAAATATCCAGCCTGAACTCACTGTAGAAAAGTAAAGATACTAAGGATCCCACCTCCCTGCACAGTGCTGCTCTAACCTGTAATAGGCACACTGCACAGATGTCCATAGCCACTCTACAACTTTGATTTTATCACAAAACCTCACATAATTAGCATGGAGAGGGTGTCTCTTACTACGTGCACCCCCAGGGCACCAAGAGAACGCTATAGGCCAAAACTTATCTTGTTTTTAATTTTTATAGTCTCCAGAGACAAAAAGAAGATAAGAGACAAAAATTAAAAACAAGATATCTATAGACCAAGAGGGTGTCTCTTATCTTCTTTTTGACTCTTTTGTTTTTGTTTGCTTTATTGAGCTATGCCCTAGTTCCTCTATAAAGGCAAGCAACAGGTCCTTGATATCTATATCTAAATGCTAAAATACAATGTTTTCCTCTTATAAGGTTATGGTGGATCCCGATGCGCCAAGTCCAAGCAAACCAGAATACCGGGAATATTTGCATTGGTGAGCTGATTGATTTATTATACAAGCAAAATGTTGCACATTGCCATCCTAAAACTCAACAATGCCACATATCATAACAAACCAATGAGTGTTCTTTGCCACACTATTGTTATGTTAATAGTTCAAGAACACCTTACCTAGATAACCTGCAGGATTGGAATGCAGCCCTCTCGAAAAGGAGGGTGGTGTTTCTTTTCCATCCATCAACAGCATTGGGTAAGAAACTACAATTTCTGTGATAACTTGATTCTTTTCCATTACCATAATTCCCTCAACCTAAGTCTATTTGTTCATATTGGCATTTCTTAAAATCTTAAATTGGCACTATTTTGTAGCTTCAAAATAAAATTGCCAACGCTACAAACTATTTTGTATTATTCTTAATAGTTTCTAGCCTTTAAGAAAGCACTTTACCAACTTGTCATGGAGAAGGTACTCTGCAAATTTGCCTATTAATTGCTTCATAGATGAAGGGGAAACCAGTCATGATCCTGAATAACTATAAGGACATCATTCTTGACTGCTACAATCAATAAACATAAAATGATGAACTATGAAAATAAATTAATTATGACGTCAGCATGAAAGACTTCATGTAGATATGCATACATGTTATATGGTTACAGGAAAAAAGAGGCTAGAATTCAAAGCGACCTTAACAAAAAAATGGTGGAGCTAATGCTCATAGCCTTATAAGTGATGTCATATGTGGCTAAAATAAGTAAATAACATTAATGTGTAGTGTTAAATTGAAATTTATAGTTTTTTTATTATGTTATAAACAAGACTAATGGATTTTGAATATAATTTGTAACCGGGAATACTTAGAAGCCAACAAATCTAGAAGAAGATGAATTAAGAGCCTTACTTCTGACAAACTAATATAGAATAATCGTGGCCTTTCTCACCAGAAAAACTTATGAGTAACTAATCTTAATTAATCTTTCAAAGGATGATCTGGTGCAACATTATGGTCATTTGTTCAGCTGATTGGTCAAATTCTTGCTTGCTAAGTAGTACTAACATTGTGGCACCATAATATATCTAAAAATACCATATACTGATTGTCTAATCTGATCCATGTTTCTGCAACTCATATCTCCTTACATAGACTTTCCTTTTTCATAAGAGTAAAGAATTCCAGTTTGACCATACGTGAAATTTCTTTAATTTACATATAACTTACCATTCATTTATCATATTATGTGTGTCCTTTACAAGCAGTTCTGAGCCTAATCAAAGATCTAAATCTGGGGTCCTGTTTCTTTCTACTTGTTATTTTTATACAGGCTGGTGACAGACATCCCAGAGGCACTAGATGCACGTTTTGGTGGGTAACGTCTTACATAACCTCCAACGTTGAATAATTAAATGTACAGATCAATGAACATTTTTATTACAATAACACAAACAGCAAAACCACTTCCAATATTTGCTCATTTGTTCCAAAAAAAACCATGATATTTACTGTTGTATATGTTTGTAAACATTTCACTAGTACTCTTGGCAATGGAATAAATCTATGTCAAGTTGGAAAAATAAATGATGATAGAAACAAAAGTGACTATGTAAAAACTACTATCACTAATGTAACTATTTGGAAATAGCCTTGTTTTGATCCAACCAAATACCTTAATGCTTCCATGAAATAATTGTTTTTTTTAAAATTATGTTTTCATATATATATATATATATATATATATATATCCAAGATTCGAAGTACACATGTTCACTGTATGAAGCATGATGAATTTTACTTTTTATAGTAGGCTGGTGATTGGATTGTCAAGGTAGAAATCCACAAGGGTGTTAAATATGCAAAAGTAGAAGTTACATGATAAAAATGCTGATGAATGATTCAAGAGAATGCATCGGTATTCATAGTTCTAGGTATGATATCAACCATAATTACAGTCACATTTTGCAAAAAAACGTATAGGGACTTAGACAATCAATGCATCTCTTGTACAACTAACAGGACAAGGATCAAATAAAAAAATATTTTAGGTGTCATACACACTGTCTGTCATTGACATTTTCATTTAAGGTGCATTTAGTAGGTTATTTACCATATACTGAGACTCCTTTTCTTTAATCAGAAATTCTAATTCTATATCCATACACTTGTTCTTTTGGATTTAAGGTGACATTGCGAAAATTGAGAAAAACATTAGGTAATTGTAAAATAAGTTTTTGTGATTGATCTATTGAAGACTAAACTATACACAGTCATCTTAAATATGCATACCTGAGAATCAAATGTAAAGCAACTTAGGGAGAGGGGGATGGGCCCCACTCTAATATATGGCTGCACCTATTTTTGATGCAGGTTAAGCAGTTGGACGGTTGTTTTCTGCCCAACAGTGCCTCAAGTTGAGTATCTCAGATCATCTGTGGGACCCACTGATGAAATTAGTATATGTGGCTATTACCTGCCTATGGTTAACCAATGGTTCCCTGGTGAAAACATAATACTATCAATCTGGAGTTTAGAGAAAAACCAAGGTGTAAAGTTATTACAGTGCCCTCTGCCCCCCCCCCCCACCTCCCCCTTAAAGAAGCTGTCCACTAGGAATAACAATGTGAACAACCAAAAATAGTAATGAATCAAAAATATTACTACTGTTTTTCCACAAAAAAACTAGTAGAATTTCACAGATGGTATTACAGGTTTCTTTGGAGTCAAGCTGCAATGCTGGAGTTATAAGCATACCTTCAGTAGTGCATGCACGGAGCACGCCTGATCCTCTCATTTGGCTCATCCCAGGCTAGCATACAAGCACAATCTTTTCTGCTAGTTTATCAAGATTACAAGTGATTATTTAAACATCAAAGCTAGTTTTATGACTACTTTAAAAACTGAATGCAAGTCACATGATATAACAGAACTCTCGCATTTACTAATTTTATTATTCACACTTAATGGTTCCTTGGAATTAAAATGGTTCACCTCCTTTTTTATAGTGGGATTTCAACTTTATTATTTATTTTCATGTGGATGCTATGATGGATACTCAGTATATGCAATTGGTTGCAACACTTCTATCCATAATGATATTTCTTAAAATAACATGTACCACATGGTATTATCTATTTTCTTTAATTGGCAGCAAGTAGCCCAGGACTAGAGGGTGGGCAGTACTGCCACTGAATGACTGAATTATAGGAAATAAATACCAGTGTCCAGGAACATTTAGTCTATGGTGTGAACTGGTGAAAGTTAACCTTCAGCTTAATAATATGAATCACAACAAAGCAAATCTAATAAAGAATACACACTGTTTCAGGCAATGAAATAGTTCCGTACGAAGCTCCACGGCCACCGGCTGGAATTCATCGGATTGTTTTTGTGCTATTCAAACAGGAAGCACGGCAAACAGTTTATGCTCCAGGATGGCGGCAAAATTTCAATGTCAGAGATTTCTCTGCATTCTACAATCTTGGACCACCTGTTGCTGCATTATACTTCAACTGCCAGAAGGAGAGTGGTGTTGGTGGCAGAAGGTAGGAACAAAGTTTATATTTTACTTAATAGAAACTAAAACAATAAATGTTGATATATTGGTAGTTATGAAATCACAGGAGCCAGATGGACCCCCTCTCAAAATAGAACCTATGACATTTTGATTGAAAATTCATACTTCGACGCAGCATTATTCTAACACAAGCATAAGATTTACAATGATGCTCTAGAGAAAAAGATTCCATGGATTGCTAAAGCTCATTGCATATATCTGGAAGACAGAAAATAAAATTAAAAGTAACACACATTCCTTAGGTAGAAAAAAAGTAATCCGCATTCCTTCCCAGAATGTCAACTTAATCTCTTAGATTAGTGCATACTACCCTTTTAGGACAGGGGTGTGTTTACTTAACCCTATTCAGGATAATAATGAAGCTTTCTACGATATAAGTGCACATATGTAGTATTAATTACCCTGACCTCTTTATTGACAGAAATAGGCCTTCTCTTATCCTTTTGAATGATAAACAATTATTATACTCACTCTTTACACATCTTCTGTTTCAAGAAACAAACAATACAGTAGATCACAAAGAAGGCTGGTCTGCCCCCCCCCCCCCCTTCATAGATGCAATAAGCCAAGAACTAGGCAACAAAATAACAACCCCCTCCTCCCTCGCTAGAGCTCTTTTTTTACATGGATGCAAACAAATTAGGCATGTTATTTTTAAGAGAGAAGCCTCCAATTACTAATTCTTAGCTGTTTTTTTCTATTAATAGGTTTCAGGGACCAAGCTGAAGGGTGGATGCAACATAATTCAAGATTACAAAACATAATCCAAAAAAGCAGTTAACAGCCTATATATAGTGTCAGACTGTCAGTTGGCAATCAAGTAGTCTAGTAAATGACTTGTATTGTATGGAATAAACTAGAATTCTAATATCTTCATAGTCGCCTCGCCTATACAAATTGACGATGTTCATATTTGTAATTATGAGGAATAGTGTAATCATTGATGTTCTCTACTTTAAAATGAATGCAATACAACACCTACACATATGCAAATCTGAATTCTTTTTAATATTGTCTTATTGTCGACAAATTCTTTTTTTTTCTAAAAGGACACAAAAACCAAGTTTAAACTCGTTTATATGGCATATAACACATTGATACCATAAGTCCAAAACATGTGCGAAAAGATACAGCTGCCTGTGCCTGATTTAAAGGATAATGAAGGGAAGAAAGGAGCATCCTAATACAATGAATCAAAGGAATAAACCCCACAGATGTGAAGAACCATTTCTAGTTTTCTATATATAGCAACCGTAGATGCATCTACAAATGGATAAACGCAACGCAAATGGGAATGTAGATGACTAAAGAAATGTTTAGTGCTGATCCCCCAGTTTCCGAGATTAAACGCAATGCAGCCACATTACTAAGATCAACGCTTCACCACAGAGTCTCGCGGAGGCAAAAATGGACAAATGAGAGGGAATCTAAGACTAGAGCATACCATCAGTGCCGCTGGACGATTCGACCGACTGAGACGAAGAACACATTTCAGATTCTGGGCTGCGCGTCGCGGACCTGGGAAAGAGGGGAAAGACTCACGCGGCGGCGCCATTGAGGGGTGAATGGAGGAGGGCCCTTCTTCGCGCTCTTCTAGGAACCTGCGCGGAGCCTGCATTTGGTTAGACAAGGGGAGAACGACGACGGTGAGTTTGGGAGGAGTCGTGCGACAGTGCGATGTGCAGACCAGGGGGTAACCAGCCGCCAAGCCGGAACTCGCGTCCGAACTCTGCCTGCATAATTATACATGTAGATATGATGCCATGAGCTCACTTTATACCGCAATAGATGCCCATTATAGCCTATAAATCTATACATTGTGACAATGCTATAAGAGAGTTAAAAAAAATCTGAGATGGATATAGTTTGAAACAATTAGACACCTGGACATTTACAACTACTATGCATTTTGGATTTTTCACGGATTATAAATAATAGGTTTCGTAAAAAATTGTATAAAATTTCTTCATCTGATTTATCTAGAATAAACTTTTAATTTTGTATATGTTAAATCATTTGTTTATTTATTTGAGACAATTGGCTATTTGACCTGATTTAAACCCTAACTACTAATTTAACATCAATTTTATAAATTTATTCATTTAATCCTGCTTTTCAAAATCATGAGTTACCATTTTATTATATTTTAACGTTTAGAAAGAGAAGAAATGTATTTACTAGCCCAAATTGACTAAAATGTTTCTCATTATATAAACCATGTTTCTAAATTTTCTATGGTCTATTTATCTCAAGCCTTCTAGATGATGGTTTCTACGGCGGCGGCATGTAGGAGCTTGGGTGACAAAGTACGAATGGAGCTATGGCGGCCGTGCGTGAAGGGAGCTACAATGATGGAATCCCAAGCGGTGATGACAATGGAGCAAAGCTCAAAGGTGGTTTCCATGCCAACAATGGTATGGTTCGATAGTAGATCTAAGTAAAGGTAGTGGCAAGAAGGTGTTGCCCATAGGTAGAGAAGTCGATAGAGACAGAGATCTTGTGGCTCAATAACAACAACGTAGGTGCCTTAAGGGCAGAGAGGATAGTGATGAGACTAGACTTCTAGGACGTAGCCTGGTAGTGGTAGAGAAGCAGCGTGGCTCGACGAAGTAGCCCTATCCTATAATGCCGATGGTAGAGATGAGTCTCCTAGCGATGGCATATAGGGAAGTTGAAAGTATACCTATAGTTAATAAGACTGTTAGAGATAACTTAGGGAGGCATGAAGACGGTAGAGGAAGATAAAGATGAAAGTGTTTACATAACAGGGTTAAATAAGCAAGGACAAAAAGCTAACGCTGTTATCTTGTTTTTACAAAATAGGGTTTTAAATAAAACAGGGTGAAATAAACATACTTAAGAATTGTTAGTTTTCTCAAATAAGGCCATGGTGATAAGTAGTGTTTTATTGCAATCCACTCCTATTCAGTGTTTCAGTGTGAGATTTGCTGCTAGATTTTATATCTTCGAGCGTTTGTCAGTGACATTTATATGTGTGTGGGTGTGATGTACATAGTCAATAAAAAGTTCAAACCTGAGTGATGTGATGATATGGGTATCTCCAAACCGTGGAATTTTTTTTGAATTTACATCAAATTTAGTTCATATATCATATGTATTTGGCTCAAATGAAATTAATTAATGTGGGCCAGCTAAAAGACAATCAAGAGTAATTAGCCTGCGCCGGCCGGCTTAGCGGCGCCCTATATAAACGCTATTTAATTAAGCGCTTTTGTTTTTGGAAGTCATTAGCTTGTTGGCTTCGCTCGCGTCGCGCGTGTCCAGTGGAGACGACGGCGACGTTGGTGTCCACGACAAGAAGTCTCCGAGGGGAGGAGTGGGAGGGGAGCAATGGCGCCGCTGGCGCCGAGGTGGCTGCGGCGGGAGGTTTTCGTGAGGCTCAAGCTGGGGCAGTTCGTGTCGCTGCTCATCACCTCCACCGGCTTCTCCTCCTCCGAGCTCGCCCTCCGAGGTACGGACAGCGCGCCGCCGCCTGCTGTTGACGTATTCGATAGCTTGGTAGGGTTTTGTTTGGTGTTGCCATATTGATTCTGTGACCCCTCCCGAGTAACTAACTGTTGCTGCAAGCACTGGATGTTGGTATATATCAGCCTGAACTCTGAAAAATGTTTGGGGTCTTGTCGTCTTGATGAGTTGCAGACTTGCAGTTTCAGTTGATGAGCTTTTGGTTCAGAATGCATTCTTGCAATTGGCTTAGACATGATCATTCTGATTTTTCCCCTTTTCTTGGTAGATGAACTGCCATGTTTAACACTAGCTGATCTATTAAAATTGATGTGTTAGAAAGCATTCCATGTTCAGATATGGAGAGTTGTGAATGGTGGCTTACAAAATTGTGATGATATGACAATCCTGTGGAGTGTTTTCAGGTGTCAATGCGCCAAGGTCGCAGTCTCTTCTGAATTACATCCTTCTTGCTCTTGTTTACGGGGGAATATTGATCTACATAAGGCAAAACCTGACGGTATGTTTGGCAGCTGCGTTTTGCTCTCAAAAGAAATGTTTGAATGCTAATTTGGCTAAAATTTTGATCTCTGGAGATAGTGAGCAATAATAACTTGGTCTTCAGCTCTTGCTGAAGTGTGTCTCAAAGGTTGGAAATTTCCAGTCTAATACTATTTTGAGCCTTAAGCACATCTGCACATGGGATTATCTTATCAGTTAATTCTTGATAAGACCCAGGTTAAAATGGGGTTTGACACATGTCCAGTGCCCTGACCAGTCCTTCAGATTATTCCCTTGGACCATCACTTTGGGTTGTACTATTTCTCTTCTTGTATGATTGATGCATGTACGTTGCATGTCTAGCGTATCTCATCCCCGAAACCAGGACCAGTGGCTAGTGCCTTTGTTACCAAACATATTTGTGCTTATTCTGATTCTGTTCTTCACAAGTTGTTGAGGCTATTTCATTGCCACCACGGTATTTATGTTGCAACGCAGCAATCTGAATTTCTATCAGCAGGAAGCCTGAAATGTTTTCTGCATTTTGTTTCTGCGGATTAAATGTTACTACTTCTTGATCCTTGGCATCGTTGATGTAGAGGCTAACTATATTGGTATGTGTCTACTATTAGTGAAAATGATGTAGTCTGAATTTCTTATTGAAATTGGAGCTTCTTTTTATCTGGTAACTACATGTGTAGATGCTCAACTTGACTTGTTTTTGTTCACAGTTGTGAAGGCTTGTCAGTACTGCAGAAGTGTAGTATACAGTGAGACTGAGACCCCGTTTTCTATACAGGGGATCGGGTCTATATATATACAAGTCCAATGGTCTAACATCCCCCGTAGTTGTAACGGGAGGGAAACGGATATAGAGACTAGAACGAAAATTGGTGAACAAAGGTGCGGGTAAGCCTTTGGTCATGATATCGGCGAATTGGTACGTCAATGGTACATGAAGCACCCGAACGTGTCCTAGAGCGATCTTGTCACGTACAAAATGAATATCAATCTCAATGTGCTTCATGCGTCGATGATGAACCGGGTTGACGGCCATATAGACGGCACTAACGTTGTCGCAATAGACAACGGTCGTAGAGGCGATGGGTGTACGGAGCTCCTCGAGAAGCTGACGAATTCAGCAGCACTCGGCGACGACGTGAGCAATGGCGCGATACTCGGCTTCGGCGTTGGACCAAGACACCGTAGTCTGGCGCTTGAAGGACCAAGAGACTAGAGTGTCATCGAGGAGTACACAGTAGCCGAAAGTGGAGCGTCGGGAGTCGGGGCAACCTGCCCAGTCCGCATCAGAATACGCAGTGAGAAAGTCGATGGGGCTGGAGCTGAGATGTAGGCCGGTGGATAGTGTGCCCTTCACGTAGCGAAAGATACGCTTGAGCAGCGCAAGGTGAGGTTCACGTGGAGCATGCATAAAGAGGCACACTAGCTGTACGGCATAGGTGAGATCAGGCCGTGTGAGTGTGAGGTACTGGAGAGCACCAGCAAGACTCTGGTACTAGAAGGGGTCAGCGATGAGAGAGTCGTCAGTGGTAGAGAACTTGGCGCGAGTGTCGACCGGAGTGGCGGTGGAGTAACATTCGGCCATACCCGCACACTGGAGAAGATCCATGGCATACTGGCGCTGGGAGAGAAATAGCCCGTAGAAAGAATGCGTAATAGAGATGCCAAGAAAGTGATGAAGAGGACCAAGATCGGTTATGGCAAACTCCGAGTGGAGTCAGACCATGATGTGCTGTGGGTGGTTGTCGAGGACGTCGTAAGAATGATGTCGTTGACATAGAGAAGGAGGTAGGCGGTGGTATCTCCGGTGTGAAGTACGAAGAGAGACGTATCGAAAACGGAGGCCACAAAGCCAAGTTGTCGAAGATAGATAGCAAAGCGCTGGTACCAAGTCCGAGGGGCCTGTTTTAGGTCATAGAGAGAGCGTTGAAGTAGACAGACGTCGTCATGACGAGATGGGTCGACGAAGCCTGGAGGCTGCTGGCAGTAGACCGTCTATGTTAGATGGCTGTGAATGAAGGGATTCTTCACGTCGAGCTGATGGATCGGCCAAGAACGCGAGGCAACGAGAGTAAGCACAACCCGAATGGTAGCGGGCTTGACGATGGGACTGAAGGTCTCGTCGTAGTCAACGCTGGGACGTTGAGAGAAACCGTGGACTACCCAACGCGCCTTGTAACAAGCAAGCGAGACATTAGAGTGGAACTTATGTTTAAAGATCCATGAGGACCTTGTACTCATCGGCCATAGCCGCGCGTCACTAAAGATCGGCCAGGGTAGAACGGTGAGTTGTCGGGATGGGTGAGACGGCACAATGGACTGCGGAGAACCCGTAGCGTTGGGTAGGGCGGAGGGACCCGGTTTAGGATCGGGTGATCATATGAGAGGAGGTGGAGACAGCAGAGGCCGCACGGTCCAATGGTAACGTCGGTAGTGGGGCAGGGTCGGAAGGGGGGGAGGGTGGCATCGGCTCGGGATCGGCGACTGTAGGTTCAGAGAAAGGGCTGGACAAGGTCAGCCTGAGCCGATGGAGAGTAGGAGGCCGATAGGGGTTGGTGAGCCGATGGAGGGTAGGGGCCGATAGGAGTTGGTGAGCCGATAGAGTTGGTGGGGTCGATGGGGGCTGGACGAGATTAGCCTGAGCCGATGGAGGATGGGGGGCCGATGAGGATTGTGGAGCTGATGGAGGTCTGATTTGGATGACAGCGGAGCGGAGAATAGTGGGATAGTCGTTCAGGGGTCCTCAAGAATGACCGATGTGGAGTGCAAAGGTGTAGTTGGTGGAGAATGTTAGGATGATACCGTGTTGGTTAGAAGGAAGTCGAGGCCGCCAAACGAAGGTCCGTGGTGAAGTAAACCGAAGAGGAAGTAAGACTCGTCAAAGACGATATGGTGGGAGATGATGATTTATCGGATGGAGAGATAAAGACAACGGTATCCCTTGTGGGAAGAGGGATAGTTAAGGAAAATATGGGCGGTGGAGCGTAGTGCGAGTTTATGAGGGGCAGTGGCTGTTAGGTTGGGATAGCAGAGACACCCAAAGATGCGTAAGTGAGAGTAGTCGGACGTCTTGTGGTACAGAAGAGTATAGGGAACGTGGTGGTGAATGGAAGAGCAAGGGCGCTAATTCAGTAGGTAGGTCGTAGTGGTTAGTGCTTTAGCCCACTAGGGTGCAGGCAAATGAGCTTGAAGAAGCATAGTGCGACTGATGTTGTTTAGAGTTCAAAGAAGTCATTCGGCCTTGCCATTTTGGGGAGAGGTGTAGGGACAGGAGAGGTAAAGATGGGTGCCACGGGAGGTGAGAAAGGCTTGGATGGTACGGTTTACAAACTCCGTAGCATTGTCAGCCTGGATGGCTTGAATGGAGAGGTTTCGTGTCCGGGAGTAGGTGAGCGTGTCAAAAGTGCGGGAACCGAAAGAGTGTTCCAGCCGATGGAGGATGGACGGGTCTAGCCAATGGAGACCGCGAGCGCAGATGTGCACCGGTGTGGGAAGAAGGGAAGATGGGCTGAAGCAAGGGGAAAACGAAGGTGGGTCTGAACAAGACGAGGAAGCGGATGGAGGCCGTCTCCTTGTCACGTGGTAAAAAAAGGCGAGTAGGTGATAGAGGAGGAGAAAGACCGTCTGCAAAGAAGACGATGGGGATAAGAACCGAGGCGAAAAAGGCAGAGGAGGAATACCAAAGGAGAAGGTCTATGATGGAAAGGAAGCGTCGGCTCGTCGGCGAGAGGGTTGCTAGCGCGCTGGGATGTCTAAACCTACTCTGATACCATGCAGAAGTGTAGTATACAGTGAGACTGAGACCCTGTTTTCTATACTGGAGAGTCGGGTCTATATATATACAAGTGCAGTGGTCTAACAAGTACACATCCTTAATAAGTGTGATGCTGATTGATTGCTGGGCGATCCCCTGTGTCATTGTCCTCACCTGTGTCTTCTTGAAGACAAAGTATGGGTTGAGGAAATTCATTGGGGTTGTGATTTGTGTGGCTAGCATTATAATGGTAGTTTTTTCTGATGTCCATGCCTCTGATCGAGCAAGTAAGAACATGATCACAGTGAAAGTTCAGTCATCTCACACAATTACACACTTCTATACACCTGTTTGGCATGCCATTACCTGCTCAAATTCTATGTTTCATTTTAGTGCTGCATCAGTCAATTTCAAAGTCTTAAAAGTGTGTATTCTTGATTCTCAACATAATCGCTTCTGAAATCAAATGGATAAGAACTGCTGCATTTTGCACATGTCAGAAGAATAACAAGCAAGTCGTTTTGACCTTGCACAATTGAATGTCTTGCAGAAGGACCCAACCCCTTAAAAGGTGATTTGTTTGTCATTGCTGGATCCATGCTTTATGCTGTTAGTAATGTTACTGGGATAATAGCAAAACTATAGTCCGTTTATTCCTACTGGTTTTCCATGTCTTTTCAGAACAGAGGGGGGAACTCCCATTTCTAGATTTTTCACATGTTCTTTGAGCTATGATAATTACTACTTAAATATTAGCCTCAACAACCCATTGGATTAAGCATAAAGCTAAAGTAGATAGCACATGAAGAACCTTGCATATTTTTGCCTACAACATTTCAGGAGTATTTTGTCAAGAAAAGCAGCAGAATTGAGGTGATGGCAATGTTAGGTGTTTTTGGAGCAGTTATAAGCGGTATACAAATGCATCTTTTGGCTTAGTTAAGAAGTGACTTGTTCCATTGTAGTTTCATTAAACTAATAATATTATAAGAGTGTGTTTCATGTTAGAAGTTAAAACGAGGTACACAAACTTAAGTACAGACAAATTACTTGAACCACGATGAGATCAACTAGTGAAACTGGGATATATGTTTTTATCATGAACCCATCTGTAACTATTTTGTACCTTTTGCATGACCTCATTTGTATTTGGCATGGCAAGAAAATACTCTCCCAATATCCCATTTCCTTAACACTGCTACAAAAGCATACTTGAGCGACAAGAACTTCGGTCAACCCAATGGAATGCTGGAATGGTGAGTCTCCCTCCCTTTCTACATTGTATTTGAGGCAAATTTGTATGGTACAAATTTTTAATCGATATATTAGCATTTCTGTTATAGGTTATTTCTATTCTGATGTATAAAATTTATAGTGATAAGAATTGGGATGCTTTATTAGGTAATCAATTAACCATGATTCTTACTGATGAACCTTCTTTCTTGTTTTCAGATTCTACCTTTCATTGGATTTGCGGTAGCAATGTGCTTGTTCTACTGAACAGTACCGATTATATTGAAGGTACAGACTACAATCCTCTTGTGGGCAAATTCACAACATTCCCGAATATTGTATGTTACTAAATTTACTCCAATAACTTCAGATATGTGGCGCAACTATGCTCAATTTCTCGCTTTTGACCTCAGACATGTGGGTTGTTCTAATCCTATCTTTGCCTACTGTGAGGTCTCTGAACATCAATCCTCCCTCATATACTCATGCGAATAGTCAAGCTTAAAATTCAAATTGATTCGATTTAAGCAAATTTTGAGCATTTGCAGGTTGATTGAATGTACTTCTTTGCTTTTGCCTGTACGGCAGCTGGACTCATCATCTACTCATACAAGTAGGGCCTTCCTTCTTCAATTAGTGTTGCTTCTGAACCTACATAGGTATGTAGAAATCTGCTATGCTGATGTCACCACTCACCACTGAGACTTATTGAAAGCAGTGGCTCCACGGAGGCTGCAGAGGAAACGGCGCAGGTCGTCGGTGCAACGGACGA
Source organism: Oryza coarctata (assembly GCA_030770085.1). Taxonomy (NCBI): domain Eukaryota; kingdom Viridiplantae; phylum Streptophyta; class Magnoliopsida; order Poales; family Poaceae; genus Oryza; species Oryza coarctata. Next base: position 13,433,476 of record CM061479.1, on the reverse strand, counting down.
GGAGGCTGCGACGCGAGTTCCCGGCGCCGGAGACGATGATGGACCAGCCTCCAACAAGGAGGTTTCATCGTTGGATGCTACTACCTCAAGGTAGTAGTAGAAGGCTACTACTGTCTGCTGCACACTTTGGGCTGTGACTGAAAATCTTTTACTGCTCTTGCACTGTAACTGTTTCATATATGGATAATGTTTGGTGTGAACTATGATTATGTGTGATATTTTACTGTCAGATAAACAAGAAAGGGTTAAGAACTAGCATAGGTTCATTGCATGACGTAAAAGTATACTTGTATAATGGTTGATTTTACTGTTCTTTTGTAAACACGGAGTAATAATAGTATGACAAAATTGGTCAAGGCTTCAATCCTGGCTAATAAGAGGATGGAATGCAAATGTTTCAGAGATTTCTATGGCGGCTCTGATGCCCACAATTTTTCAGGCTTTCAGTTCGAGGAAGGCTGCAAGGTGGATATTTTTCTTCATGGGCTTATAGGTTACCCAGTAACAAGGTGATGTTACACTGCACATTTAATACACAGCAAATAGTGGGAAATCTAGAAATGACGAAACATATATCCTGATTCCTGAACGGTAAAGCACTCACAATTAACTCTCTGTTTCTTTGTAAAAAAATTCTCTTTTTCCTAAAATAAAAAGGGTCTCCAATAAATGCAGTACCGTGACCAGGACTCCATATGAACCATGTAAAAGTGCGTTAGTAACAATATCTGATCATTATGAAGTGGCATCTCCCTAGTTACAAAGCCCCCAAAACAACTCATATAAGGGAGCACAAATTGGTCCTCAAACTGGCCACCAGTCATATATCGTTGATCTTGACATCATTCGGAGCCAACATCAACGCCCTTCTTCGATAAGAATTCCTTTGCCTCCATAATATCCTGCATAGCAAGTACAACTGAGAATAGACTAAACTTTTTTTGGAAGCAAAATGGAAGTGTGAATATCTCAGTATCTGTTGGGTTATTTTCTTGTTCGCATAGTGCAAACTGCATACTTTAAAGAGATTTCAAGGTCCCACTCATTTATGTCACATAATATCCATGCTTATACAGGGGGAGAAAGAAAACAGAGTAGGGAGTATGGAAAAATCCACTGGCATATAACTAACATAATGGAAACAGTTTCAGGTTCTAGAATTCCTAGTTACAAATTGATCAAAATCATCATAAGCCCATTCACAAAAAATTTAAGGCTCCTGGGACTAGAACAGCTAACCTGCTGTAGAATTACCACTTCTTGAGGACAAGTTGGGAAGAACATCAGCCCAAATCCAACCATAAAAATGCCATAACACCCAAGTGCCACTACCAAGTAGATGGGAAGCTACAATAACAAAAAAAAAATCACAAATAAATACCTTAATCACCTTGCAGTACAATAATCAAGAAAAAAGAAATCAAAATTGACATCACTGACCAACCAAGTATAACTTCGAGGAACAGTCGTGGTTTCAAGAAGGGCAATACAAATAGCTGAGATTGCCACCAGCATTTCAATTATCTTGAATATGTGCTTCATTTGGGCTACACGGAGTTTTCTGCCAAGAGAAAACTAATGAATGGCAAATAAAATGTGCCTGAATCAGTCTCAAACAATTAAGGCCCCATTCTTTTCCTCTACTGATTTTGGATTTTTCGCGGACACGCTTCCCAAGCACCTAAACAGTGCATTCATGCAAAAAAAATTCTATATGAAAGTTCTTCATCTGATTTTTCTAGAGCAAATTTTCAACTTTGCAATAGTTAATTCATTCGTTTGTACCCTCAGATAGCTATAAAAAAACAGATAATCCAAAAATCCAATTATAGCATAATTGTATCAGCAGTTCAGTATGCTGGCATTGCGATAGAAACATGGCAAGTAGGGACATCCATCAGACTTAACATAGTCATGGAGGTTCGGTTGAATGCCCTCACTAGCGGCTGTTAGTAGTATTAGTTCAGTGTAATAGACACCAAAATTGAGGTCAATTAGGATCGATCTTGAATAAAAACTGTTCATTTAATCCATAGGTATTGCCATAGCTTCAGGTTCAGTTTCCACTAATTTGTTACTAAATCCTCAAAGTGAGAAGAAATATACATCTAGTAGTTAACACAGAGAATATGTTCTAGAGAAATACAGATAAAAATACAAAAAAAAACATGAGCACCGAACAATCCACAAATACCTTCGTTGATGGCGGATCTGGATCCTTATTGGTTTGGGGCTGCTACGGTCGAGCAAAGAAGCCGCCGTCAGCTGGCGTGTAGTTGGGAGGAGGAGGGGGCGGAGTCGGCTCCGGTTGCTTCGGCTGGGGCGCCGGCCGTCCGGCCTGAGGTGGAGAGGAGGCACGGGTGGCGGAGTCAGTAGTGGGGAGCGGAGTCTGGCGGTGTGAGGCCTCACAGCATGGATGGTGCTTGGCGGCGCAGGGCTCGCCGGTCGCTGGGACGGCGGGGGCTATCGGCGGCGAGCTCGTGTCGTCGAGGCTTTCCCCGTCGCCATGTCCTCCGTAAATGCGTAGGAAGCGTGTCTTACAAGTGGGGGCCACCAGTCAGTGGTGGAACAGACAAGGGCCCACCTGCCAGAAGCCGGATGGATTTCACTGGGAATTTTTGTTTATTGCTACTACCTTCCTATCTTCAACACACGGATGGTTTATCGTTACATTTTTAAACTATAAATTTATAAAAATTAATAAGAGGTAACTATGTATTTATAAAAATTAATATCTTTTGAGACTGGAGATAATAATAACTAATATAAATAATTATCCTTTTTTATACCCAATAATTTTTCATAATTCCAATGGGAAATAATTCTTCTTTTAACTAAACCCTTCCGTTGCTTTGCTCCTCAATCTATTCGTGGCCAAACACGTCAGCACATCTAGGACACATTTCGATATGGCTAGTTAAGGCATGATCACTGTAGCAGGCCATGCCCCCATGTGCAAATAACTCGGTCCATGCATAGCCCATAGAAACATCGGATTATTCCATGCTGTTACGGCCTAAGTGTGGCACGTGGGTTGATGGTAGCATAAAACGATCTAAGCGTGGCACGTGGGTCGATAGTGGCTTGGCAGCATAGCCGGCCTTTTGAGTATATAAATATATTAAAAATACATAGAAAAATAGAAAATTTAGAAAATAAATAAATAACTTCACATCGGCTAAACATGATGATATATATGTTTTAAATTGTAATATGAATGTCACACAAAGAAAGAAATGCAAGAAATGCTTTAAATAGAAAAAAATTATATCGATTAAATATAATGATACATTTTCTAATTTTAAGGGTTTTAAAAATATAAAAAAATAAATTATACTAAAAATAAGAAGAAAAAGGAGCAATAAACTTTATTAATATTAATATTACATGTCTATCTTGTTAAAAAATTTATCATATAAAAACTCATATTTAAAAAAACCATAATAAAGAAAAAAGAGTATAGCCTAAACATAAAAACTTAAAAATAAAAACTAGCTAGTTTTGTGTATGTGTATCGATCTTCTAATTAAGCGACCGATTTTATGTTTAGGCGCGTTTGTTAACTAGCTCCAGTTTTTAACATCAATATTTTCTCCTAGGTCATTGCTGATATTTCTTCTCCAGTTCTCAATAATTCTTCTAAAGTAATAAAGGTTGATTCAGAGAATATCGTAGATACGGACACTGTAAACACATTTCGTGCTAGTTTTGAGAGCTCAGAATATTAGGTCTTGTGATCATTCCACCAGCCGAGCACATTGATTTCTTTCTGATTGAAAGAGTCGCTATCTAAGAAGTATGATAGTTCTTGGAAAGTATCGACAGTTCATATGTCGAAACTCCCAAGAGAGGTGAAAGAGGAAACACCATTTTAAATTTGGTCCTGTTGTAATTTTTTTTCCTACCTGCTACATGGACAAGTTGAGGTTTTTATAGGTGATCTTCCTAAAACTTATTCTAATAATTTTCAAATAATACCAATTTAGTCTTAAGATGTAATATTCATTGTGACACCAGTAAGATTTAGGAATCCCTCCAATTTACCACTAGGATTAAAAATAAATATAAAAGCATACAACATAGAGATTTATTTTTGATTTATATGAAATAGTACAGATCCTATTAGGTAGTTAATTTTATCAAAAAGTTTATACAAGATATTAAATTACATATTAGATAATATACTTTAGATAAATCAACAGTAACATCATAAAATATTAACACACTTTTCAAACATACTAAGTTTCTTCTATCATTAATGATTACGTAACACTAACAGTCCACATTAGTTTAGAACTTAAATGGTTTCAAACCCGATGCATCGTAAAATATTTTCTATTTCACATGTTGTCTGTTTGATGCCATACAATTGCTTCACTCATATAATCAATTTATGTAATTACCCTCTTAAAACCACTTTTAATTATAAGATTAATAACATGAGAACAAATGATTCAATATAAACAGATAAAACTGGTTGTAGAAGTTCTGTAGGCTTAGAATTTGAAGTTACAGTGAAAATTTTATTTGTAAAGTCAAAATCATCGACTCATCGATATTCTTTTAGCAGTATGTAAAACATTATTTAATCTTAAAGTTATGACTATTTTGTGTAGTTTTCTAATTATCATCAATAAACTACTATACTTACGTAGTCTTTTTAGCCTTACCACTCAAGTGATACTAATAGAAAGATACAGTTACTAGATAAATAAACCTTTCTCAAATCACGAATCATGGTTTATATACTAACAGATTTAAACTTAAGAATATGAGCAGTTTGAATGTTACTTTCAAATGCACTTGGACTCAGTAAAGTTTAAAAGTAAATCTTATCTAAGTAATTAAACAAGTAAGAGATTCTCACATTGTACTCCTATGAACGTACCGTATTGTTAGTATTTAGTACTAGTTATTGTTATCACAGATGGTATCCTTGCTTATTCATACAAGCCTCGGTATGTCGCTTTAAGTGTACTATTCCACCAGAAGATTTTTTAAATAATTTATTTCTATATATTTTATATTTAGCCCATGTTACCTCTACTCCGTTAGGACTGGTCTCCTTTCTCTCATCAAAATTTTGCCATACAGTGGAAGTTCTCGATTTTTTAAGCCCGTGGTCATCGATAATCATAGTTCTTGATCCTTCTAAAGCCATATGTATATTCATTTGATCTTCTAGTATCGGTGCCGATCATATACCATCTTAGCTCGATATTTAGATATGACATCGGTATAAAGTTTAGGTCATACTTGTTGGAGGGAATAACGGGTAGTTTGGATCGGTCATATTGAAATTTTAAAATTACATGTACGTAATTAAATGTCTCGTAATTTTATATCAATAAATAACTAATAAATAATAATGCATAAATACAAAAATATTTATTACCTCATTTTTGTAGCCTTCAAATAAGAGTATATCTCTTCTCCGTAATAGGTTTGATTTTTGATAAACAGAATAATTTTTTAATAACTCAATATCATAAGAGTATAAGATAAAATATTTAGACGAGTCAGGACGCTATTTAAATAGGAAAAATTTTCATATTTTGGGATTTTTTTTGGGTATTTTTTAGATTTTTTTAGCTACAATGGTTAATTTTTGAATTTTAGCCTGAAGCAGGTGTTATCGGGTGCAATTTCACAGAGACGTCCAAATGAAACGTCAACATGTGGAGATGAGGGAGGCGCAAGCATGGCACGTCCTCGTGGGCGACCGACACGTGTCCTTGAGTCATGCCGTGCGGTGCCATGAACAGTAATCGTATCGGGCCGAGGTGATAGGCTAAACACGACATAGCCGTGCTGATACGGTTCATGACCAAACGAACCGTACCATACACTGCCTTCGTGCAGAGGCCGGCCCAGACCATTTAGCCGTGAATATCTCAACCTCTGCCTGGTTGGACCGGAAGAATTTTTTTCCCGATACATTTGCAATAATAAGCAAAGGTTTGCATTTTGTAAACGATCCTTTATTGCTTTTTTTTCTAAGTATATGCTCCATTACTGGATGCAAAATAAATAACCGTAAGTCCGTAACAACGTCAAAGAGTGGCAAATGTTCCATTTTTTCAGCTACATATGGGAGGGGTCAGATCATCTTCCCCTCCCTGAAATAGCATGCAGTATACAGTGCTGTATTCACCTTCTCTTCAAGTGGAGGGGCCAAAAACAACGGCTGCCTTGAAGAGATATATTGTGATGGCTTGTTTTGAGGACCTTGGCTTGATTATATCTTCCTCATGGGACAAAGTCCATCACTTTGGACTTGGACAGCCGACGACGCCGTGTGCTTTCTTCCTTCACACCGAGCCATTTCTTCAGAAACTCGAACACATTCTCGTCGCAAAGGAGTCCTCGGTGGTCGGCCTTGACGCCAACTCTTTCCTTGGCTGCAAATCCATCAGCCTGCCAACGACAAAAAACAATGTGAGTCATGTGACAAACTGTGTGCGCCATATTGTTTTCATGAGGCAACATGAGAGATGCTATAATTTAATTGAAAGCAAAAACATGTATCCTAATTTCTAAACAGTGAATGGCAAGGCTTAGCATAGAATGGGTTGTCCTTGAAACTCAAGGATCAATAGGCACTGAACAACCTGAAAGGGTACCGCTAAAATGCGGGTGATAGTCAGATGTGTAATGCCTTTTGTCTTCAAAACAGAGAGTTTGATACACCTTTGAAGGTGATCTTGTGATCGTAGGTTTGCTATGTATTAAGAAAGTAAGACACTTCATTTAGTCATGACTCATGACCAACTAGATTTAACATTCTAAGTTTATGCAAACCACTCTGTAATAATGTAATGCTTTCCCACCAAATTATTAAGCAACAAGTGAGTAATTTCTCAAATCATAATAAAGAGTAGTCCTGTGAACTAGGTTTCTGTCATATGATATTACAGAAACTAGATAGCTGACATCTATGATATGACAGAAAAGAGAGATTACCATAGTTGATTCAATAGGAACTGTGCCATCTCCATCCACATAAGTGTACACAGGCTGAAAATAAGATAGACAAGTATAATATTTTAGTAAAAGAAACCACAACAAGATCACACAACTAGAAACTATATTTTTTAATTGATTAAATTCAGCACCATTGTGTGGCACACTTCTGACAGATCTCCAATTGGGGAGCTTTCAGAGCCGTAACTGCAAATTCAGAAAGAACATAATTAGAGCAAAGCCAAAGCTAAGTCAAATCAGAATAAATCTGTTATCAGATTAATAACTTGTCAGCTATTCAACAAGAATTCTGAAGTATGCATTGGCAGCTGCTGCATTGAACATTGGACCAAGAAAAGAGAACTCAAGTCAACCAAAGGCAGTAACCAATACTGCTTTATATGTATTCCTATTCAATTATATTGACTATGCAGCATGAACGACAAAATGATGTTAGCATTAGTCGTCTCTGAAAGTAACTCACCAGACATCATATGGAGTGTCATAAGATGTCCCATATATATTATAAAAGCTCACAGTATCTGGTAATTCAGCATTGTCAAGAATTCGGCGGGTCTCAGTGGACCACTTGAAGACTGACATATTGAACGGTAGTGCAATTGTCTTCCCATTGTACTTGAGCTAGGGATAGAAAAGAGAAATAGAATAACAAGTTTCACTCAAATATTCAACCAACAATAGAACACAGCACTATCACCACATAAAAGGGTATACCATAGCTATGTTAGTACCCAAACTCAATGCAGAGACAAGCTCAAAATATTTTCATTACATTTTTAGATTAAACTAGGCATGGTAATTATAAGGCAACGAGTGATCGAATAATGGTTTTATGGACAGGACAAATGTTTTCACAGATTCAAGCTTGTTCAATACACAGAATGTTGATTCACAGGCAGTTCCACATAAAAAAAATGCAGTAAACACGATCTCCAATCATCCAAAGTGAAAGTCTCCAATCTACAAACCGTTTTAACATTTTCAAATCAATGGAGTAGACAGCATTACTATACTTTTCATGTGTAAAACCAACTACCAAGGTGCTTTTGCCTTTTGTATATTATCTGGACGTTTCCCTCTCAACTGAAGGATAATGCAATGATTTAGTTCTTGTTAGTGCACAAAATAGATCTCATCTGTAAGTAAAAGATTTTCAACTTTCGATAGTACACTCAATCTGGTGCAGCTTGCTTATTCTTTAAAAGTGTTTACAAATTAGAAGTAGAGAGTGGCTACCTCATTGTTCCTTAAAGCTTCTTCAAACAGAGATACACAATCGGTTGCTTCATACAGAACTAGCTCCGCTATTCCATCCTTTTCAGGGTTCTTTCGCCAAACCTGAACAATTGGTGCTTCATTCCACTTGAAATGTGGATTTGGCAGCATTTCGTAGATGGATGGGCATTCAACAAGCTGCACATGTAACAGACTAACTTAAAAAGGGAAAACACAATTCATTTTGAGAACTGTAGGAAGTTATATGGCCATGCTTCAGTGAACAAAAGCTTCAAAATTACGGTGGGCATCTTATTTTGATTTTGGTCAGCGTGAAATAATGACTAAACATTAGTAACCAAGAGAAGGAATAATAGCATTAGGAGTAATTGGCTTTGTCGAGGGTGAACTCTGTGTTGACTACTCTGGTTCTGGTTGGGTTATCAGATGTGAGCAGTGTAAACACCTGGACTCTGGTCCCTACAATGATTCTGGATGGGTTATCACATATATCTGACTGTAGCCCTTCATTAGCAGTTCAGTTGATCTAGAGCTTCATTCATGATCCTTTGGATATATGTGATAATATATTCTTTTTTTTGTTAAAATATTTTCCATTTGGGATCCCCCTACTGTTTCCTGTCAGGAAACCTTGCACAATAATAATGAATGGCCTAAGGTAGGAGATGGAATGAACATATTGAAGGAAGGGGGTGATTGTTTTCATATAGAATGCAATAACAAGAATACAGTAGCAAGCATAAACAAACTCAGATAGCTTGAATATGAAAGTCAAGAATTACCAGTTGATGCATCACCCATCTAGAAACGAAAAAGAAGCTTTCAAACCCATAAACAAACTGTAACCCAGTTAGTAGAGAATCATTGATGCATCCTGGGGCACCTGCCAAAATGTAAAAACGAAAAAATATAGAACACAGATTTTATCAAAGGCCACCAATACAATAATAAAGCAAATATAAGTGTACAATGTCAAATATATTACCTTGAAATGGGCATGCGATACAAATCCATTTGTTCACATACTTTGCAAATATCTAGAAAAATGAGGAAAAGAGAAACGATATTGAATACAAAACACAGTTGTCTTAAGCAACACACCGCTGTAATAATGAAAACTCACATCATGGTTCATAGACATGAAGCAGCTTACTAGCAGTCCACCCATAGAATGTGATATTATATTAACCTTTTTCCCACCAGAAGCCTTATAAGCTGTCTCGAGTTTTGCTTGCAAACCAACCATCACTTTGTCTATCCTGCCAGATAAACCCATAATTACAGCAGCTTGTGTTTGCTCAGCAGTAAAATATTCTGATCTTACCTGTTACTTTGGCGAAAATCATAGCCATATCCAAAAAGTGTGGTTCCTTTCTTGTATCCACAGTCAACGAGCATATCAATCATATCATGAAAGTGATACACCATAGACAAATGGAGAATCTCCACAAACTGAGTTTACAGAAGATAGAGGAAAGATCATATCACAAGAATTATGGTATTTGAGGGTGACTAGTTCAAGAAGGAAGGAGATTTAAGTAATTTAACACGTCAGTATTGTTGCACTACACAGACAAATATCTGCCCTTTGATTCTATCTATCCCATGAAAACTGAGAAGCAACATATCAATGGCTTTTTCTTGATACTCTCCTTCATTTCAATGTTAACACAAAAAAAAAAGTATCAAGAGCAATCATGAAGAAGCACCATCAAATCACCAATGCTTAGTACTCATGAATGCCCCTCATAGACATGTTACGGGGCATGTTACCACTAGCTACCTTATCTGCTGTGACCAGTACGCCTTCATTTAACCTCTATGTACTTTTCATATGGCACCAGTAACAGTTCCTCGTGGTAACGCCAATTAACACTTACCAGTACCACACACCAAATGTCAGCGATTCAACACTAAAAAAAATTCGAATGCTCGTCGCTCAAGTAAAGGCTGAACAACTAATGCCCCCGCCAATATACCATTCTTACAAACCAAGAAAACTTGAAAAGATTACTCCTTTTTCTAGAGTTCCTCCACTGTACTTAACACCCAGAAGCTCACCCAGGAAGGATCAAGAATGTCGATGGCGTACAGGCCATGATCGTCCTCCGGCACGACGATCTCCACATCGTCGTCCAACGGCTCCACGTACCCTGCGCAACAGCAACCAAAGCACGCTCATTCAAACAACCAACTCCCTAACTCCACTCAAACATTTCGTCGAACATCTGGCTGCATGACGAAACCACCACGAGAACGCACCGGTGTCGGGGTTGTAGAGCGACCAGATGTACTTCTTGAACTCGACGTTGGCGAGGAGTATGCGCACCCAGACGCGGAGGTCGAACCTGGGGTTGGACCGCCGCCGCGCATGCAGCACCGACCCGCCCATCCCGGACACCAGTAGCACCGGCTCACGCCCTCCCTCCTCCTCCCCACCTCCCCGGCGCCGTGACCTCCGGGGACGCCCGCGCCAGCGGAGGCGGAGGTGGCGGCTGAGCACGCGGAGCCGCAGCCTGACTGCGGCGCCGAGCATGGTGGCTGTGGCGGTGACGGTGACGGTGGCACCCCCGCGCTCCTCGCGGCGTGGCGGGCATGGAGCACGATGCGAGGCGTGCGTGGGTGGGAATGGGACACCGCAAAGAGAGGCTTCTCGTTCTCGAGCTGCCTGCCGGTCACCGGTCACCGCCGCCGACGTGGCCGGCCTCACCGTCCGGTCAAACCGCCCGCGGCGAGTGGAGCGAGTTGACGGCGGCACGCGAGCCGTCGGATTATTGATCGGACGGCGGCTGTCGCTTCACCGTGTGTCTTCGCGGTCATCGACGGCTTTGGCACAGATCAGTGGAGGGAGTGGACTGGTAGAACATTCTATGAGCCGATGACATGTGGCCCACTGGGATAGGAGGGCCCAGTGTCAGTGGCAGTGGGACGTGGATGAGATTGGGTAGTACAAGCTTCCAAGCGGATCCGTGTGGTATATTCAAGATGCTGACGTGTGGACAAGCGGGGCCCACTTATCAGTGACATGAGGATTTCGATGAAGCATTCGAAACTTTCTAGTACGTCCTAGCTTGGCAGTTGTGTCGTCCACGTATAGTTGTGTTTCTTTCTTGTCGTTCTCCTGCTCCGGAATACTGAAACTTGTAGCTCCCGGCTCCGGCCAATGTCAACATGGATGATAAGCACGTTCCAGCAACTGTGGCCTCCTACCAATGGCATCAATGGCAGCATGGAAGTTTTCGCCTCTCAAAAAAAGACATGGAAGAAAACGGATAAAACCACCAACCAGCCTGGAAGCGCGCGCTTCCCGCACTCTCCAGATCACCTTTTTTTTTTTGTCACCTATCTGAGCTCACATTCCCCACTTGGTGTCGAAGGACTATTGTTGAATAACCTTTAATGCTTAAAAACAGTCATCCATTTTCTATTTCCGATCACTCGCGCGCGTAGCACATCCTCTTAGGAGCAAAAAAAAAAACTAAACTAAACAGATGGTTAAAAAGAATAAGGGTATCCTATTTACCCCTTTTATAATACAAGAATATGTTAGTATGTTATTAATTACTACTTCCGCCCTAAAATATAAACTAATATTACTAATCTAGATAAACGGGGTAAGAAGGAAGTGTGGGCGTCTAGCGTGAAACCACACACCCTGCTACCACAATAGCGTCTCGCGTTGAAACTACACACCGTACCACTGCACTACCAAGTGCATCTGGTGCGTCTATACTTCATGCCTAACGCTATCAGATTTGAAAACGCTGAGAAAACACTAAGAAAGTCTGCACCAGACTGAGCAGCAGATGCAAAGGATTCAACTATGAAAGGGTACGCGGTGTAACAGGAAGAGAAGCAGATTACAAATCGTATCACCACCAAACAACAATTCAACGAATGTACCATTGTACTGTCACCACACCAAAACCAGAGCTAGAGTTGATGATTTGGGTATGCATGAGAAATCTGAACTGTAAAGCGACGAGCCGGTGATGACGAGCGTGAGATCTGAGTTGGTTTCTTTATAGGAAAGCATCCTTCTCGAGCAGCTTGAGGACCTCATCCTGGTTGTTGAGCCTGGCCACCTCGATGGGGGTCTTCCCGTCCAGATTCTGGGGCGTGCTGGGATCAATTTTTCAGATAGTTAGGCACAAACTGGGAGTGCACCAAATTCACTCGGCTTTGGATGAAATAGCTGGTTTAAACTTACACAGCAGCGCCATGCTTTAGCAGAAGATCCACGCATTCTTTTCGACCATATCCAGCAGCATAATGCAGTGGAGTGTTCTTGTTCTTGTCCAGTGCGTTTACCGCAGCACCTGCCTCCAGAAGGATTTCTGCACATTTCAACTGAAAATGCAAAGCTCACAAAATTAATTATTGCTAGGGGCATCCGTGTTTAATCTGTGTGTTGCGTCATTCTTTACTGTTTTAAACCGTTCAAATGATCTGCATACCTCGCCATAGCCACATGCAAAATGCAAGGCCCTTCTTCCTTCAGCATCTTCTTCATCCTTGTCTGCTCCATCTTCTAAAGCTTTCTTCAGACCCTGTTGAGTTATTGTGTTGTTAATGCAGTACTTGAATAAATAAGTACAACAATTTAATAAATATTTCCTCAGAGGCTCACACAAAAATAAGAGATTGACAGCAATAGTGATCACATCTAGTACAAAGCTCAGGAAGCATTAAGAAAAAGAAAGGGCAGCCACAAGAAATCTGCTCCAATTTAACCCCCACATCTGTCAACTTCAAAGAACAGCATATACCAAGTAAATGCTGAACCACAAGCTACCTTTAAACAAACCCTGTAGATGGTTTTATCCCATAAGCATGTGGTCCATAAGCAATAAGCACAAGAAGCCAGGCAATGATGTAGAACTATCTAGGGAAAGCATGGTCCAGTCAGTCATATGCTTAGTTGGACAGGCAGGCTTTTTGTTGTAATAACCAATAAATAGATATTTGCATAGTGATAGGTCGGGTAAACACCCTGCCACCCTGATGGGCAGTGTAGCTACACATAGTAATGAAGAAATTAATGTGGATAGATACCAGTAAAAGATACGGACCAACAGCAAATTAAAAACAGGACGCATGTTCAATAGTCATTATTGAACTCCATTACCTCCGCATCGCCAACACTGGCAGTATGATGGACAATGGACTCATCATCATCTCTGGCATCCTCCTCAGTTTCTTCAGGTCCAGAGAGGGTAGTAGAAGTAGCAGCATCTCCAGGGAAATTAATTGACATAGCCTGACCGATCTTTTGAAGAACCTCAGGGTCATTCCAGTACCTACAATAAGTGAAGCAAACCATATCAGTAATTTTAAAGCCATTGTTCAACATCAATACTAGCATACAACACTTACTTCACCATTGCAGATGGGCCACCATTCTCTATCTCATCAAGAATTGGCTTCAAAGATGGATCTTCTTTTATACGGGCCATTCGCTCTTCAAGCAGCTCCTTATGAGAAGGACTAGTCAAACTCTCGAGCATACTGGACATTCCAGGATCCTGTCATGCATAGCAGAAAACTTGAAGGGAAACAGCATTCCAAAGAAAGCTTTGGTGATAAGTCTGGAAACAAAACATGATACCTGCATAAGAGTATTCCCAAGACGTTCTGCCATTGACATAAACTGAGGGTTTTGCATGACCTGATTCATTGTTTCCATGTACTGTTGCGGATCCAATGAGGGGCCACCCTGTTCCCCGGTCACCTGAGCACTTTTCTGAAGCTGCTCTGCCATCTGAGTGAACACAGGATCATTCGCAATTTGCTCTGCCATCTCTTTTATAGATGGGTCCTGCAACATGACGTTATATTTATATATATACAAAACTAACACAGTTAAACTTAAGTGATGCACAAAAAGAGAGCACATATCATGCTTCTCAGCTGGGAACAAAAACTCACATTGAGCAAGTTGCTAAACTGAGAAAAATCAAAAGGATTGGGGATGCCTGCATCAGGTGCCGGGGAAGCACCCCTCTGCGAACCAGAGGACCCCTCTGGTTTTGAATTTTTCTTCTGGTCTGAAAGGGTAATTGGGCAGTCAAAGAGGAACTTATCAGAGACTATAGTTAAATTAGAATTCGAATTAGTCATTCAAAATAAAGGACAAACTATAATTATTCAATATAGCCTACTCACATAAGACAGATCACAAGCACTACCTAAGAATCTTTACCAGTGACAGATTGCCAATCGACAAGCAAAAAAAGCTAATAATTCTTACAAAGCAGCAATGCCCAAGCTAGATCTTATAACATCAGCAAGTGATGTTCAATTTACTGTCACCTAGACCTGTCTATACACAAGCTACATCTCATAATAGCAGCAAGGGAGGTTCAATTTTATTCCACCTCGACCTGTCAGTCTCAGAAACTGCAAGATCGAAATCTCCATGAAGATAAGCACTCGAGAGCGGACCTAACGATGCGTCATGGGGGTGCTCAGCTAAACCCCAAATCAACCAACCCAATAGCTCGAACGTATCTCCGATCTACTCACGCCGTCACATGAAGCGACCGCAGAGGAGGAGGGAGGGGGAAATCACCGAGACCAGAACGGATAATACCTTCCATTCGATTCGGTTATTCGAACCGAGACGTTCGTCGGTCGTGCGCGGGGAGAAGGCTACCTAGCGCGGGGTGCCACGCCGCGGCTCGCCGGCCGGTCGCATGCGAGGGGGTAGAGGCGGCGGCGGGGGTGAAGGCTCGCCGTGCCTCCGCCGGAGACGCGAAGGGGATGGATGTGTGCGAGAAGAAAACCCTCGAGGAGGAGAGAGAGCCTGGGGTTGGGGACAAGCAGACTGGCTAGGACCAAAATATGGAGTAGAATTGGGTAGCTTTTGTACGAAACCGTCCTCTTTTAAATTACTAATTGGAAGCAAGTCCTTGAATCTGAATTCAAAGTTTCAAACCATTGAGTGCCTATTCGATTTGAAATATTTACAAAGGGAAATTGGAGAGATTGAACTATTTTCTCCAAAAATTATATAAAATTTATGTGTTTTGAAGAGGTCATGACCCTATTTACCATAACTTCGGCTTCAGATACTCCAAGAGCAAATTTTGAAGAGTTAGGCACTCTAGTATTTTATTTTTTTAACTCCTTATAATAAAAATAGACAAGAATTTATTTTCCTGATTTTATGGAACAACTGAATAATAGATTTCAAGCGAATTTTTCAATGTCTTCTCGTATGGAATATACACATCAATATGCGTGGGTAATCCATAAGTTGCCCTTTGAAATGGAAGGAATTCAAAGATATTATGGAGGGTTTAAAATAGATCATGTAAAATTCATGCATTTAAAAAGGAACCTTAGTATGTTAGTAGATTTTGGACCAACTGTGCCAAATCAATTAGATTACTTAGAGATGTTGTCCTTAATTATGTGTGAGCACCATGAAAAATCATAGTTCACATTTTCGCCGGTTACCATAGTAACCAGATATGATAATGGTAACCACACAATAATCCCACCACCAAATTCAAACATATTTACAAGAATAATTTGAATTTTTGATAATTTTTGTTTTGTTTTTTATGGTTTAACAACCCGCTTATCGCCAGAGTGGTAACCCTACCACCAGTGAAAAGGTGAACCCTAATGGTAATCAATTAGCCTTAAATTTAAGTATATTTTAGTATATCTCATCTATATCTAGAGGCGTTCATTCAACACAATGATAAAGTGGCAATTCCACTTAAAGATTCAAAATGGCATAATAAAAAGTTAATAGGATATTGTAAGGTTTATTAACTTATTCTTAACTCCAAATTCTTAGCGTGTGTTAAGAGACACACTTGCGCTGGCGGGTATGTTTTCATCTTCCTTATAGTCAAAGAAAAAATATAGAGCAGAGGTAGGGGGTGTCTATGCAATTCTTCGTCCCTGGACCGATCAATCAATCCTGAGTGGACTCGAAACAATCAACTGCTCATATATTGAGAGCAAGTTGTCAACGCGTTATGGCATAGGTCCATCTATAGAAGTATAGTATATAGTGAGACTGAGACTACATTCTCTTTATAGGGGGTCAGGTCTATATATATATAAGTCCAGTGGTCTAACACCTCCTATAGTCGGTCTATATGTATATAAGTCCAATGGTCTAACACCTCCCATAGTCATAGCGGGAGAGAAACAGACGTAGAAACTGGAGCGAAAACTAGTGATCAAAGACGCGAATAGGCCTTTGGTCATGATGTCAGCGAACTGGTACGTCGACGATATATGGAGCATCCGAATGTGTTCTAGAACGACCATGTCACGTACGAAGTGAATGCCAATCTCAATGTGCTTCGTGCATTGATGATGAATCGGGTTGGCGGTCATATAGACGGTACTAACATTATCGTAGTAAATAATGGTCGTGGAAGCGATGGGTGTACAGAGCTCCTGGAGAAGCTGGCGAATCCAATAGCACTCGACGATGACGTGGACGACGGCGCGATACTCGGCTTCGGCGCTGGACCGAAACAGTGTAGTCTGGCGCTTAGAGGACTAAGAGACTAGAGTATCGCCGAGGAAGACATAGTAGCCGGAGGTGGAGCGTCGGGAGTTAAGGCAACCCGCCTAGTCCGCATCAGAATACGCGGTGAGAGAGTCGATGGAGCTAAAGCTAAGATGTAGGCCAATGGATAGTGTGCCCTTTACGTAGCGAAGGATATGCTTGAGCAGCGCAAGATGAGATTCGCACGGAGCATACATAAAGAGGCACACTTGTTATACGACATAGGTGAGATTAGACCATGTGAGTGTGAGGTACTGGTTTATGAGGGATAATGACTGTTAGGTTGGGATAGTAGAGACATCCAAAGATACGTAAGTGAGAGTAGTCGAGCGTCTTGTGGTACAGAAGGGTGTAAGGAATATTGTGACGAATGAAAAATCAAGGGCGTCAATTTAGTAGGTAGGTCGCAGTGTTTAGCACTTCAGCCCAGTAGGATGCAAGTAGATGGGCGTGAAGAAGCACGCCGACGAGAGGGTTGCTAGCGCGCCGGGATGCCTAAACTTACTCTGATACTATACAGAAGTGTAGTATACAGTGAGATTGAGATCTTGTTATCTATAAAAGGGGTCAGGTATATATATATACAAGTCTAGTGATCTAACACCATATTTGCTGCTTTGATCACGCAAGATGCATCTGAAAAAAAAATGCTTCGATTCATCTCACAGCAAATCGCTCAAACTTGCAGAACAGAAACTCCTGGCAAACATAGAGGGAACTAACAGAATCACAGAAGCGAGCAGCTGAGGTCTCCGTCGTGTATTCTGAATGTGTTCCTTTCATGGAGAGGTTCTTTTCGCGTGGTCTTCTGCTCAATCTATCAATTTTTTTGTGCTATCAGCCTATCACGAGCCGCGGCTTAATTCATGGACCAAAAAAAGATGCCTCTTTTATTGCAGCCATATTGTCTGATACTACTGTTTTATCCGAAAAGGTTGTTAACTGAAATGGTACTACTGTTTTGTCTTCAGTTTTTGCTACATGGATGATTTGTGCTATTACGAGAAGAAGAGTTGTCTCCTTCATACAGCCTCTCAACTGCCAGCTGCATTCATCTGTAATAAGAGGCTTAAATGAAGCCATGGAACAGGCAGACATGAAGGAAAATGTGCACAAGTACACGTGTGAACCACTTGGTTGTTTTACAACCAAAAACTTCCATTGTAGGAGTAACTTGTAAGCAGATACTACTAGCTCAAGACTTCTGAAACAGAATGATGCAAATACTAGCCGCTTGTGAGTGAACTGAACGTATAGTCTGTGCACTGTCAAACTGTCACCGATCATTTCTGTCAGGTTCAGAAATGGCCCACTCGTAAACAACAACCAGTGAACTGACACAATTTGAGACCACAAAATACGATCTTGAGAGTTCTGCAACGAGGGATTTTACTGAATATTTTTACAGGCAGGCAGCTGCATCGCTCTGCAAGAAATCTGTAAAACATCATGGGCGAACATAACTAAAACATAAGCAATAATACAAGTGAATGGGCTGGTTATGCAACCAATCTTCCATCGTCAGTAGATACTTTAAGATTCAAATCTCAATGGCTACCGGTCATTGCTGCTATCCAATATCCATGAAGCCTGATAAGGTGCAAGGATAGACCAAGCAAATGGAAGGAACCAGCATGCCTGCAGAAACGTCATTATCACCAAGTTTCAGGAACTTATCAAGAAAATTACTATCAAAGGACCTGGCGTTTATTATTTGCTTTTGTTATTTTAGAAACCCAGTGTCAGCCCCATGTCTGCAGCTTAACTGCAAGCCTGACATTTTCCATGTTTGAATCTGTGGCAGCTGGTGGCAATCTACTCATAATGCCACAGGTGGATCGATATGACAACATGTTCATTCCAATTAATAATGTAAATACATTATGATTGATTGGTGTTTGCCAAACAAGTACTCATGGCACCTTGTTTGTTTGCTTATTGACACAGACGGCATCTTACTTGTTTTAATTGAAAGCAGAATTTCGAGGAGTACATGCGAACAGTGGAGTTGTGGAACCAGCCCTAACATACATTCAGTTGTTCTTGGTTTCAAAAAGGAAAAAAAAGGTTCAGTTGTTCAGACATAACACTACACAACGCCATCCTGAACCACTGCTGCTTTGGCTTAAAAAAGGCACATTTGCTAATATAATTTTTCACAAGCCATTTTGTTTGTTGTCTGCTGCCATATCCCCAAGCAAAAGTTAGAACACGGTTAGGTTACTGGTCTTGTTGCACCTTAACATAAGTCATTGCTCTACAGCCTCTTGCAAGGAAGACGGAGCAATTTCAAGCTGAAAGTACCATACATGCTAGCTAGAACAATGATAATCTCATACACCATGGGATCAAACAAACCATTTTTTGCACCAAGTCCAAAGGACTAAATAATATGTACATCATTATTGAGATACTGCAACCGAATATGGCATGAAAGATATACAATAGGTTCTGGGCAACAAGAAGCTTTCATTTCACACCCACGTAATAGCATGATAAGAACCCAAAAGGTCGAAATCCATATGCTCATAGACTCGAACAAATGGATTCTTTTGCAATCAGGCAAGAACACTAATATGCATTGTCAGCCGGTCCGTGGTAGTTTCTCCTCCTCAGCTGTGACTCTGGTGCAGGCTGCTGAAGGAAAATCTTAGTAGGATCACTAGGATCAACGTACCTGTAGATATAAGATCATGTGAGTTTTATTTCAGGGCAAAATTTAAACAATTGACACACTAGGAAACCAGTTAGATTGAGCACTCACGCATGGCGCATCATGTCATCAACAGGAGTCTGAACAGCTTGTAGTGGGTCCACACGTGGAGCCACATTCGCAGCAGATTGGGCTTCAAACTGATTGTAGCGTCGCACAGACGCAATCAGGTTCAGGAATAGAGGAACAAAGGTACCACAGCCACCCTCTTTGAACAGGATCTTGAAAGTGTGGGTCGAGTACAGGGCCCTGTTCTGGTTCTCTGGAACAACCTGCATTATAACTTCCCAGGTAAGTGCCACACCAAATCTGTCATATTCTATATCCATGTGTTCTGTGATGCTCCAGTACTTACCGGCTCAACGAAACCCGATATGTTGTTGCAGTGAAATATTGGTTGAATGAATTTCTCACCATGCACATACAACTGCAAAGAGTTTGCCATGCAATAGCATTTAGAATTCATCCTCATGTAGTGAAACCATCAAGCAAATCGTATCATGAACAAGAAACTGTGACTGATTGCTCCTATCAAAGGGAACTTGTGAGAGACAAAATTCAGGCTGCCATTACTCACCAGGGGCATGTCAAAAGCAAAGAAGTTCCCAACAGGCTTGCTGGCCACAAAGACCATCCTTATGTTCGACAAGTATATTGTGCCCTTTGTTTTCGCATGACCACCAGGAGCTCTGAGGAAAGACATACCATCCACAGTAGAAGAGATTAGCCCAAAGGAGCAATAGATTATTTACAATGAATATGAAACTTCCAAGATGAATAAGCGTAACACTTATCGACTGTAATGAACAGACAATGCATTTCTCATGGTAATCAGGTCATGAGATGGCGAATACTAGTGCTCATTATTGTCACATTAAATCCGTAAACTGTTCCCGAGTTGCTGTACTAAAGGAAGGAGAAAGCATTTCCCAACCAAGACAAGGCTAAGCGTTGCAATTTGTAGCCTATCAAACCGTACACATCAACAAGCAGCCGCCAATTAGACTCGACGCGAAGCTCAATTTCAGCGTTGTGATCCACCCAGACAAAATCCCGTTGCCTACGGTTCAATTTGGTCGTGCTAAAATCCCACCCCTAAGCCTAACCTAACCCCCCAAATTCCTCATCTAGAGTTCTACACGATCCCTCGCTCGATCGCGAACCCAGAATCTCAATTTTGCTTTGCCGATGCAAAATCGGGAAGGATACATGCGGGAGGTAAAAGTGGCCAGAGCCCGGAGGAGGAGGGACGTACGAGGGGATCTTGTCGACGTGGAACTCAACGCCGCCGCGGGCGAGGACGAACATCTCGCCGTAGAAGGGCACCGGCATCCCGTTCCCGAACAGCTGCGGGTTCTCCGCCATCTCCGATCGGGGGACACTCTCCTCGGTTGCCGCTACTACCGCCGCCTCGCCGCCGGGTGGATCGCCTCGCCGAGCGTGGGGGAGGGGACGAACTCGCGGATACGCACGCGTTGTCTCGATTCTCTCCGCGTCGGTGCGATGCTTATTCGAAGCGGTTCGGGTCGCGTGCTCTCTCTCTCTCTCTCTCTCTCTCTCTCTCTCTCGCGGTTGCGGGTTCTGGGTAGGCCGGGCGCGCGGAGTCGGGCTCGTGAATTTATAACCGTAGCGAGTTGGTCGATGGATCGAGATGTCCAGAGTGTTCCAGATGGACCGTGCACGAGCCAGAAAGGCAATCTGGGCTAGGCTGTTCAAATGCTCGCTTATACCGCCTGATTAGCTGCTTTTGTTTTTAAGGACCGAGCTTTGCTCGGTTGGCGCGTTCCCTGCAATTTTCGTGAGCCTCACGGGGATTCTCCCCCTTCTCGCTGAAAAGTGTTACACGTACACTGAGATCTTGTTACTCTAATCTTAATCCTAATCCTAACATATGGTGCACTGAGTACAACGTGTACATTCAATTAGTTATATGTGTTGTACGTACAACGTGCACTGAGGCATTGTGCTTCCAATCTTAATCCATGTTTCCCGTGCACTATGGGACAACACATTTTCTGTGCACAATGAGACGTCATGCACTGAGGCCTTGTGCCTCCAATCTCAATCCTAATATGTGCTAACGTTTCCCGTACATTGATGCTTTATGCCTACAATCTTAATTCTAACTTGTGTTAGTTCCCATGCACTGAGCCCTTATGCCTCCAATCTCAATCTTAACATGTGCTGATATTTTCCGTGCACTATTGGATGGCACATTTCCCGTGCATTGATGCCTGAAACACCTTATGTCTCTAATCTCAATTCTAACCTATGTTAATGTTTTCCATGCATTGAGACCGTGTGCCTTTAATCTCAATCCTAACATATGTTAGGGACACGTACATGTGTGTACGTGTGTGTGGTGGAGTGAGTACGATGTAAGTACATATATTGTTTCTACCATCTTAAGAAAATTTACTTGCTTTTTTCTCTTGAAAAATATGTGTTTTTTTAATGCTGTTAAGGATAAATGGCAATATCATGAGTTGTTTAGCGGTTGGATAAAATATCTTTTTTTTAAGATAGCAGTTGTATGCATAGCCAAAAATAATAGTAGGATAAAATTTATTTTTGGCTCTGCTTGAATTTTATTTTTAGACGGAGGTAGTAGGATAGTTTTTTCACCAACAAATTTTAATTAGATAAATATTATGATTAGTCTTATGTATCAGCAAAATATGCATAATA
Organism: Oryza coarctata; assembly: GCA_030770085.1. Lineage (NCBI taxonomy): Eukaryota > Viridiplantae > Streptophyta > Magnoliopsida > Poales > Poaceae > Oryza > Oryza coarctata. The sequence goes on along the minus strand of CM061479.1, from coordinate 13,411,316 downwards.
AGAGTGTAAACTAGAAAAGGAACACCTTCATTTCAAATAAAACCACTTTTAAAATGTTTTAGGTGTTATTTATCCACTTTGACAGTTAGGGGTAAAAAACAATTGATTTTGTAGTTTTGGATGAAAAATAGACTTTGAGCAAAATTTAAGGCCAAAAGTGGACCTTTACCCTAAAACTTAAGTAAATGGTGATTTTCACACAGCTTAATAATCGTTTAATCAAAGCCACATGACCTTATTGGCTGGTACAAAACAAGTAGTCGGGATCAAGTTGTGTGATATAAATCACACTCGTAATGTTAAGTTGTCATGCTAACCTTGCCTGCTAAATGAACATTCAGAGATGCAAAACAAACAGAGAATGTAATCAATGGTCGAAGCAACTTCATTAACATCCAGTAATGATAAAAAAAAATATCCATATAAAAATTCAGTTCCAGAAACGGGTATAAATACAGCAACTAAGCAACAGCACCGATTTCCTTTTCCTATCTGAACGAACTATGCCGAGCCGCATGAACTCAAACACATTTAACAACAGTGGCAGCAACAGAGAAGTTACAGGCTTTACCTGTGTAAATATGCCTAGCAAAACCAGGCCTTGTGCTACCAGCAAAGGTGCGAAATCTACAGCAGTGTTCCTACAAACTTTGTGACCACCAGCTCCTCTGCAGAAATGAGTCTCTCAAAGACATCCTCCTCTATGGAATCTCGTCCTGGTGGTACAGGTAGAGGCCGAATCCAAACCGTGCACAGGCTTTGCAGAACGCTGCTTCCTCCGCAGCCGCAACAGCGTCATCATTATGGCCCTCATGCACTGGTGCTGTGCCAGTGGCCTCTCTGTATGCCTACACCCACACACAAAGATACAGGTGTTATGCTGACCTTGAATAAATGGCAGCCAAAAAAACAAGGAAGAAAGTAGGTTGTTGTTTTCTGTATGTTGTGTTATGATCAATTATGTCATAGTTTGTAGGGTACTGCAGTGTAAAGAGAAGAAATACCTCTCCGTCTGTTCCTCTCAGAATCACTCGATAAACAACAGTTACAGTTCCATTGTCAGAATTAATAACATCGCGAACTTCTCCACACCAACCTGAGAAAAGGAATGGTCATGTCACATTTCTTTGCATCTCATGGTGATTTCTGCAGTGGACGTTACAGTTCATATACCACCTAGTGCCGTGTTTCTATTTGGAGATCTTTGGGAATGGCTACAGTAAAACGGCTCTACCCAACAAAACTACACCTAACACCTTTTTAGCAGGTAAAATGTTCAGCTGTCACCAAGATCTAAAGAAACATCAAGTGCAGCAATCGTTAAGGTTTTGTGTAGCAGGTGTGGCATGGCATTAACTGGTTGATTTTACTTGATATTGCTTAATGTGAGATTATTGAGAGCTGAGGACACTAACAAAACTATGTATCCACTTTGGAACTAAAGTGTTATGAAAAAACATCTTGCAACGCCAAAACCATAGTACAACCAATCATCAACCAGTAGGAAAAAAGAATTATGATCAAAGGAAAGAAAGAACAACGTAGTTCATGCTCTTAAACAGAATTCACCTGGTGCATAAAAGCTCAGCATTCTATTGGCATGGTACCTGCACAACCAAAGATTAACAAAGACCACATTAGACAAAAGAAAGCAAGGAAACACACATGTTTCCATATCAAACCTGAAAAACAACAAAGTAGTCATAGAAGATGTATTAATTGTGTTGGTACAATTTAGCGTCAATGATTAATCTTGTGTGCTAGTGTATGATGGGATTACTATTCCCTGAATATTCCATTCAATTTAATACGAGATAGCTTCACACCTTGTGGTGCTTACATCACTTGCCTACCAAAGTTCTGTAGGTCAGTTCAAGTAAAGAAAAATAGCATCACCAAGCCAATTTGCAAAAACAAAGAAGGGGTTCACTTCATGCCCACACACACATCCAAAGATCAATGGTTCCGCCGACTCCAAAGTAGTGAATACATCTTTGAATTTATACTAAATATTCCATTGCTAGTTTAATCCAGCATATGTGGCAACAGCTTTTCTTATCAGAAGACCAGAAGAAGTGTTAGCTATTCCACAATTCCTTCACAACATAGTTTTAAACAGATCCACAGATAGCTAGAAGCTAAATACACCAATCTCCTAACAAGAGGGTAGATGCCACACGTAATTCATCCTTTAGTGGCACCCTAGTTTCTTCCTTTTCTTTTAGACTAGAAGAACTGTCCCCATTTGAACTTTTATGAAATGAATAACTAAGTAAATCCACACACCAAACAGTTGACCATTGAATTTTCATAATATTGCAGGAGAACACATTACTCCAACAACTTTCCCATCAAATGGATGTTCCAAATCTACAAACAAGCCAGAAAGAGCCTAAACTACTGGCTGTAGAACGTCAACTATCTGAATGATACAGCTTGGTTGGTTTAAAAAATGATAAAGCCTAGTCAATTGATTGCGTAGCCTACTGCCTTAAAATCCATTTTTATTTGTACTGAACAGACAAAAAGTCATCTATTCTGGTTGGTGCAAATTGCAGAACAGGTCAATCTCACAATCATCCTAATCTCCTGTAGATCCATATAGTTATCAATAGCTGATGAAATGTGCCCCTACTTGGCCCTTGGATGGTAGTTGCAGAACCAATGATAGACCCTTCCAATTCGTAAGGAGCACAAGGCAAAATCGATTGACTCTGTCCTGCTGGTGGAAACTCATGAGCTATTGAAAGCAAAGCTCAATCATCCAATGTGCTAGGTGAACAAGATACCACCTTTACTCCCAAACTTCTGAATTGCAACAATTGCTCTACCGAAAGCACCGAAAATGATTCCCCACACTCATTTCCGTGACGCATTCACCTACCAATTAGATAAGTTCACTATTGGTAAATCCTATTGCAACGGCAACAGATCATGAAATTTTCGTGCGAAATCAACCCCTACGGACGACGAGGGCAACAGCAGCACGCGCCGAAGCAGATCAAAGGGGGGAAGGGAAAGGGCGAGGCGAGCAGTCACTCACCAGGGGACGGTGTTGGATTCGGGGTCGATGATCTTGTCGGGAACCCGTTTGTTGAGGTCCCGCAGGATCTCGACGAGCGGCCGCGTTACTCCGGTGGCCTTGTCGAGCGGCACGACGTAGTTGGTGGTTGGCACCCCCTTCCCCCCTCCGCCGCCCCCCTCCATCTTCGCCACCACGGACGCCGACACCCGCCTCCGCCGCGCCTCCCACACGCCTCCCACCCGCGCCGCCAGCCCCCTCTCCGGGACGACCGGCGCCGGGCCCGACAGCCGCAGCGCCGTGGCCACCGCGGCAGCCTCCATCTCGCTCGGCCGCTCCTGCTGAGGTGAGAGGAGGAGGAGGAGGAGCGGGTTTTGAGGCGAGGCCGAGAGGAGAGGAGAGGAGAGCCCAAAGCGAGCGGGTGAAAGTAGCCAACTACCCTCGACCCTCGTGGCGTGCGGGCGTTTTTGGGGTGGCGCCGACTTAAGTTATTGCATTTTAGCAATTTCAGACTTTTGCGATGGCACATATGCAATTTTTTTAAGGGTTGGGATGGTCACGAGATGGCATGCGTAGAAGAGGGTTGATATGGTGATGGTGAGGGGTGGGTATTTGGTCTCACCGAAAAATTTGGTTATGTTTATGGGTATTTAAGAAAATTTGGTCATAATTTAATTTCGGTAAGTTCGGTTTTGTTTTAAGTTATGATAGAAATATGTGATAGTTTAAGCAGATGAAAAAAAAAGTCAATCCCAATAAAATTTTGGTGTCACTCCCCCCTCTTTATGACAAGTTTTGTCAATTAAATAGTACAAAATAATAACAATTAGTATATATAGTACACTAATTAACCAAGATAGCATTAATAGTGCTTCTTACTGCAACTTATACTCTAAATCACCAAGATTAAGACAATTGTTTGGGTTTTTTCTCTGATTCGGTAAATTAGGCCATTTCGGTTAACCAAGGATGATAACCGACTTAATTAATTTCGGTTAGTGAAAAAATTGCTGAATTTCGGTCCGGTTAGTTCGATTTCTCAGGGGTGAGGTTGCGGAGTTTTGCTGCGGTGGCCGCGGCCCTCGCGAGATCACGGGAAAAGGGCGGGTGGCGCCGGCGGGGTGAGTCCACGGGCTCCGCCGCGCGCGGCAGTGAGGTCGCCCCTCGCCCTCACGCAACGACCAAACGCTCATGCTGCAGAATTCCAGGAGCTAGCTAAGCTAGGGCGAACGCATGCACGAGGAAAACCGTGTCCGTTCCCGTGCGAAGAGGTCCGAAATCCCGTCGCTGTTGGAACAAACAGATAAGCGTGCCAAACCTGCCAAATGATGATCCACGAGCAAATCGAAGCGAGCGAGCAAGAGTCTCTGTCAACTGCAGTGCTCTGCGATCTGGAAAGAGCTGAGCAGTTGACAGCTAACCCGAGCAGAGAATGACAATGTAGGAGTAACATTTTGTAATGAGAAAGGATTCTCAAGTAGGAAAACAAATCCAACACACATGCATACAGCAAACGTTCTCAAGAGGTCAAGAGGAAGACGCTGGTGCCCCGGGAAAACAAGAGGAGGAAGAAGCAGGTTAAAGATCAGCGACATGGGTCCTGTTCTTTTTCCTCGGATTTTTCTTACCATGCTTTCCAAGCATTTAAACGACATAATTCGTAAAAAAAATTTACATAAATTTCTCATCTGATCTTTTTATAGCAAATTTTTGATTTTGTAATAGTTAATTCATTTGTTTATATTTTTAAATAGCTATCATAAGAATTAGATAATCTAAAATCTCCAGAGATTTCAAACAGACCCAATAAGAGAAAATTTTGTTTCATTTCAGTGGTTGAAATACAGTGCAGCGAATGATGAATCAATCGTAGGTGGCTTCCCGAAAAGAAGTCTTGCAATTTCTAACCTATTCAATCAGATCCGACAGACACAAATAAGGTACTACTGAATTTCTTCTGAACATTTCGGACAGTGAGTTTCAAATGGTTTAGATGGAAGAGGAAAGATCAAACCCAAGGGCTTGGAATAATACAACAATCTGATAGACGAATTGATACTGCACGGTACACATTACATGGACCATATGCAACTCTACTTGCTGTACCTTGGATTTGTTCTTACCTGAATTTTGATTAATCCAGACCCATCTTCTGTCATGCTTGGCAGGAATACAGCCTCATGTCACCATCTACCACTTTGATCTCCCTCAGGTTCTTCAGGATGAGTACGGTGGAATTCATGTAGGTACCCTCAAAACTCCACAAAATCCTATGTAACAAGCTGAATGTTGTCGCGGCAGAAATAGATCCAACTCGTGAACAATTCTGGCGATTCTCTTCGATGAGGGATCATTGCTGACATGTTGTAATCTAACCATGTGTTTCAGAGAAGATTACACGGCTTATGCCGAGGTGTGCTTCAAGAATTTCGGTGACCGGGTGAAGCACTGGGTCACCGTGAATGAGCCGAACACAGAGCCCATCGGCGGCTACGACGCCGGCATAGAGCCGCCGCGGCGGTGCTCCTACCCCTTCGGCACCAACTGCACCGGTGGGGACTCCTCCACGGAGCCGTACATTGTAGCTTACCACCTGCTGCTTGCACATGCTCCGGCAGTGTCCCTCTACAGAAAGAAGTACCAGGTCATAAGTCATAACTTATCCCCACTGTTCACTCTATCCTTCAGTTTCTTGCAAATTCAAAGAACATTAACACTGGATTGGACATGGTGTTAGACAGACCACTGCACTGAGACCCGACCCACTTATATACGTTCGGATGTTCATAATCAATGTACACATTCTACATGGTATCAGAGCGAGTCTAGACATCCCGACGCGCTAGCTTCTTCCTCCAGCGAGCCGACCTTTTCCTCCTTCTCGTCGACGTCTTCTTTCCGTCGCCGACTCTCTTTCCGGAATTCTCCTCGCTCTCTCGCCTCCATTTCTTCTTTTCCCCGTCCCTTCCGCAGTCACATTCTTTTCTCCATCCCACCTCCGCGCGACCAGGCGACGGTCTCGATCCGCCTCCTCGTCTCGCCTCGCACCCGTCTTCGCTCTTCCTCTTATTTCGTGCATCTCTCCTTCTCTGACGCCGGCGCACCTCCGCGCTCGTCGTCTCCATCGGCTGGAAACCTCCCTCGGTTCTCGCCCTTTCCGACACGCTCAACGGCTCTCGGACGCGAACCTTCTCCCCTCACGTCCGAGCCAGTCCAACGTGTCCACGGACACGAATTCCTGCCTCCCGAACGCGAACATATTCTCTTCACGTCCGGCCACGCCCTGCCTTTTTCGCGTCCGCCCCACTCCTTGGCCTCCACGAGTCCACGGACGTGAATCTTCTCTTCATGGACGTGAATCCTTGCACGTCCGTGACCCAACCACTCTGTCCTCACCTACTCCGCTGCCTACTCCCCATCGGCCAACCACTCCTCACCTACTCCGCTGCCCATGCTCCTGCGTTCATAACAACGTTTCCTATGCCCTTCTCTATCGCACGGCGCCCGACTACTCCCACCTTCGTGTTTTCGGGTGCCTCTGCTACCCAAATCTCACCGCCACAGCTTCCCACAAACTCGCTCCCCGCTCCACCGCCTGTATTCTCCTCGGCTATTCCACCTCTCATAAGGGATACCGATGCCTCGACCTTTCCACCCGACGGGTCCTCGTCTCTCGTCACGTAATTTTTGACGATACATGTTTTCCCTTCAGTCTCCTTCATCCGAGATCCTCCTCTAGTGATCTCGACTTCCTTCTCACCAACACCGTGTCGACCAGGTCTCCTCCACTGCCCTCTCCATCGCCCCCCTCATCGGCCGCTGCTGAGGATTTACCCATCACATATCCCACCACTACTCGGTCCGATGTCCCCACCATCGGACCCCCATCGGACCCACCTCCATCGGCCTATACCGATCCTATTTATCCTTCAGCCGATACCGTTCCCTCTCCATCGGACACCCCACTTCCATCGGCTCCTCATTTTCCATCGGCTCTCCCTACCCTATCGGCTGATCCATCTCTATCGGACCAATCGGAATACTCGGCCCACCCGACCTCATCGGCTTAGGCCGATCTAATTCCTCCTTTTCCTCTTGTCTACAGTCGCCGACTCGGAGCCGATGACGGCCCTACCCAACCAGTTCTTTCCATTACTCCTGCACCCTCATCGGCTCCAGTTCCCTCCACCTCTCACATGGTCACCTGCTCCCAGACCGGGTCTCTTTGCCCCACGCTGCGCTACGGTCTCTCCACCGTCCACAGCTCTATCTCGCCCATCCCGGCGACTTCTCGCTCAGCCCTGGCCGACCCTCAGTGGCGTGCGGCCATGGCCGACGAGTACAAGGCCCTAATGGACAACGAGACCTGGCGCCTCGTTCCCCGACCTCCCGGCGCCAACATTGTGACCGGTAAGTGGATTTTCAAACACAAATTCCACGCCGATGGTTCCCTTGCCCGTCACAAGGCTCGCTGGGTAGTTCGGGGTTTCTCCCAACGACCCGGTGTCGACTACGACGAGACCTTCAATCCCATTGTCAAACCCGCCACCATCCGAGTCGTCCTCACCTTGGCTGTCTCTCACTCCTGGCCGATCCATCAACTAGATATGAAGAACGCCTTTCTTCACGGCCACCTGACGGAAACAGTCTACTGCCAGCAGCCCACAGGCTTCGTCGACCCTTCTCGTCCCGACGACGTCTGTCTCCTTCAACGCTCTCTCTACACCTCAAACAAGCCCCTCGTGCCTAATACCAGCGCTTTGCTGCAAATCTTCGGCACATCGGCTTCGTGGCCTCTGCGTCCGATAGTTTCCTGTTCACTTTCCATATCGGCTCCGCCACTGCCTATCTACTTCTCTATGTCAATGACATTGTCCTCACAGCGTCTTCGACATCTCTTCTCGACCAGATCATGGCCCGACTCCACTCTGAGTTCGCCATGACCGATCTTGGTACTCTCCACCTTTTCCTTGGCATCTCCGTAACCTGTTCCATCCACGGGCTCTTTCTTTCCCAACGCCAGTACGCCATCGACCTCCTCCAGCGTGCGGGCATGGCCGACTGTCACCCCACGGCCACCCCAGTCAACACTCGAGCCAAACTCTTCGCCGCCGATGGCGCCCTTGTTGCCGATCCCTCTCACTATCGGAGTCTTACCGGGGCTCTCCAATACCTCACACTCACTCGACCCGACCTCACGTACGCTGTCCAGCAAGTGTGCCTCTTCATGCACGCTCCGCGCGAACCTCACCTTGCACTGCTTAAGCGCATCCTACGCTACGTGAAGGGCACCCTCTCCAGCGGGCTGCATCTCAGCTCCAGCCCTATTGACTCTCTCACCACGTACTCTGATGCGGACTGGGTAGGCTGCCCCAACTCTCGACGCTCTACGTCCGGCTACTGCGTTTACCTCGGTGACACTCTCGTATTCTAGTCCTCAAAACGCCAGACTACAGTGTCCCGGTCCAGCGCTGAAGCCGAGTACCATGCCGTTGCCCACGCTGTCGCCGAGTGTTGCTGGCTTCGTCAGCTTCTCCAGGAGCTCCGTGCACCCCTCTCCACCGCGACCATCGTCTACTGCGACAATGTCAATGCCGTCTACATGACCGCCAACCCGGTCCATCACCGACATACCAAGCATATCGAGATCGATATCCATTTTATCTGTGACATGGTTGTATTAGTACATGTTCGGGTGCTCCATGTACCATCGGCACATCAGTTTATTGATATAATGACTAAAGGCGTGGGCCTTTGTTCATCAGTTTTTGCTCTAGTCTCTGCGTCCGTTCTCCTCCCGCTGCGACTGCGGGAGGTGTTAGATAGACCACTGGCCTAGGCTATATATATATAGATCCAACTCTCTTGTATACGATCGGGAGTTTATAGTCACTGTACACATTCTACATGGCAACAGGCAATTCAAGCCAGATAGAGGTTACTCTCCTGGGTTGGTGGCATGAGCCTGAAACCAACACACCAGAGGATGAAGCTGCTGCGATTAGGATTAATGAATTCCATATTGGTTGGTTAGTACTTAACTTGTAGTAGTTGTAAGGCAAGTGCATTTTCGTACTACTCTCTCAAATCCCAAGTACACTCCTGACAAACTTAAAATGGTGTTTATATTCAGATTTTTCAAACATAAAACAACAACACATATTTGTGATATGAAACTACTATCTGTCAGTCTCCTGAGTTTTGTAGTGTACTGTTCTCTGTGTGAAAAATGCAGGTTTAAACATCCTTTGGTACACGGAGACTACCCTCCGTTGACGAGGAGTCGCGTAGGGGCTCGCTTGCCATCCATAACGGCGTCAGATTCAGAGAAAATACGGGGATCGTTCGACTTCATCGGCATCATCTATTACTTCGTTGTCCGTGAGAAATCCGGCGACGCAAATGACCTGAAACTACGGGACTACTACGTCGATGCAGGTTTTCAGAGTAATGATCTCTGAACCACAGATCAGATGCTCCTAAGCAAAGCAATCAATTAATCTTGATTCTTGCTTTGCCATTGATTTATCAACGGATTCAACTGCATTAGTTTTTTTTTTCTGTTTGAAAGCTTGCAACTGCATGAGATCAACCTAACTCTGACTTGCTGCTCATCTGTTACAGATCCATATGAAGGAGGATTCGACAAGGTACATAGATAATCGAGCTGCATTGGAGCACAGTTGTTTTCAGAAAATGTGTCAAGGCATCCGAAAAACTCAGGTTTTGACTGTCGTTTCAATGCAACGTGTGTAGGAGCACTTTCAGTCTCTTCCCTAGGCTCTTGGCAAGATACTGGATCACCTGAAGCTCAAGTATGGCAATCCCCCCGTGATGATCCACGAAAATGGTTGGCACACAAGCACTGATCTGATCTGAATTCTCGAGCTGTTTCTGAAGATTGCACAATCTACTGCTGCTACTGCCATTGTTATAACTGCGGCACCGTATGAAAACTATTATTTCCTCAATGATTCAGTCAATCGAGATTCGCGGGAGAACCCAAGCAAGATAGGCTACGACGACGACTTCAGATCGGAGTTCTTGCAGCGCTACCTCGAAGTTCTACACATCCATACGGTGCGCTCTCCCTCTCTCTCTCTCTCTCTCCTGCTTACTACTCCCTTCCCTCCAGGCGAACAAACAAGTCGTTTTAAAATACGTGAAGTCAATATAATTAACTTTAAACATAAAAAAATTAGAATATAGTTTTTTATATGAAAAATGGCACATTAAAGTTTGTCATAACCTCACGAAAAAATGTTTGCTTTCATAATATTACATTTATATTTTTTAAAGTTATGCTAACTAACTGCTTAGTTGAATTTGTATAATATTAACTTTGAAAAGTCTAAATCGACTTATTTATTTACTAGAAAGAGTAGTAATATTCAGAATTTCAGACAGACTTTGTTCAGTAGCTCAAGCTAAAAAAAATATTTTTTTTGTCCGCCGCTGTTGCCGTCGGCGACCGGTGCAGGAACGGATCGGACGTGCGGGGATACTTTGTGTGGTCGCTGCTCGACGGGTTCGAGTGCCTGTACGGCTACCGCGCACGCTTCGGCCTTTGTGGCGTCGACCTCGCCGCCGCGGCGAGGACGAGGTACGTCAGGAGCTCGGCGCGCTGGTACTCCGGCTTCCTCCACGGCGGCGAGCTCCGGCCGGCGGAATCGTACGTCGCGTCATGACTTAGGAGAAGAACAATTTTTTTTTAGAAAAAAAAAACTTAGGAGAAGGACGACACGTACAAGAAGATGGCCAATGCTTGCGGGTAACATTTTTTTCCTTTTTACTACACCAAAGTGGAAGGTTCCAATTTTCCACTCAACAGTAAAAAAAATAAAAGCGATATTGCCTTCTAGAAGGAGGCGAGAGAACGCATGGATGGATGTAAAATGGAAACCTGGATAGAAAGAGAAGAGAGAACAAAGACAGCCAGAAATGGTGACCAATTTGATCTTCAGATCCCCTGCTTATGTGCCACCTGCATTTCGTTGTTGCTGTCATTATCTTATCTTTGGAGTAAGAATTCCCTGTTCATGTATGGACGTGTGCAGGGGCACGTAGGTGTGTGTATTTAACCTTGTTTTGTGGGATAACTTGACTTGATTTGGAGAGTATTTATTTTGTTTTGAGTTAATTTTTAGCTACTTGATGTGACTTCCCAACAGGTCTAGTAAAAGTTTGGGAACAGAAATAGATTGTTTTGTTAATACTCCCTCCGTGATGTATTAGTTTACATTTTTATAACCTTATAGTTTGATTATTAATTTATTTTATAATATATTATCCACAACTATAAAATTAATATTGCATAAATATTTTTAAATATGAATATAATGATACTTCATGTAGCACAGGGTATATATATATTGTTAGCATTAGTTAAGATTAGAATGGAGTGAGTATATGGTTTTGTTCGTTTGTTTTGATCTTTTGCGTTCCATTTTTTAACTGTACTCTGTAGTTCAATGTATATAACTCTTCTATTTAGCTAAAAATGCCACGCCAATAACCTAACTTACTTAAACCGCGGTTATTCTCTGCTACTTAAAAGCATGTTTTCCCCCTCTCCACTTTCCCACATCGCACGCAACACTTCCTTCATGAGAAAACTAGAAAAAAAAAGACAACGGTTGGTCTAGAAACCTCACCCTGCCAATTACTAGTGGACTATAAAACACCTAATAGACTATTATAACCCAATATCCCATTGCAAAGCTTATGTTCAAGGCTCTGCTGTTGTTAGCCTATGAATTTATGGTCAAGCATACTGTTAAACTACGATTTCTCTAAAACTTTTCATATTAATATTACCAACGATGTGGGAGCATCGCAAGTAGGGATCCGATAGAATCTCTTCAGCCGAGGCAGAGAATGGCAGTCAAGTTCTTAAAAAAAAAAAGAAAGGATGAATGCAAGCAAGTGTACAAGTTCAGACTATATAGAGACGTAATAACCTACTCACTCTTGTTTTGTGATTGTTCTGTGGTGTTTGAATATGTTGCAAGGCTCTAGAGTGCTACATTGCGGTATAGGATGGATTCATAGCATTTGCCTCTCCCTTGCATGACGCACGAACAGGTGTGGGCTTGAGCTCGTGGCTATGGGGTGGAGTCCCAAGCTAATGCGCGAGAGGGCTACTTTCGCACCATTAGCTCGTAGTTTCCATTTATCAAAGCGTCTTTGGCTTCCTCTCAGGCTCAGGGCATCACATGTCGCCTCCTGGATTGGATGTGATTGTACATGAGCAAGGGAGTTTTGATTTTGCATCATCAGGCATATTACACTTGGTTTCTTATTGCTAGCCAACATCGGGGAAGTGAAAGTGGTACCTAATTCCTATTTCACCAACAATTAATTATTTAGATAACTTGTTTCATATTATTTTTATAATGGATAGTAATATTTAATTCATTGTTATAAAGCAAGTGTCCATAACATATCCAATCATCCATAAAGAAAAAACACTTAAATGCTTAGCTGAAATATACGTTGAATTGTCGCTGACTCACTCCATCACAGCATGGCTGAGTCAGCTTTGCTACGTGGTGTTTTGGATACACATAAAAAATAATACTAAGGCTCAAAACAAATATAACTCTAGAACCATTAACTTAAGAAACTAGATTCCAATAAAAAAGTATTAGTATAAATCTATATAAAGTTGGGATCATAGTGGTGTAATCAATGGGGGTCCATCTACTATAGTTCAAATATTTGTGCTCTACACAAACACGAGAGCGTTTTAAATAGGAATTCAATGAGGTTATTGGACTTCTATTGTTCTATATCTTTGAGTGTATGTGGTATATATGTATAATGTTATCTGTACGTACAAGTCTTATATATAAAAAAAATTATATAAAGTTTCATAGTTAATGCTATTGAATTTTGGATATATTAAAAATAAATTGTTTTGTTGGTGAGTATACTTGATAAAAAATGTTCGGCACGTGATTTAAATAGAATATACGATTAATGCATGGGTCACCGTCCAATATTTTGAGTGGAGTACAAATGTGCACGTATTGCTTTGTGATTGTTGTGAACTCTAGGGTCCACTTATTACCGATGCAAATAACTCGTTTGTTGAGCAAAAATATGTTACGGCTTATAAGTCAAAAAAAATAGTTATATGATTTTTGACAGAAAATCATATAAAACTTTTAAATGTAACTCAAACAAAAGTACGCAAGTCAATCAAAAATTGATTTGAGAGCAGGACTTCTGTAGACTTAAAATATAAAGAGATGAAAAATCTATATTAATTTAAAATTAAGTTTACAAATTGAGCGCTGCTTAGCTCGTTAGTTTTTTTTAACCCATCCATCTGACCTGACCTATGTTTAAATAGTAGATTTGATGGATACTAATAGGAATAGTATACATATGTATACAAATATATGTGTACATATATATATTAACATATATATATTTATACCGTGTTTAAAAAAATAAGTTCGATCCTTAATTTGGGATTATAGTCGCCACGCTGGAGCTGTGGGGCCAATCGCTACCATCCGAACAACCGCCGGTCTCGCGTGGCGACGGCGACCGCCGCCGGTGTCGCCTCGTGCTGCGGCCACCGCACGCACGCCGGTCAAGGGGCGCACGTAGCGTTAGCCAGCCAAGCTACTGAAGACAAGTAGCTAGTTAGGTAAGCTTCTTCCCACAGTCGCTCGCGCGGCGTCAGCCACGACGTCAGCCGCGCGGTGGACGCTAGCGGCCTAGCGGCAGCTCGCGTCGCGGTGGAAAACGCCCACTTCGCCACCGATCGAGAACGAATGCGGCCGCCCCGCCCCGCCTAGGTATAAAGCTCCGCCCCGCGGACACGGAGACGAACACGGCTGCAGCCTCCGGCCGTCTCAGCACGCGCCGCCCGCCGCCGCGACAAGCACAGAGATTAGATACGAGGAGGGACGCCGGCCGGACAGACCGGGCATGAGGGGGGCGAAGGCGGCCATCTGCTGCGCGGTTCTGCTTGCCGCCGTGTCGACGACGGAGGCGGCGGCGGTGATCACTAAGGCCGACTTCCCGCCGGGGTTCGTCTTCGGCGCCGGCTCCTCCGCTTATCAGGTACGCCCATTTTTAAGCGCGAATTGAATCGATCAAACCTGATCTCTAAGCTGGTGAATGCACACATCTCTGCTCTGTGACTAAATTATTCAGAAATGCAAACCGAAATGAATCATTTGTACCAATTAATTGGTAATTTCTCTAGATCATCTATTGCTCGTTAGATTGTCAGTTCATCTATTGCTCGTTAAATTATCAGAGACACGAGCTTATTATTGTCAAAGCATGTCCAAGACCGCAAACTGTTTGTCAGTCTGTCCTGCTGCCACCTATCTTGTACTATTTATGTCCATGCGTTTCATCCGCCTAACATGAGCCGCACAAAAACAAATATAAACTATTCACACAGAAAAGTCGTGCTACCTTGCCCCTTGATGAAAACAGAGGACTTCACTGTAACCTTGTGTTAACCTCTCGCTGTCCTAGTGAATGAACTTTACAGCAATAGGTTTACCTTGTGTTCTTCGTCCTACATCGATGTCACTCTCTTGATGACTTGTTGTTTTACGTCAGTAATTTGATATGCAAAGTAGTCATCCCATGAACTGACTTCAGGGGTATGTCAATATGCGGAAATTCCTTCGTTGACACGACGTTTCAGTATTTGTTCCATCTCTTTTGCTGTTCTGCTATCTTTGATTTGTACTGAAGCCAGTAGAGGCCATGAAATTGTGATACTGAAAGCCTAGGTTTTTGCTTGCGACACTCGGTATATATGCCATGGCTAGTGGTAAATTCAACAATCCTAATATTTACTTGACCTTTTTGCACGAAGCGTGGGCGGAAACACAAAAGAGTCATTCTGATTAAGTCGACTAATTATACCTAGTACCATTTTATCATAGTGTTCGATAAGAAATGTGTATTAGGCTCTGCAAATAAGTACTGAAAATTATTCCAACCAAGAACTTGCATACCGGTGTCATGCAAAAGCTGTAAGATATTGTCTCTTACACTAACTTGGCTCCAAGAAACATCAGAAAAACGGCGCTGAAACAGTCAATTTCCACAGGCACTAGTCCATGAATCCGCCTTACTTAACTCTGCTGATTGGCACTAGTTCTTTTTTTTTTCTCAAGAAAATAATTGCTACCTGTCCTTCTCGTTTGGCACAACGGGCTATTTGATCTTCTAGAATTGGCCCCTTTTTTTTCTCTCTTTTTACTGTTTTCATGTTGCGAGTTGTGACTCCTTGGTCCTTACGTAACCGCTACCTGCACAAGCAGCGATCAAACAACTCTCACCGAATATGCCTCTTCGGCGATTGGTGGCCTCTAGTTCAGAATCTAGTTTTGTTTATGACGAAGACGTATTTGTCTCCGTCGTCTTCCACTTGGAAGGCAACTTTTCTGTCATAGCTTAGCTATCTCCTGTCCGGTGTCACTGGATTGCTCTTTTCTGCATCTATCGTTTGGCATCTTTCCCTTGAGAGAGAGAGAGAGAGAGAGAGAGAGTACATCACTGTATCTTTGATCAGTGCAAGTTGCACTCAGGGCCTGGCATTCGGCAAATTCAGAGAATCCAGGGTCTGAAACTCTGTTGTTAGAATTTGGAAAAGTAATACAGTGGTTAGTAGATGTTACTATAGTTACTTTTCAGCTGAGTTGGTGGTAGGGAATTTGGCCAAATGCATTTTGCTGAAGATGTAGGATGTGCGCTTTCATTTAATACTTTTTAGAGAAAATTAGTAATCCCACAGCATTTTTTTTCTCGTAACTGATAACCATACAACAATTTCAATTTTCAGTACAATGCTTACAGATGTAAATAATTAGCATCATTACCTTGATTGATAAGGCTGTTGTTAGACTACTTAACGACTCGATCCTCTGTATAGAGTTAGGGTCTTAGTTTCACTGTACATCACATTTCTATATAATATCAAACCAGCTCTAGACATTCTGACGCGCTAACATCCTCTAGTCGGCGAGCCAACGCTTTCTTCCCATCGCAGACCTTCTTCCCTGATATTCCTCCTCTGCCTTCTCGTCTTAACTCTCTCCTCCCCGTCTCCTTCGTAGACGGCTTTCTTCTCCTCCACCGCCCTCTCCTCTTCCTTTTCCACCACGTGATAAGGCGACGGCCTCCATCCGCCTCCGTGTCTCGTTTCAGACCCGCCTTAGCTCTTCCCTTGCTTCGGCGTATCTTTCCTCCTCCGACGCCGGCGTAACTCTGCACTCGTCGTCTACATTGGCTGGACCCATTCACCCCCCATTGGTTGGATTCGTCTGCCCTCCATCGGCTGAAACTCTCTCGGTTCCCGCTTTTCCGACACGCTCACCTGCTCCCGGACACAAAATTTCTCCACTTACGTCCGAGCCACTCCGACGTGTTCACGTGTCCACGGACACAAATATCTACCTCCCAGACTCGAACCTCCTTTCTTTGCGTCCGCGCCTTCTCTGAGTTTTCGCGTCCGCTCCACTCCGTTGCATCCACGAGTCCACGGACGTGAAACTTCTCTTCACGAACACGAACCTTCTCACGCCCATGACCCACCTACTCTCTCCCACCCATGACCTACCTACTCTACCACCCACTCCTCCCTTAACTACTCCGCTGCCTACTCTCATCGGCCAACCACTCTTCTCATTGGCCACCTACTCCCATCGACCAACCACTCTTCTCATCGGTTTACTTCCATCGACCACCTATTTCTCATCGACCCTTATCATCATCGGCTTATTACACCCGTTATTCTCTCGTCATGACCATCGAGTCGGCTCTTAGCTCCGGCACTCTTCCAGTCGCTGAATCTGTTCTGGCCATCGGAGCTCCTGACCATACCTCGGGCACCACTTCGCCGATCTTCTCACCACTTTACACTGCCATCAACATGAAATATCACGTTCCAATCTCCCTTGACCTCAATGCCAACTATTCTAAGTGGGTTTTTTTTAAATCCCTCTGTGTAAAGTTTGGCCTCCGTTCCCACATCGATGCCTCTGCTCCATCTCGACCCGATGATCCCTAGTGGGGCATCGCCGAGTGCTGCGTGCGTAGCTGGCTGCTTGGCTCGGTCAATGACTCCGTCCTCGATCTTGCAATAGACGGCATCGACCCCACCGCCCGAGATCTTTGGGTGGCCATTAAGCAGATCATCCTCGCCAACAAACAGCCGCGCGCCATCTTCCTACTAAATGAATTCCACTCTATAGTACAAGAAAACTCATCTATCTCCTCGTACTGCCAACGCCTCAAGATAAAGGCTGTCACTCTCCGTGATGTCGGTCATCCTATGGCTGACTCACAACTCGTCCTCGCCCTCCTGTGAGGACTTAACCCCCGCTTCTCCAATACCGCCGATGACATCGCCAACTCCACACCTCTTTCGTCGTTCACCCGGACCCACGACATGCTAGTTCTCAAAGAACTACGCCTGGCCAACGACGAGAAGACTATGGTCCACACCGCTCTCCTCACTGCAGCCGATCATGGCTTCTCGGCTGTCGACCACTGTGCACTGCTGCTACCTCTCGCGGCTCTGTTAGCCATGGTTTTAACCATGACAACAAAGCCCGCGCCGATGGTAACGACAAAGACAAGGGCAAAGGCAAAGGCAAGAACTGGAGCGGTCCGATGCAACCGCGCCCTGCTCTAGTCCCTACCTCGTCTACTAGTTCCATAGGTCCGTGGCTTTGCTACAAACCCCTAGGCACCCTAGCCCCAACTACGCAGTCCCATCGGTTGATAATCAGGGGTTCTCGGCGTTCATCCTCAGGCCCACCTGACATCGGCTCAGTCGATGCTCCCACCCTACCGCCTTAGTCGATGCTACCACCACCACCCACCCAGTCGGTTCCTTCATGGAACCAGGCTGGCCTCGTCGCCGCCCTCAATCAGATGACGCTCCAACCCCGGCATCCTTGGGTGCTGGACTCTGGTGCGTCATCCCATATGACGTCATCGGCTGGTATACTACTCTCTCGTCATCCCTCCTCCTCCCTTTTCGTCACCATCAATAATGGTCACTCTCTCCCTATCCAATGCCATGGTGACTCCCTTCTATCTATACTCAAAACTAATTTTCCATTTTGAAATGTCCTCATCATCCCCTCCCTCATCCATAATTTAGTATATGTCCGTCAATTCACACGAGATGACAATTGCTCAATTGAATTTGACGCTTCTGGTTTCTTTGTGAAGGATATCCCAACCCGACACCAGATACTCAGATACTTCGATACAATAGTGGCGACGACCTTTACACCATCTCCACCGCGTCGTCCACTCCGCACGCCAGCATCGTCCTCTCCACCAACCTATGGCATCTTCGCCTTGGTCATTCTAGCCTCGACGCTATCGCCAATCTACGTCGCAGCGTCTTCATCATGTGTAACCACAACAGCTTTACTGTTTGCCACTCTTGTCAACTTAGCAAACATGTCCGGCTATCTTTCTCAAATTCTATGTCTTCTACCTCATGACCTTTTGAGTTAATATACTGTGATGTATGGACTTCTCCGGTTAAAAGTATTTCTGGTAATCAGTACTATCTCGCAATACTCGATGACTATACACACTATTGCTGGACTTTTCCACTAACCAGCAGGTTTGAGGTTGCCTCCCACCTCATTAACTTTACTAACTATGTTTCCAACCAGTTTAACCTCTCCATTCAAGCCATGCAGGCCAATAACGGTACAGAGTTTGTCAACCGCACCGTTCAAACCTTCTTTACCTCCCGTGGCACCCATCTCCACCTCTCCTGTCTCTACACCTCTCCCCAAAACGGCAAGGTCAAACACCTTCTTCGCACACTAAACAACATGAGTCGTACTATGCTACTTTATGCCCACCTACCCGTAACCTATTGGGCTAAAACACTAACCACTGCGACTTACCTTCACAATCGGTGCCCTTGCTTCTCCGTTTGCCACAATGCCCCCTACACCCTTTTCTACCACAAGACGCCCGACTACTCTCATCTACGCGTCTTTGGGTGTCTCTACTGCCCCAATCTCATTGCCACTGCTCCTCACAAACTTGCACCCCACTCCACCGCCTGTGTTTTCCTTGGATATCTCTTATCCCACAAGGGATACCGATGTCTCGATCTCTTCACCTGCTGGGTCATCATCTCCCGCCATGTTATCTTTGACGAGTCCTGCTTCCCCTTCAATTTACTTCATCCCGAACCCCCATTTAGCGATCTCGACTTCCTCCTCACCAATACCGTACCCTCCCGGTCCCCTCCATCAATCTCACCTCTAGTCTCCTTATCGGCCGCTCCTAAGAACTTCTTGCACAGTTATCCCACTCCTCTCCGATCCGATGCTACTCACATCGGACCCTCATCGGCTCCGGCTGATACTGTCTCCCTCCCATCGGACTCATCAACTCCATCAGCTTCTCAGCCTCCATCGGCTCGCCCTCACCTATCGGCCACTCCGCCTCCATCGGCTCGTCCCTCCCTATTGGCTGCTTCGCCTCCATCGGCTCAGGTCGACCTCATTTAGCCCTTTCCCTAAACATATAGTTGCCGATCCCGAGCCGATGCCGCCCTTCCCCAACTAGTCCCCACCTCACCTCTCACACTCCTATCGGCTCCTGCAAATCCTCTTGTCCCCTCCACCTCTCATATGATAACCCGATCACAAATCGAGTCCCTCCGCCCTACCAAGCGATATGGGCTTTCAACAGTCTATTGTACTATCTCGCCCATCCCAATGATTCCTCGTTCAGCCCTGATCGATCCTCAGTGGCGCGCGGCCATAGCCGACGAGTACAAAGTCCTTATGGATAACGAGACCTGACGCCTCGTTCCTTGTCCTGCCAGTGCCAATGTTGTGACCGGTAAGTAGATCTTTAAACACAAGTTTCACGCCGATGGATCGCTTGCTCGTCACAAGACATGCTAGGTAGTTCGGAGTTTCTCTCAACGTCCTGGCGTTGACTACGATGAGACCTTCAGTCCCGTCGTCAAACCCGCTACCATCCGGGTTGTTCTCACTCTCGCTGTCTCGCACTCTTGGCCTATCCATCAGCTCGACATGAAGAACACATTTCTTCACATTCATCTGATGAAAACGGTCTACTGTCAGCAGCTTCTAGGCTTCGTCGATCCATCTCGTCCCGACAACGTCTGCCTCCTTCAGCGCTCCCTCTACGGTCTCAAACAGGCTCCTTGAGCCTGGTACCAGCGCTTTACTGCCTATATTCGACACATTGGCTTTGTGGCCTCTGTCTTCGATACCTCCCTCTTCGTCCTTCACATCGGCAACACCACCTCCTATCTTCTCCTCTACGTCGAGGACATTATTCTTACAGCGTCCTCATCATCCATTCTACACCAGATCATGGCCTGACTCCACTCTGAGTTGCCATGACTGATCTCGATCCTCTCCATCACTTTCTTAGCATCTCTGTCACCCGCTCTCCTCACAGGCTCTTTCTTTTCCAGCGTCAGTATACCATCGATCTCCTCTAACGTGCGGGCATGGCCGAATATCACCCCACAACCACTCCTGTCGACACTCGCGCCAAGCTCTCCGCTACCGATGGCTTTTTCGTAGCCGATCCCTCTCAGTATCGGAGTCTTGCTGGTGCCCTCCAATACCTCACACTAACACGGCCCAACCTCACCTACGCCGTCCAGCAAGTGTGTCTCTTCATGCATGCTCCGCGTGAACCTCATCTCGCGCTGCTCAAGCGTATTCTTCGCTACGTGAAGGGTACACTCTCCACCGGCTTACATCTCAGGTCCAGCCCCATCGACTAGGACATGTTCAGGTACTTTATGTATCATCGGTGCACCAGTTCGCCGATATTTTGACCAAAGGTCTACCCGCACTTTTGTTCATCTGTTTTCGCTCTAGTCTCTGCGTCCGTTCTCCTCCCGCTGCAACTACGGGGGGTGTTAGACCACTGGACTGTATATATATATAGATCCGACCCCTCTGTATAGAATTAATGTTTTAGTCTCACTGTACACCATATTCCTACAGCTGTGAACATTCAGGATGGTGCATCCTAAAAAAGCTGAAGCTACTCAACATGTTAATCCAGAGTGTGTAATCCTGAGCTTTAGAGTGCTGTATGTGTTACTGACCTGAACATTCGCAAAATTGCTCAGGTTGAAGGTGCATTTGCAGAGGATGGAAGAAAGCCTAGTATCTGGGACACATTCGCACATGCAGGTTAGTTTGGCCTAGGATTTAATTTGGAAATTTAGTTGATTTCTATGGTATATCTTGAAATTTTTAAATCTAACAAGAACTTTCTAATTCCAATTTCCACAGGCTATTCTATTGATGGAGCAACCGCTGATGTAACTGCAGATCAGTATCACAAGTACAAGGCAAGTTCATGGGACATAGTTCTGATTAAGTATTTTTCAGATTAAGAGTATGATCTCGAACTTACAGTAACAAAAATTATATATTTGAAACAGGAAGATGTAAAGCTTTTGTACGAGATGAGCGTTGACGCATACAGAATGTCCATTTCCTGGTCTAGGCTTATTCCTGGTAAGGCCACATTGACAGTTAGAGAGAGTGTTTATCAGAAAAAAATAGCTAACAGTTCACATGATTTGACTATTTATAATCCTTTGTTACCTCATGTAGATGGGCGAGGAGCCGTCAATCCTAACGGACTGGAATACTATAACAACCTGATAGATGAACTTCTCAGCCATGGTATGTAAATGCAATCCCTTATCTGAACAGCTAATAATTTTGCAATACTGAAATGTTCATCTGTGGAGATATATTTGATCCATGTGTTTTGTGTTTATGTAGGAATCCAACCTCATGTAACGATATATCATTTCGATTTTCCTCAGGCTCTCCAAGATGAATACAATGGGCTGCTTAGTCCTAGATTTATGTAATTTCTTGCTGCCCCCCTCTCCCCCTACTGCAGTTACTTCCATAGGAACTGAAATAATGTTTCTTTGCATCATGTGCCATTTTGCAGAGAGGACTTCACAGCATACGCAGATGTCTGCTTCAAGAACTTTGGTGACAGAGTGAAGCACTGGAGCACTGTCAATGAGCCTAACATCGAGCCGATTGGCGGATACGACCAAGGAATCCTCCCGCCACGGCGATGCTCATTCCCCTTTGGTATCAGCTGTGACAATGGCAACTCTACCACAGAGCCATATATAGTAGCACACCATCTTCTTCTTGCACATTCCTCAGCAGTGTCCCTCTATAGAGAGAAGTACCAGGTATGAAAAACAATGCCATCTTTTCTTACAGGAAGGATTGACGATCAAATTCAGAGATAGAATATAACCTTTGTCTCTTGCTGATCAGGTCACTCAAGGAGGTCAAATTGGGCTCACATTGCTCGGTTGGTGGTACGAGCCTGGGACGCAAGCTCCTGAAGATATTTCAGCAGCTGCAAGGATGAATGATTTCCACATTGGGTGGTTTGTAGTGTTCTAATCCTCAGGTTTCACAGAAATGCCTGGAGTTTTTGTGTAACTTACATGTAAGATCCTGTGTTTGTGTCACAGGTACATGCATCCTCTGGTGTATGGTGACTACCCTCCAGTAATGAGGAAGAATGTTGGGTGCAGACTACCAACTTTCACTGATGAAGAATCAAGGAGAACACTTGGATCCTTTGATTTTGTCGGATTTAACCACTATATCACCGTTTATGTGAAAGCCGACCTTAGCAAACTTGATCAAAACCTGAGAGATTACATGGGCGATGCAGCTGTAAAATATAAACGTAAGTATATCCTAGTGAGATCAAATTTTATTATTTCTCAATACAATAAAAAAATAACGGATAACCTAACTTTCTGTACAAATATTCCCTTTTTCTTTTGCAGTCCCATTCCTGAAGTCAAATGACAAGGTATTCACCCATAGAACTTAATCTATCTCAGAATTTAATACTCCTACTAGATTGCCAGTAGTCCAGTACTTCCATCATAGCTGAAGCATTTGTCTTTTTTTTCGACGACGAAAAACCAAACAATAACAGTTCCCGCTTGGGTTGAGGAATGACTTCATGACGTCGACCCCATGGGCTCTGAAGAAAATGCTCAAGCATCTCCAAGTGAAATACAAGAATCCTGCAGTCATGATCCATGAGAACGGTAACTTCACCTGAAAATTTACACTGTCAAACAAAAAAAATCATCAACTGATCAAACAGTTTTACAGCAACAATTACACTTTCAACACTAAATCATCAACTGATCAAACAATTTTACTGCAACAATTACACTGTCAAACAAAAAACCATCAACCGATCAAACAGTTTTACTGCAACAAGTACACTGTCAAACAAAAAACCATCAGCTGATCAAACAGTTTTACTGCAACACTTACACTGTCAAACAAAAAAACCATCAACTGATCAAACAGTTTTACTGCAACAGTTAACACTTCCAACACTAAATCATCAACTGACCAAGCAGTTTTTACTGCATCAGTTCATATATAATAGCATTGCTCACTCCGTGCATTGGCTTGCGTTCAGGAGCTGCTGGGAAGCCTGATCCGTCAGGCGGAAACACCAACGACGATGATTTCAGGTCGCAATATCTGCAGGATTACATCGAGGCCACACTTCAATCCATCAGGTATATATACACAGTCAATCGAATTACAAATCTAAGCAATTGAAAAAGAACGCCTTGGGTTCAAAATTTTCCATAGGTTTCGTTCTGAAATTCGAAAGTTTTTGTTTGAACTGGGCGGTTCAGGGACGGGTCGAACGTGCGTGGCTACTTCGTGTGGTCGTTCCTGGACGTGTTCGAGTACCTGTTCGGCTACCGCCTCCACTTCGGCCTCTACGGCGTCGACTTCGCCTCGCCGGAGAGGACCCGGTACCAGAGGCACTCGGCGCGGTGGTACACCGGCTTCCTCCGCGGCGGCGAGCTCCGGCCGGTGGCGCTGCCCGACGGTGGGGCCTATTCCCAGTGACCAAAAAGTTCTTCCACACGCTTCATCTCCAAAAGAACAGGACGCGACTCGAATAAACAAAGACCTGGGTAGATATTATAGAAGAAATTACATGGAGTTTGATCTTTTAGATGGGGTTTAAGATGGTCTCTTCTTCTCTGGTTTGTTTAGATCACTGGGTCAAATTGTGTGATGTAATATGTAGATTACATAGAAAATTCTGAATTTCCTCGGTTTGAAATTGAAACTGTATTTGTACATACTGCATTTAGATAGCAGTTACAATTTTTTTTTTATGAATTTGGATTTGAATGCTATCAAGAAAGGAGCAGCAGCAAATCAGGTAAACAGTAGCTGAAGAAAGATGGCCAGGCAAATGCAAGTTTGGATGATTCAACATAAACAGCAGATGCATTTCATTCAATAATATTATGGTTCGATGGAAACATCATTTCAGCAGTATTTTCCTCCCAACTATGATTCCGTACTAGCATATATAAAAGTTCCGAACAATATTATCACTTTAACCGAGACAATAGTATCTTCACATGAAGAAACTAACATGAGGTTGCCCTGCAGAATCCAGAAAACCATAATGGAACAAAATAATCGACAGCATCAACATAAGATGACGATTGACGATAGCAACCTGAGTACTGGCACTGAAGCCTCAGTTCTTTCCCACTCTTTGCTGAAATGAAACAATGTCTGCCGACTCAGGAATATACACAATGGGGGTAAGAATAGTATTCACGGGAATCGTGGAGTTGGCAGACCATTCTGTGCGCCATATATGGACAGCAGCTCTGTGGCTGATCTTCTACCAAAATTATCATAAGATTGATTATGTACAGGGGCCATCACACTCCACCAGTGAGGTTCTCCATTTGGTGGCCAGAAGGCCTCCGAACTCCAGCTGTATGATTGATTGGCATGTCTAGGGGCACCCACACGATTACAGAGGTTACCGTTTATGGTGCCTGCAGTTTCAGCAAAAGGAAAGTCATGGGGGCCTCTGGTCTCAGCTGATGATGAGGCTGCAATGAATGACGTGATTGACAAAGCCCTCGGACGAACCCTTCTGGTTGGAGGAGGTTGTGGATTGCTTGCCATAGATGATGGGATTGTCTGTTGAACATGACTTGTCATACCATGGCCATGGCCTCTAGTTTCTTGCACAGCAGCTGTCAACCTCAAATGTGCAACAGGACTGCTTACTCTGTGAGCTATCGGCCTGCATTGATCATAAATTTCTAAGACCTAACACGAAAAGTTGATGTAACACCAAAAGAATGTGAACGGAAAATTTGAGCATAGCACAATACACGATTATTTCACATTGCACAAATAGATTTACTTAATCTTCATGCGGCTATTTCTTGGCACTGTTAGTTTAGGCGACAGTTAAGAGACAGATAAGCATAGCACGATACACAATTTGTGTTCTTCAAGATCTGTGATTCCACTATTGGTTTGAGACATTGCAGGTTATTGGACGCAAGTCATGTGCATAAATCTTTCACCAACTCCCTTACATACTGGGGGTTGGTGGCAGATTTGTCTTGCTTCCAACTCCAAGATAGTAAATTCACCTACAGATGCATCTCAGAACTAAAATTTTGAATACTCGTAAAGACTTGCCTGTGGAAGAAGGAATGAGCATGCATATGTGGTCGAGATCTTTGCTGGTTGCTGCCATCATATCTTGGCATTCCTATGCCAAATGGGGCTGTGGAATGATTGACTGTTCCTGGCATTTGAAGATTACCTAGATACTGCTGCTCTCTCTCATGGTTTCTTGGCTCAGCTTCATGAAAAACTTGAATATTTCTCAAATCTGTAGTTGCATGACTTTCCGTACCAGTTGGACGTTGATGGAATGGCATGCTTTCAGTACTGGCAGTAGAACTAGAAGGCAAATACATTGGATGGCGAAAACCATGTAGAACCCTTAAATAATCTAAAACTATTTTCATAAACATGAAAACATTAGAATAAATGAAATGAAAACAAAATGAAAGCACTAAAAGGAAAGGGTCAGCACACTTACAAGAAGTTGGCTGAGATTCGCTTTCCCTGCATCAAGAAAACATCACCAAATTAAGCATATGATAAGTTGATGTGTAGAAATTCTAAGCTGTATGGGAACTTATTATGGAGTAAGGAAATGAAAAACTTACCCAAATGCAGAGGTCAATGGTGTCAAACTATCAAAGGGACACCACCCAAATTCGAATGGCTGAAATTACATCCAGACAGGAAATAGTTAGGATTAGGCTAGGCCCTAGTGTTGTAGAAAATATGAAAAAGTGAAAAGTACATTGTTAATCTTTTATTACATCTCAAAAATATCATATAGCTAAATGCATTTATAAATAAGATTAACATACATCCTGCAACTTCAATAAAGGATATAGGTAAAACTATCAGGCAATTAAAAAGTCACGCTCACATCATCTCTTAACTCCTTTTAGCATTTTTACGCCTTCAAATAAGATTTCTATTTTCTTAGAAACACCAGAATCAATTTTGATGCTACCCTGATCAACACAGAGTCCCTAGAAGCCTGCAGTGAATTTTGTTCTGAAAAACTTTGGATAGTGATACTCTACTTGCCTAGAGTAATCCTAGCCATTTTTAGCTCATGATTTAACTGCAGCATGGTTCTTATGGGATTAAACATGCAAAATTTCGTTTAATCATTCATGGGGCAATTCCAAAAACACAAAAACAGGCCATGCAGGGGCCAAAAGCTGGATTTGTAGCATGCAAGGTGTTGCAATATATTGGGGGGGGGGGAGCAATTTTTCCAGTGCCAGTGTATACTTTTTAGTTTTCATTATGTAAATGGAAATAAAACAATATATTCATCATCATAAATACCCTAGATTGTCATTCCATTCAAAAGAATTCATTATTTGGCAATTACTTACATATTCAAAGGTTTCACCAGTCAGCCAGCCATCTGTATCAGAACTACATGGTTGGTGCTCATTTCCATAGAGCCAGTGACCTTTCTCAATCTTCCGACAATTTGGGCACTGCATCGCTCCTTTTGCATTAAATGCTGATCCAATGCAGTCTAGCAAACAAGAAATGATGCATATTTAGTTTAACAATCTAATATGGAATAAAAAAATATATGCATGCAACTGGTTTGCCTTTGTGTAAGAAGTCCCCCCACATGAATGGACACACATAGCCCACATATGTGTGAACAGAAAAAATGTATGCATCAAGACATTTGCAATTCTTCAAAGTGATGATAACCCATTCTTCAAAATTCATCTTTATTTTAAGGACATCTTACTTTGCTACAAAAGTTAATGTCATATAACACAATCCAAACTAGAAAAAGGAATATCATTCTTATTTCTTAGAAAATGAAGTCAAAAGGGATGTTTATCTGGCTCTGAACATTGATATGAATATGAACCATATACGTGGCAGTGGTAGAAGTACCACAAGTTATGGCATTACCAGGTTTACCTATCAACGTCTCCACAAGATAGTCATTTAATATGTTTCAGGAGTTATGTTAATCAAACTCAAGCATGACAAATTATATCAGAAGATGTGAAGTCAGTCAAAAGTTATGATGACGGTAATAAGATTGTGCAACGAGCATGCAGAATAAATCGCTGGATATTCAACAATCGCTCCGAGAACAAATCACCTAAACATTGAATTCGTCGTTAAATTAAACGTTCGGCGATTACATACAGGTTAGTAATCTAATTAAAATCCAACCAACCAGCACAACCAGTGCTTCTCTATAAACCAGCACAGATGTTATGCATCAACTCACGCAGAAACAGAATTCTCAAATTGGGATGCGCAGCAGCAAAAAACAACGTGGTCTCACTCCATCACCCGTGTCCACAGCATCGGAATCCGCCCACGATTCGCAAAATCCAGGCCTCCTTTCCCCCCTGGAATTACCCAACGTAAGACGAACAGGGCCGGGCTAATCCGAACCCCCCCTCCCCCACCCCACACCCAAAAAAAAGGCGCAACCTCTGCTCGTTCGCGAGATCAATCCTCCGCGACCGCACCCGCCCAACGACGAGAGAAGAGGGGAATGGACGGGTACGACCGACCTAGGTGGAACTCGTGGCCGCACTGCAGCCTGGCGGTGGACCTGGCCCCCTCGCCGCAGACTACCGCGTCGAGGCAGATCGAGCACACCGCCTCCGGCGACGCGTCCGCCGCCTCCAGATCCATCGCCTCCGCGAAGGCCATGGACGGTGTCGTGGTGGGGCCGGGCGGTCAGCGAAAGAAGGGGATGGATGACGTCCTTTCGTGTTGGGATGGTTGGTCTTAACTTCAAGGAGGAATTGATGGAGACCGGAGATGTCCGTGTCCAGACGAAGATGAATTCTGCTTTTTAAAATATATATATGTATATGTATATATATATATTTATTTATCTTGCCTTTGTCTATTTCATTTATTTTATCATTTCTTTCTCCTATAATATAAAGCTGCTTGCCTAAATAATCCTAACCATCAGGTTTTAACTGAACGGTGGTCAGATCGCTATGGCCGATGGAAACTATGGCTCCCTATCCACAAATCTGGCCTTACTGGAGCAAAAAAAAAAAAAACAGTGCAGCCCATAGAAGCCCCATCGTGTTGCCCGGTTGCCCCCATGGCGACCTCTCCCCCGTGCATCTGCTTCTCCTCTCCTCCGAATGAATCTCCCTCACGACGGGTCGCCAGAAGCCGTCGTATCGTCCCCACACCACCGGGCGACGATCCACGGCCGGGCATTCCGCTTTGGCTTGGTGCCCGCGACCCCTCGGCTTCGGCTCACCCCACCCACCTGCCTTCCTCCTGGCGTCCGTTTCCACAGGCATAAAAGCCGCCGGCAGGAGCAAATGCGCAGCGCGGGTAGACCAAGGATCACCAGAGCAGGTGAGCGGCCAAACATTGTCATGAGCATCTCATCCGATTGATCATCACAAGTGGACGACGTGGCCGCTGCCTCCATCGACACCTGATGGAGTGATGGCTAGGATTATGGAGACAGACTCCACACGGAGCCTTGCTTGCCGAATCGACAAGTCAACCAGCCATGCTCAAAGTGAAAGTCCAACCAAGAGCATCAGCCTCTCCTCAATTGGTATACTCTTTCTCCAATCGCTGCTTTGTTCAACCTGTTATGATTTGAGCAACTTTTATGTTCCTAATTTGCTTAATTGTTTCAATGCTCAGAGTATATGGTACATAATGTAACAATTTATCGGTATGGTGGCATTGTTCTGAATTGTGTTTGTCATATTCTCCAAGAACCCTGCTGAATGCATGGGCATCCAGGTGAATTAATTCCTCAGTAGTCTTTTATGGCTTACGTTAGATTTATAGCTAATTCACAAACACGTCTGATTGTCTCAACATACCGATCAGCTTTGGTACTGTACTGAGTATTTTATTATCTATATCTACATTAACACCTCAATAGGTAACCTAAACTTTCACATTCGCCAAGTGCGCTGTACTATTTATGTGCACTGTGGAACTCTGAAAATATTGCTAGCACATGCAGGTACTTTGCTGTTCCATTCATCCTTGTTATTGACGTTTACTTGCAGATGTTTCTATTCCATCCTTCTTTGATGTTTACCCTGCAGATGTTTAATATAGAAAATAGTGAATACTAAGGTACCTCTTCAGATACAAAAATCTATTTTCGCCTTTACTAATAGAAATGGTTCAACCTTGTTACTGGTGTTATTTTTAGCATCTTGAACGTTCTAAACAATTTACTCCACCAGCTAAAAAAGCATTCCAAGATACCATGACTTTGATATTCAAATTCTTATTGTGGTTGAAGTAGAAAGCTAAAAAAGCATTGCAAGATACCACGACTTTAATATTCAAATTCTTATTGTCGTTGAAGTGGGAATAAGAGATCCCTATCTAGAGACCTAAAGATATCAAGGTGGCGTCTACAAATCCCCCCTCGGTACAAAGCCCCGGGCTCGTGCCCATCTCAAGAGTCGAGCTGAATAGGCTGGACTAGAATGTTCGAACTAATCAGCCCGAGCTACGCAATATGAGCTAGTCTATCTAGACCGTTCACTTTGAGTTGGTCAATTTAGGTCTCTTGTTCGGAACTGATCTCCACAGAGGATGACCCTGTGTAAGCTAGCTGAACTTGCGCGCTCATCTTGTGCTCTTGGTGGCAAGAGCTTAGATGCTGAGTATATCAAACTATTTTAATTAACGTATTCAATGCGGTAGGCTTAATCACTCTCACTAGCATGGCGCGTGTGCACTCGTGATAACCAGAGAGATAAGACGTATATCTATCCTGACAGACGAATGACGTGCAATAAGATACTACACCCTACGCCCGTTGTAGCAGGGGTCTTTTTGAACCACACCATGCCTTCCACCCACCACGTGTTCGGTCAACTCGTTGCACAACGGTCCTATCGAGTAAGTACGGCGCACATCACCGCACAGTAGAGTGAGGTCCATGGAGCATGTTTCTAATAAGATTAGACCAATTACACCTAAACCATGTGTATATGACCCATAAATCTCAAGTCATGAGTATTTCTTTCTATATCCTTGATAATACATAAGAGGAGAATTATAGACACAGAGATACATAGAGATCCACTTTGAAACGCTTAGCCACTGTAATCTACATCTAAGAGGTAGTTTGTTGTTCCATTCATCCTTCTTATTAACATTTACTTGCAGATGTTTCTATTCCACCCTTCTTTGATATTTAAATTCTTATTGTTGGTGAAGTAGAAACTAAGGATCCTTATCTAGAGACCTAAAGACATTAAGATAGCGTCCATAAATCCCCAAGGCCCTTGGTATGGAGCCCTGGGCTCGTGCCCATCTCAAGGGTCAAGCTAAATAGCCTGGACTAGAGTGTCCTAGCTAATCAGCCATAACTATCCAACCCGAGCTAGTCTGCCTAGACCATTCACTCTGAGTTAGTCAGTTTGGGTCTCCTACTCGAGGCTGATCTTTATGAGGGACGACCCTATGTAAGCTAGTTGAACTCACGCGCTCCTCTCGTGTTCTTAGTGACAAGAACTTAGATGCTAAGTATGTCAAACTATTCTAACTACCGCATTCAATGTGGTAGGCTTACTCAATCTTACTAACACAGTGTATGCGTGTCCATAATAACCAGAGTGATAAGATGGATATCTATTCTGATAGACGGCCAACGTGCGATAAGATAATGCACCCTACGTCTATTATAGAAGGGGGTCTTGTTTAACCATGCCACGTCTTCCACTCATTGATGCTGAGTATATCAAACTATTCTATCTAGCTAACTCATCAAACTGCTTCGTTTTAGCAAATATATCCTGATATATAATACTCTTATTTATTGTTTATTCGGAGGATGATACAGGTAAATAACTCCATGCTAATACTATCGTCAAATTCAGTTTACCTTTTTTGGCGGCTCACGTGGAACTATAGAAGTCTGATGCGCTGTTATTATTATGCCTTCAGCACTATCAAGTGTAAGATGATCTCCAACAAGTCTGTCTCTAATTCTTCATTATTCCTCTTTCACTGCCGCTAACGCGCGGGTATCATCTACTTTTATAGATGGCTATATTATTGGTGAATGATGGTATATTTTTATGAGTGTTTCGATAAATGAAATTAAAACTGAATCTTTGGAGAGAAAAAACAGGTTTTGTTGCGTTTTTGTTTTTGGAAAAAAATTCTAATTGACTAGTAGTTATGTTAATGAAGTCTAGTGTCATGGAGGCATTAATATATGAATAACCTTGTTCCAATAAATCAAAATTTGAAGAATGGAGTTTGTCTGTTTAACTGAAGTCCATTCTGAAGGTGACCATGGCATATTTGCCTATGTGGTGCTTTTGCTCAACTCTGAGTTCACTGGGATCTGCGTCCTACTAAAGAAACCAGTCCAAATTCAACCGTGTCATTATGTTCATCTGCTTAAACAGATGCACTTTGAATCTGATCCTCTAACAACTTACCTATTTGCACAAGCATTGATCCATGTCAATTACGGGTATCCCATCCATACCAAGAAATGCAGATAAAAGTGATCAAAAGCAAGCATCTACGCATCCAACGTGACTTTTGTACTTTGCTGTTGTTGCTACAGGCAATGTTGAACCATCAATGTTACATAAGGTCCTCTATGGAAAAAAAATCCCTTGTATAGCGTTGGATGTTAGTCTCACTATACATATTTTTATATGGTATTAGAGTGGGTCTAGATATCCTCGACGCGCTAGTATTCTCTCGCCAGCGAGCCGACGCTTTCTCTCTATCGCCAACTTCCTTCCTGGTATTCCCTCTTCGCTCTCTCGTCTTGGTTCTTTTTCTTCCCATCTCCTCCGCAAACGTTTTTCTTTTTCCTTTTTCACTATCCTCTCTCATCCCTTGCTCCTCCACACGACGAGGCGACAGTCTCTATCCGTCTCCTCGTCTCGGCTCATACCCATTTTCGCCCTTTTTCTTGCTCCGTGCATTTTTTTTCCTCCGACACTGGCGTACCTCTACGCTCGTCGTCTCCATCGGCTAGATCCGTGATACTAAAATTTTAACACTATATTAGAGGAGTTAGGTCTATATATATACAGTCCAATCGTCATTACAAAAGTTTCCGTGGGTCTTATAAGAACCTGGCGTGTGTAGTCTTCGCTTTACATGTGCTGTAATGCCGTGGGTAATGCAGATAAAAGCAATCATAAGCAAGCAAGTTTATAAAACACTGTATTTGAGAGAGGGCTCTCATATCAGGACTTGACTTGTTAAGGGAGAGTGCAGCTTGAACCCGGGTCGGCAAGCTCACCACCTTGTGGGACTCCGGGCCTTTCTTAGAGCAAGTATTTATATGTGTAACATGATTTTTATACTTTGCTGTTGTTGCTGCAGCTAACGCTAAACCATCAATGTTACATAGCGTCCTTTATGAAAAAAAAAACATATCGCTACCAATGATAGTGATTTAAAAAAGGTCCTCTTTGTAAAAAAACACAATCTGAGAAGATTAGGCTTCGCTTTATATGGGCCGTAATTGGTCTGGACTTGTAAAAAGATTTTTTTTTCTCATTTTACGCGTTAAATCTGAGCAGATTAGGCCCATTTAGAACAGAAAAAATCCATTTTTTTTTCATAGAGACTTTTATATGATATTTCATAAATTACTCCAGATTTTTATCGTCTGGCTCTAGTATTGCAATATTAGATCTTACTCTCTCTGGTTTTTATTTTGATGCCGTTGACTTTTAGATTTATTCTTGATCATTCGTATTTTTTAAAAATATGCAAAATACGGAGGTAGTATTAATTTGTATAGGACGTACGTAAAAAGTAAACCATCGTGGATTTCAAATTTAATAAAGCGTGCCTTTGTGCAGCATTTTCCTCGTTTGTGTATCTGCCTGGAGCAAGCAACTTTTTCCTCATATTTTATTATGTTGACCGATCACGAAGATGAATAGGCACAAACTAAAAAAGTTATCCAATATTCGCACTGGAAAAATTCAAAAGCTATTAAATGTTTAATTTCATTGTGATTTTGATGGGCATTTGAGGGATATATTCCATATGATAGTTGCCTAGTGGTCACTTGGAGTTACTCATCTCTTCGTTGACTTCATTATCTAATAAATCTCTTCTTTGAATTAGCTTTCTGTCGTCATTAAGAACTAATGGTCGGTGTAACTGTAATGCGACGTTATTTCGTCTCTATCAACCTTTATAAACCTTTTGTACTTAAGTGCATAATTGGAGCAACTTAGCTTTCAGTCTCTGTCAGAAGTGTCTGAGCCACTTCAATTTTATTCTAACTTGCATAGTTCAAAAAAGAAAAGAAAAAAGAACCAACTTGAATTGGGAGTTGGAACCACTCTGTCCAAGTGACTGTGATGGATCACTGAGCAAGTTCAGAGACAGAATTAATTGTAGTCAAATTAACTTTTTAACATGAAAAGCATGCATTTGATTTCATCAGGGGCAAATGAAGTGCAGACTTCAGAGTATGCATGCTTGATATGATATAGTATAGCAGTGTTTTTCTGATCATTTATTGCCTAGGTAATTTATCTTTTTTTAGGTCTTGATCAATGGTCACTGCTAGATTTATGTTCTGATGATCATGTGGTGGAAGAGTGAAGATCTTAAATGGGAATCCAAGTTCCATAGGAGTACCAAAATGCAATCTTAAATTATGGGTGTTGCATTAATGTGGTGGAAGAGTGAATAAGTCTAGTCCATATTATCAGTTGCTTCAGTTCAGCATGCATCGGACATTATTCAGGCTCTATAGGCACATGAATTACTGCATCAACAAACAAAACAGATCCCTTTGATTACTATTTACTACACTATCTTCATCACCCAAATAAAGCTCAAAATCAAACTATCTACAGAAATTAAAGAAATTTCATACATCAAGAGCCATTGGCCATGTATTTCATTGGAACAAGAGGTTCTGAAGTCTGAACATATATCCCAAAATTGTAATATATTTCCATTAGAGCAAACACTCTTGTGTCACATCATAAAGTGTTGCTTAACTGCGAGCATATGCACATAGCATATAGCACAATACGTTTCAGGTTCATTCATCCCTCGTTAACTATACGGTATGTCACGTTACATCTATTTTCACTTTGTCAGTAGTGCTCTCCCACATACATCGAGGCCAGCAGCACATGAAAATCATGCAAACAACCTTAAATGCTTCGGTTCATCCGGTTGCGAACCCTCCTGATGAACATGTCGGCAGCCTGATCGATCTCGTCGTCTATGTTGAACTCCAATCCTTCATCCTCTCGGTTGCTCCTGATTATGTCGATGACCGATGGCTCATCACCATCGTCAAACGCACCAAATAGAACATCATGGCCATCATGATCACCACCATTTTCTTGATCATTGCAACAGTTGTCATCGTTGAAGAGTGAGTGAGTCCAGTCAGGGTAGCCATGATCTTCTTGATCGAACATCGTCAGTTCAGAGAGATCATGATCACTGATCATCATCATCTCATCATGGACTACTACCGTCTTTTCGCACCCAGCTTTCGCCTTTTGCAGCACGAGAGCCTTTCCATCATGGTGGTTGCTGTTGTAAACCACCCTGGCCTTCTCCTTCTCCTTCTCCACCATGAGTGCATGGATCCTGTGTGATATGGTGCCGATCATGGGCATCCTGCGGCGGAGGGAGGCGATGATGAGGAGCATGGCCCTGACAGTGCTGGCCTTGCTCCTGAACATCGTCGCCGCCTTCTTCAGAAGCTCGGGAGCCTTGCCGATCTTCATCTTTGATGTGGAAGGCAAGGAAGAAGAAGAAGAGGAAGAGATGGCTCTGTCAAGAACAGCAGCTAAGTTTCTGTAGTGATTCAAGCTTGGCATGAGTAGTAAGTAGATCACTGAGATCAATTCAGAGATGATTCGTAGCTGGCTACTAGCTATCACAGCTCTAGGTTTCAGTGGCATGGGCCTTGAGCTGAAGCCCTGGGGGTGTATTTATAGCCAAGAACTGATCAAGCAAATGTGAAACGCTGTGCATGTCAAGATAAAACTTTTTGGTACAGCCCAAAGCATGAAAGAAACATTATGAGAGAAAAGAATTAATTGGGCATGTGGAGCAAGCACCATGGGAATATTGAAAGTAGAAGCAAGCTAAAGAAGGGTGGTGGCCTATGTCATGGAAAAGCTAGCGAAAGCTATGAGAAAATATATGGAGAAAGTACTCCAAATTCCAATTAGGTAATAGAAGGCACCTCTCCCAGGGTTGAAGATTGGAGCCTTGGGATCCCAATATCCCCGTTAATTACTATGTGATTGTGTGCTTAGTTAGTATAGTACTAGCTGATGATGATGGTTGCTTCCACCATTAAACAAAATCAATGCAAATTAAAGCAATATGGGAAGCTTTAATTTCTTGGCTGCTTCCGTTGTGATTCATGCTGGAAAATTGAAAGTTGCGAGCTGCACGAGAGCCCAATCCTGCGTGCGTTCACATAAGTTGCAAATTTGCAGTGCGATGGCTTTCTCCTTGCTTTGCTTTACAAGTTGGGGATTAGTAACAGTTTTGTAAAATGCGTGTAGGCTGTAGCTGCAGCCTTTCAGCTTCTCTCTTTGTATGCGCTTTTGCTGTTCGTCAACACGCACAGAGACGGCTTAGCTTTCGTCTTTAATCCGCGGCATGGAGGACCTAGCTAAGCTACTCGTTTTGCTTCCTTAATTCTTTCTCTTTTTTCTTCTTCTTTGCAGTTGCAGTTGCATTATTGTGGAATGAATGAGCACGTGCTCCGCGTGCGTTGCTTTAGGAGATTTTGGTGTCAATGTTTCTGATTGATCAGATATGTTGGCAGGAGTAGAGCAGGAGATCGACAAGGCGTGAAGCATGCGTTGCTAGTCCATCCATGGCTGCGAAAAAAGATGAAAAGATGGCGAAGATATTTGTTGGGCGCGAGAGACTGATCGATAGACGAAGGTGATTTTAACCTGAGGAGGGGTTTAATTATAGTTCAACCACCGTGTAACTTTCGGGGGTAACAATTAATGACTTCCGCTCTCTCTGGGATTAGTTAGTTAAAGGAGTCAGAGATATCTTCGGCTTTCTGTGGCTTGGATCTTTGGAGCTTTTGGACCATGGCGGTTCGTTCGGTCGCCGTCACTGGATCGTTCTCCGCTGATGGAGACAAGATTTCACTGCCTGATCGATCGCCTGGTTGTTTGCCAAATTGCCATGATGCCACAGTGGAGTTGCCAGTGACGAAATCGTTTGGAAGTAGTAGCATGTACGTTCGACCAGACCGCCAACTAGCTGGCTGATAGTATGCAGGGTTTAGGCTTACCGTAACATTGAAAACAGTTGTAAAATGTAAAAAAACCGAACAAAATTTTCGGTTAGCATTACCGTACCCCGACAGATGGCCCGGCCCGATTACCACCGTAGCCACGCCATAATCGCATTAGGACGCCAAATAAAAGTGGAAGAAAAAACAAAGACTTTTTTCGTGGATGCAAAATAAAAGTCGAAGGAAAAAAAAAGGAAGAAATTTTTACGAGGATGCAAAATGCAAAACTGAAGTCGAAAAATGGATCAATTGTTGAGAGTGGGATTTGAACCCACGCCCTTTCGGACCAGAACCTTAATCTGGCGCCTTAGACCAACTCGGCCATCTCAACTTTCTTGTTTCTCCAATGCAAATCTCCGTAATAGTACAAGTTTATGCTATGGATGATTTGTTTCATACACACGAGACAACGAATTGATGGGAGGAATAATCTATTTCTACGCTACTATCTTCACCAAATCAGAGGAGAAAACGATTACAGAACGCTATACGATGTCGAGTTCACTACTACGACTTCTGTTTACTTTCCTCAGGTACCCTGCTATATACTCATCATGTAACTGAGCAATCTTACATATCACTTTACATTTTTACGCTGGTCCAGTAAACCTGTCCTTAGCCAGTGCCGACGTCGCGAAGTTCGCTGTTGGCTGTGAGCGGCAACGACGACAGATCTCATGGTAGGCCTCATCCTGGCCTCCTCGTGCGTGCATGACTTTGCAAGGGATGCAATCTGCATGCACAGGACAATAATACATGGCAATGGCTCAATGCAATGCAGCATGCTGAATTTACTGGACAGGCAGAGGAAAACTGATCACGAACTGGTTTCCCTGCTAACCTTGGGAGCTGAGTCGACGGGATAGTCCCCTCGTAGGCTTGGATCCATCAATTTCTCAATAGCTTCCACGGGGTTTGGGCGCGCTGAGAACCTCCTCAAACTGTGAAAAACAAATCAACAAGAAGACCCAGCTTTAAAATTTGTGGGTGCAGTTCATACAGGTGAATCATATCTCCTAGAACTTTCAGCTTCTTTGCAACTCAGCATTTCATAAATTGTACTACTGGCGTTTGTATGGTCGTCTAGATTATCGCCTATCACCTAGTTTTTTTAAAAAAAATTCTCACAGGTTGCTTCTTAGAATTCTAAACTCCCCAAACATGACCTTGATTTATCAGAGATGGCCAATGTTTTGCCTCTGTAATATTACATGCGGTGTGATCAAAGTTGCACATTATTCATCATCATCAAGAGTAGGAGGGCCCTTCTATTTAGGCCGGAACATGAGTGTCAGGTACATGCGGCCCTTTTTATTGGGCCATACCGGGCCTGCTACGTACGTACGGCCCACTAGTTGGGCCGGTTTAAAGGGCCTTTTTCCAAAAAAACACGACCCAGTAACACGCGGGCTCACTAAGAATTGGGGCCCACCTGCCAGAGGCCCGGCCACAAGAGCACCACCGCCTCTCGCGCGCGCGCTCCGACGCGGCTGCGCCGCCTGCCCCGTCCTCCGCATCCTTCTTCTCCTTCCTCCTGGATCCCCTCTCTCTCCCCTCCGCGCGCAGCATCCACTACGGCTACTCTTCCTCCGCCGGCGGCGGCGGCCCCGCGACGGCAGCACAAGTCGGTACAGGCGACGGCGGCGCGGTGAGGCCGACAGCGGCGGCGGCGGCATCTTGACGGAACCCAACAGATTGAGTCTGTCTCCTGCCGGACAAGAACACACGCACCATGGGCTCTGGATCCCCTCTCTCTCCATCTTTTTGTTGGCGCGTATGGGCTCGTGGTCTCTCTGCTGTCGCTACCAGCCAACCACCCGCGGCTCATCGATCAACCGGTCAGATCACTGGATCAGACAATGGTGTATCGTCCCAAGGGCGCGTTCTAAATAGCGGATGGTTTGGATTGATAAGTCGTACGTAAAATGAGGAATAATTAGTATATAACACGCATGCTAATACAAAACGAGCCATAGCTAAGCTCAATTAGCTATTTAAAAACAAGTCCTAAGAAATTTGGATGGAGTTTATAATTTTCAGAAGGGACGTGTACCAAATTAATTAAGGATCACATAGACATTCTCATTTAGCCTGTGTACCGTTTACAAATTTTCAGACTCTCATCTGAAACTTTTCCTGCTCTCTACATGTCTAGAATCGGCTCCGATGATTTGAGTAGAAAAATCAATGAAGCAATGAAAATTAATTTATAGATAAAACTTTTTTATATATGTATTATAAACGGTTTAAAAACCAACGCTAAAAATAGAATATGAAAAAAAAGTTTAAACCAACGCTAAAAATAGAATATGAAAAAAAAGATAACAACGCACAAGTCACTCTTGCCCGTTTCCTAATCTCCAGACTAACTTTTCTTGCCCTACATGTTCAGATTATCTGCTCACTGCTCTCCCAAAAAAGATCTCTGCGTCAGTTAACCACATAAGCATGACATAAGGTCATGTGATATTAGTAGATGAAGATGATCATGTAAATAATTAATTAAGTATTAACTATTATAAATTTACAAATTAATTAATATGGTTTTTAAAATAAATTTTAGATAGATAATTTTTTTACAATACACTATCAAAAAATCAAACAATGCGAGAGGATCACCAAGCATGGGAACACACCTCATCAGCAAAGCAGACTGAGGATTCCTGGTCCAGCTGAAGAATAGGGAGTACATCCATAACGTTAGCCTGAAGCTTCTCCGGGTGTAGTGGATGACCAGACACAAGAAAGCAGCAGCAGGAAAATTCAAAGAAAGCTCCTACATTAATCAGAGAGACTCCTTGGATTATAAAGGCATTCACTCGATCAAATCGATCGACGTGAAGCCGTGGCCAGACTTGAATGTTCACTAACCTTTTGATTAGCCGTTCATCCGTCACTGCATGTGGGACCCCCACCCAGCCCAGCTCCGCTGCTAGCTCTTGTGGCAGTACGTACGCACGCGCGTGGACGCAGATACTCCGATTTTACCCAGTACAGTCTGACTTTAGGCTCGTATCCACCGTCCGAGTGATCCGACGGAGGACGTTTCCTGTGTGTTGTTTCTGGGCCACTAATGACTTTTGATTGCTGATCTCTGTAAAGATTAATTAGCGCAAGCCGTATATGAGATTAGTTTTCTCCCTTCATGTCGATTACTTTTGCATGAGTTGATCCTCTCGTATGTTGCAATATACTTTTATTTTTACACAATGATCTGCTTAAATTTCTGTTATTGTGCAGTGTTCCACGTGTTTGTACATTGTCCGTGTATTTTTTTGATGTCATTAATTTGACAAGTTTTTTTGTTATTGTTAATTTAATAAGGTTTTTTTTGTGTTGTCACAAAAGGGTGTTTGTACCCTTAAGAGCGTATGTGTTTATACTGTGTTTTACGAAAAAATCAAACAAATGTGTTGTTTAAGTAATTTGAAGTCTCTATTTCTTTGTGTGTGAATACCGGTACTTTCATTATTTTAACCACGACTTTAGACCATTATACACAAATATACACAATTGCATTATATTCTCTGCAGTAATTTAGCGAGGTTGTAATTTGCCTCAACCCCTTAAGCAAGGATGAAAGGACATACTAATGTCGGCATGTGGTGTCAATGCACCTAGTATTTCATATAATAAGAAACTACGGCACATCCTTTGCTATTTTTTATCACCAAAATGATAAGTAACTTAGCACAGAGAGTGGCAGGTCATTTTCAGTTAACGGATGAGCCGAACGGTGAATCTGAGCTGAAGTCATACCGTGAGTCAGAGGATCCGCGTCCCACGCACGTGTGTACACGCTTCGCTGGGGCGCTTCTGCACTGTCTGTCACCGACTCATCCTGCTCCTGCTCGGCTCATCGACTGCCCGGGAAAATGGGCCGGGGAAATGGTTGCCGGAAAAGCCATGCATGCCTGCCCTCTCGCCGCCGCCGGTGACCGGAGGAGGCGGCCGACGCACGCGTGCCGCGCCGGCACCGTGCGAGCATCATTGCCGTCCCCAGAAAGGTAGCATCTTTACGGGCTGTGTCTCTGCATACATGCATGCAGCTCATGTGACAAAAAAACAGCGAGGTTTTACCGGAGGAGAGTTGGTGGCTAGTGTTACGTAGGATTACCTTATGGAGGGAGGAGGAGGTTACCGCACCGTACCGTTACCGCGGTGAACAGCAAAAAAAAAAACTGAACAGAAATTACCAAAAACTCAAATTTTCGTTTGTTTTTTTAAAAACTTGGTGGGGTTACGGAGCTTTTTACCATGACCGCACCTCGACTGTAATCCTGGTTGCCACGATAACCGGTGATAAAAAGAAACCAAATTTTAGATGGGAATTCTTGACAGATTATCAGGGAGTAACTTAGCAGAAAACATCAACATTTATTTCTTAAAAAAGAAAACTAAACTGCATATGAGAGCTCATTTCTGCTATGTTGAAAGAGATTTGCATAAAAATATTTCTTCCATGTTGAAACAAATTTACAGGGAAAAATCAGCGTGTCTTTCTCCTTGAAACTGGAGCTAAAACAAGAAAAGCTAGATGAGACAAAAGGTAAGAGAGTGACAGAGCTGCATGCCCTTGTCGCACATAAAAGCTAGTAGATGATCAACAAAAGTCATTATACATGCCAACACATCCTCTCACAAGTCCGAAACACCAAAATAATTATCTCATTTTTGTGCATACAGAAGCTGAGAAGACACAGAGGTAGGGAACCTGACCGTGAAGAACACCGGACTCTCAGAAGTGGGCGCCAACCCCACTCAAAACGAGGAGGGAAGCCTCGCTTCTGAAGACTGCCTTTAGCACAATGATGTACCATTGCACCTCTGTCATTCTGTCCACACACATTTCCTACCAAAGATTAATGCAATTGCCATAGGATGTGTTTAAGACTAATTACGCCTAGTTGACAGAGTTGTAGTTACTTAGTGAACAGATCTTAAAAAAACCATTCAATCTAAATAGATTATATATGGACCACAAAAGGCTGCTACTACCTTTGTAAAAGTACACATGCATGGTTGGTTCCTCTCTTTAGTATGCACACAAGCTTTATGAAATTGGACAATGGATTTTTGGAGTATATTTTGGAGGGTTTTTAATTATTAATTTGGAGTTTATGCCCAATGATAATATGCATGGGTGTTACTACATGCTTTGGCTTTTGTTTTGTATGAAGAATAAGAATTATGCCGAAAAGTTAGTCATATGTTGTAATTGACAGATTAAAAAGTTAACTTTTCATTATAAGCTAACACCGGAAAGAAATGACTTAATCATCTGCAAATAACAAGTATATTGAATAATTGTAAATGCCCATGTTGGAAACGATTCTCCCTTTTGAGCTTTTACAGGAATGTATAAACAACGATTTAGCACTGAGCTTTTATAAAAAAACTAGTAAACGCTAGGCCAAGACAGACAATAAACAAGAGTTTAGCAAAGGAACACAATGATCATGCCAGCACAGTCATTGGGAAAGGGCTAGTTAAAAACTATTTACATCATCCTTTAATGTAGAGATTATTTTTTTAACAATTCTTTAGTTCGAATATTATTTTTCGAAACAAATTTGCTCTATGACAGGGTAAGATCATTCGCACAAACGATCATATTAATTTTCCTCATTTTTATCATGTGTTAGTAAGTTTCTTAATCTTGAAACTAGTTACTGCAGACTACTTAGTTTAAAATTTATTAACTACGCATTATAATCTCACACATATTTCTATAAAAAATCGTTTAATTGATTGATGTTCTAAATGATAGCGAGTAAAACCCGTCTTTTCTAGAGAAACAAGTGCAAGTAGCACACTTTACCCTATAGGCTACAAATTGTGCATATCTGAATCAAGCTTTTCGTCAACGTGTCCATATTATTGCAAAATTAAGCCACACTAACTACTATTAAAACCAGACATTTTTAAGATAGGCACAAATGCAAACAACCAAAAAAAAAACCAACGTGCAAAAACATCATGTATATAGTAGCAATTTTGAG
Source organism: Oryza coarctata (assembly GCA_030770085.1). Classification (NCBI taxonomy): domain Eukaryota; kingdom Viridiplantae; phylum Streptophyta; class Magnoliopsida; order Poales; family Poaceae; genus Oryza; species Oryza coarctata. The sequence continues at coordinate 13,368,497 of CM061479.1, read as the reverse complement.
GGGGCTGGTGGGCCCGGCAGGAGCGGCATCCAATAAAGCCAAAACCCATGACTACATTAGGTCGTCTTAATTCTAAACTGTCAGGATTAATTCCATCTCTGTTAATTAATTTTCTTTTCGACGAGTTTATTAATTCTTTCGAATGTAATAAAAAAACATGTCGAATTAAATAGATTAAAATCTGGTAACTGCTAGCCTGCTATTAGTAGCTCTTGTGTGTTTCTTTAGTACGTTGGAACCAAAAGAATTTAAATTAAAAGCGGCAGTGTTCGTGCCATGATTACTGTCGCGCTTGCTCACGATCAATAGATGCTTCTGGTCATGACACCCCTAGTGAGGTTACCCTCTCGCTAGGTAGCTCTGTCACCTTTCTTTTTTTAGCTTGTGTTTTCCCTCCTTGGATTTTAGGATTTTTTTTCTTTTGAAAAAAATGCGCTTTAGCTACGAAGGATGCACAGTCGCACAGATGCACGGTGAGCAGTAAAATAAAAAGGAGGTGTATATAGCGTAAAATGTAATCCTTCTAGTAAAAATTATTTATTTGGTCAGTTCTCCTAAGGTCAAACAAATTTAACTGGAGGAGTAAAAGAAAAGGAAATTTAACTTTCTGGTATTTTAAAATTAATCTCTATTATTTTATAAAGATAAAAAAAATCGGAAGTAACATGAGATATTGGAATGTATATGGTTTCTATATGAATATTTTGTGTGATACTAGGATATATATAATTTCTACGTAAACTACTTACGTGTGTATCGCAAAATAAACTGTATGCTTGTTAGCTTACGAATTGCAGCCAAAAACTATTTTTTATTAGTCTATTTTTCACCTTAGCTTTTTAATATAAACATTTTATCCACAAGTTTTGGTTTACATTTCTGCGGCTTATCAGCAGTTGCTCAAACGGTTAGAGTGGGAAAAGTTTGTAAAGTTGCAATTTCTTTTTTACTTGAGAAGGTAACGATATACGTTGCTACTTCAGGAGCTACACATTCCAACTAACACAGTTCTTGACCCAGCTGCGACAAAATCTCAGAATTGGTGTATCGATGCAAAACAAAGTATATTTAAGTCAATTAATTGGAGCTCTCCTTCCATTCGATGCATGGTATAGACATCGGCAACGCAACGATAAGTGTACAGTACATATACATATTGCAGTATTGATTGCTTGAGATCTTCATGTAGTTTTCCCATGTAGTGGGAGATCGTATAAAACGTCCAGCTGATGTCAACATGGTCAGGCTAGTTCAGATCAGGTGTAATTAACATCAATTGGAGCACACTGATTAACCAGTAATAGCAGCAACTCTTAACCAGCTGGATTTATTACTCTCCTACTGCTTGTGGACGTTACTGATTAGCAGTGGCAGATCTAGAAATTTTTTTTAGCCTGGGCAAGCCTAATATCAGATAACAAACACGTGCCATGAACTAGCAAAGTAGACAGTAACAAGTTGTAATTTAAAAGAGGAAAACTAATCCAATAGATTAAATCAGTGGGACGATGATTATGTATTGTGCTTGGACTATAGACTATAAACATGTGATGGTGTCGGTCATAATTTGCTTTGCTAGTAGTTTGCTCAGGCAATTTGCCTTCATTAGAAACAAAGTAATTAAGTGTTATCACTACTGCTGCGTGCGGCGGAGCCCGGGCAACTGCACAGGGTGGCCGGGCCCTGGCTCCGCCGCTACTTAGTGAATGCCTAGGTTTGACCACTGAAATTTAATTAATGACCAGTAGTTACCACTGCATCACTACAGCATTTGACCATTGTACTACTGTTCAGGAGTAAACAGGAAAAGTAATCCAGCAATAAAGATGCAATCAATATGATCAAAGATTTGTGTGTACGCTGTGTGTCACTGATGTACAACAAACAGCACGCACACTGCTGTGAGGTACTCCTACATGCATGTTGCAGGTACTCTTGTTGCTAAGCTTTTGTGCACACGTGGACACCAATCTTAGAATTCAGTTAAAAATTTTATTTTGAATTTCATTACTAGATACATCAAGCTGCATCTAATTCTAAATTTTGAAACTTCGGTTTTCTTCTGCTAGACCACTGAGACCAGAATTATAGAATTCTTACCCTATTTTTTTCAACGACCCAAAGAATGCCTTTCAAGCAGCCACTAAGCTAATTTTGACAAATTTTTCTTGGGCATTTAAAAGATGATTCAAACATCAAACTTAGCAGTCACCACACACTACACATTTGCCATAAAGGACATCCATCTAGCTAATTAGCTAAACTAAAATTTAAATTTTAAAAAAGTTTTTTCATCATGTTTCTTTTTCAACATTGGCGATTAAGTCGCTAAGAAAAGTTTTAATCATAAATTATTTTTATTTCACTAATATATCATTTAACATATTTTTCATATTTGAGCATAGAGCCTAAGCAGCAAACTGAAAGCTATGGTGAAAAATGTGCTTGGGCAAGCCACAATACACTCTCAAGTCTCACCGGTAGGTGACCAGACTCCTCCGAGTCCAAACCCCCATCCCACCATTCCCCGCACCGTCTACACCAACACCCCTCTTACTGACACCAGGCCCCACTCCCCCATACCCACCGTAGACCACGCCCACCACGTGGGACCCACACGATTAGCGCTTAATCCCCAATCCCTAGATTAATTAACCCATAATTGTAATTAAAACTCGAGAGAGAGAACAAAATAAATAAAAAGCGCACCGTTATTTCCTTCCCCCTCCTCCTTTCCGCTTTACCCCTCTCCTCCCTTCTCGCCGCCAAGCCATTCGATTCCTCGCGCGAATCGCCGCCATTTCGCCAATTCCGGCGCCCCGCTAGGGTTTCGCGGCGGGCGCCACCGGAGGGGTCCTGGCACTGCGCCGCGTCGCAGTCCCGACCGCGGCCGGAGGAGGTGGGAGGAGGGAGCGGCGGGGAGGTGCAGGAGGAGGAGGAGGGTGGAGGTGGTTGCGGTGCGGGGGAGAGGAGCGCGTCGCCGACGAGCTGGGTGTTGTGGTGGTGCGGAGAGGGTTGATGAGGTTGTGGTAGAGGGGAGTGTGGTGGTCGGGGGGGTTGAAGCGGCGGCGGCGGGCGTAGTGCGGCGTAGGCAGCGATGTTTTTCACAAGGCTCGATGACTCGCCGATGTTCAGGAAGCAGGTGAGTGGAGATCTCGATTCGTGGGGCGTTTGGGGCGTCATGCGTCGTCGCTGGGAGGTTGGTGTCAGGCGAGTGGGAGCGTGAAAAAAAGGGTTGCAGCTTTTGGTGTAATGCTTTGCCGCTGGTGGCTTGCGGATTGCGCTGAGGGTGGTGGGTTGGATCTATCTGTTGTTTTTGGGCTGTGCCGATGGGAATGGCAGGGGAAAGTGTCATCTCTCTATTTCGGGGTGTAATTTGTGGATTTGAAATTGAAATAGAGCTGCTGTAGCGTATGTTTCTTTTTTTTGGTTGTTCTGACGGTTTCGTAGTTCGCGAGAAGGATTTGGTGTCATTAGTTCTGTATATTTCGTATGAACGTATGACTAGACTTTCTCCTTTGGGCATTCTTTCGGCTTGAGTTCCTCACAACTGCAGTAGATTTTGCATTGTTTTAGATGGTATTTTCTTTTCTCTTGTGTGTGTTCGGCACTTAATGCTTATTCTGATGCACAAGACACCTTAAAGATTGCTTATTTATGTGTAAATTTTGTTGAATAATGTTAAATTGGTATATGTGCTGTTTGTAATGCTGGAATAACAGGAAATCGTTCAATTCCATTAGGGGATAATCCTGCACCCTTAAAATGAATCACGCATTATTTGGGTTGTTTGATTCTTTTGTTGGTTGTGAACAGGCAGCAAACAGGCAATTTTGAATTATTGTTACATCATAGAGAAAAATGAGTGACTCTTTTATTAAAGGCTTATGAGGAATGCATATGAAATTTTGCAGTTTGGGCAAATATTGTGTATTTGATTTGATCATTTGAAAAGTATCTTCTTCTATAGTTTTTGGTTCATGAACACTGTTTAAATGGTTATCCTTGCAATATATAGATACAATCACTGGAAGAAGGTGCTGAATTGCTGAGAGAGAGATGTTTGAGGTTTCATAAAGGTTGTCGCAAATACACGTAAGTGGTAACTTAGTCTCCAGTTTTAGACTTACAAAAACCAAAGTACATTCTCTCCTTTATTTGCAAATCCTGTTGGAGAATATGGATTGGACTCTAACTCAAGAACTCTTGGGCATGCTCTAAATCCTTCTCTCCTCCATCTTATGCTTTGCTATCTAGCATTGAAAATATATATGTTCGCCTGTTTAATTACAGTGAAGGACTAGGGGAAGCATACGATGGGGATATTGCATTTGCAGGTTCACTGGAAGCATTTGGAGGGGGTCATAATGATCCAATCAGTGTTGCTTTTGGAGGTTAGTAATGCAGTTCTCATTCATATATATTTATTCAAGTTTTTATAATATGATATCAAAGATTCCTTTTGTTATTTTCAAACTAGACAATTGGCATGTGTCAATGACAACTACAAGATAGGTTTCAGTAGATTTAACTTCTCCATCTTATTTCCTTCAAAATTAGTCATCCTTTAGTAATTGTGGCGTTTACCTCTTTTCCAGGTCCTGTCATGACCAAATTTACAATTGCCTTGAGAGAAATTGGAACTTACAAGGAAGTATTGCGCTCACAGGTAAAGATTCATATGTACATTACTATTCATGCAGTTTCTCATCAGAAAAAAAGTCCTTTTCTCAGTCATCACTCTTTCAGATATTTTCACCCAGCTGTACAATTCATCTACTTTTATGTGAAATTCTGCATTAACCATTTGAGGATATATGGTTGGAATAATTCATATTGTATCGTAGTTCATGGTTCTAGGCTTTCATCACCAATAATGGAAACAATCTCAGTTTATTAGAAGTTGTAATTATACTTCCACTTGCTAGTATTACTTCTGATATACTGTTCTTCTAGGTTGAGCATATGCTAAATGATAAGTTGCTGCAAATTGTGGACATTGATTTGCATGATGTGAAGGTACTGGCATAATCTTCTATTAACATTGGATACATATTTGGATTTGCATACAATATTTTAACTTTGATATTGTTTGTTTAGGATGCCCGGAAGCATTTTGACAAGGCTAGCCTTCTCTATGACCAAGTAATCATAATAGTGTTTCTATCCTCTCTCTCTCCTGATATGATAATCAACTTGTGCTGGAACCTTAAGGTCCCATCAGCCAATTATACGTAGGTGTAATTTTGACTTGATTCTATCTGGTGACTGCTAATTGATAATAAAGGAATTGTACTAAAACAATAATGAAGAGATTCACTGGAACACCCAAAGTCCCAAACTATGCTAGTATATGAAGAACTACTACAGTTTAGCACTTATATTGGTAGCTTTTGTTTTTCTTTCTGCTCTGTGTTGCCATGTTCACTTGTCTTGGTGTTGCATCTTTAACAAAAAAGTTAAAGTTAATGGTTATCTTTTATGAAGAATCTGTCTATCACTGACTTCTAGTTGTTTGTTGACTCACTCAGGCTCGTGAGAGGTATTTATCCTTGAAGAAAGGCACACGGACAGATGTAGCAACTGCAGTAGAGGATGTATGTTCCTTTCATTATTTGACCTAATGATTGTATTCAGAAAGTAGGGTCACTGTGTCCTAACTAATTTGCATGTGACATAACCAGGAGCTCCACAGTGCCAGATCTTCATTTGAGCAAGCTCGTTTCAACCTGGTACACACTGTTTCCCTGTATAATTGTTCTGATTTCTGTATATTTATATGTACCATGGCTTTGTCTTATATATGTTAATTTTCAGGTGACTGCACTTTCAAATATTGAGGCAAAGAAAAGATTTGAATTTTTAGAGGCTGTCAGTGGGACAATGGATGCACATCTTCGCTATTTCAAACAAGTACTCTATTGTCATAATTTGCATTTCGACATCCTTAATAATATATGAATGTGGTTCAAGGTTCCACCGTTGCTGTTTCTTTCAGGGATATGAACTACTCCATCAGATGGAACCATATATCAATCAAGTATAAGTCTTTAACCATGACCATTCTTCTCTTAATGTTTCTTGTGCTATATTCCTATATCTGAATGTTTCATTCTAGTTCTTGAATTAATCAAGGCCAATGCACAATATACTGTTTAATGGATACAGAAGTATTTATGCCCATTTTATATCAAACATAAAATTCTGCTTGTTTTCCTTCATAATGATCTGCTAAGGCTTTTTAACACCTGTAATATAGGTGCTAGATGTTTCTGCAACATCCACTTCATTTCTAAAGTCTGATTGATTTTTTATGTGTGCATATCTGTTTCTACCCCCTCATTTTATTTAACAAATGCTGCTTGTTGTTACACATTTTGGATTCTCCTTTTGCAGGTTCTTGCTTATGCACAGCAATCAAGGGAAAGGTCGAACTATGAACAAGCGGCTCTTGTAGAGAGGATGCAAGAGTTTAAAAGGCAAATTGATCGGGAAAGTCGTTGGTCACCAAATGGCATAAACGATTCCCCTAATGGTGATGGAATACAAGCAATTGGTAGAAGTTCACATAAAATGATTGAAGCAGTGATGCAATCAGCTTCAAAGGGCAAGGTAGCACATTCTGGTTGGCCTGGAAGTTAATATTCATGCTTATGCATACACACAGGCATACATTTCAACGTGGAAAATTCATGTTATGTTGAAAAATGAGTGCTTATTTCAGGTACAGACCATTCGACAAGGCTATCTCTCAAAGCGATCTTCAAACTTGAGAGGTGACTGGAAAAGGAGGTTCTTTGTTCTTGATAGCCGAGGAATGTTATATTATTATCGCAAGCAGAATAGTAGACCATCGGTAGGTCCCCACCCCCCTGAAAAATTATTCAAATACACAATTTGACTTGATATTATTGACATGCTCATGTTGTGTTTCAGTTCATAATGTTTTCTTCTTTTGTTTTGTAGAGTGGTTATACTAACCAAAGAAGTAGCACTCCGTCAGAGCATGGCTCTGGGTTGCTCAGCAGATGGTTTTCTTCTCATTATCATGGTGGAGTACATGATGAGAAATCTGTAGCACGGCATACTGTGAACTTGCTAACATCAACCATTAAAGCTGACGCAGACCAATCAGATCTGCGGTTCTGCTTCAGAATAATTTCTCCCACAAAAAACTACACTTTGCAGGTACAAATCTTAACCAGAAATCTGTTGCATGTATATTCTTTAGACACAATTTTTGAATACATACCAAGTTGTTTCCTTCCTAATGACACGCACCTCTATTTGGGCAGGCAGAGAGTGCGATGGATCAGATGGATTGGATTGAAAAAATAACTGGTGTCATTGCCTCTTTGCTGAGCTCCCAATCGCCTGAACGGGTTAGTGATAAACGACTTAGGTTGGATTACTCACATATCCAAAATTTGATTTATGTGACACTAATATTTTGTTTCAGCGTCTTCTGCTGAGCCCAAATGGCAGTGGTCATAATCGAACTGCCAGCGAAAGTAGTTCTTTCAGTAGCTCTACAGAACTGGACCATTCCATAAGTGAAGACTGCATGCTGGAAAGGAACTCAGGAAGTGGTTATTTTGAGCACTCTGGCAGAACCACACAGCATCACCGAACCAGCATGAAACCTGACAAGCCAATTGACTTGCTTAGGAAAGTGGTTGGCAATAATATTTGTGTTGATTGTGGTGCTGCGGAGCCTGATTGGGCATCCCTAAACCTTGGAATTCTTCTCTGCATAGAGTGTTCTGGGGTGCACAGAAATCTTGGTGTGCACATATCTAAGGTAAGCAATATTCTCATCGATTGACGCATTCAAAAAGTCCATTGCACAACTGTAGAACATCCAGACATTGTTTGGTTATATAGTCAGATTGTATGTTCGGGTTGAAAGGACCTTGAGGACCATTGATATCGTCTAGAGGAGGGGTGTGTAAATAAGCGTTACCTGAAATTACAAAAACTTTACAGCAGAATTAGTCCGATTGCAACCGGATAGTCCAATCCACACTAAGAAAAATAGAAAGCGCCTATGTAAGATAGAAGCTTGGACAATCTGACTTAGGGTGGATAGTCCGGCCTTCACAGAGAGTTTGGAAAATCCTGACGAGATAAACCCTTAACCCACTTGAGTTTCACATGAGTTAAGTGGTGATTAAGAGAGAGAAACAAGATAGGGAGATTATCAAATAGCTCAAGAGAAAAAGTAACAAATGCAAGATAAAGAGAGAAGAGGATACACATATTTGTTTTACTGAAGTATGGAACTAACCGTTCCTACTTTTTAGTGAGGAAGCTTCTATCGGTGCCAAGTTTCTTTCAACCACTTTCCTCTCTAAGCAATCACCTTCAGTGAAGTCTTGGTCTCCAAGCTATCACCAAGGGCAAGTTGGCAAGTCTATGCTCCAAACAATCACCAAGACCTAAGCTTGGACGCCATGTCTCTTGATCGAAAGTTTGCTCTACCAAGCAACCACCAAGGCGAAGCTCTGTTTCACTCAATTTACCTCTTCCCTTTGCGGAGTTGAGGTAAAACCATCACAATCTTTTCTCGAGCACACCACACACAATTTGGTTGCTCACGGGTTTCTCCTTTGATTATAATTGCTCAAGTTCACAAGTCGGTAGGTCCGTGCTCTAAGCGATCATCAAGACCCGCTTAGGTGCCACACGACTCTCCTTGATTGATCAAGTTCACTCTACCAAGCAACCACCAAGGCAAAGTTTGGTTTTGTTCAATTTACCTCTTCCCTTTGCAGAGGTGAGGTAAAACCATCACAATCTTTTCTTGGTCACACCACACAACTTGGTTGCTCGCGGACTTCTCCTTCTCCAATTACAATTGCTCAAGATCACAAACTTGAAGCGCACACTCCACACTACTCTCAACTTTACTTTCTAGTAGCACCCAAGCTCTAGCACACTTTTAAGATGGTTGGAGATCAACTATCCTTTTAAACTTTTCACTAAACACACTCTCAAAGCTAAAACTCTTCTTAAAAGATCTTCAATAAGCTCTTGAGGCTCTTGGACTATCACTTAGCTTGCTCAGGTTGTAGAGGGTCCAAAACTTTTCAAACAAATCCATAGCACCACCCATATATAGCCCAACTCTTCCAATTAGCTGTTTGTAGCCGTTGCAAAAGTCTGTCAGAAATACACTAGGTCAGATAGTCTGACACTGCACAGAACTGACTAACCCTATGCAACTTTTACAACGGTCACTGATAACTAGTCGTTTGGCCATAAAGACCTGAACAGTTCGGCACCACTGTCGGACTGTCCAACCATGGCTCTGTTGGAATGTTTGGTCTACACCGGATTGTTCGGTCCATTCTTCTCCATCGTCTAGCTGAGCAATTGTCTGATCGCTCCATGACTTTGTCGGACAATCCAACACCGCACCGGATTATCCGTTGTACATTGTTTGACACCGACGCCGGACAAACCCACCGTTACACTATGTCTGATTAACTCTGGACAAAGTGTAAGCCGGAATGTCCGACACCGCTTCGGATTGTCCGGCTCAAGCTGATCACAAGTGGACCAGATTGTTTGATTAGTGTAGGATTGTCCGGCCAGCTCAATTCTTTTGTTCGGTCAACACATGACTGTTCCGAACATTGAACTAGTTGAACAGTCCAATTACCTTCAAATTGTCCAACTCAACACTTATCCTACATGATCAACACATGATTGTGTGATCATTGTTGAGCCGGACAGTCTGACATTGACCTAGACTATCTGATCTAGTTCTAATAGCCATCTAGACGTGCTGGGTTGGATTGTCCGGCATCGCCTGGATTGTTCAACCCACACAAGTTTTAGAGAAACTTAATCTCCTTTCTTCTGAGTTTTTCTTGGCTCGCTTCCACTTCAACAAAAATTGATACTTAACAACTTGTCACTTCTTATGGCTTCGATTGGTCCATCGGCGTTGCACCAAGCACTTGCTCTTTCACCACTGCATCGGTCCTTCGACGTCAAGTCCTCGCTTGCCCTTCTCCATGCATGGTCCTTCGTGTAGCTAAGTCTTGCCAACCTTTACCACATCTTGCCATTTATAGTCACTTGTTGCGTTGTTTCACAATAAAACCATATTGTATTCCATTCTTCATCTTTAACATTTTCATCGGACTAATCTCTTACATTTATTAAGAATATTAGTCACTTAATCGATTGTCATCAATCATCTAAAACCCACATGGAGACCTAGATACATTTGCAATCTCCCTATTTTTGTTGATTGATGGCAACTTGATTAAGCTTATAAAGGATTGATAATATGATAAAATACAATGGGATAGTTTTAGCTCTCCCTAAATGTGTGCATACAAATATGTGAAGTGAACTCATGCACATATTTATGAGAATGTGAGAGCTCCCCTATCTCTTTGTATTTGTAGGGTGCAACGTGTGTGACAAGATACCAATTGAAAATTTTCAAACACTTACAAAAATTCTCTTCGTTTCTCTTTTATTTTTTGGCATGAAAAACATTATTTAGTTTTTCTTTCCTTGATACCAAATGCAGAATGTGACTTTTTTCTTGATAGCAAATGATCCCAATTAAAAATTGCTCGCAATTATCTCCCCCTTTGATCAATCTTTTCTTAACCCTTTAATATTCTCTCCCCCTTTGGCATCATAGCACCAAAAAGGGCATAAGTGGGAAAGGAGAAGCAAAGGGATCATTGAATATTTCTCTCATTTAAAATTTCATCACTTATGATTGAAAGTAAACAATATTTTGAAACAGATCACAAGCGATAAAGTGAAGCCAATAAGATCAAAAATTTTTCTATTAAGAGCTCACATAGTATTCAAAAGGAGAATACAAGCTCTCTCTCCCCCTTAGTATTTCTCTTCCCTTCTTTAATTTGCATGAATGCACAACATGGGGAAGGAAAGAAATAGGAGAAAAAAAGGGATTGTTGAGGTTTCTTCCTTTGGCATGTCAAAAACATTGTATCTCTCCTCATGGTTCAAGCTACTTCTCCACTTAGTCTTTTTCTCCTAATTGAGCATTTAAGCATCAAAGTAGAGAATAAGTGGTACGCAAGGATGGGGATCATTGAGATTTAACACTGAAAATCATTTTCATCACAAGCAAGAATAAGATCCAAGATTTTAGCTTGTATGAATCCGAAATCTTGTGCCAAGACCAACATTTGCTTAGAAAGAGATCTCTAAGCACTTAGATTCACTAAGAAGATCTTCATGACTTACGCTTGATTATTGAATAACCAAGCATTTTGTCACAACATATAGCAATCTAGGTTAAAAAGCAAAGTATGAAATTAGCCTAGATGCACAATGACAAATAACGTAGTCTGATCAATAAATGATAAAGCTTTTGGTCAATGGGTTACCTTGTCAAAGTTGAGATGCCCAATGATTAGATATTATCTTCTTGATGGGCTTGATAAGAGTTCATTGAGTTGCTTGATTTGAAATCCGAGAAAGAACTTGTGCTTGACCATCACGACATTTCAACTCTCTCATTTCTTGTGTAGTCATCACCCAATCCGATCAACAAGTGCACCCTCCTTCAAAGATATCAAACACAACATATTCACAAAGATTTGTAATATTGAATTGAGTAGTTATTGTATTTCGTATGTCGTCGAGAATAATGTAGCCTTGAGGATGGTGTTGACTTGATCTTATTGAACGCATTTGTGATCCCTTGGATAAGGTGCTTGAGCTTGGTGTTGAAGTTGAATTCTCTCAATCTTCTCATCATTGATCAAGGCATTGATTTGATCTTGAATTTGACTTTGATCTTGATTTAGGATATTCCACTTGAGTTGATGAGGTTAATCTTGATCAACGCTTGCATCTTGTTCAACTCGAACATCTTGTGGCTTGATCTTCTCAATAGCCATTTCTTGAGATCACTTCCTTCTTGATTGATATGATTGGATTTTCATCATCTAGCACAATTTAAGACAATTTGCACCGCTTGGAAGCTATTAGTCCAATCAAATGTCATGTCTCACGTGATTTGAACAACACTTAAGGTTTTGTTAAAAACGCAGTAGTCATGAATGCTTGTCTCATAATAAAGCATAGAGCATTCATTCAACATTGGATAAATCAAGAATATTTATCTCACTTCACAACTTACAAAACCTTGATTCATCAAAGGCTCGGTAAAGATCGTGGTGTCAATTTTTTCGATTTTGAAGCGCTTTCTCAATAGGAAGTCCTGAAGGCATTCATATCAAGTCTTTGGAGCTTGCTTCAACCCATGTATAGCCTTGGACAACCAGTGCAAGAATTTTTCCAAAGTCGAGCCCTTCAACTTAGGATCAAACCTTGGAGAACCCTTGAACCACCAATTTTGCTCGGTTGCGCACCACCACTCCATGTTCATCTACACAAAAAAGATCAAACCTTTTCTTCTTTGGTACCCAAAACACATTTGGGTCTTTTCACGTTAGTATCAAATGCTTTGAGTACCCACAAACATCCCTCATGTTCCTCATTTTGAATGTCCATAAATTGAACAAACTTAGAATATAAAAGACATAAAGGATAGATAGAATATGGATTGTGATATTTATCCTCTAGGGAGTTTTGCTTGTGGTGTGCTTGAGTTTCAAATGATCCAAAGGCCATGTCTCAATTGAAACTTCATTGGTTTGCATTGTGATTGCTTTCACTTGAGGTCTTGCGGTAATTATGAGCCTCTTTGCATCATTAAGGTCCATCTTGAGCTTCTAATTCTTTCTTTACCTAAAGCAACTCATAGAGAGAGCACAAGGTAAAAGTTATAAAATTTGCAAATTGAGAACTAGTAGTTACCACCCTTAGATGATTTGCTCAAGAATGGTGCGTGGCATGATTTCTTGACAACTTGGTTATTCTCTTGTGATCTTGGTCTTCGATTTTTCTTCTAAGTTACCAAACCAAGATGATTTCGAACCTACACCATTCACAAGACAATGCTCTACTAGAGAGTCATTAAGTATATTACAATACACAAAGTATATGAATTTGCACGAAATTACCTAGCCACCTTCATTAAACATAAAAAAACTTGCAACAATTTTTACACCTACAAAAGGCAAGGTGACTAGCTAGCTGCTTAAGTTAGATATTCGTTATCGAGGTGCCGTAGAAGATTCAAATAAGGCAATATGCTCCCGACTTGGTATAAGATGTGTAATACGATTCTTCTCAAATTAGCTAAGCCTCCAAGGCATCTCCATGTATCTAGTAAGCAACTTAAACAAATTTTGGTACCCAAGCCAAGTTGGGTGTATGGAGATTAGTTACAAGATACCTGACACCCAAATGACCTTTGTGTTAGCATGTAGCGAAGTAATTACCATAGTAGCACAAATGTCATACTTGGCCTTCCTAAGCAAAATATGATCAAACGAAAAGTTGAGCTTGGGAGGATTACTCATGAGACAATTTTTTACAAGTATGTCCCTTCACTTGGCAAGTGTAGCAAATCTATGTCTTCCTTGAGAGAGGCATCTTGCTTCTTGCTAGCATGCCTCTCCTTGGATGACATGGAGCCGTTATTCTTCATATGAGGACATGAACCAATTTCATGACCATCTCATGACATCTGAAGCGCCTTCTTGTTCTTCTCTTTGGAAGTGTGACATTATCATCTATCATGTTATAACACATAGAGGCATAGTGTCCCATTCTTAAACACTTGAAGCACTTGACATAAACCGTCTTCTTCCTTTGTTGGCTCTTGCTTATGTCTCCCTCTTTCTTCTTCAAGTAACACTCTTTCGCTTGATATATAATTTTCCTACACTTGAAGCAAGTAATGGAGTCCTTGATCATCGCTTGATCTTACTTCTTGATCTTGTGAGTGAACTTGCTCTTGTTGCAACAAGTGGCAATGAGGTGGTCCAACTTCCTGTATCCGTAGCACGCCTTCTTGAATCTTCTCATGTTGGACTTGATCTTTTTATTTGAGTTCTTCTTAAGCCCATGATCAATTCGTTTCACATTTTCATCTAATGATCCAAGTCACATATAGTGCTCAGAAAAATATTTGCTCGAGAGCAACAAGGGTTAGCACAAGTAAAATCAACTTGAACATGAGGCTTGTATAGTTTTACCGATGTAATCATCAACTCATGTGCTATATCTAGCATGGTATGTGAATCTATAAGATTTTTATGGGAACACAAAAGTGCATCATGTCTCTTGTAGACCCACATATTTGCTAGTGATCTCAAGATGAGCTTTAAAATCTTGATTTTGCTTCTTTAAAAGTGCTACACAAGAATTAGAGTTAGTAGCACAAACAAGTTCATCTTTCAATTCTTTATACCTCATTACCAATGAAGCATGACTCTTTGTTCCTCATGTTCTTGAGTTAGAAGCTTGACTTCAATCTTCTTAATGAGACATTCTTCTTGTCTCTCAAGACTCTCCTCTTGCCCTTCAATGGTGTCTATAAGCTTGATCACCATTAACATGTGCTTCTTGCTCAAGTGATCAATGTCAAATTCATCATCTTCACTCTTGCTCTCTTCTTTCTTAGTTGGCCTCATTTCACTCTTTGCCACAAGGCAAGTTTGGGCCTTGGCAATGGGGCGTGAGCATCTCGGTAAGGTGGGATCTTGACTTCTTGATTTTCTCCTAAATGACATCTTTTGTCTTATGCCTCTTTCATCTAGGCTTTGTTTCTTCGATGCTTCTACTCCCTTTAAAAGGTTATCTCCACAAGCACTATAGGAAGTAGAAGTATCAACAATAGCCCTACTCACCATTTCAGTACCTTTGATGAAATCATGTGTTGGTGAGGAGGTAGACATGGCATGGCTATCTTGATCGTCGGATAAAGTTACCCAAGGCTTTGCCCAATATGTTGACGAAGTCGAACACTCTTCAAGTGGTTCATCTATAGTGAGCTCTATTTCATTACATTTAGACTTGTATTTTTTCTTGAGTGTGGTCCAAATAAGATGAGCATCCTTAAGCAGCATGATGGTTTCAAATACCTCATCACTCAAAGCACTCAATAAAATATTAATAGTTTGAGTGTTGAGATGCATACATTTCTCTTCCTCTTCAATTGATAGCATTTTATCACTAAGAAAGAAATGATCATATTTACAACTCGCTCGAGTTAAGGACCATGTCCCTAACGCGAGTACTCCAAGGTGTCTAATTTGAACCATAAAGTAAAAGTTCTAGATACATTTCACCTTTCGAAGACGTTGTACCATTTGATTTGTGGAAGTAGAACTCATTGGGTTCATCTTGCCATCCGTCGACATCTTGATCACTTCAAGCGGTTAGGCTTTGATACCAATTAAAAGGTCCTCGAGGGATCTTGGATAAAACTCTTTTCAAAAGATCTTCAATAAGCTCTTGAGACTCTTGGACTATTATTTAGCTTGCTTAGGTTGTAGAGGATCCAAACGTCTTTAAACAACTCTATAGCACCGCACATATATAGCCCGAACTCTTTTAACTATTCGTTTGTAGCCGTTGCAAAGGTGTGCCAGAAATACACTAGGTAGGACAGTCTGACATTGCACCAGACTGATCGATCCTATGAAACTTTTGCAACGGTCATTAACAATTAGCCGTTAGGCCAAAAGAACCGGACAGTTTGGCACCATTGTTGGACCGTCTGATCGTGTCTCTGTCAGATTGTCTGGTCTACACCAAATTGTTTGGTCTATTCTTCTCTATCGTCTGGCTGAGCAATCATCCGGTCGCTTCAAGACTTGGTAGGACAATCCGACATTGCATAGGATTATCCGTTGTACATTGTTTGGCACCGACGCTGGATAAACCCACCGTTACACTTTGTTCGATCACTTCCAGATAAAGTGTAAGCCTAATTGTTCAACACCGCTCTGGACTATTTGACTCAAGCTGATCACAAGAGGACCAGATTGTTCGATCGATGTAGAATTGTCCGGCTAGTTCAATTATTTTGTTCGGTCAACACATGACCACTCTGAACATTGAACTAGTCAGATAGTCCAATCACTCCCGAATTGTTCGACTCAACACTTATCCCGCACGTTCAACACATGATTGTGATCATTATTGAGCCGAACAGTCTGACATCGACCTAAACTGTTCGATCTAGCTGTAATAACCAGTCAGACACTCTCTAGGTTGGATTGTCCGACATCACCCGGTCTGTCCGATCCACACAAGTTTTAGAGTAACTTGATCTCCTTTTTTCCGAGCCTTTTCCGGCTCGTTTCCAATTCAATAGAGATTGATAATCAACAGCTTGTGACTTCTTTCGCAGGTTCGTTGGCGTTGCACTAAACACTTTTTTCCTCATCACTGCATTGGTCCTTTGATGCTAAGCCCTCGCTTGTCTTTCTTCGTACATGGTCTCTCGTATAACCAAGTCTTACTAACCCTTTACTACATCTTACTATCTATAGTCATTTGTTGCCTTATATCAAAATGAAATCATAGTGTATTTTATTCTTTATATTTAACATCTTTATCGGATTAATCTACTGCTTATACCCTCATTAATCATATTAGTTTTTTAATCGTTTATTATCAATCATCCAAAACCCATATGAGGGTCTAGATGCACTTTCAAGGGTTTGAACTCTGGTTTGGTTATGTATCTGGCTATCTATGAAATGACACAATGGGCTTTGAGCAAACAAAAGTAACTGTTGGTGATAGTACCTGCACCTTTAATTATTAGTCACATGGTAAATTTTGTGATGCTTTGATGTCTCCCTTCTGAATATACATTTAATTTAGTTTGATTTCTCGTAGACACACTTATCCTAAGTTCACAGTTAACTGTAACAGCTTATAGTAATGCATATTAGCTGTTTCGTGGTTGATATTATGATTAGTGTGATTAGCAGACTTTTTGCCTCAAAAAGTAAAACTTGTTGACAGGTAAGATCTCTGACACTTGATGTCAGGGTCTGGGAGCCATCTGTAATCAATCTCTTCCAGTCATTAGGAAACACATTTGCTAACACTATCTGGGAAGAGATGTTACCTTCATCAAGCAGTGTTGATCATGATGATATTTCAAGGTAACAACTACGCTATTTTTTTACTACTTGGAAGTTGTGGAATCACCATCTTTCTACTATCATGCAGATAACTTGTAAGTTGCACCTTTTCGCAGGGCTGATGGACTAGAAAACACATCACATAACTTGATTTCCAGCAAGCCTAAACACTCAGATCCTATTGCTGTGAAGGAGAAATTTATTCATGCAAAGGTACTTCTTAATTTTTCTAATGATTCAGTCAATTATACGTCATTAATCCGCAAAAAAAACATCAATTTCAAGAACAATGTCTATGCAATGAAATTGACTTGAATCATCACAAGAAACTGTGATTCATACTTGCATTATTCATAATGTGTAAAAGTACCTCATTAACTATCTTCCTAAAAAACAAGTCGGTTAGGCAAGTGCACACCGTATTTGCAATATTTCAAATGTTTGTTAGCATTTGACAATTGTTTTATTTATTATTTCAGTATGCTGAGCGAGATTTTGTGCAAAGGCATAATATGGATGATAGCCTGCTAGCTCAGCAGATGTGGGATAATGTAAGTTCAAACAATAAGAAGGGGGTTTACAGTCTGATTGTGGGATCAAACGCCGATGTAAATTTAACTTATGGGCAGACATCATGTAACTCAGCCCTAACACTTGGAAAAGCTCTACTTTTACAAGAGCAGCCGTCCGATGGAAGTTCCAGATGTTTCAATCGTAGTTCACTTGAAAGGATTTCTCCCAGGGAATCTCTTTCTCCTGCCAGCGCAACTGCATGTATAAATGAATTGGATGATTGTGTTGAGGGATTGTCATTGCTTCATCTAGCATGCCGCATTGCAGATGTGGGCATGGTTGAACTTCTCTTGCAATATGGTGCCAATGTAAATTCTACAGATTCTAGAGGTCGAACGCCTCTTCATCACAGCATCTTGAAAGGAAGACATATGTTTGCAAAGTTGCTGCTATCCAGGTATGCAAAAATTAATAATCTGTGACTTGGATTTTGTTGTATACTTATGTCTGGATATTGATGTAAAGGGTGCTGTGTCCATATTATTGAATCAGACAAATGTGCCTGCAGAGATGATCAAATGCCTGTTAAATTGGTAGTTGTTTCATACAGTGTTTCTTGGCAAGCATAGGACTGAAGTATTAATGAAACAAGTAATACAATCTAGATGAGGGCTCTGATTAGTGGTCAAAAACTAAATGCTTTGTTTATGTAGAAGTTACTGTTGTCAGTTATAGCTCGCAGAAAAAAAAAACTTGCTGAGGTTAAATTTAAAGGGCTAAAGTGCATTGAGATCCTAATTTATTTGCTCGACTTTCCATGCAGGGGTGCTGATTCACAAGCCGTGGATCGAGACGGTAGAACAGCATTACAGTGCGCTATCGACGGTGGAACTATTGATGACGAAGAGATTCTTGTTTTGTTAGAAGACCCAAGTAGATAATCCATTAGCTCTCCCATACCTTTCAGTTCAGCAGAGCAAGCTTTGTGTGCTCAGAATATGCCTCCATGCCAGTCAACCGGCACAGCTCCAAGTTTGTGTTGCCGATGATCACAATCTGTCATGAGAACAGTATAGTGTTCTGGAGCTGCATTGTGCCTCCTCGTTTTTCGGGTCTCGTCTTAGCGTGATGAGTGACGACAGACCCCATTTCCTTGTGGTTGCAGTTTGCAACGCTCTTTTGGTCTTTCTTTTTTCTTTTCCAGTTTGCAGATGATGCACTGTGAGTTTGTACATTGTATTGGCCCCAACTCCCCAACATGAAGTTGCTGCCCTTCTGATGACAGATGATGATGTACATATAGTGATCCAACATGTACCACTATGATTTCCTGCAAGCATTGCTAGTTCGGTGAAAATGAAAATCACGCGCTTCTCTCCTGCTGACACGTGGCACCCAATCCGCCATGTGACTGCTCAGCCAGCTACAAGGATCTAAATGCCTGCAGCTTCAGAACAGTGTCATCTGATGGACTGTACTCTCTCATGTTCCTGTTGCTGAGCAGTGTGAGCGTTGATCATGACTGAAGGATAGCATCTACATGGACAGTGACACTCTGTTACTGTCTTGCAAACCCAATATACCCACATGCCGACACATCTAATCATGCTATATTGCTATGTATTATATGCAAAGTGCTCCAAATTTTCAGCCGTGCTTGGAGACGAGTGCTTCAGCATCACAGGAGACACTATACATCAAGCTACATTGCACGGCATGCAACCTGTGCCTGCTGCTCACGGCAAGAGAAAATTCAGAGCCAGCACACTTCGCCGGATCTCTCACCGGTGACGACCCAAGTCGACATGTCGCCGTCGACGACAAGGTAGCCGGCCGGCCGATCCATCCATTCGGCAACGTCGTTTTCAGCTTCACCAAGCAGAGTGTCACGTTGCCAATGCCAAGATGGAACAATTAACGGGACTAATTAATTATTTAAGCTCTGCCAAGAACTGCACCAAGGTCAATTAAGCTATGCGTTTTCTCAAGTCAAGACTTTACTTATCTAGAGCTCCTCGAGAATTTTTCCTTTTTTTCCTGATTCCTACAGGAAATAATTAAACTACATAAATCTACTAATAATCAATAAATCCCTGGAAATTTTCTGAGAATTCTGAACACAAGAGTGTACATTGCTTGTGCATGCATGCTGGCAATTTTTCTCTTTGTTCTTGGCTGTAACAGGTTGATGGTGCACGGTACAATAATGCACGTACGTATATACGCGTGCGCGTATAATGATATGTCATGCAGGAGGCAACGTACGTACGTATACGTATCAATCGGAGAAGCATACAAGCTACGGCCATGTACGGCCAGAGCGTACGTACAAGCCTAGTAATATAGTATTCTTGACCTTTTAGCTTGTTTGTGCATGCATGAACAGTTGATCCAGTACCAAATTAATTAGCTGCAAGTATACATATCATCTTGAGGTACGTACGTGAGTAGAATTTTTGTGGCAGTTAATGAGCTCAGTCACCGGTCAATGGAAGTGCAAATGCACACTTGGATATATGCAGAGAGTATAATCTTTCAAAAAAAAACTGTACATAGAATAAACACTTACGAGCAAATTAAAGCTACACACTGATCTATACAGTGACACATGCAAGCTAGGTCTAAAAGGCTCAAGTACTGCTCTACAATGGATGTCCAGTCACTGGTGAGCTCTCTTCTTACACGCCTCCGAAGTACATGAAGAATTTGTCAGTACGGCACTAGATAGTAATCAATGAATAGTTCGAACATCAAAAGGTATATATCTTTATATATATATATATATATATATATATATATTAGTGGCATTCCCCTCTGATTTCAAATATTTGTCACGGGATGTTATTCACTATTTAATTAATTTTGACCGCTCGTATTTTTGGAAAAAAAATTGTATGCATACAAAATTGTCATATTTGTAATGTGTGTTCTAACATAAAAGCAACTATACAAGTTTTATTGATAATAAACTAATTATTTAAAAGTTATTAATAATTAAAGTTGAGATATCGCTGATCAACGGTGACAAGTAAACTAGGATGGGAGGAACATATATCTTTGATGTAATTGGTTGCTACTAGGTGACACCAGCTTGCCAAAAAAAAAAAACTACCAAAGCTAAATGTATCAGCAATTTGATACAGTATTATATATGTACTACCATATATGAATATATACCCGGGCCCCTACGAGATATATCTATTGCATCGCTACTCTATTAGTGCATTCATGCATGCATGCTACAGCACTATATATGCATCCATGCCCTTGTCAGCTTATTCACTGTATCACTTCCGTTAACTTGGTGCCCCATATATATACATCGAATTAAGCTAGCTGCTTTTGCCCCTGATGGGTCCATGCATGCATTGACATCGCCTTGCTTTTCTTTTTCTTCTTCTGAACACTACTCCCAGAGTCTCCTTGCTGGAAATGCATGCATCAGTGCATCTAGAATAATAGAATAAAGATTCACAAAAGTGTAATTATTTGGTCAAAACTATCACTTTATTATAATTTTAGTTAGATATTTAACAAAATTGTAACTATAGCAAATATTTTTATCCCCATATGTGTATAATATGTGGGCCCTATTTACCAACGATGTGAGTATTTTACATATGTATGATGGATGGGTCAAAATCTATTAGAGATAAAAGTTATAACTTTCAGATAAAATTTTATGTTATTATTATAGTTTTCTAAAATGCTTAACTAAAGTTATAACATATTGATAATTTTGATAAAATAGTTGTAGCTTTTTGAAAGAGTAAACTGCAATTGTGATATATAAACTTGTCAGTTGGATACAATTTAGTGTATAAATATGTGAAATGATCGTTTTAGTGCACGGACTTTTCTAATGAATGCGAACAAGTACAATATAGTAGATCTTTAGATGTTGATTATGATGTGGCATGTATATATGAGGAGCGCACGGGACATGCTATATTTATAGATAACCCTGCAGTTGGTTTCTGCTGTTCTTCCTTTGTTTGTATCCCATGCATCATTCCTCGAATTTTTTATAGGTCTTTCTCTATATAATCAACATGCTTTATTCTACATTTTAAGCATGCTTTATTCTACATTCTAAGCATGCCTACGTGGCATCCTCCTCAAATACGTGCTTACATGACATCTTAATCACTCAACATTAGCTATATTACGCATTTTTGGCCTTAGTTTGCATGTATTAAACAAGTTTATATATCAAAACAAGCATTTTATAAGTTAATGTTAGATATTGTGTAACACCAATATAATTTACTCTTTATAAAATTTACTCTAGAATATATGTACTTTGCTGGCTATGCAGAGTTGTACTTTTTTTATCTTATATGTTAAACTTAAATTACGTAGTGTAGAATGATATATCACATATTAATTTGAATCTATGTTACCAAAATTTTAAAAAATAATTATAGCTATTTGGATGGCATACCAGAAGACAAAAGGAGTTTCCATGTGTATATTACACTGTTCCAGTTTGTGCATGTAGGTGAGCTACTATGCATAGAAGTGAGTGATGAGATCTAATTATTACTAGCTAGGTGTGATGATCAGAGAGAATTACGCTCAGAAAGATTAATCTCTCCTTACAAAACTAGTGTTAATTGCTATGTACTTACTATATATATGTGAGAGCTAATTAACCATGGCAGGGTACTAAACTGCTAGTCCAGTACTCCAGCCTATCTCTGAACGTACTGCGGCCGTATACAGTTAGCTAACGCAGCTCAACCCTTAGGTACTCTCAACTAAAGTCCTGAAAAATCACATGAACTATGGATTTAAACCTGAATATTTCAAAACCCTGAACTCTCTCAAAACCCCTTCGCTTTACGGATCTTAATTATCAATATCGAGCAACAATGCACGCGGTGGCATCTAATTTACTTAATTAACAGTTAGTGGAGCTTAGATCTCTCCGAACCACGGTTTACTATTGTGGTTTGCAAAAGTTTATCGGGGACTGAAATTTCTGAAATGTTGGTAATAAATTTTGAAATTTAAACAAATTTTAATTGAATTTGAAAAAATCAAGCTAAATTCACATAATTTTGAAAAAAAAAGAATGGAATTTTCGGGCGAAATAGTTTCATGCGCCGGGGGAGGTCTGAAATTTTGAACTAAAATTGCAAACCCTGTTCCAAATTCTCTTAAATTCATCAAGTCAAAGAAAAAGATTGGTCACCGTTAAAGAGATGTTCAGCTAATTGAACAATAGATCGATCGCATGAATATATGCAGTGTTAAATTGTGTTGCCAACCACAAACGGATGAAAAACGATAAACGGGGCCACAAACTGACACTGTATCGTAGGAGGACTGCGTTCGCAGTTCACCCCAGAAAGCCTCTTTTGACTGTCAGGAAATCGTTTACTCCAACACTCGAGTATAGTTAATGTTTTACCGCCAGGAGGATTTAATTTGCAGTAAATGATTCACAGGCTTTATGTTTTTGTTAGGTCTGCACAACGTAGAGCAGCAGGATCTGGATGCTTTCTCCTCCACAGACTGAAGATTGATAGTAACATGAATAAGAAATGAAGGCTTTCTGTATATATCCTAGCAGAAAATGTAAAGAAAATTCTGTTGAAAGCTATTAACTTAAGAAGTCTTGTTGGATATCTAGAGTGTTAGTTTTCTCCTGCAGAAACCAGGACATATGAAGATATCAATTAACTCAACCAATTGCCACTACCTAGTACTCTCTATGTTTTTAAGATGTTTTAATTGTGGCCTAAGTCATACTTCTTTTAACTTAATTTAAGTTTATATAGAAAAATATACTAACATGTATAATATCAAATTAGTTTCATTAAAAATCCATTACGAAATATGTTTTCATAATGTATTTATTTGATATTGTACCAACTTTCTGTAAACTTGATTAAAATTAAAGGATTTTAACTTAGGATAGAACTAAAACGCCTTATAGCTTAGAACAAAGTGATCTCTCTTAATTAACTAGTGTACCACTGAATATGTGGTCAACATGCACAATTCAATGTGTTCTTAGACATAAGTAGCTGGTGCCATTTTGGAGAATAAGAAAGTTGCTTACACACGATGACAGAACTACTTGACCAGCAATATAAAAGAGAAGAGAGGGGAGCCTACCTATCAGTATAAAATGATGGCCATTTCTTTAGTTGAAATTTCATCCTACAGCAAAGTGACACCCTGGGCCCTTTCTTAACACTGCCCATTGCCAACTTATCCATCAATTAATAGATATATAATGATTTGGTCTTATCATCTCTCTCACACAGAGAGCCACCCCTCCTCCCCAACTTTTATATAAACCAATAGCAGGGTCACCAAGGAGCCAACTTGTTGTAAGCTAGAGAGCTCAATCTTCAGACACACCAAGAAGCAAGCAACAACACCATAGGTAGCTCTAGCACTCCAGCTAGGTAGTAGTATCTAGGACAGCAAAGGCATTGGCAATGGCAGGCTTCTCACACCACCTCCCACAGCAGATGGAGCATGGCCTCATCACCAATGGCTTCCTTTTCTGCCATGGCCATGGAGCACCAACCACAGCTCCAGCAGCCATCCCTGAAGATGCCTCATTGGAGACCTCATCTGTGGTTCTTGATCACACCTCTCCACAGGGCAATGCTTCTGTGGACAAGAAGAGGAAGCCCAAGGAAGAAGACAGTTCTAGCCTCAACTCTGCTCACTCCAAGGTAGAAATGACAGTGAAAAACAGTTTCTGAATATTTTTTTCATTCAAGAACACAGTTTCAGATAGCTTTTCAAGATGAAGTTTTTGTTTCTTGTTCTTTGTTTCATCACAATGTTTGTCTGAACAATCAGGAGGCAAAGGAGAACATCAGGAAGAGGGGAGGGAAGAAGCACAGCAGGGATCAGATGGAGGAGGAGGAGGCACCTCAGGGATTCATCCATGTCAGGGCAAGGAGAGGGCAAGCAACAGATAGCCACAGCCTTGCAGAGAGAGTAAAGTTCTTCACCGACTATAATCTTTTACTTGTGGCCTGTGTAGATATTAACTTGGTCAGTTGGTTGTTTGGGTCTCATTTTTTCCCTTGTCTGCTCTGGAATTTTCTTCAGGTGAGAAGGGAGAGGATCAGTGAGAGGATGAGGATGCTGCAGGCTCTGGTCCCTGGTTGTGACAAGGTTAGCCAACTAATTAACTACTAATTAAACTACTAGTATTTTCAGAAACAATATTTTTACATGCATGGTACTAACTTTGAAAGTGAAAAAAATATGCATTAATCTTTGTAGGTCACTGGGAAGGCTCTCATTTTGGATGAGATCATCAACTATGTGCAGTCCTTGCAGAATCAAGTTGAGGTAATCAACGTGGCTAAAACTATATATATATAATGATACAAGAGTTTTTGCTTAACTAGAACAAGTTCTACTTCTGAATGTGACAGTTCCTTTCCATGAGGATTGCCTCTTTGAGCCCTGTGCTGTATGGGTTTGGAATAGACAGTGATGTTCTCAGTGACCACTCTCAGGTTGGCAAGGACAACAATGTAAACCAATGTTCTGAACTCTGAACTGCATAATTTTACCTGCCACCACTTTCTTCTCCCTATTGAAAGTTTCTCACAATTTGTCTGTGAATCCTTCTCTTTCTTCAGAAGATTGAAGGAATGTTCCATGAGGCAGTGGCAATACCAGCCTGTGTCTTGAACAGAGCTAGCCCAGCTCAATCTCAGGCCATCATGGACACATCAAACACCTCTCCTCCTACACCCTACACACTTCAAGTCCAGGGAGGCAACAACTCTCTCTCCCAGGTTGGTTCTTTGGCCTTCTGTTCCTTTCTTCCCTATGAGATATGATCATTCAGGGCTCAATTCCAAACCACTGTTCCCTAGCTGAAGGCTTCATTGTGTGCCTACTTTTCAGGACAATGGCAGCTACTTCATGCAAACAGTAGGGGAGCCAAGGCAAGAACAGTTCAATCAAGTGATGCTCAATAATTACATGTGCTCTTTCCAGTAGGGAGGAGAAGTTGAGAGACAAAAAGCTAGGAAAAAGGACCCTACATTGACGATAGGTAATGTAACAAAGTTATGTGGAAGTCTTTTGAAATCTTCAGTTCAGGCTTGTGTAATCTAACATCACTATGAAAATCAGTACCATGTGAAATAACAGTGTTTGATACTTAAGTTTCATAAGACTGCATATGACAATCTTGATTTTTAAAAATTGTTCAGGTTTGTGTAATCTAACATCAATATGAAAAATTAGTGCCATGTGAAATACAGTGTCGGGATACTCAAATTTTCGTAAGCCTTTCATATGCCAATCTTGATTTCCAAATTATTGTCAAGTGTGCTTGAAAAACATGACATGTTAGTGAGACATTTAATGGGAAACAGAAAAAACATTTGTTTTTGAAAATGCAAACTCATTCAGATTTCTAGTTTTTTTTTGTTTTAGCAATTCTTATTTGTTCTTGTTTCTGTGTCTTGCAGCAGGGAATAATAATATGATTCGATGGTTGCGGAAGCACTAGATGAGTTTGAGATGTTGGATCTAGTCCATCCCCTTGTCTGGTTTTGCATGCAGTAAAAGACTTGTACTAGAGCTAAGATCAATTAGCAAGCAGTAGCTTTCTTTGTCATTGAAATTGTACTCTACTTAGACAAAAGCAGTCGACCATTTGTTCATATGAAAGGGTCACTGAATTTCTACTATCTCAAGAGCAATGATGTAACAACTCTCATAGTTTCTCTGAATCTTTTCAACTTTTTAATCAGAAAAATCTGAATCTTTACGTAGTAAATTAACGACACATGCACACCTACCTACCTGTTAAGATGCAACTTAATCCTGAGGAAGGAGTAAATGTTGCTGTGTAGTTAGTTCCTGGTCCCTGCATGGACATTTATCAGCTTAGACTTATGCTCCATTTTTAGCCTAAAACGTACATTCTGCTGTCAAAATTTAAATTTTGAAATTTTTTCATCGTATTTTCTTTTTTTAATATTAACATTATACAAATATAAAAGTTTTAACTATAATTTTTTTCCTAATACGCCGTTTGATGTATTTTCCATATTTTTTCAACCGATTGGGCGCTTGGATCATATTCTTCAGATTGGGCACTGTACCTCGCCCAATTGATTGTCTGACGCTAAATGCAAGATCACACAAATACCGTTTATTCTAATCCACCAATTAATCGTAAGTGACCAACGGTTTAGCTACGGCTGATAATCCCTCTAAAAATAAATAAATCAAGTAAAACTGATATATCTATGTTATTATCGGTTTAAAAGATGATTTAAAAAATAGAGTATGATAAAAAAAACCTAACATCAGCTTTAAATAAAATTAAGTTTTAAATTTCAAATTTAGCCACGGCGGAAAAGCCAACAAAAATAACACAACTCTCTTGTCGGCTGCTCATTGCGCATTTATACTTTCTCTCTGCACCCTAATGACAGACTAAGAATTGATGTAATTAAACATGAGTACCAGCTTGTAGTAGTTCAGTATAGTACTTGTTTTGACAGCTTGAGATGATCATAAAGATTAGCACAGAATCGAATCTGAAACCCAATTGACTCAAATGCACGTTCAGAGTGTCAGAGGCTGGACATGACATGAATGCATGTATCCAAGAACGGGTAGTTTCGCTGGCTGGTCTGCTACCCGAGCAATACATAGACAGCTAAGGAAAGGTCAGAATCAGATCAGGCGATGCACCATGCCGGTTTCAGGTTAGATGCCTTGAGCCTGTATATTGCATACATGTCAATTCTGTTTGGTTGGCTAGCTACTTGATGCTCCTAGACTGGATCAGAAAAGTTACGTACATGCTACTCAGTTAACTATTAAATACCACTTGTAGTCAACCATTACACAAGATATTACTACTACTGCTATAACTATTAAAATTCTAATAGTATTATGTTAGACGTTTTGAAAGTGTAGTTTTTCATATATTAAAAGAAGAGTTCATATCAGTTACAACTTGCTACTGTCCTAAATTAAGTTTATTTTTCTTCCATTGTATTTGTTCCATAAAAAGTTTATCTTTTAGATAATATTGTATTGGCGTTTATAAAAATGAAGAAGTAATAGGCAAATATATTAGAGTTTATAAAAATAAGGACAATAATATTATATTTATAAAAGTAGAGGACAATTGCATTGTGATTTATAAAAGTGGAAGATATTTTAGTTTTTTTATCTTAGTATTGGTATGTGTTAAAAATAAACTTATTTTGGAACGAAGTTAGTAATTATTATTTCCTCTATTTGCATATTAAGAAAGTAAGTAGAAATGATTGGAAGATGATTGTGATTGGTTTATAAGAGAATGTACATGAAGAAATTAAATATATAATGGTTATGATTGGTTGAAATGGGAGGATACATGGAGAAATAACAGGGAGCACTTTTAAAGTTTGGAATTAAACTAATACAAATTCTAAATTGAAAGTTTAAGTTGGGTACAATATCATATTTCTTAAATTTAGATTTATGAATTATTAAATTAGAATCTCAATGCAAGCATTTTTTTCAATTGTTTAGCTATGATGAGCTTACATCCATGGCTATAAGTGTAATGTTCAAGATGCAAAGACCGGCAGAAAATCACCAATAAAAGCCTAAAAATATTTCGTGACAATTATTGTTTTTATCCCTAATCAGATTTTTAACGTATGAATTGATTACTCTCTTCAAAATACAACTAATAATTGGCTCCAAGTGATAAAAAATAGGCCTATCTCAAATTACCAATCGAGCATTGATTACTCTCTCCAAAAGATGACCAAAAATTGATTTTAAGTCCACCTCAAATTAACAACCGAGCATTCCTCCTGTTTTTTTTCGGACGCATCACAATGGTGACTTTTCACTCGTCTAATCATGGATTGGAAACCGGTGCTCTCTCCCTACAAGCGAAGAGCTAGAAGAATGAAAAATGAGATTCTAATTTTTTGACATTTATTTAGGACAACCGTTGAAACCAACTTTTCGTTTAAAAATATAAAATTTTGAGATTGAAAATCATATAAAGCATCTGTTGGTGATAAGTCATAGGAACGAGGCTAATCTTGTACTCTATGGTTGATGGTTGTGTGCATCTTTGGCACTGAGACCGGGAAAATAAATCAGCCGACTGAGATTTAGCGGTTTTCTTTATTACAATCAGGTTCCATCGGTTGATCAACGATCTCGAGGTACAGTCTGATTAAAACGCATAAGCCCCACGGCTATCTAATCAATCGGCTCAATCGCAATCATCCTCAACACAACCGCGCCAATCACATCGATCGATCGATCAATCCGTCTTGAATAATCAAAATTATTTCCTTGAGCTATCGATCTCCAGCTAGCCACAGCCAAATTGATTAATCAACCAACAACAACGGATCAAAGAAAGCCTCTCCAAGCTAGCTCATAATAACCAAATGATTAATTATCTTTCACCACAAAATAATAATAATAATCGTACCCAAATGATCAATTTTTCACGCGACACGGCTGAGACGACGACGATGACAGCGACGGCAAGTGAGAGAGGCCGGCCGGGCGTGGCGGCGACATGGGCGCCGGGGCCGGAGGCGGCAGCCGGCCGGCAAGGCTGCATGGGCCAACGCGGGGCGATGTCTGAAAGGGTTAATTAGCGGGTGGTCAGCGTGGGCTTGGTGGTTTCAATGGCTACGAACATGCAATGCCGCACGATAATGACACTGTCTACTATCATTACTAAAAATAGTTTCTAGTTTCTACTAAACTAAAGGGTAGGCCACAATTGATCATGTAGCATTCACATGTCAATAAACTGATGCAAGTGTCTATGCATTATAATGAAAATTAATGAAGTGTTTTTAATATTGTAGTGGTTGATAGGTTTATCGGTTAATATTGCAAACATCTATTTATTTATCTAACTATATACTAATTAGATTTTTTGTAGGAGTTTCTACAGTAATAAGAAAGGTCTGATTATTGATTATATATACTATATCATCATAACCATATACCAATATTTATTATTATGGGCCATGTTAAAAACCCACAAAATTCTATATGGTGTGGGAATAATCGACACTAATCTGAATGTAACTCGGTTTTTATACTAAATTTTGGACTTATAAGAAAATATTTAAAAGTTATAACTAAGACTTTAAACCAAATACAACTTGATATTTGTTAATTATAAATTTTAAAATTATTAAATCCTGATATTTCTCTTTTAATATTTTTAAATATCAATAACAACAGCTGCTGCTCATGTAATGCAGGATCGGGGACTGGTGGTATGATATTTTCCTTACGACAACTTTTGGGCTTTTCTGGGTCAAATGACATTTTTGGCTCCACTGTCCTGAGATCAGCTTCACCACTGTAGCCACTAACTTTTGCGTATATATCGTGTACAGTCAGAGTATCCATGCCCATATGGAGACATGCATGCACACATCAGTGATCGCTGATGATCAGCGACAAAAAAATGCCACTGGGATGCAGCTATGCAGCATGCACTATGCACACACTCCATGCCTCACTGCCTCTCATCGATCGCCGGATGCGGCATTCCACGGCGGGCCGGCCGGCCGGGTAAAGCCGCGTTACCAGCTGCGCCGCCGCGGCCGGCGGCAAGCAGGTACGTAGCGTAGGTAGAAGCAGCAGCAGATGAAGTAGCTTGGTAGCAGCAGGCATGCATGCAGATGCAGGTCGGCACAGTGGCGCTGAATAAATTCAGAGGCATTTACGCAAAGGCTGTCGTTAAAGCTAGCCCACTACTCCCTACTCGCCATGCATGTCCAATGCTAGGTTCAACCCCCTCTGCCAATTCAATGCGACACTAGCTACAACACCAATGTAATTAGAGAAAGAAAAAAAGGAAATAAATCAAGAGGAAATAATTAAGTAAGAAATGATGAGACTAAGGGAATTAATGACCAATAGTGGGACATGAGAAAATGTGTAGATTTTTTTATGGCATGGAGATATGTGAAAGAGGAGAGCGAGAACGGTATTATGTATCCATATACTATCTATATAAATAAATTCCTATTTATATTATAGACAACATATTATATAAGTTGTCAGTATATTATGTAGATATGATGTGAAAAGATCATATAGGCATCAGTCGTCTGTATATCAAGTGCGAAGTGATCAATAACGGGTTATTTGGGGCATCATAAATTAATATCCATAATGCTGCTATAAATATCCCTATGATCTCTATTTCTCTGAGGAAAAGATGATGATAGATGCATGCCAGATGCTCCATTCCATTCTGCCGCTGGTCAAACCTGCAATGATCGATCGATCGATCGATCGATCGAAATCGACGCCAACGCTGATGAGCTGCTGCTCATCTAGCTAGCTACCTTCCAACCCTACGCCTCTGCACCTGCATGCATGAGGGCACGCGCGGCGTCTCCATCTCTAGCTGCCTGCAGCCTGAACCTGAACTGCATGCGTAGTGCTTGCCCCCACCCAGCAGCATACAGCCACACCCAGCTACTCGCAATAGTCGATCCCATGGCGCTGTTAGCTGATCAGATCTCCGATCCGATTCGATCGCAACAGTTTCGTCCACGTCCCAAAAGCGATCGAAAGATAACATCTCCAGCTGACCGATCGATCGATGGATCGACCGATCAGTCGAGGAGGATGACGATGCGTCGTTCATGCCAGTATATATGCCACTGCATATAATGCGTGTGCGTACTCTGAACCTGGCGAAAGATTACTTCTTGTTTTTTTTTGCGTTCCATCGCGGGTGGGTATAGGTTCTACGGCAGCCAGCCAGCGATGGATACATGTTGTGTCATCTCTGTCGCATAGGTAGAGGTGGACGGCGGTTGCTTCCTGACCGTGGTGGAGCCAACCACGATGTCGAGACTAAGTAGCGAAGAACTTCTCTGCTGCTTCTATAACAACATTTTTTTTTCACGATTCTCGGTGATCTACAATGAAATAAAGCAGCGCGGAGGCCGAGCAACCGTTGGATCAACTCAGAAGCTGGTTTCGCCGCTGCTTCCAAAGTTTATAGTATTTGTTGACCTGCACTGGTTTAATGGAAAGTGAGTTGATATTTGCAATGGTGTGACCCACTCCTCATCTCCTATACTTATACAAATATGTGGTGCATTTACGTAAAGTGGATCATTTTAGTATCTGTTAATTTACCCTAGTGGATTATACGGCATCTTCGAAGATGTTATAGGAGATATTTCATATCTACGACACTAACACCAGCTTTTCTAGATTGCTATCATCTACTCTCCAGAGGATGATGATCGACTCATATCTCCAAGCGTATGGCGCGTAGGGACGGCGGTGACTGCCATGAGTGCATGGCCGGGCGGGCCGTCGTGCCAGATGCATACCAACCAGCCATGGATGGATGGACGGACGGAGAGAGGCCGGACCCCGGGCGGCGGTGACAAACGGCGAATGCGGTTGGCAGCGTGAGATGTGACATAGCGATCGATTAGCACTGTTTCAACGATCAGGATGCATGCAAGGGTCCGACACAACAAAGCGTTAACCCTTTTGGAAAATTCTGGGGGCTTGGAGCAGGAAGGCACATGGGGTCGGGAGCCAATGGAGTGGTGACACGTGGGTGACAGAGGGTGGGCCCAAAGTTGTATGAACGGTTAGTTGTTGGTTTTGTATGTCAAGAGGGTGTTTATCCTAGGAAGTACGTGTCGTCATCATAGGGCATGAGAGCTGCAGGTCAGCAATGAAACTTCTCAAATCTATACTAAAAAAACCAAACTTGCATTTGTATGCTGAAACTATACTCCCTTCATCCTAAAATCAATCAATCTAATACTAAATTATATATAATCTAATACTATAAATCAAAAAATAAAACAAAAAAAATAATTTATGACTGAAAAATTTATATATAAAAGACATATAAAAAAACTACAATAAGAAAATTTAAATTATAGGTGGTAAATGGACCTAGAGGCTACACTTACATTGTCAACTGTCAATCATATAAGTATCACTTCTTTAAAACAATAAGTCTAGTATAAAAACCATGAACATAACCATTTGGAGTTGTCATTCACGTACATGTTTTCTGGAACACGTCGGGACAGTTTCGTTCACCTGAAAAGCATCTCGGAAAACGGTGAGCTGAGGAAACCGGCGGCAAGCACGGCATAATCGCGAAGGATATCATCTCGCAATGGTCCATACGACGTAGCAGCCACTGCCGTACGTGTACCTGCGTGTGGGCCACTGGGCCGAGCTGCCATCCACCCATGACTACCGGCCACAACGGCAAGCAAATCAACCAACCGCCCCACCCCGACTCGCCGAGCACCGAGCCGCCCTCTGCCGCCTCCGTACGCCGGTGGGGCGCGCAGGCGCAGTGCGCCACCCCCGCCCCCGCCCGTGGCCGCTCGCCACCGCCCGCGCCTTGGTCCCCGGCCGCCCGCCCGTGGCCGCTCGCCACCGCCCGCGCCTTGGTCCCCGGCCGCCCGCCTCATCTCACGATTACGATGATTACGACGCCACTGGCCGCCGCGGTGCGTACGACGTAGGCGTCGTCGCAAAAGCTGAGCCACCGTACCACCAGCCCAAACTCCCAAACTGTACGCACCACCACACCAGCGTGTAGGCACCGTTTCGAGCCGAGATTGAAGGATTATACCATTACTTTTATGATAACTATTTAAGAAGATAAATGAATGATTTACAAATTTAAAATTTTATTATAGAAACATCAGATAAAAAAACTTTTATATAATTTTTTTTCAAAAACAAAACGGACGTTTAAGAGATTAGGAAGTGTACCGATTACATACATTCTACTGTTTCTCCATCACCCGACATCTTGAGAAGAAGGGAAGCCTTCTACTATTTCTCCATCACCCGGCATCTTGAGAAGAACGGCGGAAGCCGGTCCGTGTTATCCGGCAATTTTGCCCGGCGAGGTGCTGTGATAGGGCAAGGTACAATCCGGACACCATTGCGACCATGCTGGAGAAGCGAAGAGAGCAGGGATCCGGGATGTGCATGCATGCAAATACATGGCCGACGATGTGGAAAAGTCTCTGAAGCTTTTAATGGCGGCCTCACCGGCCTGACATATGCCCATCCAAACGAAGCCACAAGTGGTCACATGCTATGGCAAAGGTGTGCAAACTGAATGGCCAAACAGTCGGTAGGTGCTCGATTTGCAACATGGAGTTGGACCATTCAGGTACAGTTGTAGGGGAGTATGCAGCACCAAGCAACAGTATATTAGATGAGGGTCAGTGGGTACCCCGGCAACTCATTCAGAGTTTCAGACAACTACTCTGACATCAAACAAGCAGGAAGGTCCTGATTCATTTGAGGTTTCATGCAAGCTCGCGCGTAGATAGCTGTGTGTTAACGGTTGTCGTGAGGGTGCGCGGCAATATCTCCTGGGCTCCTTTTGTGATCAAGAGCTGTCACCATGATTGCTCCAAGGTCTACACTTTCTGAAGTTCAAATAAAAGGTTGCTTAGAACAGATGGGTCAGAAACAAGCAAATATTTCATGACAGAGTAGAGACATCGTGGTGTTCTCACCTGAATAGGAAGGTAGAGCTTGAACTCAGGTGGCAGCTCCTCTCCTCCGAGTAGAGACGGTCAGCAAAGTAAATTCTGCGAAGTCGGCAATTTGCGTGAACTTGCACTCGGAGTGTCTCAACATAATTTGTGCCATAGGCTCTTTTTGTCAGATCAGAGAGATTCAATTGAATGTTGTTCCAGTCATCCTCAAGCTTCAACGGCATTGTGCAGATATATGGCTCCACTCTAGTGACAGACTGAAAAACAGCAAGGGTCACAAGTCAATACACATTACATGCAGAAACAAAGCGTAGAACATTTAGGCCTTTCAAATTCCAAGAAGCACAAAAATAAAAACATGCCATAAAACTACCTTAAAGAAAGGCCATGTAAAACATTGCATATGATATAGCACCTGAAGGGAAAAAACCTATAAAAACGGGAATTGAAATATAGTAAATTGCCTACAAGACTACAACTGCATGATTGGGATGTTGCCAAAAGCAATGCTGGCATGCCACATGTTCAAGAGACTTCTGTGCTGACTACTGACTGGCAGAAGCAAGAACCTGACATTTATCTTAGTATGAGCCTGACAAATACAAACCAGAAAATATACTAATTTTATTATTTCTGAATGGTTAAATAAACAACTCTTGTAGGATGAATGTCATTGCTAGAATAAATAAAGAGAAGTATCAAACATTAACTTCAAGCCTGAACTAGAATATTGCAGGTGAAGTGTCACTTTTAGTCAATCTATGTCTTACTAAGCTCTTTTAAATACCATGAGGACAATTAATAAATTCTAACAAAAGCACTTTATAGTTTCAAGTTATGAAGCAGAACAATATGATGAGAACTTCAGTGAAGGAACAACAATCCGCTCATAGATAGGCTACTCCTACAGAGAGATAAATCATTCCAGATTATACATACTTGAAAATTTGATGCTCTAAATCGTCAGCGGACATTCTTATCATCCAAAACTTGGATCTCAAATGTAAAGTAATTCTTAAGATTCTTCACAATTAAGGCGAGAAATGGAAGCTTAATTCCAAGTGTAGCAGCAGGATCAGCTGGGCAGGTAATGTAAGTTGATTGCACATTTGTTCCAACTATTTCAAGTACATTAGACTGGATATCTTCATCCTGAGGTCTTTTGATGTGCCCATTCACAACTGCATAATAGACAAGGCATTAAATAACTAAATATAGAATTCTTCCTGAAAGGTAAATAACAAGATCAGCACATTTGACAAACAAAATTATAGTAAATCAGAATGAAGCATATGCATATTTAATCATCATTTTCCAACTAGAACTAAGTTGCAAGACATATGAACAGAAATGAGAATTCTTTCTGCAATTCAAAGCTTGTCTGTATCAGTTAGGTATTTCAGACACATGAACACTATAAATTGAAGCAGTTTGAGAATACAGTGAAAAACTTCAATTCTGCTCATCTGGGACATCCCCTAGCATTCTCCATCTTTGATTAACAGGCAGGCGATTCATTGCATCACACGATCCAAAATTTCGAATTAGACTATGCAATCACAGCCTTTTTTTTGTTTTGCATTCCCCCTTCAATGCCCTATCAAACAATCAGAAAAACTCTCAAGCGCATTTCTCGGATCTCGTTAGAGACATCATGGAAATCTAACCATTGCACCTCGCAGTTAAAAATCAGGGGGCTGCGCACCATCCCTTTACTGCCCCTCCCCCACCCCAAGCCGTACTTGTGGTCAAAACCACACAGAGAATCGTTAGCCTAATCAAATCGGGGGAAATTTTCTATAAAAATGTAAAAAAAATTCTCATACACAGAGCCCTATGGATTTAACAATATTCTCAATTTGGCACATCGAGCAGCCTACTATCCCGAGTGCACCCCACTGGTAGTTCTCTACAGATAGTTCTCTCATGAACACCCCAATTTGGCACATCGATGCACCATCAGTTCCTTCACTCAACTATTGACTGGAGCAAGCAATAATGATCTGGAAATTGTGGGACTCTTTTAGTTCTGATCATGTCAGGAGGGCCATTTGTTGCTCATAACTGTATTTTGGTTCTTGTCGATTGTAAGGTTTACACCACTGTGATTGCGGAGCATATTGTTGGAAAGCCACACTGCAAATGTTAGATGAAATGTTCAGTGTTAAACAAAAAATATTGTTTATCAACTTGGCACAATCTCATTCACAAATGACAGCACATTCAGTGAAAAGAACCTTAATGGAGAAAACTGTCAATCCTTGCATTCATTTTCTTTCAAATCCAGCATATAAATATTTCAATCACCACAATCAGCCACAATCTTAATTGGCTGAACAATTTTTCTTCTATGCTTTGTAGCTCATTTACAGTACAACAAGGGCTTCACACACAAAATAAAGTTCACTTCACACTGAAGACTGAAGTCTCAAGTGCAACGGCCGGCTCAGCGAGCTCGGCGGGGCAAGGTCTTGGTTGAGCTACGGCCACTTGTCCATGGCGGCAGCGTGGCCCTCATGCCTGGCCCTCTCGCTGCGACCGCGCCGATATCTTCCGCCTCCGCGCGGCGGCGCTTCTTCGGCGGCTCGTCGTAGCGGTAGGACTAGAGACGCTTCTTCTCCACAATAGCAGTGCGGCAAACGTGGCAGCAGGCGAGTGTGGCAGTAGGCGGAGGCAGAGGCGGAGCCGCACGGCGCAGGCGAGTGCGGCAGCAGTGCAGCGGCGCTCGGCGGCGTTGACTGAATCTGGGGAGCGAGCTCCGAAAAATACAAGGGCCGGTACGAGGTCACTGGAGGCAGGCAAATACACAGCTAAGGCAAGCGACAGCGGAGGGTCGTTCGATCTGGAATCCACGAGCGCACTGCCCACTGCCGTTCGGCAAAGGATCTGGTTCCGGGGAGCGAGGAGTATAGTGTGGTTTCCGGCAGCGGCAGGTCGCCCTTCGCGAGATGCTTCGGGGATTTTTTTTATTTATATTTTTTTATTAATTTTTTTTAAAAATATTAAATATAAATAATATAGACATAATATAAATAATACAACAGTTAATATAGCATATTCACTTATAGTTACCCATTGTTAGAAGAGTCAATTTTTCGCTTATTATATTTTAGACTGTATGTATTCTTTAATTATTTTAGACTATATGATATCTACAGAGGTGTACGATAATTTCTTTACGTCTATCTATTGTTTAAATTTACACATTCTTGACAGTTCCTATGGAAAAAAAAATATATATAGCTATTGTAATCACTGTGGTAATAATTTAAAGCAAATTAGAGAGATGTATAGTAAACTTATGGCGAAATTGTCATCAAGAATATTTAGATAAATAAAATACTTTCTAGTAAAAGTATGGATACTTATTAAACTCACCATTTGATAACGATTACCGCAAATAAAATTAGACGTTCCTGCTATGAAGGTAATACAGTCTCTAGTCCATTTGGTTCGTCGATATTGTTTATACTCCTCCTTCCTCATCTTGTACTTCTAAGAAATAATTAAAAAATAAGTTGATACAATCCATATCTCATAAGAATAGTTTGGACATTAGAGGATTTTTCTCCTATAAGTATCAGGGTCCCAAGATGTCATAAACTGGTATACAATCCATAGCTTTCTTCTTAAAATAAGACGATATAAAATAATAATATAATATTCCACACTCCGATCTTATGACAATTATATAAAAACATGGATTGTGGTATAGTCTTGGTTTTTGACATGAGCACGAGCAGGTCTTATCATCCTTTAGGACATACTACTACACAACTCTCTTATAATAGATTTTACGCTTTATCTTATCAACACATAAGATTTTAAATCTATACTGCTATATAGCTTAAGATATAACTCGATGTTGCTAGACCTTTTTACGTTTTTTTATCCAAATACTACGTCATTACTAGATCAAATAAAATACCATTGTCTCACGTGGAGGGCTTAACTGCTTTATACCGATTTCTAAAATACTTACATATGCCATATATGATAAACTCAACAATGTTGATAAGTGGTAACCCTCTTACACCACTTATAACAGTTGTAAATCTCAATCAAATTGGTGTTCATTATGTTAAATCTAGAATCACTATCATCATACAATAAGACTCATTTCTTCTTTGACTCATTCTTAATTTAGTATGATTTTTTTTAACCTAGGACACCAACCTCTTTCTCATAGGATGAACATCACTAAAGAGTAGTCCTAGAGCTTTAGGAGCCTTCTCACTTATAGGTATTGCCTTTCTTGACTGCTTATTTTTTTATTCATTGTTAGCTGCTCCAAACTTCTCCAAAACTCATTGAATTTTTTTCTATTGATTCTAAGCACAGAACATTTTGAAAAGATTCATAAAATATTTATTTTTAACTATTTGTAAAAATTAGCATCTATATGATACATACACCATCTATTGCAAACACTTATGTATATTCCTTCTTCACATTACCATCCCTCAAATACCTAATAGCCCACAGAAGACCAATATAACGGTTATGTATAAGGCATACACCTGACCTCATGCGTATAACTACATCGTTCACTCGCTTTAGAAACTAACACCAACTTTTGGTGTTCTTGCTCTCAATGAAAGCGAAAGCCATAAATAACACCTAATTGTCCTATCAACTCCAATTGCTATCAATATCTGACATCTATAATTTTCAATTAGGAAAATATCGCCAATACAAAGTATGAAATGATAATACACAAATATGTTGATACACGCATTTAGTGCGGAGAAAGCCCATTGAAGCATGTTCTGCTAAGGATGGTCAAGTGATAGGAGTGATTTGAGATTATAATAACTTCCTGAATTCCTTTAAAAAATGCAAGCTAGAAGATGGGGCAGATTATTATATGAAGCTTCAAATGTACCAAACTTCATCTCTATAATCTTTTGTTTTGCCTTCCATGCCTTCGCATAACTAATTGTCTAATTGAATTTGTCCTCAATGTATACCCTAGATTCTGTACAACATCGGAGTATATCTCTATTGCAACAAATACAGATGTTATATTTCTGTGGTATTTCTCAACCCCATATAAGTGACAATTATGCTTGGTGATGATTGACGCCTTTTTAGTAATCTTGTCATTTACCCTTGAATGTATACACTCTTCATGGACACCCATAAAATTGAGTTCACACACTTTACTTTATACAACAACTTACTTAACTTCGGGATCCAGTACTTCCACTAAAGTGATATTGTTCAGTGCTTAACTATTTTCATCAATTTATCTTTGTATGTATATTTAGCCCTTAAATGACTCTGTTCTCTTTGTATTGCCATGGCACATGATGCCCCTCAGAAATAACAAGTCCAGAGAAGTTATCGTTGGACCATTGTGACGGATTTATATTATTGCCTTCTTCGTCTGATGATTTATCATCCTCTACATACTCATTATTAGAATCTTCATTATCCATTATCTCAACGATGATGATGTTTATCTCTCCCTTGTCTGCCAATCCTCTTGGCTCCCTTTCTTCTTATCCTTGTCATCATCGTTGTCCTCCTCCTCCTTCTTCTTCTTGTTAGTGCTTGGACTCATTTTTCTCTACTGTTTCAATATCACATCTCGTCATACCGGGACCCTCTTTGTCATGTATGGCAATTAAAATAGTATTGTCTTTCTCATACACTGATACAAGAATGCTAGGTTGCCAACCTCGTTCTAATGTATTCTCCATATAACATCTCTAAGTGGTAGTGGAATCCATCAGCATCAATTCATAGAAAAAACCTTCGGTTGTCCAGCTCAGAAGGATATACATGGTTATTGCGTTGACCTAAGAGTTGATTCAGAAGTCTCGTATTAACTAATTATACACTATTTAAAAACTTCTCTAAGCTTATCTTTCAATATGCTTAAGAGTTGAGCCAAGTTCTAACATATCTATACCATATTGACAATACCTAATATTTTCTCGACCATGATATAACCAAAATACTACTTTATTTAATATATCTGTTTATGAAAAAATAGATTAATTAATTGTCACATCTAGTATCGTATATTCCATATTTCAACAATGATATGTATTCAAATATTATGAATGAAACTAATTTAGAATAAAATTATCAAACCACAGATATAGGAATAAAACTATTTAAAAATATAGAACAATACTACACATACTATTTTGTTTCATCGCTAAAAATAAATATTAT
The DNA here is from genome assembly GCA_030770085.1 of Oryza coarctata. NCBI lineage: Eukaryota > Viridiplantae > Streptophyta > Magnoliopsida > Poales > Poaceae > Oryza > Oryza coarctata. The sequence goes on along the minus strand of CM061479.1, from coordinate 13,328,254 downwards.
AAAATTTATAAATCTTTTATCTGTGTACAAATCCATAAGTTAGCAGGGTTTCACCGCTTCTCTTCGTCTTCCCTTAAACATCTCTTCTCTTTTTTCTATTTTTTAAAAATAAAACAGACTTTTGAGCGGTTGGAGAGCTTTTATAGGCAGCTACCTAAAAGATGCTATAACAAAGGACATCAAGGGACTGTCTGTAAAATTACCATATTCCTTCTCCCACGGACAGGTTTGGTAATTTTACAGGCAGCTTTTGAGAGAAAAAAACATTCAACCAAAGGGTTATAAGAGAGCTACCTACAAAAACGACAGGCCTCCAACTCTCTCGCATGCCCATTTTATAGGCGACCTCCTTCTCTGAGAAAAAATGTTGATAGGGTGGTAAGGGGGGCGGCTATAAATTTACTAGCCTTTATCGTTGGCCATAAACGTGTACCATGGACGTTTGTCACGTCAGATTTTTTGACTTTTGATTAGATTTTTTTATTAAAAAAATTTCTTAATGGAAGTTGGTAGTAAATTTTTAATATATATATATATTAATAAAAATGTATATAAATAAAACTTCATGCATCAGGAGGGGTAACAGATGGATGCTTTGTGGGCTGGGCATGGTGTACCCAGCAACATAAGGGCCGAAATAAACTAGGCTTTAAATTGGACGACCCATGGAAAATTATTTGTGCTTAAAATGTGATGGCTCATTAAAAATGACGGGCCAACTGCAACTGGACTTAACTTGGTACGGCCCATAAATAAAAATTATATAGGCTAAGTATCACGGCCCATTAAAAGAAAATATATGGCTTCGCCCGGACTCGAACCGGAGACCTTCAGTGTGTTAGACTGACGTGATAACCAACTACACCACGAAACCAATTTAACAACAACTCAAACAACATAGTATTAGTTCTTAACTAACAATTTAATTACAAGTCAAACCACAGATTATTAGTTCTTAACATGAGCATTCAAAATCAATGTGATTTCGTCCTAAATTTTGGAACCTACAACTCATCAGAAAGTCACCATCATTGCTGATGGTCCTTCCTACAAAACAAATTCACCACTATTGTGTTATAAAAAAAATCATTTCTACATCTAAAGTTTAGCATGTTCAGAGTTTATCTCACCACTCTTGTGTTATAAAAAAAATCATTACTACCTATAAAGTTTATCATGTTGATCAGGGTTTATCATTCTGTCATGAACATCCATAATATGATCATTGGGTGATCTCCATTCTCCAAAAGCAGAAAATTGCATATGTATCACCATCCCAAAATCTTTAGCAACGAACTCTACACTTATGCAGCAGTCCACCTTATTTTGCGCTGAATAGCTTAATGATTGTTTTGATTCTATTTAAAGGTACAAACAAATAAATTAACTATTATTATTTAAAAAGTATATTTAAAATAGTTTTATAAGAAATTCATATATTTTTTTAAAAAAAACACTTTGTTTAGAAGCCCAAGAAACATGTCGTCATTCTGTTCCTTTCGAAGGAAAAGAATAGGCCAGAATAGCGTATTCGGATAACTTATTTTTTGGATTGGGGAGATGGAGAGACGGAACCAGTCAGTCAGACAAGATACTAAATTCAAAGTAAACACCTTTCATATTTGAGCGGCCATATACAGATAACGGAATCCGCTAATTGACAAAACCATCAATCATAGAAAGTCGAATGCACAATTAAAATTTCCCATTTAAGAATAGTCGATAACAAGGAGCTTCAGAGCATTCAGGTCATCAGCAGCAGCAGCAGCAACACTCCTCCAGCACGCAGCAGCAGCAAAGAACTGCCAACCTGCAAAATGAAAAAAACTAGAGATTAATCAATTGTAAGTTAGAAACCCTACTCAGAGCAGTCTTCTCAATATAAATTGTCTCGTACATTAATAAGCCTTCTGATAAAACCCTTTATCAAACATAAACAAGCATTGATCATTTTTTGAAAAGTATCAAGCTTACTTTCAGCTATATTAAAATTTTAAAACCAGTTGTGGACCCTTTATCAAACATAAACAAGTATCAACTTAAACAGGTATATTTGGTCAAAAAACCTAAACAGGTATATCAAAACGAGTTCTATACCCTTACAAATGACATCTTTTGGTGGGCGGAAGTGACTGATACAAAACGAATACTAGCTGATTGTATGCTTCATTTATACATTATTCCTATTGCCATTTGTATGCTTCATTTATACATTATTCCTATTGCCATACGAAATCATTCACTACACCGAGAGAGCCAGGGTAGAACTTTTTTAGGGCCAAGCTTGGCCATGGTCCCCCTTGTTTGTGAAAAATCACTAAACAAGTGCTTAGCTTTACCATTTAGATTCCAGGAATCAATATAAATACTAATTGGCCCTCTCTTCTCAATTCATCTAAGCATGTTTATTAGATTGCCCTTTGCAATAACCTGCAAGTTCTGCCACTGCAAGAGAGAATAGGGAGAAGAGCTATCCTATTCAATGCGAAGTCACAGTGGTTTTTTCTGAGGTGGGTTTTGGAAGGCGGTTTTTATCTAGTTGGAGAGGTAGATGGAAGAGAATAAATCAGCTTCATGAGATTGTCACTTTCCAAGGTCAATTATTGTCTGCATCAGGAGAGAGTATGTACTAATTCATACTTTCATAGGACATACCAAGAAGTACTTCAGATCATACTAGGTAGTGATCCACTCAGCTCAGCATTCAGCAATACATTTTTTATGGCGCATCAATATTACTCCAGTACTCAAGAAAGAGACATTTATTAATCTTTTGATCCTGCCCATGACACTACATATTAAATATTGTATTGGCCTATCATTATCGCTTTGTACTAAATATTGCACAGTTTTTTCATCAAAAAGATATCTTTGAAGAAATTTTAATTGATTCTGGTGTTTAAACTTTAAAGTATCAACCTTTGGTGCTCCAAAGATGCACAAGCATTAAAGCAATATATAATTCCATAATGGATTTACCATGGTGTAGATGGTTTGGAGATTTTCCATGGTTGTCAAGGAGGTACCAGCAGGTACTGTAAAATCACTCTATCGTTTAAGTTTGTTTTTAACAGTATGCATAAGGCTATGCATAATCAGATTGCTGAGCTATGTCGATGTTTTACCTTTGTTCCAGATCCTATTCAGATTTTTGTTTTCTCAAATAAATTATCGAACATAGAAACATATACTGAATTCTGATAGTAGTTCACAGACCATCCATGATTAACGACGCGTATGAGCACCGAAAGGATTCACCCAAAACTAGCAAGATGAAAAGAACACAGCTTTCTGCATTACCATCCTCTGAGGAAGCCAAGGCAGCAGTCATCAACCCCGTGGTGGCCATGGTGGTGGTGACCGTGGTGGTGGTGATGGTCCTCATGGAGATGGTGATGGCCATGGTGGTGGTGGGGACCATGCGACGGCGGGTAGTAGTAAGGCGGCTGCCGCCCCTCGCTGAAGTAGCCCTGGTATCCCGGAGGAGGCTGGCTCGGCGGCGGGTAGTACTGCCCGCCGGACGGAGGCGGCGGGTACGGCTGCGAGTACCCTGCAACAACAGCAACAGCAAACCAGAATCGATCAGGGAATCAGGCACGAATTCATTCGGCCGGCGACACTGCTGCGCCGTCAGAGATTCAGAATCCATGACACGCATCCAAATCGATGCAGAATAGAACGGGGGTTCTGAAACGGATGGATCGGGAGGGAGGAGGAGGGATGGGGGATTGATTTGCCTGGAGGAGGGTAGCCGTCCTGAGGAGGCGGAACCTTCTGGTAGCTCATCGCCTTCTGCTCGCCGCCGTCGTCGCCGGTTGCTTGCCTTGCTGGCTCCGGTCTCTTCCTCTCTCTCGATCTCCCCGTGGACTACGGCGACCGAGCAGAGCACGCGGATTCGCATCTGTGGTTTATGCGACGGCGACTACTGGATCGCGGTGTCAACGCCTATCCCGGCGATAGTTGGGACCGGAACAGTGACGGTGGCCCAAGAAACGGACTCATCCGTTCGCATCGGAGTTGATGCTTAATACTTATAGGTAATCAAATAAAAATGTAGATACGGCGCAGATGACAGGAGCTGGAATAGCTCAGTTGGTTAGAGCGTGTGGCTGTTAACCACAAGGTCGGAGGTTCAAGCCCTCCTTCTAGCGCCTTATTTTTGGAAAGGAACGATTTTTTTAATCCAGTGATTGAATTTAAATTCAAATATCTTTTAATGCTCCCATTCTTGATTTTTTTTATCTGCGTTAATCTTTTTCGTTCGATTTTTTTTGCAATGATTGAATTTAAATTCAAATATTTTGTATTGCTCTCATTCTTGAATTTAAATTCAAATATTTTGTATTGCTCTCATTCTTGAATTTAAATTCAAAGATTTTTTTATCTGCATTAATCCTTTTGGTTCTATTTTTTACTGCAGTGATTGAATCTAAATTCAAATATTTTTTGTTGCACTCATTTTTGAACTTATATTCAAAGATTTTTTTCGTTGCTCTCATTCTTGAATTTAAATTCAAAGATTTTTTATCGGCGTTAATCTTTTTTGTTCAAATTTTTTCTGCAATGACTAAATTTAAATTCAAATGTTTTGAAAAAAATTGTTTTTTAATCCAGTGATTGAATTTAAATTCAAATATTTTAGTGCACTCATTCTTGAATTTAAATTCAAAGTTTTTTATGTACGTCAATCCTTTTGTTCTAATTTTTTTACTGCAATGATTGAATTTAAATTCAAATATTTTTTTGTTGCACTCATTCTTGATTTTAAATTCAAAGATTTTTTATCTGTGTTTGAATTTTTGGTTCGATTTTTTTCTGCAGTGATTGAATCTAAATTCAAATTTTTTATTGCACTCATTCTTGAATTTAAATTCAAAGATTTTCTTTTATCTGTGTTAATATTTTTGGTTTAAATTCAAATATTTTTTTATCTGCATCGTGATGCTTGATGTTTCTTTCAATTCAATGATTTTTTCTGCAGTGCTTTAATTTAGATTCAAATATATTTTTAATCTTTGTTCATGTTTTAGTTTAAATTCAAATATTTTTTTATCTGCATCACGATGCTTGAAGTTCCTTTTTTGAATTCAATGATTTTTTTAATCTGCAATGTTTCAAATCTTTTTTATAATTTTGCCACAGTATTTAATTACTGGACTTTTTTGTGAAGTTTTCCATATTGATTTGTATTGAAAGTTTAATTGCCACAATAATCAAGGGAAAAACTTCTTCCTATCTAGATGGTTACTCTGTCTTTATCTACTTTACCATTTATGCGTGTGTAAAAATGTGCGTCTATATGCACATATAGCATGAATATGTCAAAAAATATTACTACACTTAAGATAGATCTTCACCTAGATATAGCACTGGTGGATGCCTTAAGATCTATAAGTAATTAAACTCGATAAAGGAGGGAAGATGTCTCCCTTGACTTAGCTTTAAAGGACACACTAAAACGTTGCACAACCCGGTAGGCACAAATTCAACACGTAGGATTTGAGCACTGTGTGGATAGCACCTCTACAAGGTGTTCTACCACACCACTGAGCTACACGCTCATCCATCTATACCCAGCAATTATTTCTGTACCCAGATCTCGAGTCGATTATTTAAACACATATAGGGGAGCACTGTAAGATGGATGAAAAAAAGATTGGCTTGGTATAAAGGTTGTACGTTACCGACAGGATAAAAAAAGATACTATCCTATATACCAAGCCAATCTTTTTTCATAGCATACAACCAATACAATCATAAGATGGATGAAAAAAAAACATTTTGGTCAGAATTTTTATACCAAAAATATGTTAGTATGTTACACATATTAAAAATGGTACCCTCAAACCATAACTACTGGTAATAATAAATATAAACCAATAATCATGTTAGTTGTGAAGCGTGACATATCCGGCAGCTGAATAATTTAAGGATTATGACCACATAAAACTACGAGAAATTTCTAAATTTATGCGTGCCATTGCATCTACAAAGATGCTTGCTGCCGCATGCAATGCCTATACTGTTAGAACGGATAAGAGCCGCCCAGACTAGCCAAGGAGACTGCCTGTAAGATCTCAACCAAAGCTATACCTCTCTTCAAGAGGCCACAGGCAAATCATCCTTGGCTATCTCGACAGACTCTTATCTTTCCATGTGTGTGTCTCTCTCTCCCTCCCTTATGTTTGAGCTCTGTTTTGTGTACAAAACACTGCAAGTTCATGGCCAATTTATATCAAACTCTGCAGTAGGAGAAACAGAAGGCCAACCGGCCATGAATGGTAGCTACTTCTACTACATGAGCTATCTATCTCGACAATGAAGGACCCATGCCATGCAGCATCGAATATTTCGATCCACTTCAACTTTACAAGGATTGGATTCGGTTCAAGCCCGAAAGGCGCCTTATCACTCATGCCCAATTTGAAAAGCGAGAATATATGCACGGTCGGTGATATATCACGCGTTGATATTACAAAAAGTTTGTGTTTTTGTGGCAAAATGAATGTACAGGATTGACACCCAAAAGGCCTTTGAAGATCTGAAGATCTGGTTGACATATTTGTAAAGTAGTGGTGCTGGTGTTTGTTTAAATTCATAAAGTAAGTAACATTTGAAACATATTATTCATCGGACTATTGATACGGATTTATAGAGATAAATTAAATATTTTAAGAAATAATAAATAGTTTGTAAAAAGTGGTTTAAGCAATGCTAAAAAATAGTTTTTTTTCCCAGAAATTGCATTTTCAAAGCAAATAGTCTGCAGGAATGGTTCAATGAATAAGCTGAAAAGATGCAGAGGATGAACAAATATGTGCATATGAAGTTCTTCGAACCATTCGATTGAAATCCAACGGCTGTGTTCCAGCGCTGCAGAACATGAATAGTAGAAATTGGCGGAAAGCAGTTCATCCGGATACTGTAGGTATTGTACGATAGCTGCTGTTTCTTTCAGTAGACTGTTGCTTCAGACACAAAATACTATTGTGATTTATGCTATAATGCGTAGTATGCTGGTCCAGTGGGATATGCCATAGTTTAACTCTATGGCACATGCAAATGCTAGCTAGTCAGCTCATGCAGTGTTAAACGGTACGTGTAAAACTGTAAATTATGCTTGTTATTTCCATGAGAATTAGACGCACATAATACGTTTACACGCAGTGTGATTATTTTCTTTTTGCGGGGGCGGTGTGATTCTTAATGCTGAGCTACTTAATAAGATTTGGCTGTAGCACATGTTTAGTTTATATTACATTGGCTAATTTCGTTTAGAAAAGAACTATTACACTGGTAACTGGTTAGCTCGTAACAGTAATGGTCTGATTGTAAATTCAGCGACTGTGTCCAACTCGACTACTCGCGTGCTCCACCGTTAAGCATTCCACAAGTTTTGACGTCTGAATAAATAGAAGCTATCTCTTAATAATGGTCTATCATGTTGTCCATTTGTACCATTAAATTACAATTTCAGATGTGCTACAAGTATCTGATGAGGTACACAAGTTTGTGTCCATGAGATGAGAGACGTGGGACTAAAAATTTCAAAATTTGGCAAAGTGCCAGGACAAAACGAAGTTTCCCATATGAATTAACAGTGTGATAACTGACAAATCAGAGAACACATTCTTTTTCTAGTTCAACCACTAGCAGATGTACAGTAGTACTGCATGCAAGTGAAGAAACTGCAGCCTTCAGGAGTGGCCGTCGTCAGAGCATCGATCGATCGCTAGCTTTTTCTGTTCGTCTTCGTCCACAGGCGAAGTTCAGAAGCACGCATTGCCGTATAGTCTTGATCGATCTCGCCTCGTTTGGTTCGGCGAGCATAAACTGCTCCACTGAAACATAAACAAACATGGCCTTCTGCACACATCAAGCTAGCAAGAATCGAAGCAACTCAGCAAAAGTATATTACGCACAGAGAGATAATGAATATATATTTAAATTCTAAAACAAGCTACGGAGTAGATGTCAAGCATGTCACATGCAATGCATTCTTTCCTCTCGCGAGCAAGTTGAAAAATATTAATCTTGCGGCTGTAAGAATCTGACGTGTGGTCATGCATTGCAGATATATATGCAGGGAGTTTAATTAATTAGTATATTTCTCTGCATTAATTCTCTGTCGGGCTGGACTGATCACTGCTATATATGCGTATGTGTGGAACTGAAGTAATTAAGTATCAAGCAAAGTTGTAGGATCTGAATAAGATTAAGAAGAGATGAGCCTGGCATGAAGGATCAGAGCCGCCTAGGCTAGCCAAGGAGACTGCCTGTGAAATCTCTCATGCAGGATAGCATAAGAGCCAACCCAGCCCTGAAGTCTGAACCGAACTGCACTCCTGCCAGAAGCCACAGGCTACCAGGGCAGAGCTCTCATCGCTATGCGAGGCCTCTCTTCTTCTACCTCTGTCCTGCTCTACGTGCTACTCCAATCATTATCTTAATTTAAAATTTTATGTTAAATAATTAACTTAAATTTTAATTAAAAATTAGTTTTAAATAAAATGTTTTTTCTAACCGGGCCTAAAGCCAGTTGAACCGCGCGTGTATATATAAGTCGGAAACAATTCTATATAATTATTAGGCATAAGTACGTATTTTTTATTTTTTATGTTTTTTATGAATTATTAATGGATAAGACTTATATGTGTTTTAAGTTGGAAAGAATTGGTGCTTTTTTTATTTTTCACGTGTAGGTAAGTTTTGAGATCTCAGCAGTGTTGTCGATGATGAATTATAAATTAATTTAAAAAAAATTGATATCCAAAAAATCAAGAGATCACGTAGGATATCAAAGAGATATAATATATATGTAAATGTGTGAAGGTGAAGATTAGAGAATCTCTTATGTACGTATAAAAAATGGTCGATTTTGAATAGAGTTCAAGACTGAGAAGTTTGAATTTAAATTTATAAAGTGATAAATTATATACTTATACAAGAAAGTTTTTTAAAAGATTATTAGTAATTTTACTTTTTAATAGTTTAATCGAAAGTTGAGATGGGAGTATTCTGTATTGAAATTTGAGATTGTTTTTTTTATTACATACGATCAGACTGGTTTAATTGAGATGGTTAGACAGGAGGCAAAGCAGTGATTATATTGAGAAGTGTGCGAAGGTTAGACCGAAAAGTAAGGCAGAAGGGCGGTCGAACTAGCGGCAGTTGAACTGGTAGAGTCTAGAATATGGAGACCTAGAATTTTAATTAAAATACGATTAAATTTATTAAACAGAAATGAATTTAATTTAAAAAATAGTTTTTAATAATCTTACTATTCAACCCTCTTCCATTCCCGTCCCCGATATATATCCTGTAAAGGTTGATACTGAAAGCGACTGCACAACTGAGCTGACCACCGATCGATCAGCTATTCTGCCAGCCAATGCATTGAGCCGATGCATGCAGTATCTTTCTTTCCATCATCGGAAAGCGCGCAGGATATGTTCTTCGCTATCTTTGCCGCCATTTTTTCGTGCGGACCATCATGCTACGCTAGCCATAGCTCCATCTACGTTACCCCACCGTTGATTAGATTCGGCCTGTTGGTTAACGTCTATAGATCGTTATGTTTTTCAAGTGTCAATGCAAGGAATACATGTTGACAGTCTTGAATAAAGGTTATAGTTTTCTTCAAAATTCGTATGAAAATAAAAGATCTAAATTAGAAAATGCACTGAAAAGCTTTGTGAAAACAAGAAAAAAAATCAAGTAAACTGAGTATAGCTCAATTGATTAGGTTTGTTATAATAGGATATATTCACCGAGTTTAAGTCACTTTGACACCGGTGATTATATTTATAGCTCTAAACAGGGTGATTACTTATTTTTCACTGGTAGGCGTCAATCTATTTCTCAAAGATGCATTTATACCATGTTTCGAAAAAAAATCCAATGCACGGTCAGAATCATGCCCAATTTGGAGAGCGGGAATATATGCACGGTTTATGCCTATCCTGGCAGGGATCAAGCGTTGACATTACAAAGGTTTGCATTTTTCTGTAATGCATGTTCAGGATTATTGACACTCAAAATCTCAAAAGGCCTTTCAAGATCTGAAGAAGATCAGGTTGACATATTCGTAAAGCAGCGGTGTGTGGCGTCAGATCAGAAACGTCTCCTCTGCATTTAGAGGTTGAACATTAGGAGGTTCTTTGGACCATTAGATTGAAATCCAGTGGTTGTGTTCAAATGCAGCAGAGAAAATGGATCGGTAGAAATCGACAGAAGCAGTGCATCAGAGCACTGTAGATACAGTGATATGGATGTTGCTGATACTAGCTGCTTCAGAAACAAAACACTATAGTTTTTTTGCAACTTTCTGCTGTAACGTACTAGATTGTAGAGTATATCCAGGTCCAGTGAGATCTCATAGCTTAATTCTATTGCACATACAAATACTAGTTAGCCAGCTCGTACAGTGTTAAATGGTACGTGTAAATTATGCTTGTTTTTTTCGGAGAGCAAATTATTATTGTATTTTTCGTGGGAATTAGACGCACACAATATGTTTACATTTTTATATGTAGCGTTCATGTGAAAGCTCAACTACTCGATAATCTACTGCTGTAGTAGGTGTTTAGTTACTGTTACATTGGTTAACTTTGTTCAGGGAAAGAAAACTATTACAGCAGTTAACTTGTTTCAGTGGATCACAATGTTAATATAATTAATGTTAGATGACCTCTATAAGTCATGATCACTTATATATATAAATGATCGTATATATGGAAGGTTATGTATATATGGAGAGTTACGTTTATATAGAAGATTACAAACGTAACCAACGACGATTAGGAAACAGTATGATTACACAATTCTATATTTAACAACCTCTTAATCTGAACAGAGATAAACTAGATTTAGATTATACCGTAAATTACAGTAGAGAGTAACAGGGAGCGACTTAGTTATGATGTTGGCCACCTAGCTCTTGGATGAGATGAAGTGAACATCGAGTTGACGAGAGACAGCACATTCATGAATAAAATGATAATCAACATCGATATGCTTCATGCGATGATAAAATATAGGATTGACAGAAAGATAAGTGACACCAATGTTATCACATCATTGAGACGGTTGCTGAAGCTGAGAGATCCTAAATTTCCTTAGCAACACTTATCCATATTACTTCAGCGGTAGTATTAGCGATGACCTTATATTCAGCCTCTGTGCTTGAATGAGAAACAGTTGGTTATTTGTGAGAGCTCCATAAAACAAAATTGCCACAAAAAAAATGACATAGCCACCTGTATTGTACCAATCATCTAGGTTCCTATCCCAATTGGCATCAGAGAACACACTTAGCAATAAAAACCCAGATTTAGTGATAACGCAATAGCCCCATATCAGACGTGGAATAAAGATAACGCAATATGCGTTTTACTACTGCCCAATGAACCGTCGTTGATAATGATAGAAATTGACATACCGGTTGACAGAGAAGGAGATATCAAGACGAGTGAAAGATAAATATTAGAGAGCCACAACAACACTAAGGTGGTGGAGGAGAAGGTAGAAGATGATGTCGATATTGATTTAGAGAAAACAATTGGCTCTAATACTATGTTAATATAATTGACACTAGATGTCATGACCACTTAGATGATCGTATATATGAAAGGTTACGTATATATAAAAGGTTATAAATATAAGCAATGACGATTAGTACAGCTCTAAATATTATATACTTCTATATTAATAGAATCCAGTGACGAGTGACTGTCCAAATCCACTACTCATGTTTTCCACTGCTGAAGTCTGTATTGTTGTCCATTTTGAATCATGATATTTGAAAGGTACCGTTAAATTACAATCTTCAGACGTGCCAAAAAATTGATGAGTTACAAGTACAACACAGCTTTGGACCTTTTCAAATTATAATGAACATTACTTCTTGGTATATATACCTTCAAGTGAAATGATGCTCGAACCACTCTAACAGCAACTTATAGTTGTGCGTATTTATTACTGTAGGATAAAAAACTGCCAGGTTTTAAAATCTTCTGGTAGTTTCACATAACAGGAGTTCAGTGTCCATCAGACGCAGAGGCATAAGACGAATTAAATTTTCAAATTTTTGATACAGTTAAATTTCCCCTTGAACAGAGGAATTAACAGTGTGACAAACTGACAAAGCAGAGAGCAACATACTCCTAATCTCTCTCCTGCCTTCTCCTAGGCCCTAGCTAGCAGACGAGCTTCTATTTATTTAGACATGGTAGAGGCCTGTATTCCACCTTCTTCGCCTACTGGTTTCCAGCACTCCAGAGCGGAGTAGAACAGTTTTAATCTTTAAGGTCATCGATTGTATTCCCGTCTCCGTACTTAGCGGTCTGTATAAAAGGATAATTCTATTTGTCTAGATATTGTATCACTAGCTTGGTCTGTGCGTCGCAGGCACTTCCACTGCCGTAATCTTGATCTTGCGTTACCTGGTTCGCCGAGCAGAAAAATTGCTGTGCTTATTAGCTACATGACAAACGGCATGGCCTCCTGAGTCCTGAACTGCCTCCCTCTTCTGCACACCAAGTGAAGTATAGGGTAAGAATCAAAGCAGTGCAGCAGAGCGTATATACAGATAATGTCTGAACTCTAAAACAATATTTGTGAAGCATGTCGCGTGCAATGCATTGATCTTTCTTTCGCGAGTTGGAAAATCTCATCAAGCTGATATGATGTAGGTATCATATGCAGTGCAGATATTCAGTGAGTTCTGTGCATTCTTTGTCAGGCTGGACTGGTGACCGATCACTGCTATGTTTTTGAAGCATCAAGCAATTAAGCTCTAGATAGGATCTGATCAAGATTAAGAAGAGATGAGCCTGGCATGAAGGATAGGAGCCGCTCAGGCTAGCCAAGGAGACTGTCTGTGAGATCACACGCAGAAGCAGAGAATGCATGGACCGCATCAGCAGAGAGACTCGATCTGAAGTCTCGTGCAGGAGGCTGCAGGCAAGTCATCCTTGGCTAGCAGATGCGAGCTCTCATCGCCATGCGAGGCCTCTCTTCTTCTACCTCGCTCTCTAACTGGTCTGCGTTTGGCTGAGGGGTAGAAATCTGATCCTCTAGCGTACAAAACGTTAGCTTAAAAAATTTAAAAATAAATTAATATAATTATTTAAAGCAATTTTTCTATAATTTTTTATAAAAAACAAACCGTAATTTAGAAATGATACGTGTGAAAAATGAGAGTGAAGAAAGTTTATAATCTGTTAAAATGAATACACTCTTAAAGAAAGCTTGTTAATTTGGGTTGCTGCTGTTACTTACCCCACCCCTTCCCGACCCCGATTTATACCCTGCAAAAGTGGTATGCTGAAAGCGACTGCTGCACAAATTAGCTGACCACCGATCGATCAGCTATTTTGCCAGCCAATGAATCGATCGAGCCCATGCAGTCTCTTTCTTTCCATTATCAGAAAGTGCGCAGGATATGTTCTTCGCTATCTTTGCCGCCATTTCGTGAGGCCCATGAAACGCCTCCCACATCTACGTCGCCCTCCACCGTCGATTCAACTGGATTTTTTTATATTTTGAATATTTTTTTAAAAAAACTTATTTTATAAATGAACTCTTATACAAATTTAGTCTTGGAATAGACATTTGCTCAGTGCTAGTGTAATTCACGCCAAGAACCAACGTTGGTTTCGACACCTCGTCCCTAATATACAAGCCACATTAGCCATAAGAAAGTCGGTGTCAAAAGATATTAACACCGAGAAGCTATTTATAAAAAAATAATTTTATAAGTAGGTTATTGGTGGTAGTATAGCGGCCATGGGACAAGGGTATTGGTAATAGCATCAATGCCAATAACACTAGCACCGAGAAAAAAAAAGTATATTTCTAAAATAAGTTTTTAGAGGCTTTAAATAAAATAAGTTGTTTTAAAAAATGATTAAAATGTAAAAAAATTGTGATCGATTCGAGGTGTTAGAACAACACATATTTCTTTTATAAAGAAAGTTTAACTTTTTGATCTCTACATGTAATGATACGTCTGGTTGGTTGAATGGGGTTGGATGTGAGATGGCCGTTTAGATTTTTTTTTAGTGTTTGGTTAATGGGCAAGAGATGAATTAGGTGGAGAATATTATTCAAAGATATTAGATGAGTGGATTCAGCAAAATTGGTCGGATAAGCTCACCCACCTTCTCTAACATTGATCATCAGTGACTAATTACTAGTAATTAGCATGTTTTGTTCATTAATAGTTAATATTTTTAAGATTAGTGCTAATTAGGATAATTATGATGTCATTAGTGATAATTAATATAGTTTGATATTGATTAATAATTTACTATTCTCATTCCATTCACTCTTAAACCAAACAAGAAACTAACTCATCATATTCTCCCAACCAAACAACTAATATGTATTATTCTATTCAACAAAATATAATATAGATGGTCATATCCCATCTAACCTCTTCCTTAAATCAAATACAGCTAAAATACACATAACTATATATCTGTGGATGCTAGATATAAACCCTGTGGGTCTCGTGCACTTGTGACTCCACTAGTAGAGCAACCATATGGATCTATATGTTTTCAAGTCGCAATGCAAGGACAGTAATTTTCTTCAAGATTTTTTAAGGCTATAATTTTCTTCAAGATTCATACGAAAAGTAAAAGATCAACTTAGAAAATACACTGCAAATTATTATGAACGAAATTTTCTGCTTTGCGAAAACAATACAAGAATCCATAAATGAGATTTGCGTATGCTTTTATATTTCATCAGCTGAAGTGTGGATGTCAACAATGACTTCAAATTGGTCGTGCCTTTAGTCAAGTCCATAATCGCTTGCCGTTGCCACTGCTTAGATGTTCCGGAATTTTTCTTTTCTTTTTCCAAAGCAGATTTGAAAAACAAAGAAAGAAGATTAATTTCTCTTGGTGGTGCTTATATATATAATATATGATGTGTGTATGTTTATAGTAGTGAGTATACACGTGTGTCTACGTTCTTTACGTGTTTTGTAAAAATAATCTCTAAAGATATATACCTAGACATTTACAATTTTTTTTGAAAGGAGTATTTTCGTTGGGTTATTTGTTCTGTGCTACCTCACGTGAGTTTCACCATCCTCAAATTGGACTGTAAATAACAGTGAAGCCCATTAGCCAAGACCTCTCAACTGGGCAGTGTCAGGGAAGCCCAAAACCAAATTTAGGCCCGCTATATCTCGGCCCAAATCATTCCGCGGGCCTGACGCCGCAGTCAGCTCAGCGCCAGCTCGGCGGGAAAAAAAAGCGAGATATTTTGCGCCACCGCCGGGGCGCCGTGGCACCAGCCGGCGCGCGCCACGCCGCCCGCGTGCTCCACGCGCTCCCTTAAACAATTCGAAGCCGCCACCCCACCACCCACCGCGCCGGCGCTCTCCCCATTCGGTAGCGGCGGCCATCGCATCCATCACCTCCTCCTCGTCGTTGTCGTCTTCCTATCGCGCGCTCTCCTGCACTGCACGTGCACCGCGTTGGCTCGGGTTGTGGGAGTGACGTGGCGGGTGCGCCCCTTGCTCGCTCGCCGGAGTGGGGGAAGGGGGGGGGGTGGGGAGGGGGGATGACGTGGCTGTGCGACTACTGCGGGGAGGCGGCGGCGGCGCTGCACTGCAAGGCGGACGCCGCGAGGCTGTGCGTCGCCTGCGATCGCCATGTGCACGGGGACAACGCGCTCTCGCAGCGCCACGTGCGGACGCCGCTCTGCGCCTGGTGCGACGCGCGCCCCGCGGCGGTGCGGACCGTCGCTGGAGGCGTGGGATACGGCGGGGAGGCTAGGTTCCTCTGCGCCGGGTGCGTCGAGGGCGGCTGCACCTCTGCTATAGCGGAAAGGGTGCCCGTGGAGGGGTTCTCTGGATGTCCGGTGGCCGCCGAGCTCGCCGCGTCGTGGGGGATCGACCTCACCGGTGGCGGCAGCTGGGGGAAGGCGGAGAGGGATTATGACGTCGAGGACCCGTTCTTCTCCGAGGCTGGTTACTCAAGGCTAGCGGCGGATCACGAGCTGCGGGACCTGTACGTGCCCTGCGACCCGCCGGTGGTCTTCGGCGGCGGACGGCGGCTCAAAGGGGAGGCGCTATGCCACCAGCTTGCGGAGTTGGCACGGCGTGAGGTGGAGTCCGCACCACCGCGGCCGGCGCAACCGCACTCGAGATCGATCTCCCCACCCGCTCGCCGGAGCTCTGCCGCTGCAAGAATAAGCCACTTACCACAGAACGAGGCGGCGGCGGCGGCGCAAAGGGCCACATTGCCATGCACGTCCATGCCGGTGATGAATCCGGCGGGCTGCGCCGATCTCGGCAACGGCAAACAGTTCACCGACGACAACAAGATCGTCTGGGAGCGCACCACGCCCTCCGATCCGCCATGTCAGGTAGTAAGAGACAAACAAACAAAAAACTACTTCTACTTGTTGAAACATTTTGCTTCCATTATCACAAATGATAGCATGGTTTCATACTCTCATTGTTTAGTGGTGTGGTGTCAAAAAAGTGTGTTTTGTCTGCAATAAGTTAGCATTAGTAGTACTAGTAAATCGCCACGCCTTGTGGCAACAAATAAAAATTATCATGATCCGAGCCTCGGAGGGTGAACTGAATCTTGGCATGGAAGCAAAATAGTGTTGATGCTGATCTACAGTTTGTACTCCCTCCAATTTCTCAACCACGAAAGTTCCTGCTGCCTGTTGATCGTAGCTGCATCACCTAAGAATGCATTTATTTCAAAGATCACTAATAACCTGGAATTTTCATTTTGTATGTGGGATAGATTTTTTTAGGCTAGCTGAATATGTTAATTAAGTGCATAAATTACAGTCATGGGTCTAATGATCGACCAGATAACCAGAGAAACAGCATCTTGTGTCAATCACTATGTGCTTATTTTCATGGGGAAAAAGGCAGTGACTCAAAATTTGAAATTGGAGTTTGTTATTGGCATGACAGATATGGGATTTTAATCTAGGAAAATCAAGGGACCATGAAGAGCATTCTTCACTTGAACTTCATTTCGGCTCAAAAGATGGAGGCTTTATGATCAAAAATTATAATGACATGATTGAGGAAGTTTCCTTTGGTTCAAGAAAAGATCAATATATCTATGACTCGACATACTCTTTTGCTACCGAAGATATTGTGTCGGCCAATATCTACCAGTTGACACCCAAACAGGTAATCCATATTTTCCTCTTTCTGCTATTCACATATAAAATTTATGTATGTTCTTATGCTTATTTAATATTTATAAACTCTAAAATCATACTGAAATATAAGTAAAGTACTGTCTGCGTTCACCGGTACATCGATGTCCCATTCATGTACAGTGCTCTTGATCTTAGATATATAAACCTTTTAAGTCTGATTATATATAGGTGTGTCCATTGATGTTGATGCAGAGTCCATGATTGTTCAGGCCTTTTTGTCAAACCAGCCTTATCTTCAAAAGAATTGATATTGATAGAGTAGACCATGTGCACTGATCTGATTTAAGATAATAGCTGGATTCTGTCACCATTATGGGCCACCATGCACATACTCTGATCCTATCCTTTGCTCTTGGTTCCCCTCATGTTCTTCAATGTGATACTGACACTCTGACAGCCAACTTAATCATGAAAAGTTAACACTGTTTAGAAACCCCATCGATTGATGTTGCTGTAGCAGTAAGTAGACATTGGCAATTTTGTTGTGAGTTACTCTCAAGTCGTTGTTCTTGTACTACCTATTTTCAGCTGAGCACTGCCCCATCGAGCAACAAGCGACAGAAGAATGACTCACATGGCTTGACGATTGATGGACCATCGTCTTCGAGGATCGGTGATAGACCTTCGAGCTCTTCTCCTGAAGTTGCAGCAGTTCTTGCCAGGGAAAACAACCCTTTCACTGATCAAGCTGTAACTGGAGCTGGAGCTGGAGCTGAGAGGCCTTCCATGAGGATGGATAGCGAAACGATCGCCATGAACAGGGGCAAAGCGATGCAGCGGTACAGGGAGAAGAAGAAGACTCGCAGGCATGATTTTTTAGACTCTGAACATGTTTGGACAGAAGCTGCTTAAGCTGCCATGGATAACCTCTTTTCTCACTGTTTGGATGACATGGTGAATTGATGATGCAGGTATGAGAAGCACATCAGGTACGAGTCGAGGAAGATGAGGGCCGACACGAGGGCGCGGGTGAAAGGGCGCTTCGTCAAGTCCACCGACATCCTCAACGTCAGTGGCGGCGACGGCGGCTGAAACGAAAGTGCTGCAATACAGTAAGCTAAAGCCCATCGTCTTACTCAACTTCGGTGGCGGCGAGGTAATGATGGCTGGAGATGCAGCGTCTCGGGTTCTCAGGTCATGGACATTTTTTGCATAGCTGAACCGAAACTTCGTTTTATGAACTAGCATACGTAGATATCCCATGTATTGTTGTATGATCCATCCACTGCCGCAGGTTGTCTACAGCCACTGAAATATGGCAGATTTTGTACATGTATGGCTATTGTGTTTGAGTTTTGATGGGTGTGTCCTAGGGGAGTTTAGCAATTGCAACTTCTTTCCGAATCTCTGCCTTATTCTCTCACATATTTTCTGTAATTGTAGAATTTAGAAAGCCAGATGCTGTGAAAGCCAACTTTTTCATATCCATCCCCACCAGCTGATTCTCACAATGTTGAGCTCTCCAAACTTTTGTTGAAAAAAAATGTGCAATATTTTGAGTCCATATTTTATTGGGAGGAAAAAAATCAAACATTAAAATAGTACATTTAGATAGAGATCATGTGTGAATGAATGATCATTTTAATCACATTAAAATAGTATATTTAAATTCATACACATATACTTTTAAATTAATAAAATAAAGCCTCCTCATGGACTTGTTTCTTACAACTTTACCCTTACCTTGGGCGATGCGGAGCGATCTTTTTCTGACCGTTGGATTGAATTACTTGGGCTGCGAGGATTGAGATGGGAGCGTAGATAGTAACCAGAATGGGCCGCACCTTGGTGATGGTAATCGCGTTCCGGCCCATCCATAACGGGCCGCACGTGAATGGCAATCCCGTTCCATCCCAAATATAACGGGCCTCACGTACGTGGCATCCTGTCAAGGCCCATAAAGAACGGGCCGCACGAACGCAGTTCCGGCCCAACTAGATCTCCGGCCAGGTCCATCGGGCAACTCAATCGGACGGCTAGAAATAGCGTGAGCAAGTAGTGGGGCCCACCTGTCGGTCTCTCCGTGTGAGTTCTCCAGCTCCCCGCCGAGCGGCAGCCACCGCACCATTACGTAATCCTTCCCCGGCGGCGGTGGGGGAAGCGATCGATCGATCGATGGAGACAACCACGACGAAGCCTCCCTCGGCCAGGCCAAGCGAGGCGGAGGCCCATGCTCGCGCGCCGCCCGCCTCGACGTCCCCAGCCGGGAAGCCTTCCCTCCCTCGCCGGCGTGGACACGCTGGCCGACCTCGAGCTCGAGCTCGGCCGCAGCGCCACGAGGGTGACCGGCTCCAAGCTCCATAATACACGAACACTAGAGACTAGTAGGAAGGAGATGTCGGACGGGAAACGCAAGCTTTTGACTGAAGAATCCCTGTCACTGTCAGTGCTCAATGCAGAGTGAGATCGGCCACTGAGTTAGTTCAGACTCCTATCGCATTCACAAGCTGTTTCTGACGTCTCCAGCTTTGTTCCTGGATGATTGTGAAGTTCTTGAGCTAAAGAGAGTCGATATGTCTGCACAAAACAAATTGGAAGGAAGCGGAAGATGCCAATTCATCAGTCCGGTCAGTCCATGTGCCATATCAACAACTAACATAACTTCATTACTTCACACAATCGGCAACTACTTCTTAATTACCTAATAGAGCATCTCTCCTATGTTGACTCTGCCGCCTAATTCCAAAACAAATCGATCTATATGAGGTTGCGATTGCGTGCATCCTGCAAACAGTGATCGATTTGTTAAGATTCACATACTGCTCACTTTTGTTAAGAGCAAGCACTGTGCTTGATAAGATTTCAATGAATTTCTGTTACTTGTAGACAATCCTATCCGAATACGCACTATTCAAATGTTCTAAGTCAGTCTTTCCAAATATTTTCTTATGGATTGATTAAATTTATCGTTCTCTGACTTCATTGGTAGCATGTGTGTATATATAATACTGCACAGTGCACTAAGCCGTTTTACTTTTCTCTAATCTTCTCCACCCACCCTGCGACACATACGTGCAAGCGAGTGTGCGCGCGCGCGCGAGTGATCAAGACTAGATCACCAGGGCGCCATCACCTCCTCGAACCAGCAGCTGCCTCCTCCCGGCCGGCACCACCCATGCCGGCGACGGTGGCGGCAGCGGCGTGGCCTCTGCTGCCCGGCCTGCCCCGCCGCGGGAGGGCGTCGCTGCCGCGGTGGAGCTCGTCCGCCGCGTCCAGCAGGGGAGGCGGAGCGACGAGGCCGGTCGCGTCGTCGCGAGGCGAGACGACTGCGGCGGCGAGGAGAGGGGTGAGGGAGTACGTGGAGGCGGCGAGGGAGATGGTGCGGCGGCCGGACGGCGGGCCGGCGAGGTGGTTCTCGCCGCTGGAGTGCGGCGGCGGCGACGGAGGGCGCCTCCCTGGCGCGCCCACGATGCTCTACTTGCCCGGTATGAGCGTCTATCTCTCTCTCTAAAAAAAGAGGATTTTTTTTCCATTTTTTCTTTTCATGTGTTGTCCTTGGTCTGTCTGCATACTCTCTCTCTCCCCCCTACATTTTTTATCAAAAGAAAGAAAGCTTGTGTTTGAATATTTGTTTTGCTTGTGAAACTTTGACAAAGCATGATATTGAATAGTACCAACTAGTTGTAATGAAATTGAAAGAACTGTATTTGAACAATACTTTTGTTTCTGATTTCCTTTTCTCTTTTGACACTATTTAGTATCATTCAAGATTGTCTAGCCTTATGCCAAAGGGTTGTAGAGTAGGCCTGAAACCAGGACCAACCACCTTGGCAATTGGCATTATTTAAGCTCATCAAGAACAGTGTAGCACATTTGGTGACTCACCAGATCATGCCAAGACAATTTTCTAATTGCTCCCTTGAAGAGCTATACTGCTAAAACCATAAACAATAACCTACAGTGGACCACGATTATTATGGTGTAAAGGAACTAACTTTTCTTGACCAGTTCACTGGTGGTTGATGGCCACTGGAAGTGACAGGGTTAGACTTATGGACAAAGATCCAGAGACTACTGTTAATCTGACTGTTGGATGCAGCTAATATGCTTGCAAAGACTGAATTCAGGCTTACGATCACTGGTAGAGATTTAATCTGTCATATTCAATCTCAGTGGAGCCATCCCATGGAAATGCAACCTACTCTATTATGGTTTGGGTTGTCAGAATATATGAATGTATCACTTTGATATAATTGATTGAGTTCAATAAAGCTTCTATTATCTTTAAAAAAATATGGACATTCCTTCATTACTTCATTGTCTAAAAAAATTACTTTGGTTGCGGACATTTGAGAGAAGAACAAAGAGTGAAAATGAGTAACCGTTTTCGGTCTTTTGTCTTGCAGGAATTGATGGGGTTGGTTTAGGACTGATCCGGCACCATGAGAGATTAGCGAAGTAATGGCCGCAATTTTATGTATAATGTACGCTATTTTATCTTCACCGCTACTGATACTCGATTCTTTTTTCCAGGATGTTCGATATGTGGTGCTTACATATACCTGTTGAAGATCGTACATCCTTTGAACGTAGATCTTCTTTATGTGTACTTCTCATAAATAAAGTACTGTTATGCTCATGACTTGTGCTATTGCTAGTAATTTAAGAATGGAGAGATGTTCGTGTGCGTGTAATTTAGGAAGATTGAACTTAATAATATTGCACTGGTAGTGTTCCCTGTAATAATATGATGCGTCAGAAGTTACATTGTCAGTTGGTTTTTGGACCTAAAGCTCTGAAAACTGCACTGATGAATGCAGAACTAGTTGAGTATGTGGAGAGTGCAGTGAAATCAGAGGGCATAACAGCAGAAGACAGACCAGTCTATCTTTTTGGAGAATCTGTTGGAGCATGCATTGCCCTCGCTGTGGCGGCGCGAAATCCAGATATCGATTTGGTATTGATCCTAGTCAACCCAGGTCTTGTTGCCATTAGCCATAGTTTCTGTTCTTTCTCTGTTTCTCTCCTTTCAGTGGCTGCAAGTGCTTACTAACTCGTCTTCTGTCCGTATGGTTTCTTTTAGGGACATCTTTCCATAAGTCTCAGCTGCAGTCTCTCTCAGCCTTCTTGGATTTGGTCCCTGAACCATTCCATTTAACCACACCGCAGTTGCTGAATTTCCTGACAGGTTTGCTTAATTTCTCTATGGGAATATTTATTAGTTGTCTGATGGATAAATTACTAGATTTTACTCTACTAGGGAAGAAACATCATTGGACATTTGGCTAGCTTTTCTGCACTGAGCCTTTATGAAATTCATAAGTATACGATTCATTTGAAAGGAGCCAAGTATCCTAAAATACAGTAAAAGTGGTTATTATCTACTGATTGCAGTTCAATGTTTTTAGGCAACTTCATGAAGATGCCATCGACTATTGTTGGGCGTGGTTTTTCCTTTCAAGAAGTTGGTCAAGCATTATCAGAGATCACCACTAGTCTGCTGCCTTCTATCACGGTGAGACTCAAAAGCAACAAACTATTGCTTCAATTTCTTGGTCAGCTCATGTCTGAATCTCAGTATTAATTTTCTGTCCATGTTTGTGCAGTCTTTACCTGATGTTTTGCCAAAGGAATCTATGGTTTGGAAGTTGAAAATACTGAGAACAGCGTCGTCATTTGTCAATTCCCGTTTGCATGCAGTTAAAGCGCAGACTTTGGTTTTAGCCAGGTATGTCCTGCAAATAGACAACAGTGAGAAATTTGGCTGAGAGGAATGTTTAGCTCGCAAAACAACATTTCAGAGTTTATCTTCACCTGATAATATCATGTAATTTCTATTAGCAATCTGCACATTGCTCTTGATGTTGTCAAGGTTAAAAATAATCTGCAACATGCTTTCCATGGGACTATATGACACACCAAGTACATAAATATTGAAACTTATGGTCCTTCGGTTTGGACCTGAAGATTGTACTCTTTTTTTCCAGCTGGAATGATGAACTGCTGCCAAGCCGAGAGGAAGCTGAAAGGCTACGTGACACTCTAGAGAAATGCAGAATCCGTAATTTCAAAGACAAAGGTCACAAAATATTGCTGGTCTGTGAGCACATAGGTTTCTCTTCTACATTACATCATCCAGTAGTCTTCGAAAATGTAATCATGTTCCAGGGCAGAGAAACAGTGTTTTTTATTTGTCTATTCAGTTTTCAAGTCTCTTCTTGTCCTACACTTCGAGCACATTTCATCCATGGTCCAAACTACTTACATCACTATTTATATTGGACAGGAAGCTGAATTCGATCTGGCAACAACCATCAAAGGAGCCGGGTACTATCGCCGCTCCTTGCACACCGACTTTGTTTCCGACTATCTCCCACTGACTCCTGATGAGTTTCAGAAGGCTACTGATCACATCAGGTACCATCTCTGTAATATCTTAAGCTCAGTCAATTCAGTGTCCATGCAGCTCTCCTTTACAAAGATCAAATTTCCTACTGTTGGAGTAACTGACCAATTGTCACAGAGGTTGAACATCTTCTACTGAATTTATGAAACTTTCAGTATGTTGCAGTACATAGCAAACCCAGTGATGCTATCAACACTACCTGATGGAAAGATTGTGAGGGGCTTGGCAGGACTACCCAAGCAGGGTCCTGCTGTGCTTGTTGGGTACCATATGCTGATGGGGTTTGAGCTTGGACCTCTGGTGACAGGAATGCTGAGAAGCACTGGAATCCACATCAGAGGCTTGGCTCATCCCATCATGTTTGACAAGAACAGGGAGAAGATCATGCCGGATCCGTCATACTACGATATGCATCGGATCATGGGCGCTGTGCCTGTCACCGCAGCCAATTTTTACAAGCTTCTCGCAGAGCAGCAGTTTGTGTTGCTGTATCCAGGAGGCGCTCGAGAAGCGCTTCATAGAAAGGTAGGAATAATTTGGTGATAGATAGAGCCTACGATATCATGAAATCAATCTGAATTTGGCAGACAAAGCCTGAGAGATCATGAAATCAAGCTGGTGAAACATGTACCGACTGTTGAGGTCTGGTTGTTTTTCAGGGAGAGGAGTATAAGTTGTTTTGGCCGGAGCAGTCTGAATTTGTGAGGATGGCGTCAAGGTTTGGAGCAACAATAATACCATTTGGAGTAGTTGAAGATGATATATGTGATGTGAGTGTATTCTCACCAGTTCGTACTAGTTAAATTAGTAGTGCATGCTAATCTTCTTTTCTGTCTATTTGTTTGATCTAATCATAGACAATTATTCTTTACACTATCAGATATATATTCTAATCTAACTATTCAGAAAATCAGTAGAATTGATAAGATTTGGCAGGAGATTTTCCATTGCATGGAAATTTAGTGCCTTTTGCACTGTCTTCTGGTTATTCACTTGGCTAATGGTTACTACCTCAGATGTTGTTAGATTACGATGATCTTATGAAGATTCCATTCTATGACATTCTTGACAAGATGCTAAATGGAGATGGTGTGAAGCTAAGGTACGCTACCCATACGGCCATACACAAAAGTCAAAAGAGTCTGGATTTAATTTAAAATTAATTTTAACGGGAGCCTTATGATGTCTCCAAAATGCTTTGTCAAAAGAATGTCCTGATCTCAATATACCTCTTGGTTTCATAGGACCAATTCAACCGGAGAGTTAAAAGATCAAGCAATCCATCCAGTAGTGGTTGCCCCAAAGATACCAGGGAGGTTTTACTTCATCTTTGGGAATCCTATTGAAACAAGAGGTACGTCTCTAAAGAACTACACAATTGTCTCTTATTATATACTTGTGGCAGTGTCTCATGACAAGCTATGAAGCTAAACATGCTTATTCTTTTTTGGTAATTTGAAGACAACTCAGAATACATGCACCGAGGCAGATATGTTTCTTAGACCTGATTTTGCTTGTTTTCATAGGGAGAGAGAAGGAACTAAGAAACAAAGAGAACGCCCAACACCTCTATCTGAATGTTAAGTCTGAAGTTGAGAGCTGCATGAAGTATCTAAAGGACAAAAGAGAGGAGGACCCTTACAGGAGTATAGTGCCCAGGCTTCTCTATCAGATGGTTCATGGTCTTGATGCAGAAGTTCCCACATTTGAACCCTGAGAACTGAGATGTTCACATGCAGAATTAGATAGGAGTATATTCAAAGCAATTGTTTATATTGTTTCATGCATTTTTGTTTCACATAGTTATCTGTTATTGTTCTCTCAACAGTTCTGCTCATCAATTTGATGGCAATAAAATTCAGTTACTACTGTCAAAATGTGAGTATGTAGTACAGTAGCTGAAGTACCTAATCCTGTGGAAAGTGCTGAAGAGAAGGAAGAGTGGCTGAGATTTAGCAGTGCATTTGGGAATTGGGATGGTAATTTGCTGGAAAAAATATACACTCATGACAGAGATGACAACATCACCAAGTTATAAGGCAAAAGAATTATTTAAAGACCATGCACAAAAAAATGAACCAAATGAGGTATTTCATTAGAAGATTAGTCCTGTACATCTGGGTAAATGTTTATAAACACAAGGATTTGTGAACAAGTTAGTACGGGTATGATATGTACAGATTCCATGTGAAGTGCGTGGGCAAATATCAGTTGCTTATGTCAAAGTACTTGGGATCAGCAGGGAAGTCGTGCTCGACCTGCAGCTGCAAGAAAACAAAATGTCCATTAGAGCAGGGAAGTTTTTTTTCCCTCGGGAATACACAAAAGAGTTGCACGTTACAGTATTAAGAGAAGGAAAACAGTTCGATACAAGTATACAGCAGCCTACATGATAAATGACATTAGGTATCTGTGTGAAATACTGAAACCTACATTCTACCTATGTTATTGGTCAGAATTACTGAAACCTGCATGCTATCTATGTTATAGGAAAAATTACTTAAGCCCGCTAATTTATAAATAAACAAGAACAAAGTTGTCATATATTTTTCACAGCTGCTACATACCTCGCCTTCGTCTGCATCTGATTGTCTTTGAGGAAAGACAACTCTAATATCATTGTAGAGATAGAATCGTCTGTGTTCCTCTGGCCCAGTATTGTGGTTGTATGGTTCAGATGATACATCAGATTTGCAACGCTGCATAGATCTTGTTGATTTCTTGACAAATGGGCTCAGAAAACGCAGGTGCAAAGCATAACGAAGAGCACCTCCAGCTGTATCATTGATCTTGGACGATCTACCGCAATATTTCTTCTCATCTAAGGGAAATGTGTCTGACTGACAGCAGCAAACATTGGCACTACTGCCATTTTCTGAACTTTCTAGAGAGCTAGACTCATTTGATTCTCTAATGTCACACTCTATAGAGCAACATGTCATGTTTTCACAGTGCCCCTTTTCTGAGTCATCAGTCAAGTTGCAGTTCTGACCCGGTCCACAGCCTGCATAGTCAAAACAATTTGTGAGCAACTATGACCTCGATAATTTAGATTTAGCTTTCACAAGTATTGGCTACATTACATTCAGAAAACAGAGTGCCACATTCTCTTAGTTTACTTCCATACTGGACTGACTTGACCTTTATTTCACTGGCCTTGCTTCCTTCTTTCATTTGATTAGAGGGAGAAACAGTGAACAGAGTGACCTTTTGCCGCATGAAAGTCTGTCCCATTTTACAATAACAGAAATAAGATGACCTCAGGGCAAAAAGTAAAGAAATAATACAATAAATTCTGAACCATAAACGTAGACATCTGATTGTCTGTTTCTTCTAAACAGACAACATTCGTGGATCTGGCACTACTTTTAAACGGTATATTTCATGTATGATGAGATTATTCTCGTCCTGCCCAGTGTAACAGTACTGTTCCAAGCAGGGTTCAAGAAACCATTCTGTTCCACTGCCTGTTTTCCATTTTTATTTGCTGTAACTGCTTAAAAACACTAAAATTCATCCGAATTTTGAAACCCAGACAAAATTTAGATTGTGAATAGCAAACTCATGCTTCTAGGAAAATTACACTACCCAGTGGGCTGGCTACAAACAGGGTAATTAATTGTTAAATGCTTAAAAGAGCATTGCTTCAGCACGAACTACCACACTCAACTCAACTCAACTCAGCACGAACTACCACAAAGCAACAATAATTGAATTTAGATGGCATTTATCTTCCCTTTTATATTATCTCAGTATTGCCTCCACGTAAGACTATTGACATGAAATGGTCAGACATTTGCAACCAAAACAACAAGTTCATGAAAAGCGTAAATCAAATCTGTGTTCCCAGCATGAATTAGATGGTGGGTAGCATTGTCCATATAATATCAGATAAGAAACAATTACAAATATGCCATCATAATTACTCAAAAAAAATGACTGAAAGAGGAAACATTTGCAGTTATCTCCAGTATAAGCCTATGAGGCAAAACGAAAAAATTATACAGTTATACCAAGTCTCAATTTCTCATACCTTGGTTCCAGCAGGCATGTCAGTCAAATCATAGTTGCAGAAGAAGGTGTGTAGCGGTGTCTTCTCTGGGTTACTGACAACCTGTCAAAGCCAAGAGTTGTGCTTCTGGTGAAATAGACACATCAAAGCATATGACAATTCAACAGATCCTTTCAAAGACTAGACAATGGAAGAACTATTTCAGGATAGGCAATCAAGTCCAAAGAAAGCTACCCATGACAGGAGGGCATAAAATGAGGCAAATCATGCAGATTGGTAAAACTATCATTAAAAGTTTGGCTTCCCCAGTCCCAACAATGGTATGAAAGTAAGCCGCCCATGATAAATAGCTAGGCTTGGTGCATAATTGCTACGTGCAAATGCATGTCGCCCACATGCATGTGCGCTAACGTATACACATCAATTCATCAGGAACAATCCAGAAAAATATACAGTAAAACTAATGCAGATGACAAAGTCAAGAATCTGGTACCAGCTGTACACGCCCTTTAACTGGGATGCATAACCGACTTTTCACTGATCGTGAATCATGATTACTCAGCCTTCTTTTGAGCTCTGGCCTTTTGCTGCTGCTCATAGACAACCTCCCCACAAGATCAATTGATGAATAGTACAGTAAGGAGCTGTCTTCATCAATGCTGGTCGCTGCAAATGGAAGCTTCTGAGTTGGGGGAGAGAAGTTGCCACCAGTCACATTCAGGACAGCAAGGAAACCATCAATATTCTGCACTTTAGAGAACACAGTAAATATCAACTTGGCATCATTCAAAAAATATCAACTTATGGTAGACTACTAAAAACTAAATTATGAGTGTATAAACACTATAGACCTGATTGTCTTTTCCACAGGAGTAGCGACCAGATAAAAGAGATTCCTCAAAAGAGCCAATCAACGACCGTCGTACAGGAAGGAGACCGATACTCCGAATACCTCCAATGCGTGGGGATACAGGAGCAGATTCTGGGCCCCAGTTTTGGAATTTGCTATCTGAAATCTTCTTAAGGACCCTCATGTTAAAGTCATCATATAAGATATTAGTTTTTTCTAATGTCTCTTATTCTTAACCTACCATGACCTTCTGAATACCCTTCACAGGTTGATCCTTCAGTTTCAATTTCTCCCATTGAATCTCCATGAGCTCCTTCAGTCTTTGTTCCGTGCATCCATTTTGGGCCGAGAGGAGACAGATTAAGCAGCGGATGTACTAATTTTGCAAGTGGAATAGCAACACTTTCAAGACTCATAATGCTTTCAGCTTCCAGGTGATCTGAACAAGAAAATGAATCACTGCTCTCAAGCAAAGGACCATCAGTGAATGTACTACTACTAAATTTGTCGACACCTGGCTCTGTACTCCAGTTGGAGTATCTCAAAGCTGACCAAGTAGGTGCCTCAAAAGAATATAGAATTGCAGTGTTTGCCTTTTTACAATCTTGAAAGCCATTAGTATGAAGTCTCCTGGCGCGATCAAAATGCTGAATTTTGGCATTGTCAGAACCAATATTCAGGGCATCACCATGGAAATGTCCAGGGAGCACATTGTTCAAAGGCGACAACACCCTTTTCCTTGCCTGAGGCCCATGCTGTTCAATAAATGAATGGCAAGTATCAATGACTAAAGGTGAATTCATATTGTCAGCTATCACAATATCAGGACCTCCAGTGGAATTAGCAAAACCTGATTCAAAGCCAACAATCCTCATTACAGGCATCTGAACATTAGATCCCAATTTAGGGCATGATTTGGAACTTGCATCCCCTGTATCAGGTTTTAGACCTTGGAAGCCTGCAGGCCCATAAACAGCATGGCTCACTCTAAAATGGCCATCAAATCCACTCAAAGAATCTAAAACATTATTTCTCTTGAAATCACTGATGAATGAGCATGGAGATGCCCTGTTACTTGAGCTTTCTGCAGGAAGCTTACTCAAATGACAGGTGCCATTACCTGCAAAATGAGGACGAACAATAAGAGATGCACTCATTGTAGGAGGAACTTCCTCCCTGATTTCTGGAACCTGAGGCAAACCCATCTCAGTAGAGTCACTCTGGCAAAAGGAAACACAATTTTCCTCTTACCCGCACTTCGTTCTTATTCAGATTTTACCATGATCCACTTCATTTTCCTACTTTCCGCATCAAAGTATCTAGGCTCTACCAGTTGCCTTTCAGTATCAAAGTCTCTACCAATTGTTCCAGTAATAATCAGCTAAACTATATCGACACAAGAATGCTAAAACTACAATGAGGTTTCTGAGTCGAACCCCAAACTACAATGAGGTTTCTGAGTCGAACCCCATCAACACTAATGATTTCACCATCCCACCACCAATCATATTCCAACAGTTACTGCAGCAATTGGAGATGAAGCACAATTTGGACCCTGAACAGGCAACGAGAAACCAGGGATGAACCATTCCAAGATCTGAGATCAGATCACAGTCCTGCCAACGCAAATCGGAGGATGAGCTTTATGATAATTTTGATGAGCATGAAAGCATTAACAATCAATTGAACATGCTAATACGACGCAATGCAGCAAAACTAGCAAACGTCAGAAATAGGATTGATAGATGAAACATCAATGCGTTAATCATGAATGAATCCCAAGGTCCTAAGAACTGCTACAGGACTACGATGTCTGAAATGTGTAATATAACTGCTGATACATAAATTTCTGGCAGTAATATTGAGAGAAGAAAAAAAGCACCCCAAATCGACAAATCAACCGCAATCCGAGATCGATCGATCGCCACATCGATGATCAGTGCACACGAAGAAACAGAATCTCGTCTACACCTCCGAGATCCCCAACCATCTCAACAAAATCCACACCAAAAAATGAAGAAGAAAAAAACAAAGCTGCAGAAATCCAGAACCGAATGGCCACCACGCCGCGAACCCAACCACGAGACCGAACTGCAAATCGGACGCGAGACAACGATCGGGCCTCCCAATCACCGCCAAATCGGGCCGTTCTTTCTACAATCTGGTCAGGTTCGATCCGACCATCGGAAAATTTCACGCGCGAGTCATCTCTGCCTAGAGGCGAAACTACCAACCAGCAAACGGAATGAGCCATTCCCGCCACGAGAATCTTCCCCCGCCCCCCTTCCCGTGGTTCCCCCTCCTCCTCTTGTGCTTCTTCTTCTCCCACCACCTCCGCCTCGTGGTGGGAATGGTGAAGTGCTTCTCACTCCTACCTTCAGGCTCTCTCCCCTCCTCCCATGGTTAAATTGGCGGATTCCCAGGATTTTCTCCCCTCTGGCAATTTTTCCTGAGATCCTCCATTTGAAGCAATATTTTTCAGGGATCCTGACCGTACATGAGGAGAGATGGACGGCTTGGGATTAGATGTTACCGGTGTTTAGTTCTGATGTAAATTATGAAAGAGTGAATTGCACTATTAACTTATTATTTTTATCATAGGTCGTTGGCCAAATATAAATAATACGTCAAACAAATATTTTTTAGTTAAAATTTTTATATTTGTGTTGTTAGCGATTTAAACATCACTACTTAAAAAAACCATGATGAAAAGACAATTCTAAAATTAATTTTTAAAATTTAAATTTAAACAATAATATATGAGTTTTAGATAACCAATGAAGCTTCATAATTACACTGTAGACTAGGTGATGGTTAGTTTTTTTTACTTTAGGCTATATATCTTTACGTCCTGTTGCAACTTGGATCAGGCTAAGTGAGATGAGTTGCCACCATGCTTTAGCCCAGCCATGTGAGACATCCCCTCGAGCACCATGTGTGCAATGGAAAAGGGAATCGACAATGGAGTCAGCAGAGGAGGCAACAACGGCCACAATGAGAGAAGGCAGCTGCCATGGACAGTCTAGAACGTCTCTCCCTTCGAAAGATTGGGAGCATAAAAAAAAGCAGGAATTAATGGAAGCATGTTGGCTTGTTCAATTACTTATCCACATTATGATGTTTGTTGGGGCTCGATGTCCTAGTGTTCATCGTCTAGGAAGAGGACAAAGTCCTCCTTGGGCAGGAGCAACGTGTGCGCTAGGAGCCATATGCCCTCTAGGTTGCCAAAGGTAGAGGTCCATGAAATTGAGGACGTTCAGCTCCACATTACAGCCCCGCCAGTGGGTAGAAAAAGAACAATGCCTTTGCCAATATGTCGTGGATGTCACCCGGCGTCGTGTCGGCGAGGATGCAAAAGATGTGGATCGACGATTGCACTAGTCCATGCTCCGCAACATCTCATTCGACATATTGGACGCTGGCTTCACCCACTTCTGATATCCTCGTCACCTCTCCCTTCAAGGTATGAACATGGTGTTGAAGACATTCCAGTGGGAAGAGTGTCGTGCCCTGGTTAAAACTATAAACAAGTGCATTCGGTGTTAAGTGATAATATTGATGTAGGCATGGTTCATTGTGCAACTTGGGTAAGAAAAACTAGCCCATAGTATAATTCACTCATTATAAAATTAATAAATAGAGGTATGGATACCTTATACTCCTACCTCTGTTGGATTGACTCAGAAATTGTTTGGAAAGTAGGAATTTTATATGATTTAGCTTAAATTGTATGAAAAATCTTTAAAATTTTCTATATGTTCCAAAAGGAGACCGTAGAGATCGACAGATTCACTGCATAGCAATCTTGTTTTTATCTAGTTGTACAATCAAACATCAAAATTCTCTGCAATTATGGCCATATGTCAGTTGCAGTAGCCACATACAATTCTTGTCCCAAAGCAATCTACTATTGAATCAGGAAAAGTCAGGGCCAATTTAGAACCCATAAATTTTATAGGATTTTTTTTTATATAAACCTCCCAAGGCTGCGTTCTTTCTTTATTTTCTACGACGACAGAGAGAAATAAAAGCCATGTACTCCAAACTGGCATGCTGGCCTAACCTGATGCACACGTCTCAGGCTTTGGGTACGTGCGTGCGTGCTGCATTGCCTAACGTAGTCAAGCTGGACGGAATCGCGTACAGCCGGTTGCTGGGTGCATCATTCACCCGTTTCATTCGTTGGGTGGCTTGTGCCTCTGGTCCTCCCCCAACCCAACTTTTGCGCGCGAGACAAGACGAGAGCGAGCAACCGCACTGCACGGTACAGGGGAAAGAAGGAAAATGTCACGATGTGCAAGCGGCAGCCAATGCCGCCACCGACCAGGCACGTGAAAGCCAAGGCTTTTTCTTTCGCTGCGTCGCGTGTCTCGGCAGCCACGTCTCCGGTCTCCTTTTGCCTCTTGACGCCGTCCGTTCAGAGTTGCTCAGATCGGCAAAGAACGGCAAAGAAGATACGCTTCGCTTTTTTACTCCTCGGCATCAGGAGTTCAAGACATCATCAATGAGATCGCGGTGAACATCTTCTTCGGTTCAGACAAGAGGAGTTTTGGTACAGATTACTGTAATTCAGTTTTGCTCTGAATAATCTTTTTGATCGATTCAGTCCTCCGCTCCTCCTGACATTTGTAAAAGCAAGAGTTAAAACAAATAGCCGGGAATAGCCCTGCCTAAGAAACAAGCAGGTTGTATTAAACCATCAAATGCAGAGTTCGAAAATTGTCAGGTAGCAATTCCAGTCTCTGATCTAGCATGTCCTTGGTTTTCATGATTGAGGCATGTTACAAAGTGGTCAATTGCTTGCTGGTCCATGTACTGGCGGCACCAGTTAGATTATAAAATTAATTGCTCCTCAGTTTAAATACCAGCTGAAGAAACAACCTTTCGTACTTCTGATGTTAAACATCTGTACAACCTGGAACTCTCCCATAGGCCCCTGTCATAATGTGATCAACCTTCAACACCAGCGTAGAAGAGAGTTCAGGGCTAGGCACCCTAGAATAAACTCCAAATGAGAGTACAGAATTATGGAGTTAACTTGAGCTTGCAAAAGTACAGGATAAATCCAGTTACCTCTTCTTCTGTTCAGGTTCTACGCTGCTGATTTTGCATCCAGAAAATGTTGCATCCAGAAACGTTGCTGCAGAAGTGGAACAAAACACATTTCCAGCAAAACCTAAGACTAGAAGGAAGGTTATACAAACTGCCTCTATATATGGACAGCAGTTGATAAACTCATGAAGAATCTTCATTCTCGTGCACGGCCAATTGCCCAGCCGTGCGCACAAATGGTACAGATTGTAATTAGGTGACACATGATGCATGCAAATTTGTATAAAGAACAGCATTAGTTTTTGGCAGAATTGAGGCCCTTCTGTCAAAAATGATGATGGAGAAGTGGGAAAATGGGTGGCATCTCAAGGGAAAAACAAATAAATCTTACATCAATTAATTGGAGAGAAAATGGAGCATTTATTCCCCGACTCGTTATTTGCACAATTACATCTCAACCATAGGGAGAATACAAACGAAACACCTACTTTGCAATATTGGCTGAGTTCACATACTAATATGTACAATATTCTTCCACAACAAGATACCTGAGCCCCTTGATACATAATAAAATTTCACCTCAACACCAAATATTCTGCATAGAAAAGGTAATTGAGAAAACGGTTAGCCTGATATTGTTTTAGCCCTGGTATTACATGTCACACCAAATATTCTACTTGGACCTATTCTAGCTCATCTCGACTCTCAAAAGGAGCTCAGAAACCACTTGAAATAATGCTATAAAGATGGTGTATACGCATGTATAATTTATTATTTATCAATGTATGTGTGCATATACGTCCAACCGCTGTTCTACAGTCAGTCAGTGACAGCAACGAAATAAATGCAAACATTATAAACTTCTATAGTCCAAACAGTACTACTGTTGTTTTCGCCCTCACATATGATAGTAAGCTCCAGAACTAACACACAACAAATCTTCCAGGGTTAACCCAAACTTGGCTCTCGTTACATGCTCACTAAACAATAAATTACTCCTAAGGAGGTAACTACAAAAATTGATACAGAGAATTAGACTCACCCTATGTTTTGCTAACTGAATCAGTAGCTCGTGAAAATGGCCGGTCTTCCAATGATGTTTGTGCTGAAGGAAGACTAGAAAGGCTCATTCTGGCAGGCCCTTTGTCATGAAGATCTTCTGCCTCTTTACTATCTGAAATACCTGATGTTCTCATGCCCCTAGAAGGTATCGAAAAACTGCGGGATATAGGCCCAGGTGGTGTCGGTAAAGGTGACGCGGTTTGTGGGGCACTTGGTGGTGTTTGCCTTGGCCTAAAATGATCCTGGACTCTTGGTGCCAAAGGGGCAGAATTTGGCACCAACGGGGCAGAGTGGGCGACTAAACTAGGAAATGTTGTATGTTTTGATGTATTCGCAGGTGGTCGAGGAAGCTCATGAAGCTCCTTGATTTTGGGTGAGGACAAGAGTGGTGGCGAGGTATTGGGAGAAACTCTGACATGGATTGATGGCTGATGTGAAGAGCTATGCCTAGATGGTACAGAAACAACATCGATATTCTCTGTTGACCTTGACCTGAGAGCAATAGGACCAGAAAAGGATCCTCTCTTCACCTTTTTGTTGTCAGAAGTCTTCAGGTCATGATAACCAGGCAATGTGAGATCACCCAATGGGCGAACTAGCATTGTCTTTGTGTCTATAGTATTAGTATTGCTCTCTTTCAGCACCGAATGTGCATTAGATAATCTGGTAGGACTTGGTAGCTTATTGTCTCTCAGATCTCCCACATTTGCACTTGGCTGGAGTGGAGATGAATGGAATGCACCTTTGTTTCCAAGAGGAGAGCCAGAAGTAGGATTTCCTGTAACTGTCTGAGAGGTGTCTCTAACATCATTTGGAGTAGGCAAAACATAAGTATTTAGTTTCCTCGTTGCCGAACGCCGCAGCTCTTTTATTCTCTCAGCCGCCTCAAGTTTTTTTTCAGGAAAAAGTGGAGCTGACTGACTTCCAGTTCTCTGTCTTTCACCAGGAAAAGAATAATACTCTGCTTTGCTTCTATCCAAAAGTTCCTGCAGAACCTGAAATTAGAAGGCATCCAAAGACATGAAAAGAAAGGAATGACTGTAAAGAAACAGGCATATTTTGGGACAAGAAAAACAAGCCAACTAAAAAAAGATAGAAATGTGTAGTTGTATACAGTTAAATTCAACTTAACAGACTGCACAATATGTCTTGTAAGTTAAATATATGGAATGCCATTTAGCTGCTTAGATCTTTCTTAACAGATGGAATACCATTCTGCCCAGTTATGTCATCATAATATTCAGTTTGTAGTAGTTGTTTTATAGAAATTTGAAAAGTTAACATCCATTTCTTAAAAAGGTGAGAAATAGAAAGACATGCATGAAACTCATTAAGCAATACAATTTTACACCTGTGTAGTGAACTATGATTGCTAATAGTAAGAGACCATGCAAAATTCTAGAATATCCTTCAGTATGATAGTTAACTATGCTTAAATTAAAATTCATATTGGTACCTCTGTTGGGTTCCTGGAAGCATCACCAGCTTCTGTGCCTTCCTTATTTTCTCCATAATCAAAGGATAGTTCTTCTTGGCTGTCATTGTAATCATCATCAGTTTCATCGTCCACAGAGTAATCCTCCTCATCAAGTGCACTGAACTGATGATCAATGTGTTGCTGCTCAGCAGCAAGCCTAACATGTGGCTCTACAGCCTCAAGAGATTTGAGCCCCTTTCTGAATAAATTTAGCTGGTTGGAGTAATATACCAACAAATTTACACGAAATTAGCTTTTGCACAGATAGCCAAAGAGAAAAAGAAGTGGGGTATTTCCAAGTTACAGAATGTGCACCTGAGCAGCATGGTGCCGAGCAGCTTGTGTGAAAAGACTTCTGAACTGTCCTTGCTTCAATGACTTTAACCGGAATAGAAAAAGAGTTGCTTCCTCTTGATAATCTTCCTGAGCTTGCTTCAATTGTTCTGATGCACCGGTATCTTTGGCATTCTTAGATCTTCCCTTTTCTTTCTGCGCATTTAGCAGGAATTCGAACAATTCTCTGAAAGAAGTATTCAGAAACTCAAAAATTGTGTCAACAGGGTAAAATATAAGCCAGATTCTGTACAGTCAGTGTACCTTTTTTCATCACACTGGCGCTTCATTTCCTGTAATAAAAAAACTGCTAATTAATTGCAGTTCCAAGCGGAATAAACCATAGTCGTCTAATGAGCATGTAACTAAGATTCTTTAAGCATGCACCTATTACATAGTAAACACATTAACAAACAACAACAAATGAAGAACATGGCAAAACAAAGTTGTGAAGTGCTGACCTGCATAGGAGTAGGCAAAACAAAAAACAGGGATTCAAATTAGATTTCTTTATAAACTAATGCTCCCCTTAAATAGGGACTATATTGAAGGCAAAAAATAATACATAATTTCAGATTTGAAGTTGCAACAAGTTTGTGTAAAACCACATTTGAATGATCAGAAACACACTTTCTAATAAAAGGTAAGACATTTATGAGGTAGACTACAAAATCAATTTGAGTCCCTTCTTGCCACAAACCAGTGTTTATTAGCCAAAGTTTAGCATTTTAGTACAATGGCAATGATGTAGTAAGAATTTAATGTAGAAGAGAGCTCGATTAGCAGGATAAAAGGGCAAAGGGTAAAATAACAAGGCAGGAATTGGCTCCAGAGAAAAGAGCATGAGCATAAGAGGAAATATGCACAAAAATTGCACATAATGCCTAAAATTATTAGAATCAAAGAACATACCTCTACAGTTTGAAGTTCATTAAGAAGGGACAGTGATGGAGTGGTAACGGTACTAAGAACATGCACACGCTGGGAAAAACATACTAACACTGATTAGCAGTAGAAGGTAATGGTAAAGATGCAACTCCAACAAATAAGAAACTTAAAACTTACATAACTATCTAAAAGTTTCCGCAGTTCAAACTGAGCCTTTCCGAGCAACAGCAAAACTTTATCTGGGGGGGATACTGTTCAATGTAAGCATTAAGCAGCAAAATGTATAATAGGCCAAAGTACATGGAATGATCAATAACATTAGTGTGGTCTTAGTATCATATTTTTATTCGTTTTTCTAACAATATGAGATAGTGATTATTGGCTGGCAGATGGGAATGTGTAGCGCAAACAGCTTTCCTTAGCCAATTTATTTTACTTGAAGAGCTTAATTGTAGTTGTTGCAAGATATGTGTTTATGCAAGGGAGTGAGAAACATTAATTACAACAGGACATAATTACCATTAATCCCGTCCTTGTTTGGTGTGACTCTTTTAAGTAAACAAGTCCCCATTTCCTGCAGTGCTTCAGAGAACTCTGCATGCATGCATGCACAAAATAATCATTGATACGAAAAAAGAGTCAAGACACCTACATTTCTAGCTGCTATAACCTTATAAAAGAATAGCATAAGAACTAATAAAGCTGCTAACATATGAAAAAAATAGCAAATGAACTAAGTCCACACAATGTCAGAATTGATGAACAATCCACAAACACCTAAGTTTCTACACCCTATGTACTTTAGTTGAAATTTTTTTGAAATACTGGTCTTAAATGCTCTCTTAATTAACCAAGAAATGTTACGGTTTTCTGTCCATTTGAAAAAGGGAAATAGTTAGGTCAAGACATGTGTAAAATAATGGTAAAGTCAACTCAACACAACCTTTCAGTTCCAAACAATTTAGGATAGGTTAAAGTTAAAACCTAACAAAAATCTCCAAATCATAGTTCAGACACGTTAATAACTGCTTTACAAGTATTCATATTTAAATACAGATCTTCAGTTATATCCTATTCTTTCAAGTCACTTCTTATTATCTCTCTTCATATTAATTTTAATCTTTCTCTATCTCTCTTCATATTATTAATTCTACAATATAATGACGCATCTAGGGATCTCCTTTAAGCATGGTCAAACCATCTCAATCGATATTGGACAAGTTTTTTTTTAATTGGTGCTACCTCGATCATATATTTTCTCGTTCCGGACTCAATTCATTTTTGTATGACTACAAATCCAACGTAGCATATATATTTCTGTAACACTCATATTAAACATGACATCTTTTTGTAGACTAGCATTCTACTTCATATAACATAGCAGATCTAATCGTCGTTTTATAAAACTTATCTTTTAGCTTCTACGGTACCCTCTTATTATAAAGGATGATAGATACTTGGCGCCACTTCAATCAGCCCATTCTGATTCTATGGCTAACGTCCACATCAATATCTGCATCCATCTGTAGCATCGATTCCAAATATTAAAAAGTATTTTTCTTATGTACTACTTAGTCTCCTAAACTCACATCTTCCTTCTCGTGTACGATAGTACCAAAGTCACATCTCAAGTATTCAATCTTAGTTCTGCTTACTCTAAAACCTTTGGATTCAAAAGTCCATCGTCACAACTCTAATTTCCTATTTACTTCTGCACAGCTTTCATCAATTAACACTACAATGGCAACAACAGTACAACACAAAAAAATATATTTTTACAGGATCAGACATATATTTTAGATGATCTCAAAAGGCCAAAGGTATTGTTGGGCAATAAACATACCATATGCACTATTTGCAATAGCTGCTGCAACAGCAAGCAGATTGTCATAACAACTCCTTATATCTGCCATATCCTGTTAAAAGTAAAGTTGCAGTTTAAAACAAAATTAGTAATAACCTAACATAGAAGCTCCTAATAGAAGGGAAAGTTTTCACGGAGGAAACTTGTTTCAAATTTGGGTTAAGCATGCTTCCCATTATCTGATATGTCATCACCGTTTTCACCTATTCCGAAAACCCACCACATCCAGCATTTTGATTTTCAACAATTAGAAACTGGCACTAGGTAATGGCAAGTGGCAACACTCTTGTTCTATCCATTTAGGTTTGATAAGAGTGGCCTAATATAGAGTAAAAATGCACCACATACTTTCTCGAATGCTCATTGTTTCTGCCTATTCAGACAACCACCCCCATTCAGCATTTTTTCCAACTATTAAACACTTATATGAAGCAATTGACACTAGGTAATGGGGCACTGCCTTGTCAGATCCAACTAGAATTTGATGAGACCTACCTGACCTAAATTGGAGTAAAATGCTGCCATCATTACTACAAGCATTCAGCTTAGCCGTGAGTTATGTTGGCAACAACACTACGGAGTTAAACTTCTAAATTGCTTCAACTTCTCTTACTCCACACCCCAGATTAGAAGATCAAAGGAAATTTTGTCCAAATTACATGAAACTCCGCTCGTGAAAAGGCAAATGTGAGCAGATAACAATCCGAAATTCGAGTGCTTCCACCCCGGAAAACAAACAGTTCAAGCACACTGTGCCAGGGAGCTTACTCCATGCTTCTTCCTCCATTACAAGTCTTAATAATCTCCCTACCGACATGGAGCACAGATCCGAACACATCATCGCATCGTACAGCTAATCGCGAACCGATTTCGCGGACTCCCAACACCCAGCAGCTCACGCACGCAGCCGCCAACCACACACACGCACAGACAAGCGAAGAACCGCTCCCGGATAGAGAGATCTCCACACGCCAACTCACACACACACACTCACCCGCGCGCCCACACAGAGAATGGAAGGTACGGAGCAGGGCCCCTCACCTGCGAGGCAACAAGGAGCTCGTTCGCCGCGGCGGCGGCCACACACACTTACCCGCGCGCCCACACAGAGAACGGAGGGTACGGAGCAGGGCCCCTCACCTGCGAGGCAACAAGGAGCTCGTTCGCCGCGGCGGCCGCAGGGGACTGGCCGCCACCGCCGCCGCGGTGGCGGTCCACCCGCTGCTCCTGGCGCTGCAGCGAGAAGCCCCGCAGTTTCCGCAGCGACGACTTCATCTCCCCCTGCCCCTCCGCCTCCTACCCCGAGTATCCGGATCAGGCGCGCCGCCGAGCCGAGCTCCAGATCGCCGCCAATTCGGCGAAGCCCCAACCGGATTCCGAGTGAAACCCTAGCTACACCACCACTTCCTCACTGAGAGAGGGGAGAGAGAGAGAGAGAGAAGAAATGGGGATTTTTTTTTTTTTGCCTCTTTCTTTCCGAGCTCAAGTGTGCAAGTGGCGTACTGTTGCGATTTCTTAAATCCCTAATTGCGTGCTGTGTTTAAGGTGGCTTAATTAAGTAATTAATTAGCATCTTGTTTTTTTATTTTTTTTCTAATTATAGGAACACGTGGTCACGCGCATACATTAGTATACACGCCCATCACACATATACACGACCGAAAATATACCCCTAATTCGCTAAAAAGAGAGACAAAACCTTATGTCATTTAATTCAATAGCAATCATGTGTAATGTTTGTGGTAGTAGGGTTTGAATTTTGGTGATTGTAATTATACACTCCACCGTCACGTCATTCGGTGCTTCCTTTTTTAAAGATCAATTGCTTTGTCTGTTTTATTAAGCTACTCCGGTCTTTGTTTGGTCAAAGAGAGCATTCGGTGGACAAAGGAAGCGGTTGGTTTTGGTTGTCTTGCTTGCACACATTCCTGCTCCAGTTTGGTGGTACTAATACATTTCTAATCTTGTTTGATACACAATATTAATAATAATTTGGCTTTTGTGTTTGCACTTTAATCCTTTTTTCTAATTGGACCATTCTTTTCTTTCCTTAGTTGCTTTATTGATGTCTTTTCTTTCTTTAGTTGTTGTGTGTGTAGCCCTTCGTCCAGTCAAAGTGAGAGATTTGGAAAAAAGGCAAAAAGAAAAGACAGAGTACTAGAAAAAAAATATTTTTTCTTCACGAATGCAAGTGTGTGTTGGATCACCAAAGTGACCTCTTCCAGCTGAATTTCAGAGCCGTTTTTATATTAAAATATTGGAATGTGATTTTATGAAATCAAAAGTGATAAAAATGATTTATATTAAAATTAATAAAATATGTTTATATTAACATTTATAAAATTATACTATATTAAAATTGGTATTGCTTATATTAAAATTATTTATAGTAATGTGTTGAGCGTGTATGTGTACAGATCGGGTTGTAAAATTTTATAACTAAAAATATTTTTTATTTATATGTGTAGGTATTAAAAATATTTGGAGGAATTTTAAATGAAAATTAATAAATTAAGTTTTAAAATTTGCTACATTATTAGGTCGAAATAACGAGTAGGTAAATTGTACATTACGAGCACAATCTAGGCAGAAGTAGGCTAGCAATGGCGAGTGAGTGGGCTAGAGTAGGTTAAAGTAGACTAAAAGCTATTAGGTTAGGCTGACTCAACAGGCAGCTTAAAAGTTACTTAGAGCGGTGAATTAGGTTAGCCTGAGCTACAATGACGAATTAGACTAACAATGAAAGTAGGCTGATGGTACGAAGGCGACCTAGTAGAGGTGCGAGCACGGGTGACAAGCCCAATATGACAATGACGGACGCGTAGGGCATACGGTGACATAGTGGCTAATAGGTGGACTTCATGTGATGGAGGCTAACGCAAGCGAGCTCTCTCACACGCACGTGCATAAGAGATCGCATAAGAGATCTCAAGGATGTGTCAATGTAAGATTAACACAACAACGTGACAACAATGAACAAGCAAGATTCTCCGTCTATAGTGGAAACGTGTCAAACTCTATGGTTCAGGTGACATGACGTAATTTATAGCTTTGATTTCCTGCTTGTTCACTGTTGCTAGTTGTTGCGTCAATCTTGTGTTAACACTTGTCCCTCAAATCTCCTATGCTCGTGCGCGTACTAGTGCCCACTCACGCTAGTCTCCGTCAGAGCCTAGTCAATCACTACAGCACCATATGCTCGTTACTATCACATCGGATCCACATAGTAGTTACACATCTTGACACATGTGCCCGCATCTCTACTAGGCCATCTTCAGGCTGTCAACCTGCTTCCAAACTAATTTGTTGTTGTAGCCCATACCAGCCCAACTCATCAACCTACTAACTTTCGAGCTATCTACCAAATCAGCCTAACCTACCAACCTGTTAGCTTTTAACCTCTTACAACCCATGCTAGCTTGCTCACTAAGCATCGTTAGCCCACTTCTAACTAAACCGAGTTCGTATTGTGCAACCGGCCTACTCACCGTTTTAGACCAATACTGTAGTAAATTTTAAAATTTATTTTATTAATTTTGTTCAAAATTTATCTAAAATTCTTGAGTAATTATCTATCTATTTTTAACATTTAATACCCCTATATATATATTAGACAGCCTAGATAAACATTCAACACACTTTTCTATAACAATTATATGATGCATGATTGGATTAGAGATAACGGCTAATTAGCAGAGGAAGACGAGCAAAGTCGATTGCAGGAAAAGGTAAATAGTGACCTTCGAAAACGATTAACCAGAGGGAGTAGCAGTATATGATTAATCTTCAGAGGGAGGCATCGACAGCGTAAGGTTTCAGATAAGTTCAAAATGTTGACTAGCGTTAGAGTTTAGACCCCCCGAATTTTGGGCGAATTGCAACAAACCACATGCACAATCGTTGTCATTGGTTACCATTCATTGGCATCGTTGTCTTTTGCAACATAACTGTCCATCAAGAGCCTCAGTTTTTCATTTATGTAACTAGCACCAGTGTGAACCGATCACCATAAGCTGCATAATTAGGCAAACGAAAAAAAATAAGGGGAATGTGGGGACACGAAAGAAAGAATGCAGTGATACAACTGCGGCTAAAAAAAGAATAGGTTTTTTCATGGAATATCTGCAAAATTAGCTCGCTTTGAGTTTGGGCAATTGTGGACACCATTATGAATCATATGCTGGCCGGACAGGGCAAAGAAAAGATGATGTAAAGGTCTCTCGATCAGGTCAGGCCGTTGCTGACATGGGTACCGCTCTGTAGCACGCACGCTTCGCTGCACGGACAATATCGTCGACCTGTAGGTACAGCAACAGCAACTTTTAAAGTACTTTAGTAAAGAAATTATCTACAGGGGTCCATGCAAAACGAAGCATGTTGATGCATTTAACAATTACATGCCCGCATGTCCAATTAAAAACTATATAGGTATAGCAAAAAAGGTCAAGAAAGCATAATATAGCCTTCAAGTTTCATCTACACTGAACGTATATATATTTCATAGTAACGTTAGTGCATAAATCGAATATGACTTTTTGCACTCATGTCTTAAAAGAGCTATGCCACAACCAAGGGGTACCCCAAATCTTACCACCATTCTGCAAAGCATCAAGCATAAAGTCAAAAGAAATTTTTGGCAAAATCTTTTGTCTTCGTTTTCAGCTCCGCTCGCTCGAGAATTTCCACAAGCACAAATTCTGCTTTTTATGGGTCCAAAGATTCTTTCGCAAAACAATCCATCTTTTTCTAGTTTATCGGTTTTATAACGAAAAGTGGAGGGCCTTGTGACTTCGCCAACGACTTCCCCATTAGGTAGTATTTTGTTAGACCAAGCCTTTATTTGTTGAGGGGAAACGAGTCCAATTTGAAGTTGTTGATGTTTATATTGGTCAATCATAAAATAGAAATAAGAAAATAATTTATATTTATTCCGATCAAACTTCTTCCCTATTAACCTGGATAGTGATGCTATGACCACCCTGATCACCAATGGTCACCTGGAACACGCAAACCGACAATAGGACAGAATCACCTACTTCTTAATAATGAACACCTCTGCGGATAACTTGGTGGCAGACAACATCCACCAGATAGTCTTAACTAGAAGTCATAGT
The DNA here is from genome assembly GCA_030770085.1 of Oryza coarctata. NCBI lineage: Eukaryota > Viridiplantae > Streptophyta > Magnoliopsida > Poales > Poaceae > Oryza > Oryza coarctata. The sequence goes on along the minus strand of CM061479.1, from coordinate 13,284,042 downwards.
ACAGTTAGGTTATATCCCATGTCAAGTGTGGCATATGCTTTCCATCTTATGGTCAAATATCTATTGCCTAGTCAGCTGGAAAGGGCAAATCAAGGAAATACTACTATTTCTGAGAGAGTGCGTGCAGGTTTAGCAACCTCTACATTATATACATTAGACAAACTATAACAGCCCCATCCATTTTTTTTCCTTTTGCAACTCATTACTTAGCATTGCTCCTGCAAATAATTCTCCATGTGCAGTACTATATCCTGTTCGATACCAACACTATAACCATGAAATGGAACTGCTGTATCTTTATCTTTGCTAATTTCACATTCACTATAATCATACCCTTTCCAACCACCAGCAGACCAACTAATCCATTATGGGCATAAAATAAAAATTGAGCTAATTTGAAGAAAACAGATCAACACCCAGGCTATCACTGTTGAACTCAGCATGAAACAAAGAATACCTGTCTATCCCAAAATGTAATGGTTGAATAGAAGTGCCTACTACTAAATTATGTCAACAAATATAAATAGATGCATCTAGGAAAACTAGCAATTCCACCCAAACAGTGCTACTTGTTAAAGTCCTGAGCACATATGGCATGATAGAGAAGAATCATGAATAAAAGGTGTTTTGCACAAGACACAATAGAAAAGTTTAGATGGAAAAAGAAAAGGACCTGTGGAACGGCCATTCTCTCGAGATTGGCACTGTAGGGCATGGGTACATCAGCTCCAGCAATCCTCTCAACTGGTGCATCAAGATATTCAAAGCTTTCTTCTACAACAGACATGCTGCAAAGGAGACAAGTGTCAGACCCAAAAGTCCTTGTCCACACAGGGTTTGTGTGTGTGCACCTGTATGTGGAAAGGGAGAGAGAGTACCATATCTCGGCACCAATCCCATGCTGCGGGAAGCTTTCCTCAACAGTCACCAGTCTGTTTGTTTTCCTAACAGATGCATTGATAGCAGCTCTATCAAGTGGTCTAATTGACCGAAGGTTGATCACCTATTGGCAAATACCAGTAGAAAATAAGGATTGGCATGCGGCAAAAGAAAAGATTTTATTAGATATAGATAATTACAATGAACATATATTGTTTAAGCGTCAGCTTCGAGATTGTCATAAATGAGGTCACAAAGGATATACAAGGGAATATCCTTTAATGTATGTTTTTCGTTAATGATATAATGCTAGTCGATGAAAATCAAGCGAGAGTAAATAGAAAGCTGGAGTTATGACGAAAGAATCTAGAGTCAAAAGATTTTAAGCTCAGTAGGACTAAAACTTATAAGATATAACTTCGACACTACTACACATGAGACGGAAGAAAAATGTTAGTTTGAAAGGTTAAATAGTGCCCAATAAAAATACATTTTGCTATTCATAATCAATCCTATAGAGAGATAGAGATATTGATAAAGATGGTAGCCATAAAATTAAAGTAGGTGGATGAAATGATGAAAAACATCGAATATTCCCTATGATAAGAAGCTAAACTAAAAGCTAAAAGATAAATTTTATAGAATAACGATTAGACGTGCGATATTATATGGTGTACAATATTAGCTTAAAAATTGACATATTTAACAGTTAAGTATTACTGAAATACGTATATTGCATTGGATTTATGGACATATAAGAATAAATCAGATCTAAAACAATGATATACGTGATAGACTAAAGTTAGTACCAATTGAAAAAAACTTATCCAACACCGGTTAAGACATCCAGAGACACATGTGCATAGTAGAATACTACTGCGCAATAATAATGTGAGGAGAGACAGGATAATGCCGAAATTGACATGCGAGAAGGCAATAAAGAGACTTGAATTATTGGAATATTCCCAAAATTTTCTTATTGAATAGAAGTGCATAAAAAATAGCTATTTTTTGCCTAAATTTTGATATGTAACTTCTGTTGTGTTTATTATTGACTATTCTAATTTAATTGAGACTAAAAACCTTAATGATGATGATATACTGTTTAACAAGAAATCACCTCAGCACTGATTCCTTCTTTGGACAGTATCTCTGCGGCCTGGAAAAAATGAGCATGAGACTAGAAAAAATAATAGTGAAATACATGAAGACGTAAGATCTAAGTAGCATCCACTACTTAAAACTCATATAGTAAGTAGATTATTCCTCTAAACGCAAACCAAAATAAACACACAATTTTCTAAGGGGACAATATTGAAGATCAACTTAACCACTAGACAAATGTTATTGATGCACTAACCATCTGTTCAGTAAACAATCCCTCTCTTCAAACAAAATGAGAAGGGAAAAGTGTTATTTTCAAAAGGGACAACTCATACTCCATTTCAAAAAAGTAGTAAAGGGTACCACTACAGACATACAGTAATAAGAATTTTCAGAGGTCAGATACGCTACATCATAGAAAACTGCACAGATGTCTCAAACCTATAAGGTTATTGACATAGCATACACATCCTCCGTACTGTTTCCCAGATACAAAATGACGCACCTGGAGAGCATATCCAACCATCTTGGAGTATGCAGTAATTGTAACATCCTTGCCCTCACGCTCTATCTACAGAAAGAAGAGATTCATATGTAAGTACATCAAACTTCACTGACTGTATTCCAGAAATATATATTAGTGTGTATCTCGTATACTGGTATCTAGAAAACTAGGTGTACATCAAAAGGAACTCCTGTGAAATAATCAACATAATTATATGCAAGTATGTCTTTTTTCCCAAACATGTGTACAAAGCACAACATACCTTAGCTTTGCCAATCGGCAGAGAGAAACTAGAATCAAGCACTTCAGCAGAAATAGGGAATGATTCTCCATAACTGTATAAAATAGTATGTCAGCATATTAGTTAAATGACAGCTAGGCAGTAAGCAATATAACATGACAAGATCAGATATTGCATACAGCAACTCATTTTCCAAGAAAACAACAGGATCAGGATCCCTGATTGCAGCTTTGAGCAAGCCTCGAGCATCTTCTGCAGAATATGGAGCCAGAACCTTAAGACCCGGAACATGTGCATACCAAGCTGCATAACACTGCAAACAAATCCAGTTTGTATATTCATGAATCATGACTGCAATTGTAATGACATTATCATGGAGCTATAACAGATGATGCCATCATGATTTATTAACAGGTGATGCCTAAAACTATATGCTACGGGACTTTAGAAAGTTTATTGGAGTCCTAGGGTGAAAAACTGATCCATGAGTCATTCCCTGGTCACAAACCTGCGAGTGTTGAGCACCAACTCCAGCAGCAGCTCCATTTGGTCCTCTGAAAACAATAGGGACAGATATCTGACCAGCTGACATGTAGTTTGACTTGGCAGCTGAATTGATGATATGATCAATTGCCTGAATATGCAATACAAATAATTAAAACGAAATCACGGCAATACAGAAAACTGAAATCTGCCACTGATACAAGTAATGGAAAAGCACACACTTATGAGGTACACTTGATTTATAATATGTGTATGCTATTTTAGCTTCAGAAAGAAAGAGGGGGAGGGGTGGGGGGCTTATCAAAGGTGGACTTATCTATATTCTAGACCATGAATGATGAACAGCTTATCAAGCATGTGTAAAATATGTAAAAATGTATGTTTTTAACTAAAATGCAAGAAAGACAATAGATACCACCAAATCAACAAATTAGGACGTTCAGCACACCTACCTAAGTTTCACATTGCTTTACATACACAAAAACTGATATAAAAATTCAATGGAGAAACTTTATGCAAGCAGCAATATAAACTGATTCCATCCCATCGTAACATACTGATAATTTGCAAACAACTGACCTGCATTGAGAAATTGAATGTCATGAACTCTACAACAGGTCGAAGCCCTTGATAGGCTGCACCAACAGCAATACCAGTGAAGCCAGCCTGGAAAAGCAGAACTGAAGCAGATCAGTGATAGAACATGAATGCATGAATGCCTAAGCCTGAAAATTTTTGAGTGGCCAGATAATAAATGTTTTTAAGAAGGTTATAAGAAAATAACCTCTGTGATTGGTGTATCAAGAACCCTGTCCGGACCATACTTGTCAAGTAAGCCCTTTGAAATCTGCAATGGAATACACATCACGAACAAATGATAAGAGGTCGTGTGATGGTATTTGGTTTCTGATGGACCTAAGGAAAAGTCACTACTATTTTAGAATTTCACAAACCTTGTATGCACCTTGATACTCTCCCACCTGCCACAAAAGAAAAGGTATTAGAAAAAAGAAGCTACATGCGCGTGAAGAGAGAAAGAGAGAATGTCTTCAGTCCAAGTGTACCTCTTCACCCATCAGAAAAACAGAAGGATCAGCAGACATTTCTTCATCAAGTGCAGTGTTCAGTGCTTCACGAACAGTCATCTGAATAAGTGAAATATGTTGCATATAAATGTCATATCAAGATGCCCATCAAAAGCAAAAGTAATTTTAATATAGGAATGTCATTTTTCCCCTTTTGCCCACAACAACCTATGAAGATCTTTTCAGTGCAAAGAACAGGTATATCAGAACTTACAAGAGGAAAACATGTACACATATACCATCACATAGAACTGGACTTCAGTGACCATCAACACACTCAAAAGAAAAAACTCAAAGGACATAGTGGGGCAAGAAATAACATCAATCAAAATAATTACCACTCTCCATTCTTATTGCCATTCATTCAATGTGTTACTAACATGATAAGGAATTAAACCAAAAGAAAACACCAATGAAAAGGATAGGAACAATGTAATGGAATAAGCATGTAGATATTCAAGTAGAACTTGCTTCAAGTTAACCAGTGCCATGATTAGCGAGCAATGTTGATCAAACATGTTTAGGCATGGTTACCAGACAACAATACATCTTTAAAGTAAAGAAAAATCATTACCAGTTGCCACCAAAAAGATTGGGAATATGAATAAGACCTTCCAGCATAAACAAATTAAAATCACCGTGAACCACACAACACAGGCATAAGCCTCAAAGAAAGTAATCAAACTACGGTGATAGCATTTACCCATATATGTAATTACAATACACATTCCTATGCAAAACAAGCACAACTGTTAGAGTCAACTGTCAACATCTCAATAATGATAAATCCAAAGAAAATGATAGACCCATATCTCCGCTACTAGTACAATGACTGCCAAAAGCACGAATACAAACTGTTAACTCTGGGGTCTGAGGGAAATTTGGGCATGCGACCACATTTATAGGCAGTTAATCAATATATGCATATGGGAATAATTATTCATTCCAACATCAATTCTACACGTGGCTACTGATTAGTAGTCACCAAAACATGAAAACATTCTGTTCTTAAATCGGGATATCTAATTCCATTGTGCTATACATAAGAACAGAGATCAGCACCAATCCAAAGTTCATCTCAACAAAAAAAATGGGCACACATTAGAACATAAAATTATTTCCATGACCCGCCAGCCACTTCAATAACCATTAAACCACCTCAACACCAAACTACAAACAATCCGCTCCATTAATACTACCGAAACAACAATATAGACGAACATCAACGATACAACCAACCACCAAAACTAATCTTAGTCAACAAACGGGACACAATTCCGCGGGCCCGACCAGATCATTATTCATTCCACACCAATGAAGCGAGCACGAATGAAAAAAAATACTAGGGTTCACCCAGGCCCTCACCTCCTTCGCCGCGGCGGAGAACCCCCTCGCCGCCTCCGCTGCCGCCGCCGTCGCCGTGCGGAGCCTCCGCAACACCTGCCCCAGCATCTGCACGCAGAGAAAAACCACACACCGTTACCCATCACCGACCCCCGTCACAGATCGAAACCCGAACCACACCAAACCCCCGGGAAAACCGAGGGATGCGTGCACGCCGGCGCGGGTAGACGAGGAGGAAGAGGTCGTCGGCACTCACGGGCCCGGATCCGAGCTGCCTCCTCGCGGCGCCCAGCATCCTCCTCCTGCTCGCTACCGGCCGGCGTAGGGAACTCGCGGCGGGGGTCGGCGGCGCGTCGTGGGCGTTCGGGCCTGGAATCGCCGCCGGATTGGGGGGCAGCGAGAGAGACAGGGAGGAGAGACGCCGCCTCGCGAGTGGGAGAGAGAAAGATCGGTTAGTAGGTGGGGAGAAGGAAAGCGTGGATTCGTCTCTGAGCGAGATTTTTATTTTCCGCGCCTTTCTGGAGGAATGCCCCCCAGATTAATGCGGCTTTAATACTAGTTTAGTAAAGTAATTACAAATCAGCCCAAAGGCCCGGCCTTGTTTGTGGGGATAATTGGGCGGGCCCGTTTAAAGGGGAGACTACTACAATGGGCTTACAAATAACTATCACCTTAATGACGGCCTGTTTAGTAGAAATGATCTTAGACAATGAAATTTATTTCGGCTTTTACTTCAAAAAAATTATAGCCAGTTAATATAGAGAGATTCTAGGTAGAACTGCTGCGAATTATAAAATAACAGCTTAGCTTAATTAAAAGTAAGAAAACTACTTTAGAATACATGCCTAAAGACAAATAAAAAAAACTTCCATTTGACGAGAAACTGTTTCTCCACTGACTTATAATTATATATGGTTTTTATGTTTCTTAAATTAAGAAATAAAATCTTTAAAACCAGCGACCGATCGTACTTCACTCACATTTAGCTAGCCATGCTTTTGATAATTTGTCTTGGAACTAGGTCGATTGAGTCCTCTAGGTTCCTTTTGAGCAGGATGATGTAATTATTGTGTGATATTAATAAAACTCACCGCAAAGACCTTCAGGAAAAAAATACTTATTCACAAATTTTGAGGGGTTGACTTGTAGGTAGAAACCAGTAATTTTTATCCAAGAACATAAATAAGTTTGTGAGATTTTGTTTTCACGACCGGGGGTAAAAAAATCAAATTAATTGTACAGACCAAACCCTCTCCCAGTCTCCCTCACTCCTCCTATATGAATTGCACTCTAGAATTTTTTTTTATTTTTCCTTCTAAACTTTACTCATGATTACTATATTTTCCAATTTTTATTGGGTTCTTGTCTAAATGTGGCACTTCTAAAAAAAATACATTTATGGGATTGTTTGTTTCGACAAAATTTCAACCATAGGAATATTAAAAGTGGAGGAATATAAATGATTGTGCATATGAATTTATAAAAAATTTCTAAAATATTTAAGTGGATGTAAAAAAATTATATTTCTCCATATCTTGTAGGAAAGAAACTTTTTTATAGTTTTCCTACATTTCATTTGTACAAACCGAACAGCGCTTACATGAATTAAATTTTAGAAATCCAAATACTTTATTGATGTGACACTTCTTCAGAAAAAAATACATTTATTATACTTCTTACTATTCACATTAATCATGGGCAAATAATGAGCCGACCCCTAGCATGCAGGTCACTACTTGGATGAGTTCATACTACAGAAAGTTCAGTGTGTCTTGAGGCTACCCGAGAGCAAAGCAAGCAAATCGCCATCTTTGCTGAACTGTCACCACTGTTGGCGACGTGATCTTCAGGCACCGGGATTCGACGCCAAGATCTCGTGGTGGATTCGCAGGTGTCTGTCACTCGCTTGAGCAGGGGCAGGGGGCCCCGTCATCGTTTCGTTCCTTCTGCTGATCAAACTCCTGAGGCTATCTCATCTCGCCTCTTGAAAGCTGGAAAAGTTTCTTCTCTCCAAGTTCAGGACACTTGTCTCCTCTCCAACCAGCTCTTATCTTGGATTGGGGGCATTGACCATCTTGATGCTGCAGATTTATGATTCCATTTCTGTTTAAAAAGGAGTGATTTACAGCAGCTGAGTTGTCTACTTGTTTGTTTCTTCGGAGAAAGGATTTAATTTTTTTTAATCCATGCTTTTTAATTTATTTATCGAATTATTGTTATGAATTGTTAGCCGTATGATTCTAAGAATATGTTTTTTAATTTTTTTGATTTTTAAAATTTTCTGACTGTTTGTTATAAGGTATTTGTTAAACTTCTCTATAAAAATTCTAATGAATAATCTATTTTAAAAGTTGGATCAAAATTAATCTAACTGTTGCAGAAATGAAAGCTGAATAATAATAATAGCTTGTGGCAGCAACTGCTGATATGATGTTCCTGCTTAATTGAGGTTCCCTTACCTTAATAAATGATTAAGAGAAACTTACAGGTTACAATTAATACAGATGTCACAGCTGCTCAGTAATCTTTACTTAGGAGCATTCTTTGTTTTTTTAAATCGAAACATAAGAAACAAATATTAGTAAAAGTCAAATAATCAAATTTTAAAAAATCAAAAACACCTTAACCTTTTAAGCTAATAAAACAGGAGTCTAGCCGTCTAGACAACTAGCTAGGGTGGGTCGAACCTAGAGTAGACTGACCGTATGTCACTTAGCGGTTTGACCGGATTGTGTAACAACAGTTTGAATGAACAATAATTAAAAACATGGTTTCGTTAGATCAAGTTTAAATTTAATTAGAATAAAATATATAAACTAATTAATAACTCCACTGAGGGTTTATAAACTCATCAACAGTTTAAGAGAAACATACTCAAAGTCACTTGTAGTAAATCTAAATAAAATCTAAAACTTAACCAAATTTAAATCTAAGTAAAAACCAATCAACAAATCTATTCTATGAAATATTAGAAAGATTTTGGTTAGATTAAATTAAACAAAATGACAACCAAAAATATTGTTTCAGCCACAACACTTCCGTCCCTATTTATATCCTATATGTGTCTGTCCATAACCACGAATTCGACTATATAACAAAGAGTTGATCATGTAGGAAACTCTCGCGTATAAATATTTAACTTATCTATATCAAATATAATTTTTAATCTTTTTAAAATTAGACTCCTTCTAAGTTTAACTCCATTTTTTATATACACACAATACCTTTTATGTATCATATGAAAACTTCAACTCTACGTATATTATTTTCTAGTCTTATTATTCTTATCTACCTTAATCCATATTAATGCACAACAAAATACCTTATGCATAGAAATCATCTAAAAATTACAAACAACCAAATGAACTAACTTTAAATAGGAGTCTGATGATCAGACTTTACCTGATGTCTGATCACACATGGCACCAGTTAGATAGCAGCTATCCAGTCAGTCTGACCTAACATCACAGGTGTGATTGTTCTAACCATGCTGGTCCGACCATAAGACCACTTTGCCAATTTTAATACTATTTTGTAAAATCTAATAACCAAATATTTTAAACATTTACCAATTTATTTATCAACTTATATCATCACATGATTTTAGATTTTACATTCTTAAGCTGGGCTTCTTTCTTCAACCTTCTCTGCTTAAACTCCAATCACTGTGGTACAAAGAGAAGTACAAGAAAAGCAATGGAGGACAAAAGAAAAAAATCACTACTAGTAATGATTTTTTTTCAGCATGCCTATGCTTCTCTTTGAGAGGGTGCTGGAGCACCATTGATGCTGCCACTGCTGACTTGTTCTTCCTCCTCTTCGTCTGAAATCTCGGCCGTGACACAGCTCGACGACGACGGAGACGGCTGCGGCTGCCGGCGGTGACTATCACCCTGAACGCCGCCATGGACACCGGTGACCGGCGTTTGGACGTCGGCGTCCGTGAGTCGCCTTCTTGATGATCTGTGGTTCTTTAGAAAAATCCGGCACACCACCCATTCTCCTGGATGATGAGCCATGCAACTCTGCAAGAACGTTTTGGATGGTAGCCACTCATCAGATTGATCAAATTTAACTCACTATTCTGAACTGAAATGCATGTTTAATTACAGCGATGGGGTGCATGCTAGATGATATGAGATGAGATGTGACATTAAATTTTGATGGAACACAAGACAAGACAACGGCCACGCAGTGAAGTGTCCTAATCCCCGTAGCCAAGCAGACTAAGTTACTTCGAAAGGAGGCAAGATTCTCGTGTCTGCATGATTGAGATGCTGCCGTGTTCTGTGGAAAGCCTTAGAAAAGCTGCAAAATCTTCTTCAGTTTCTGAACTCACGTAGCACCTTTGTTTTGGTAAAAATGATTTTCAAAATAGCCATAAACTAAAGGCTTGTTAACAATGGAGGACTTTTGAAGGTATTTTATGAAAATTAGACTGATTCATGCAAAATTTCTGTAAAATTTTTGTGTTTCGAAGTAGCCCTAAACTTTGTTAATTTGAAGAAAACTAATATGATTCAAAATAACATTAGACTTAAATCACCTGTATTTGTAAACAGTTTCATGCTGTAATATTTACACTTGATCAATTAATTACTGTCTTATTAGTGAAGGAATTAGAAAATTCAGAGTGGCGAGTGGTGATCGATTCTCACATGGATTCCACTCTTCTTCTGTCCGGCGGCGGCGAGGCGGTACTCGTGCATGACCCAGCCGGTCCGGGACGGCGGCTTCGCGCGGAGGAAGACCAGCGTCGTCTTGACGCCGACGAGGTGCTGCAGCTGCTTGCCGCCGCCGCCGCACCCGAAGCCACGCAGGAACACCGGCTTCTCCGTCCCCGTCGGCTTCCAGTAGCCACTGCCCGCCCTCCTCCGGCATCCTTCGCCGCCCTTCCGGCCTCTCGCCGGCGCGAGTTGTCGGAAGCTAAAGAAGTACGCCTCCCCTTCGCCGGCGCCTGCACAAAGAGAGAATTCAGAAAAAAAAAAGCTCTGATCAATCTCTGCACAAAGGCTGCAGGATTTGCACGTCAAAACCGATCAAGAAACCGCACCAGGGAGGTCCCAGGGGTCGAGCACGGCGGCGTCGTGGACGATCGGGATTACGGCGGCCGGCAGCGGGCGGGACAGCGCCTTCCGGCGGAGGTACTGCACCACCAGCTCCTCGTCGGTGGGGTGGAACCTGAACCCCGGTGGAAGCTGCCTCGGCGACGCCATCATTGCAGCCACACCTCACAACTAAGCTCTTCAGCTCAGCTCAGCTAGCTAATCACACAGTGGACAGTAGCAGCCGCTAGCCTACTACTGCAAATGAAGCTGACTAATTAACAATCAGTGAGACAGCATCTCAACTGCAGCTCAAGCTTCACAAATCACAGTTATTTATGAGTTCATCAGAGTGGTAAATGACTGAATTCTTGGTTGTTACTAGGTAGGAAGAGAAAGACAGGATGAGTTCTTGGAATGTTCAGAGTTTCAGACAGAGAGAGAGAGAGAGAGAGAGGGAGGGAGGGGAAGATGGATGGGTTTGATGATGAGTGGGGTGGAGAAGAAAAGGCGGGGAATTTATAGGATTCCTGTGGCGTGGAGCGGACTCCATCTGACATTGCTTAAATAGTATGATTCCTTCTCTGATTTAACATGATCCAATCTTGATCACCCTAAACATGTCTCCTAAATCCTGATTGCTACAACCTTTTCCCCCCTCATTTTCAGTTAGGGTAAGTAGAGAGAAAAATCCAAGTACTAGTTGCAAGAGATTTAATTGATTGGTTTTTGTTTTAAGAGAGACTAGAGAGGTTTGTGGTCAATTCTTAATAAGCACTTCACTTGACTCGATGGCTTGGCTTTATATGGCCATTACACCAAAATAACTCTGCCTTAGAGGCAACTGAAACTTGAGTATTTTTGTTGATATGCTTGCTCTATGACTCCACATTTTTAGGTACACTTTTGTCTGGTTAATGATTATAAATATGGTGCCAAATTTCCATTAAAAACTTATTTTTTAATAAATCATGAAGAAAAATTCACGATTGGCATTTTGATCAGTTTTGCACGTTGGATTTCGAGCCTGATGTGCCTTTGCAAACTGCAGCTTGCAAGTGATCGACAGGAAGATAACAGGGCAGGTGTTTTTGTCAATGATACCTTGTGAGCTAATCAACTCAGCAGAGTTTGATTATCGCCATGTGTTGTGCGGGCCTCTGTGGTACACGTGGATTAGAAGGAATCATTAGCGACTTTTCTTGCTTCTAATTGTAATCATTTAGGCCACGGCCGTTCACTCTAGGTCGTTGCTTAATATGCTTAGGCTGCCTTTGTTCCGAGCAGCTGGAAACTCAATATGCTTAGGCTGCCTTTGTTCTGAGCAGCTGGAACCTCCATAGCACATAATTAATTAAGTATAACTAAAAAACTTAAAAATAAATTAATGTGATTTTTAAAGCAAATTTCATATAGATTTTTTAAAAAAAGTATAATGTTTAACCGTTTAGAAAATGTACGTGTGAAGAAAAAAATAGAGGTTAGAAACATGTAGAAACAAACCAGGCCTTAGTTGCTTCCCGCCCCCTCCTTCCAAACAACCGAGCATCACCATGAATCTTAGGGTCTCCTGGGCCCACACATTGTCTGATATTTCAAGGCCACTGTCAAAAACATTTTATCTGACTTAGATTCATCTGCATCGGCATCTGGCTTTCCAATTGACAAGTTGGCATCCTCCAATTAATGTGTATAGCTAACTTATAGGTTTCTCCTTGAATTTTCTGAAGAAATGGAAGTTTCATTGTGCGATTATGCACAATAAGAACTAATTGTTGTAAGATATTTCAAGGACAGTGTCAAAACATTTTATTTGACTTAGATTCACCTGCATCAGCATCTGACTTCCCAACTGACATCCTCTGATAACTTGTAGGTTTCTCTCTGAATTTTCTGAAGAAATGAAAATTTCTTTGTGTGATTATGCACAAGAGGAACTAATTAATTGTCCAACCCAATGACCATTGGTTCAGACAGAGACTTTTTTCTCCTCTCAATTCATCAGCATTAGCAGGGCAAAATCTACACGAAATGGGTGAGAATATATGTCATCCAATAGTTTTTGAGGTAAAGAACCGCAAGCCACATGTAACAACAACAGGTTAACATAACGGTGACGTCATAGAACCACACCCTGACAGAGAAGATGACGTCGAAGCATGGCTCACAGAGCAACTTCGTGCAAGCAACAGGGTTAAGTAACCCTGACTCTCCCTGTGCACCATTACCATGGCAAATACATGCTTGGATTGGAATAACTCCAGCAGGAGGAGGAGAGGCTTGTGGGCTGGAATTGATTGCCTTGCCCCAATCAAATTCGGCGACTTTTTGGTGTGCCAAAAGAATCATTTTAACCCCTCACCCAAGGGGTAACTTGTTCAGTGTTACCACCTTTCATTGCATCTAGATGTCTTTTCAGTCTATGGTGATGATGCCGACGCTGTCGAACCCGGGTTTTTCGAACCTACGACCTCAGGTCCTCAACCACGACAACCATGTGTTTTTATGAATTTATAGACAATGTTTTGGTACATGTAACTAGTACTCCCTCTGTAGAAAATTATAGGGTGTATAATATTTTGAAAAGGTCAAGCTTTGTAATTTTGACCAACAATTAACTAAAGTAGTAAGTATATTTAGTGCATAAAAGTTATACCAATAGATTCATCTTTCAACAAGCTTTCATAAAACATTGGTCCTATAGAAATTATGAATATAATCTATGCGTAATCAATAGTTAAAGTCTTGTATTAAAAACTTTCTCCAAATAAAATACGTCCTATAATTTTCTACGAAGGGAGCAGTGTGAGAAGAAAGAGGAGAACACACATGAAAAAATGTGGATGAGAGTGAGAAATTAAGTGGCTTGAGTCTATTATCCAGGGTTACACTTGATGAGAAATGGGGACAGGATTAGGCTTAAGTTGAAGTGCGCAAGCAACAGGTCCCCTTCAACCCTCCAAGCACTATATTTTCAATAACGCAAATTGTTGACAGAATGTCCACAAAGAACACATGATTAGCATCAGGACGGGCCAAGGGCAGGTGATATGCTGGGCCAGAAATAGGAATCCTGAAAACACCCCCATCAACCCCCCCCCCCCCCCCCCCCAGCATATTATTCCTTCGTCGATTTGCTGTCGCGAGTCGGCATCGGCTCGAACGGGTCTCGACCGCATTCCATGAAACATTGAGTATGTCCTGAGGGTTCTTTCAGACCTATCTAGCTGGATCAGTGGATCAGGAGAGCAATTTGCCTCTAGAATGTCAATCTCACCTGATGTCATGCCTCCATTTCCTTAAACAAACAGCAAGTGCAGTTCAGGGACTGCTGGATTAGCTGCAGAGAACAAGCAAGGAAGCAAGAGAAAAAGCTATATCCATCAACAGTAGGTACAGACCAATCATATGAGTAGTAGTAAGCAGAGACTGATCAATCAGCTAGAGTGTCCTACGTTTCCTCTGTTACAAGCCATTGCCATTGCAACCCAAGTAGTACGTCCTTCTCCTTCTCCCGGTGTTAACGTAGGAACCAGGAAACCGGCCGATCAATTGATCCATAGATCCATGTCTCCATGATCATGATCGATCGTATGTGTGTGTGTGTGTGCAGGTGTGAACAGTGGTGTTCATCACTCGTTATCTGAATAATTTCTGAAAGCTAAAGACTAATTAATACCACTATTATTACTGTTACTGCTACTACTTCTCCTCCAGGTTTCTGCCACTGGATGAACAATCTCTGATGATATTGGTTGTGGTTGGGTTGGGTTGCTTTGTCAATTCTCGTGGCAAGGGGTCCCCCCTCTTGTGTAACAGATTGTCAATGCCTTTGGAGTGCGGGTGCCTCGGACTTGTGCGTGGTGAGATGAGACCTTGCCCATGAACTGAAGCAACGCTATACTGCATATGCCAACCTTAATTAATACTGATCTTTGAGTTGATTACTACTATTTTGGCCTGAAAAGATGGCAAGGATCAGTATGGAAGAAAAAGAACTTGCTTGGGTTGATGCCTTGTGTCCCCAGATAAGCAGCTAGGACCCCGGAACCTGCATTCCAACCCAATGATTTCATCCACTTTGGCCGCCTTCAGCTCGGTTAATTAGGAGTTAGGACCTAGTCACTTTAGTGATCAGGACATGTAAACTTCTCTAAGATAGTGGTAATTATTTTTTAATTAGTAGGGTATTTTTGAACATGTGTTGAGTATAAAGGACTCAAACTTACCAGTATGTTTGGCAAGGTTAGGCAAGGTTGGTTCTTTTGCCTGGTTGATAAGTTGATGTATATGCAAGTGGCCTTAAATTAGCTTTCTTTTTCATCTTAGCTTTGGCCAAAGACTGAACATTCTCCCTCCTTTTATTGGTCAAGAAGGCAGCTGGCTGATTCAGTGATTCTTCTTTCAATCCAGCAGGTTTGCTTGATGCTTCTGAGTATCTATCTTCCAGTCAAACAAAGGTTCAGAGGTTTGCATGCCGAGATGAGCACTAAAAGAACCTGCCTGTTATAATTGATTCCTGTCTTGAATGCAGAACTGTTAGCTTAGTATATATACTTTTTCATGCAGAACAAAGAAGTCATCAAGCTGTAGAAAGAACATTGTTGCATTGTTTGATCACATTGATGTGACGTATCTCACTTTTGGAGGGGCTTGTTTCCAGGTGAAGGGTGAAGGGTAGGACTTCACAAAACTTGGGTTTAAGCAATGGAAGAATGCCTACTTAGTACTTTAGAAACATGTTGGTGGGCCTAGTAGCATCCATAATTAAGCTAGATCAGAATGTAAAGATTTTGACAATCAAAGATCAAGTGTGAAACATAAGGTCAAAGATCATAGCAAAAATACATTAGTCAAGTATAAAACTCGTTTGGACATGTCATTGGATATTGTAAGTTATCTTGCATTACAAGGTGAACCTTTCTATGGACATGATGGATCCTCTACTTCTTTGAACAAATATATATTTTTTAGAATTGCTTGACATGTTGAAAGTGAGGTATGAGGGAGTGAAGCGGGCTTTTGACAACTTATGTCCTAAAATGCGAAGATGACTTATGGGACAATTTAAAAAGAATTTGCAAATTGTTGTGTGGAGGAGATCACAAAAGTAATAAAGAGATGGAGTATTGCCTATTCTCGGTTCTTATTGATGACTCTCATGATATATCAATCAAAGAACAAATGGCTATAGTTGTGAGGTAAATGATGGCTCATCTTATTTATTAATTGTTTCGTCTATTGTTTCTATTATTTATGGTTTCTAATCAACTAATTGTTGTAGGTATGTGAACAAAAAAGGAGAAGTAATTGAAATGTTTTTGGGTATCAAGTATATCATTGATGTATCCTCACAAGGTTTAAAGAAAGCTTTGGTTCAGTCACTAAGTGATTATGGTTTGGTGGTTACACAACTGAGAGGGCAAGGTTACGATGGAGCTTCTAATATGATTGCAAATTCTTCACATTACAAACGAGCTCTCACTTCTCTTGCAAAGAAAGGATCAAAATGCTGTTTAAGCCATGTTCTTAGTTATTGATGCAAAAACTCGTTTAATTAATTTGAGAAGTGATGGTTGAGAGCCATTGCTTGAAGAGGTCAAAGTATTTTGCACAGAAAATGATGTCCCAATACCAAATATGGATGTTCCAGTACTAAGGTTCGATCAATAAAAAAAGAGGGAGAAACAATATCATAATTGACCATTTTCTCTGTGTTGATACTTTTTGTGCTACAATAGATGCTATTATTACATAGTTTGATCATTGCTGTAATGAGGTATTCTTGGAATTGTTTGTTTGCTTTGTTTCTACAGATCCAAGAGATTCTTTCTTTAAGTTTAATGTGGATAAGCTTGCTCGTCTTATGGAGATCTATCATGAGGATTTTTCCTTTGATGATCATAAGGCTATAAGACCAACTACATACATTCATCCTTCATGTGTGAAGTCTTAAGGAGGTCAAAACTTGTCATGATTTTGCAAGCCTAGCAAAAAAGATGGTTGAACTTGAGAGGCATATTGTATTTCCATTGGTAGATCGTCTCATTGAGTTGGCATTGTTTTTACCAGTGATGAATGCATCATCTGAGAGGGACTTCTCACCAATGAAGAAGATGTCGAATGGTTGGCTCAATGACTTAATGGTGTGTTACATCGACAGAGATATATTCAAAGGGCTTGATCTTAAAAAAATTAAAAATTCATTTAAAAAAAGAAAGATAGGCAAATGCAACTACCTAAATCTTCTAGACCTAGACGCAATTAAATATTTTATCATTGGTATGCTTTCACATTTCATTCCACTCACTTTTTTTTATCTTATCCACCTTAAAGTGATGTCTAGAGTCTCTGTACTAAGCTCTATGTCTAGGCCAAAAGGCTTATCTAGAGTCTTCGAACATTCTATCTGGATATTCTGGAGTTTAAATTATGTAAGTAATGGCTAGTTTCGAGATGAGTGAGTATTTAACCCCACCAACCCCCTTTTGAGGAGGGGGTTGCTCATTCATTTTTACATAATTTACAAGAGTTTTCTATAGATTCTTCATTCCACTCTTTTAGATTTTAAGTTTAATCCACTCTTTAAATGTGCTTTTTAGGTGATTTGTGAGACATTGGATTTTAAGATTTGAGTGAGCACTTGTGGATTAACATCAGTGAATACTCAAGTTTGTTACTCTTGGAGGACCATCTTTTAGATGACTAGATGTTACTAGTGAGGATTTAACGTGTAAATCGCATTGAACGTTTGTGAAGGTATTCCTCACATCCATAATGAAAAAAGAATATTAGTAAATTTCTGAGTTCTTCCTTAGAAATTGGTTTGGTAGAGAAAGCTTCATAGAAAGCGGGAGCACGGTGTCCTAGTGGAGATCTTGGTGGTTGTCTTGGACTAAATGTTATACTTTGGTGAAAGCTTAAAGGCCATACTAGTTTCTAGGGTTGAAATTGGTGAGACAAGGAATCAAAAGAGATTCAACTCTTTGGAGCTCCTCAATAGAGATGTAGTATCGGTTGATCCAAACTTTGGTGAAAAAATTCTTGCCTCCTAACATCCCGTTACTTTTTATATTCTTTGTAATTTTATTTTCTTAATTCCTCCCCAACCCTTATGGTTCAACTCCTTTGAGTGTCACTTGTATATATCTCTGAACTATACAATTGGAGACTTTAGACTAGTTTCTCTATCTGACAAAGACCAGTCTGGATACTCCAGACTGTAGGACCAGAGACTTTGGAGAGAAGTCTAATTGTTGTTATCAATTTATTTCAAATTTAAAAGTTTGCACATTCACCTTCCCTCCATGCGACTCAAGGTTCTTTCACTTATATGTGCACTATTACTCTTAAGAATGTGAATAGAGTGACTAAAATGCTTGAAGTAGTTTCAAATGACATAGTTTGACCAAAAGTCAATTTTTTGAGAAAAACAGTATTTCGTCAAAACTACCTCTTGGAGAATGTTTCAAATGGTCTCTAATATGTTTTCCAAAATTGAGATGGCAAGAAAAATTAATTCTAGATGAAAATGCTTCTTTGGCCAAAATGTAAAGTTCATATAATCTTGTTTTTAGGCAAAATGAGCTTTTTTTCTCTAAAATCAATTCCATGTGGTTTTTGATCTTTAGCCCAAAACAAGTTGAAAAGAGTGGCTAATTTAATTTTTTTTGTATGCAAACCTTCTCAAGAAAGCCAACTAATCAAAAGTTTTTCAAAGCCTAAATTCATTAAAAATGGCATATAAACCATAATAGGTCACCTCTAAGTGAGTTTCATTGCACATTTTCATGTAAATCTCAATTTTATGGATAATTATCAATATTTCAACTCATACATAAAAATGACATTTTGTTGCCATCTTGAAATTGCCCTGAAATTCTTTTCCCTTCGTTTTAGAGTGTTTTTGCTTAGGGGAGTCAGCCTATTCAAGGGCCTTCACCCAGCTTGACTAGGCCTAGGTGGTCGTACCGTGCAATGTAGGGCTGGTCCAACCGAGCCAGGGGATGGGGCTATGGTTGCCCTTCTTTTTTCCCTACCCAACCCATCTTTCTCTTCCTCTACTTCCTCTCTTCCTCAACTCACCCAAACTCCTCTCTTTTTCCCTCTTCAAATCCTAACTCTTTTCCTCCACCCGATCCCCTTGGTTGGACCATGATTTTTTTCTCCAGTTGGACCATAAGTGATTCTCCTCTTAGCCCTCTATCTATTACATGGTTGGATATGTTTTTATTGAGTTTTTGAACTGTGGATTGGAACTCTAGGTAGATGGAGTGGTGTTCTTCAATTTGCACCATTAGAGGGTAGTTTTTGGTGCGGATCAAGTCATCTCAACTCGGTAATTATTGAATCATTGTTGCGATTAATATTTTATGATGGATAATTGGCTTTGTAAATGATTTAATTAATGAAAATTAGTTTAAAAATATTTATGGTATTGGTGTGAGTTTTTTGTGTGACTAATATGTCTTAGGTTATGATATCTGTCTAGAAATAGTTGTTATATCTAGTTATGTGCGTGTGACTTAAGCTCAATCTTAGTGAATGGTGGAAACCAAGACTACGCTTAGGGAGGAGACGAGGTCTAGTACAATCAAGATAGTATGTGGCAAGGTAGGACTAGAGTCACGAGGTTTTAAAGTCAACATAGATCAATGTCGAGATTGGTACTACACTTAGGGAGAGCCGAGATCTAGAATGGTCAAGGATGTCGAGTGACAAGGTTAGATACAAGGTGGTACACGGTGGATGGATGCTGTGTGGGGAGGTATTTGCAATGGACATTAGAGAAATCACAAATAAATTTAGAGTTAGACTGAGAAGAAAGAGAAAAATTAAATTAGAAAATTGTAAAATGTTTAGAGTATGAGATGTTGAGTCTTATTAGGAATAGGAGTTCTACAACTAGTTGGTTTTGGAATTTAAGAGTTTGACTCTAAGTAGAAGTAAGAGTTCAACTCCTAGTTAGTGGAGGAGTTTTTAGGTATAAATAGATGAGTGATTGAGACCCTAGAGACATAACTTTTAGAAGAGAGAAAAGCTTGGATTTTATTTTAAGAGAGAGAGAAGTACTTTGTACGCACTTTATAAACATAACTTGATACAATGAAGTTAGATTCATCTTCAAATGTTTTGTTAAATTGTATTCTTTTATTCTCAAGCGATCGTGCCGACGACAAGAAGGTGAATGCCATCAACATGTTAGTCCATCAATTTAAGAGAACTTTTATTTCTGCTAAAAGATTTGATTTATTATTGTTTTTACCATTCACCCCCTCTGATAGGCTTGATTTTTGTGTTTTGATCCTACGGTAATCACTCTCCCTTAACATGCACTTTAAATTTCATCCATTGTTTTAATTTTCTAGGATTAGGGTTAGAGGTGCTTGCTTGTTCTAGGATAATGTGGCATTAGGTGGCTACCTTGTTCACTCCTATTCATCTTGCTCATGTCATATGTTGTTCCTAACATAGCAATATTTTTGAGAAATTTTTAGCAAGTAAAGATGTGCATAGCCTCCCCTACCATTGAAGGTCACACCAGCCCCCTACCAGTGATCAGACCACCCCTAGACAAAGGAGCATAGGCACCTTTACCAATTTTCCCTAAATGTCATCTTGTGCTAATATTTGTTCCTTAATTGTTTATCAGACATGGTTCCTCCCCATAAGCACATTGTAGAGAGACATTCCAATAAACGCCATGATTCAAAGCCTAGAATTGTTGGACAATGAGGAGGATGAGGACTATGTTGTTGAAGGAGAGGAGGAAGAAGAAGAAGTTGAGATGGATGTGGAAGAGGAAGTGGCTGTGGAAGGAGATGAGAAATTAGAGGTCCAACCCACCTTTCCAAGGGGAGATCCAACATCTTGTTCGACCTCAATCTTTGATATGGAACATGATTGAGTTGATCCGAACATACAGTTTCAAGTGCGGTTGAACAATGCCACAGAGTACACTCTCCTCCACCATCATGATCAATTCAAGAGGCCTTGAGATTTAGATGATCCTCAATTTCACACTATGTATCAAAAGGAGGTGTTTGAGAAAGGTATACACTCCAAACAAAAGCTTTTGTGGATCACAAGTACATTCTATGGAAGGAGATCAAGAAGATCACAAAATTTTTAAGTGTTGCAAAGTTCTCTTTCATGAAGTAGGAATCGACAAACTTGTAGCCATTAAGCAAGATTATGATAAGAAGTTGATTCACCAGTTCTATGCCAACATCTAGATCAACAGTGACTTTAATAAGACCAAGTAGATGAATGATGATGTTGGATGTGTCACCACAAAAGCGAGAGCTACATGAAATTCTGGAGTTGAGGTATTTTTGGAGGTGCTAAGCTTCACTTAGAGCATAACTATTCTCCAATTCCACAAATGATCAAACTCAATTCTATGAAACAAGTGATCACTACATATATGGGAGTGTTCGACCTAAAGATTGTACCTAGTGTGATCAAAAGGATCATGAGGACCTCCATTCTTCCTAGGTGTGGTAACAAGGATGCCATTCATGGGGTCTCTTGGTGTGTGATAAATGCAATCATGAATGGCAAGAGGTTTGATGTTGCAAACCTAATCATCCAAGAGATAGTGATCTCCAAGGGATCTCTTGGTTAAGAGATTTACTATGCTCCATATATTATGAAGCTCATCCTCACTAAAGTTGGAAGAATTGGATTTAGGACCACTTGCCACAAGTAGTACAGGACTTACTTTTCCACCTCATTCTCCTTCTAGGCAACCCACCTTTGAGGTCGATCAATCCTCTCACTCCACTCCCACTCAAGAGCCTACTTTTGATGATCCAGCTCCACTATCTTAAGGTTTTGGTTAGTACTTCACCCCTCCTTATTCTTATTTTGGAATGCAACCAATGAAGTACTTCAACCCGATCATAGGAGCCAATGCTCTCAATGACAACTTCACTAGATTGAACACTAGGTTTGAGGGGATGTCCTAATATGTGAGGGGATTGCATGAAAATGTTGATCACTTGTACTCTTCGGTGGATAGATTAGATGACAGTGTTGGTAGTTTGGAGACACAGATAACAAACTTGGAGAGCACGCATGCCTTGGTCTATCAACGTTGTTGCAACATAGTTGTTCCACTATCTCATTCCCCTCCTCCTCAAGATTGATGTCTTTTTGTCCTTGATTCCAAAAGGAGAGAAAAATCTATCTTTGGTTACTTTATGTTTGAGAGGGACTAGCTGTAGTTACTACTAGGCTAAGATGGATTGGGATATATTATGTATGGGATAGGCTTGAGTTATATTATGCACTTGTGTGCTTTATGAGCTTTTTTGAACGCCTTGAACTTTATTCGGACCCTTCATGGTCAAGTGTGCTTGTAATAGGACGATGGAACATTTATTCGCTTGTTATGGATGTTTATGGATATTTATGTGTTCATATGAGTTCTATGGCTATGATGGATGGTCGTTTCTAACTTATTCTTTTGGAACCATTTTATGCTTGTAGATGAAATGTATGAGCTCATATTGGTTAATTCTCTCTCGTTATAATTATTGTTGAAGAAGTGCAAAATATAGTGTAAACTCCTTCTATTGTCGCCTTTTTTCCCTTGTGGTTGTTATACACATGTTTAGGGGGCCTTATCCTATATTTTGTGTTGTGTAGCAATTTCATTTATATTTATCTTTTATATGTGGTGTTTGTCATCAATTACCAAAAAGGGGAGATTGAAGTATATAGGTCATGTTGTTAATTTTGATAATTAATGACATATACTAATTGTAGACTAACTAATTTATTAGATCTGCATGATGTGTGAGCCAAGGAGCATGAGCATCGATTAAAATTGATGATGCAAAGTAACGAAGTGAATGTGATATATCTAGCATTTCATTTTTAATGATTGAGGTGTTGGGCGATTAATTTGTTATATTTTATTTCTAGCTTTGCCATACTATCTAGAGGGTGATAATCTTGGAGAAAAAGTGATCAAAATGACATATTAGAACATATGCATGAGGGTGCTCTTGTGTTTAGGCTTTGATTTTGCATTTTGGTCAAGACCGATCGGACTGCATTTCTCCATAATCGTTTGGCCTCGGCTTTGTGTGCACTAGTCGGACTAGTCCTCTCGGTCAGTGAGACCGCGTTCTTACAGAACCACCTGTCAGTGATGTTGGTGCACGCCGATTGGACTGGTCCTCCTAGCTAGTCATACCGGGAGTTTATAGAGGCATCTGGCCTCGGCAGCAAGGGGTGCCAGTTGGACTGAGAACTTGCCTTTGATTGGACCTACTAGTGCATTTAATGCCTGCCAATGGATCTATTTTGAATCGTTGGCAGGACCGTCGATCAGACCAGCCACTCCATGACAGTCAGATCGACAGTGCCAAGGAGTTGGGGGATTTTGCTCTCAACGGCTAATTTTGGTGAGTAGGGGTGTAAATGCCTTCCACCAGTAGCAAGGAGACTCTCTTGTTACTCCATTCAATTCTCTAGAGCCCTTGCATTCACTCTCACACCTCTTGAGCTTCTCTTCTCCATTTCTAGGTGTTTAGGGGGTTGTTTGAGTCAAGCCAAGTACATTGCAACATTGTTGAGCTAGTGTCACACTTAATCATCTCTGAGTCTTGATTGTGACTTATTACTCATAGAGGTTGCTACCTCGTAGACGACTTGGAGGAGGTGTTGCTCGGTGATCGCTCCAAAGAGATTGTGGAGGAGACCTCACGACAATTTGTGAGTGGTTTAGAATTCATCACCTCTAGAGTAAAGGAAGAACTACCCCTAGTAATCGAGGCTCAGGTAAACCACCTCGAGATCAGTTCCTACCTTGCCTATCCCTTGACGAAGAAATTTGGAGGCTTGGTGGTTTGAGTGGTGAAGTTGGGCTCGCCTCAACAGTGAATAGAAAGTCAGCAATCTTCTGAATATTGGGTAAAAAATTTACTTGGGCAATTTATATTTCTAGAGATAACTTATGCCCATATCATCCTAGGCTTGCAAAATATAATTAGTTAGTTAGTGTGTTCCCCCAAACCAAGCCTAGCAACTTAGGTTAGTTTAATTAGGTGTTATTTATTTTAAAATATCGCCTATTCACTCTCTCTAGTCGACATCTCGAACCTACAACATTGCGTAAGAAATCCCCAAATCTGAATAAGCTAGAGTCCATCCCCTCCTTCGCTTGCCTGGTTGCTCGACGCTCGTCTTGGGTCATCCGTCTTCATTCTCTTCTCTGCTGTAATTTGTCGTTGTCCAGCTTGTACCTTTATTACAAAGCTCAACCAACCTCCTCCAACTATTGTCACCAGATCCAATGAGCAGCTACCTGATTCAATTGCAACCTGCCAAATATGGTGGCTATGATGGCTAGGACCATGAGCAGCGAGCGTCGTGATTAGCGATGAAAACCGTTTTGGTTCTAGTTCGCATGGACTGAAAGTTATTGTAATGGATCAAACGATTTGCATGTTGTCATATCAATTTGCATCCACCATGCAACTTTGTGTACCATGGCCCTAGTGCAATTTACTCTAAATTTTATTAAAATAGAAGACTGAATTCTCTCTTTTTTTAATTCTATCACACAAGGGCTCTTAATCCGCTTGTCACACAAGGTCTCTTTGAGAGAATTGAAAAAAAAACAATTTTAAATGTGTCATGAAATTTATCTACAATCTTTTTCTACTTCTATTTTTCATGGTTTTTAATTCAAAATATGGCAAGCAAGGAACTGTTAATTTTGTTCAATTTGTTGATAAATGAAAAAAAATATTCACGAAAAAAATTGGGTTTTTAGAAATTAGATCTTCTTGTTGTAACACATGGGCATAATGCTAATAAATGTACTATATCAACAACACTTAATTTACCATTGGTATCCAAAAGTTGGAAGAGAGATGGCAATGGGAAGGGGTCAGCTTAAAATTGTAGAAGTTTAAGTCTCAAATTATAAAAAAGTTCTAGAAGTATACTTGAAAAGCTATTTTAGTTGGTTAGCTTAAAAAAAACTATATTGTATGTACAAACAAGAATAAGAGTATGAAAAATGTATATTTTGCCTCCCTCAACTATAGGTTGAGTCTAATTATCATCCATCAACCATAAAACTGGATGTAGAAGATCCCTAAAATATTAAAACTAGTACAAACTAAGTCCCTCAACGATTTGAGAAGCAGTATTAGTCGATGTGGCACTTTGACATGTCTATGTTGATGAGTCATTTTATGTAGGTCCATCTGTCAGTGAACCCTCTCTCCCTTTCTCTCCATCCTCCTCTTTCTCTTGGGTCTAGGTGAGCTCAAGCTCTTCATGTAGCTTGCTGCTCACCCAACTTGATTGTCAGTGATGATGATGATGCTAGCAATGACCACCTCCAATGAGACCACCGTGGCGTCACTATGAGACAGCTACCGCCACCACCACCACCATATCCTCCTCCAGGACCACCTTGGCATCAAGATGAGGGGTGAGAAGGCAGCTAAGCTCACCAGTAGGTTGTGTTGGGGATTAAGGTAAAGGTGAAGAAGCTCGTTGAGGACAGTTATGGAGTAGCTCAGGAAGGGTGGCTATGGAGTAGCTCTTCACTGACTCTATCTTATTAGTGGCCTTCTCTCTTTCTAGGTTCACCTCCTAGCTCCCAGGTGCATGCGTGGGAGGCCAGCGATGGGTGACGTCGATCTGGCATGGCGGGGAACAACGTGGGCTATCTTGGTCTCATCTCATCATGGGTTCTTGTGGTGACGATAATAGAGTGGTGGTAGGGGATTGAGGGAAGCTCTTGAACGATGATGGAGCTCGAAGAGGCTCACCCGCCATCGTCAGTTATGATGAAGAAGGTGAGGATGGTGACGAATCTCGTACTGAGTTTGCGAAGGAGGAAGGCAGTGCTCAACAATGACAATAAGCATCTCCTCGTCTATGGTTGAGGACATTATGTTGACTCGACTGGTTTTAATAGTTGAAATCAGATTTGGTAGATAGTTGACGTAGGTAAAATAGACTTTTTCCTCCTTGAAAAAGCAAGACTACCCGTACAGTGGGCTATTTCTTTGCAAGAGCCCCTTCAATGGCCCATGGGCTCAGTACTCGCGGTCACGGGGCTCATTAGGAAGTCGGCGCCCTAGTCATCGTCGTCCCCGCGCCGACTCCAACCCACCTCCGCCACCGCAACCGCTGCCGCCTCCGCCGTTCCACCGCCCGCTGATCAGCAGACGCTCCGCGATGTGGTTTGTGATGTCGCCGTGGAGCGACGTCCAGTCCCGCTCCTCCGCGGCCACCGCCCGCCGCTTCCCGCCACCGCCGAGCGGGGACGAACCCGCGTCGGCCTTGCGCTTGCCTCCTAACATGATTGCCACCATCCTCTTCTCCGGTGTCGTCCGCCGCCGCCGGAACGGAGACCGGCGGTGCGCCGGAACAAAAAGGAGGGACCTTTCCCCGAAAGAGTACTCTCACGGTCTCACCTAGATCCCGCGAGAGAGAGATCAAGACACCTCTATCTTTCCTCCGGCGCTCTGCCGCCTCAGTTATATAGAAAACTCCACGTCGCCGCCGGCCCGCCCGTTTCGGCGTTCTCGTCTCCGATTCCGATTCAGAGGAGCGGGTTCGGCAACAAGGGCGCCGATTCACACGCCCAACTACGGGTTGAACCGCGAGTGTGTGTAGCCGCGTCGGTGGGAGGGGAAGGGGTAGGGGGAGGAGAGCGCTCGCCGGCGCCGCGGCCTCGCCTCCTTTGCGGCCGTTGGACGGCGTGGTGGTGGGGAGGACGAGGTCCGAGCCCGATAGGATAAGAGGCTACGATTGAGTCGTGGAAAGGTGGCCATTTTGGGCTTATCCAATGGGCCTTAACTTCTCCTTGATGTAACAAGCCGGTTTTGGGTGATGCTTATCCTGATTACTGAGTTATTTGAAACCGTCAATTATGCTAGTTTAATATGAAATCAAGCATCAAAATTCGTATTGTTATCAGAAAAACATTCGTTTAAATTTTGAAAAAAAAATTAAATTTGTATTATTATCAAAATGCTATTAATTTAAACGAAAAATTGAAAATTAAATTATTTTTTCCCTAGGAGGCCTATTTTTCGGTAGAGGTATTTCCATCGCAAAAAGAAAATAAATATGCGGCTATAAAATGGCCACTCGATTGGGTTTAAACCCTCGCCTCCCCACCCCTTCTCCCATCTAGGGTTTTCCCGATGGCGTTGGCGTCGCGCTTCCACCTCCTCTCCAGGCTCCCCGCCGCCGCCGCCTCGTCCTCCCGCCTCATACGCCCGCTCGCCGTCGCGGCCGCAGGGAGCCTCCTCCCGGCGGTGCTCGGCCCCTCCGTCCCACGCGCCGCGGGGGCCAGGTGCTTCGCGACGCAGCCGGCG
This sequence comes from Oryza coarctata, assembly GCA_030770085.1. NCBI lineage: Eukaryota > Viridiplantae > Streptophyta > Magnoliopsida > Poales > Poaceae > Oryza > Oryza coarctata. The sequence goes on along the minus strand of CM061479.1, from coordinate 13,256,974 downwards.
ACCTCGTCGCTGCGGGACTCGTCGCCAAACTGGAGCAACCGGCCCCCCAAGGAGACGATCCTCCTCGACGGGTGCGACTTCGAGCACTGGCTGGTCGTCATGGACCCGCCCCCCGGCGATCCCTCCAACCCCGAGCCCACCCGCGACGAGATTATTGACAGCTACATCAAAACCCTAGCCCAGGTCCTTGGAAGGTATAGCCATCTACCAATCCTTCCCCTCCTTCCTCTTACGCGCATCTCACATCCGTGCGTTTCGTGGAACACTCGATTTAATTTGCTCACGCTCATCTCACATCCGTGCGGTTCGTGATTGGGGGTGGGTGATTGGGATGGGGAAATGGGATAGCGGATGTGGATTAGGGGAGATTAGTAAGCTGACGTGGGAAGTTTTTTCATTGTATGACATGTCCCTTTCATTTGTAGTGGATTGGCTGATATGTTACCTTCATTTGTGGTGGATTGGCTGATAAATACCTGTTTCAGTGATAGGGTTTTCTGTATTGTTGATGATTAGTTGTTCTAGTGGCCACATCTTATCAGCCGCTGCACTGAAGTTTATTTTATTCTCACAAATGTGACTATGAGTTTACTTAGAGATTCCGCCTGTATTTGTCAATTTCTTTTTACTGGGTACTGTTTCCATAATGATTGTGGTCTCATGGTGTTACATGTAGTAAGATATGATGGGTGATAATTAGTATTTCTGTGGGGTGATCTGGAAATTAGAAGAGAAGTCATGCACTTCTGTTATTAATGGAATGTTTTTTGAAGTATGCTTCATGATCTTTTTTGAAAATTTATTGTGTTCTATCAATTTTGTTGATCATACTTCTCCCTCAATCGTCATGAGAGTATACATTTTAATCCCTGAGATAACTCTGTACCACTGACGTATTTAGTCATACATCTTTATGGTAGCATGTACTAGTTTTTTTTGGGTTTCTCTTTAACTATCACATCATGTTAATCTTACTGTTAGTAGAACATATTTTTTGTGCTTTTTTCATTTTCTTGACATGCCTGGGGTTTTAGTCATTATGTACATTGCTTATTATTTTTTTAACTATACTTATCCTTTCTTCCAGTGAAGAAGAAGCAAGGCACAAGATCTACTCGGTGTCAACTCGGCATTACTTTGCTTTCGGAGCCCTTGTATCTGAGGAACTCTCCTACAAACTTAAAGGTATTTATGGTTGCATGAAATGAGAGGGTCACTTGTGTACTTGCTCTAATGCTGTTCTATTAAAGTAGGTATTTATGGTTGCATGAAATGTGAGGGCCATTTGTGTTCTTGCTCTAATGCTGTTCTATTAAATTGTCTTTGCCAGAGTTGCCCAAGGTCCGTTGGGTTCTTCCAGACTCATACCTGGATGTCAAAAATAAGGATTATGGAGGTAATGGTGATTTTGTTCCTACCAATTTAAAGATTGTTGCTCACTTTTTTTTGGAACTGTTACATCATTTCCATGTTAGTTATGTATTTATCTGTGATAATTGCTCTTTATGTATATGGTGCCATATTATGATCAAACTGATGAATTCTAATATCCTTGTGTAATGCTTTGAACTGGTAGTTTCTGGCTCTTGTTTTTAGAGGTTATGTTTTTCTGCATCGAGTATGTGTACCATGGATTATTCTATCATGCCCACTAAACTTTTTATTTGGAGTCCCTATACTTTGTGATCTCCTAGTATTAAGATATCATGACTTTAGTTTGCTATTTCCTTCCTGGACCATCTGATAAGTTGATTACTTGATTATCAGCATCCAATCCAGGGAAGCCAACTGGTTCGAGCAAACTTTATAAACTTGAGTCATTAATATCTCTTTAGTGATCTAGCTATGAGGGACTAATTGGTAACTTGAACCTTGTTGGTAGCTGTACATATGTCATGGTAACGATAGTGATTGCAAACTCTTTTTGTGTGGTTCAATTACTGCAAAATGTCTATACCATCTTGTTTGGTTGAGAATTTGAATATGTATGTTATCTTAGTGTGTTGTTTGTTGCTGAGTTGTTCATGATTAGTTCTAGCAGGATTTTATGAGTATATAATTATTTTATCTGTTTTGAAATATCTGTCCATGTGATGGAATTACAGAGATGTGACCTATAAGCATTTGGTGTGCATTTGACACTTGTCTTTATCGCAGGAGAACCTTTTATAAATGGAGAAGCTGTTCCTTATGACCCTAAGTACCATGAGGAGTGGGTGAGAAACAATGCACGTGCCAATGAAAGATCCCGACGCAATGATAGGCCTAGAAATTTTGATAGGTCAAGGAATTTTGAGAGAAGAAGGGAGAACATGCAGAACTTCCAGAACAGAGATGCACCTCCTGGGCAGGGATTCAATAGCCCTCCACCAGGTCAGGGCCCTGTCCCGTCACGTGATGCTCCTCTGATGCACCATGCTCAGGGTAACATGCCTCCACCACCATCACCAAATGCGGGTTCTCCTCCAAGCTACCAGCCCCATGCACCAAACCCGCAAGCAGGCTATGCAAACTATCAGCAGGGTGGTGCACCTGGCTACCAAGGTGGAGCCCCAGGCTATCAAGGTGGTAACCAGGGCTACCAAGGTCCACCCCCACCCTCTGCTTACCAGGTCAACAACCCTGGATACCAGGGAGGAGGACCAGGTTACCAGGGTGGTAACCCGCCTCCTTACCAGGGCGGCAGCCCACCTCCTTACCAGGGCGGCAACCCTGGATACCAGGGAGGAGGGCCAGGCTACCAAGGCCAAGGAGGCAACCCTGGATACCAGCAAGGCGGCAATAGCTACAATGCCGGTGCACCGGCCTATGAGAGGGACGGACCAGGGAGGAATTACCAGTAGAACACTGCTAGAACAATGATATGTAGAATCTAGTACGAGCATAACTCTATTTGCTGCCTGTTGTTTTGGAGTCTTATTGCATGTATACTCTTATGGTGCTTTGCGAACTCAGTTTCGTATGTGTGAGCAATTACTTCTGTGTCTGAAACTGGCGGTTGTCTGAGGCACTTCTAGCATTATATATGTTTGGTCAACTAGTGCTTTTTGTCCAAATAAATACACTGCTAACTGTGCTCTCCTATGGAGCTGGGAGGCTCTGTCAATTCCATTTCTATTGAGTTAGTATGTTCTGTCATCTGTTCTCTCTTTCTATTGAATCTGTTGATGTTGCTTGGTTATATCTGGTAATGTTGCCTGATTATATCTGCAAGGAAACAAATAGTGGCAGCAACGCCCATGTGCAGTTCTTCTGTTTATGAAACTTCTGTTTGCGTATGTTCTGGGCCGGAGGAGCATGATGTTACAGGTTTTTTAGGTTTTTTTTTTGAAGTATAGTTCTTTTCTTATGGGTCAGTTCGGATCTTGAAAATTGAAATAGCTATATGATTTTTAAGAGTATGTTTCACCTGTAACTCGTTAGGTAACCCTGGGATCGAGATCAGATTCACAGTCATCCTATATTCCTGTATCTTGTCAGGAACCAGGATGTCAACAATTTGCAGGCTGGCGATAATTAGTTGTTCCAGTGATCTTGTGCTTTCGTGCCATGTTGCTCATCCTCTCAACATGCGGATAACTGAACATGCTCCGGGCAGTAGGCCAGCTACTGAACATCTGAAGCTAATAATAGGAGTACATGGCACAACCAGTTTCACTACAGAGCCAATCAAGTTGGCAAGATGCAAGACATGAACCAAAGTACCTAACGGACCAGCGCCGACGAAATTCATGGCTGAGCATGAGCATTCTGAAAGCAAACTTTCTCCCACGTTGTTGGGAAAATAAAAAAGTCGTGATCCAGAGCAATGGCTACAATGCATTAACCCTCCTTTAAAATGGTAGGAATGGTAAAACGGAAAAAAACAAGCAATTTGGATAGGAAATCATACGCAAAACAAAATATTACGAAACATAAGAATAACCATTTGAATAGGCCGAAAATTTACTAAGAGGTTGAAGTTTGTATTAACTTTTCTCTAAAATTTACATGCATTAAGCTATTTCTAAGAAATTTTATAGCATTAATAAAGCTCTAATCATTTATTTTAAAGGGTCAGAAAATCTTTTTATAGAATTGAAATACTATAAAAATTTCTTCGCAAGTCCTTTTTTTTAAGGAGGCCAAATAGGAAAATAACCTGTCACTCGACGAGCGATGTTGCTTCGAAAAGAAAAGACAGCAATATTCTACGTTTGCGTTGCTCTGCTGCATTGCTGACGACGGTTTGACTAAACAAACATGACTTTCTTACGCATGTTACGCGGGCTGCTAATCTGCGCTGCGGCTGCGACTGGGCCGTAGTCTGGGCCTCATGTTACGCAGCCGTTGAAGCGTCGGAGCGAGGAGACAGACGAATGGCCCAACAAAACCCAATCACAGCCCAACTAAACGTTGCAAGAGGCCCAGCGTGCGACGGCCTTTTTTTTGGCAAATACTGTACGTCCTTATTTTGGATCGTGCATTTTTTTTTCAGACAAAATTTGGCTTGCGCCGCCCGCCTTCACCCGGCCGGCGGTGGCCGCCGCGTCGGCGATGAGCTCGGCATGGCGCGCTGCTCAACAAGCCGTAGTAATCAGCTCCGCCGTTCTCCTCTGCTCCCTGAACAAGAGAACCGGAGCGCGTGTGTGATTTCCCGCCGCCTCTAATGTCCCGCCATTAACCGATGCTTCTCCGGTTTAGGGCTCGTCCCCGTGCGTGCTGCATCACCATCCCCAATCTCGTCGCCTCCCAATTCACCATCAATTCAACCCACGGATCATCGCCTGCGTCAGGTATGAGCTGAGATCCGTGGGGAATAGTCGCCTAAGAGCTGTGACGACGTTTGTGCAGATGAAGGAGAGACCTAGGGAAGATCCAAAGTTCAGAAGAGATGGTGTGCCAGCCAGTGACCACTTATTGGCCGGTTGATGTGCAGATTGTGGAAGCCAAGAGGGCATTGATGATTGATCGACGATTTTGCTAGTAATCTACTGTGCCAAGAAGAACTTGTGCAGGATCAGCTCCGATGCAGACTGAAGTTCTGAATATATCTCTGAATATCCTAGTCTCATCTTGCAGGAAATTCAATTTGCATTCAATTCATAGATGGATAGCTCAGGGTTGGGAGAACAGGAGGATGCAAGATGAATACACAGTTTCTGCAGCGGCCAAAAGGCCATCTTAATTGATTGCCGATCTGAAATGGTATCCACTGCAGGCATGGCTTGGGAGTGAATAGATCATCTCGGTGCAACGTTTTTGAATCTGGTTGAACTGCAGTAATGTTCTTGGTGATGACTGACAAAAATGTGAAGATCACTTGGTGTACTTGCATCTGCTTATTAAGTTTGTATACTTTTAAGATCATAAGTTCATGAAAAAAATGATAGAGTATCACATCTATGATAATGGAAACGAAATGTCTACTTTTTCTCTACTCATCCTCATTAGTCTTAAATCTGATGGAACACTGAACCTGAACCAGGACAAGAAGCAAGATTGCATTTTTTTTTGTCACAGGGGTACAAGTAGCTGGTAAATGCACACATGGAACTTGCGCAGCTGCCAATGGCCGTATGCTGCTGCTGCAACTCAGCTCACATTCTCACAAGGTGTCACCAATTCGTCATCAAGGATCACCACCTGCACCAGGTATGACTGGAGAATTAAGGCAGGGGGCAAAGTGGCCTAGAACCTTGGAACAGTTCTACTACTCTCCTCTCTTCTCTTCTCTTCCAGGTAGTCATAGTCAAAGCATGTGTATTTAAAAACTGTCACATTTGTGCAGATGCAGGAGAGAAAATTCAAGGTTCAGACATGGTGTACCAGTGCCATTAATGGAGTATTTGCTAGTAGTACTCACTCTGTTTTATCTCATATATATATAGCTTATTTTATTTTATTAGAATAATACTTTAACTAATAATTGCTTTATTATAATATTATTTACATAGTATTCAAGTATAATCGTAAGCAACTACTTTTGATTACAAATATCCTAAATTTAATTTTGTGTTGTTTTGTTTTGAATAAGTTGTCTCACAGAACTTACGAAGTAATTACTGATTAAAATTTTGTCTTAACGAAATAAGAAATAATTTATATTTTAGAATTAAGAGTATAAGTCAAGCAAAACCTTACCAGCAAATCCTGCTAATCCGAATAAATGAAGTGATGCGAGAGGAGAGGAGATGGTACGCAGCTGCATGGTGAGTCGAATTATAATTAAGCGCATTGGTATGGTGGTTATTAGTTGACTAATTAAACGTGATTGCGTAGGATGCTATAGACGTTAACAAAAGGTTAAAAATGGCGCGCCAATTGCTACCTAGTTCTCAACCTCGATCGCCTCAGCTGGTGCCATACCGCCATAGTGCCATGTGTGGTTCAGGCCACGCGGGATCAATGCCAGAAGGAGAATCGATGGTCATTATCTTGAGAAAAGAGCAATCATATGGATACTTAAAATATCCTTACGAACAGGTTACAAACAAAAGATTAATAGTAGAACTTCATTCGTCGGCATATTGAGTTGAGACTTCATCAACCAAGAGCTCAAGCATTTGTACGGAAGAGAATAACGTTATCTTATCAATCACAACCAAAAAATTAAATTTTAGTAGTTAATTTTGAATTTTTTTATTGTGGTCTATTTTTAGTATTAACTTTTAAATAGCTAATAACATATTTAAAAATTTTATACATAAACTTTTTAGTAGCTTTGCTTATTTTCCTATGAGTTATCAGTCGTAGCTTTAAACTATCGGAGTTATGTCTTTCTCTACCCGAAAATAATCATAAAAAACACATTCTAAAATTAAAAAACAAGCTACACCGAGCACGGCGAGTGCATCCATTTTACTTGCCATTAGATATCAGTTCGTTTTTACATGTCCTTTCTTTCTCCGGTTCATTCTACTCCGTTCTACTGTCTGTCACCAGAATTTTACAGCGATTTTTCACTCCTTTTGCAGATAACAATTCAGCTCCATCGTTCAAGCTGGTTGCGTTCGCCGGCGCTTTTTTTTTTCATTTTTTATACTAAGCAAACTGCTAAACATTATATTTTTCATAATTTAGATATCTTATATTCTGTAATAATTTTTCATTTTTAGCTACCTCAAACACAACGTATCGTCCGAGGTCATCTTCTTTTTCACACACATCTTATTTACCTTTAAATCGTTAAAAACTTATCTATAAATTATTTTTCAATTATTAATAATAAACGTTTCGCTTATACTTGTTATAAGCAAAACGGTGAGCCTATATGTTTCTTTCGTCTCCCGTGTATCTGTGTTATGTGACACTGATCAATCTCTCTAGCTCATGGGGTTGTGGCTGCATCGTCTCTCTCTGTGTTTAAGGATGAGCAACACCTAGTGTGGTGATGGGGGAGGGAGGAAGACAGTGCCCACTGAATGGCACTGGCCGCCATTAAAGCATGCCTGTCTGCCATCTCTCTCTCCCTCCGTGCCTGCCTCCTCCCTCTCTCTGAACCCCCCATTTAATGTCTGTGCTACGCCCATTAATGTCTAGACATGGAGAGAGTGACCACAAATCCATCCATCCATGGCTGGCCCCCCTTCCTTCTCTCTCCTCGTCTCCTCTCCCCTCTCTCTCTCCTGGGTTTGATCCGTTTGATTCTTGGTTCCTGCCGTTGCTGCTGCATCAGCATCTGTTCTAGCAACGTTGAAGGCTTGGAGCATCTACTGCTGTAATGTACTCTGGTTGACGAGAGGAGAGAATGATTAGGACTTTTGGAGGATGAATTTGGTTATAGGAGAAAGATGATATGATTTGGACGTTGTCATCTGTCTTTGAAGGTGGTGGCGGCATGTGCCAAGTTTGTTCAGCAGTCAAGATCGCCATAAAACGCAGCGTATGAGATGCGTACCCCCCTTCTTCCTTGATTGGTTCTGTCTCCTCGCCTACCTGTTCTCTATGATCTTGTTAAGGTAATTCTCCGCTTTTTACTCGTCCGATCTCACGCTGGATGCTATGTGCATGGACAGAATCAAGCTAGAGCTTTAAGTACATTAGCTAATTACCACTGAATCGTCAGCATTGTTTGGATTGTGTTAGTAATGCGTTTTTTAACTTTTAATTGATTATATAATCCTATTAGCAGTAGTAATCAGAATATTCGGAAGGGAAATGTAATGTGCATTCTCATGAGCTTAAAATTTTCATGTGACAAGCGTGCATGGATGGCTTCTACTTACGCCCTAGGACTATCGAGCTATATTTAAATCTTCAATCCTTCTTGGCTGCTTTTTCTGAAGATCTCAGCAGCAGCAACACACGATTGAAGGTCTGAGAAGCAGAGAGAAAAGCTTATCACTTTTGCACGATTTGTGATCAAAATTACCCTGCAAGAAGCAGGGTTCATCTGCTGCTAGTGGCTACTGATCTGATTGATGATCTTTTCTTGTCCTCTTCGTCTTCAGATCGATGTAGGCTGCGTGACCGATTGATTACTAGTTTAATACGCCCTCTTGGATGGGACAGTTGGTTGGTCGTCCTCCTTGCGCGCCGGCGGCCGCGGCGACGGTGGCGCAGCGCAGACCGGGATCACTGACCGCACGCTCACCGCCGGCGGCGCGTGGAACCCACCGGCGGCGGCGAAGGACCTCGCCGTGGCGACGGCGCCGTGGTGGTAGTACGGGGCGTAGTAGCAAGGCGTCGGTGGCAGCGGCGGCATTGCGTCCGGCGCGGCCCTGTCCCTGAGCATGGCGGCGTGCAGCATCTGCACCAGCTCGGCGGCCTTCCTCCGCTCTTGCTCCAGCTCGGCAGCGGCGGCCGCGACGGCGTCGGCTCTGGGGCTGGACGACGCCGCTTGCTGCTGCAGCAGCAGGTGCAGGGGAGGCAGTATCTTGGGGCCGGCCGCCGGCGGCGGCGACGGCTGCGGTGGACGCCCCCATTGGTGTCTGTACAGCGACGGGCTCGGGGCGGCGGCGGATGAGCAAGACGCGCCGGCGAGATGCTTCTTCGGTAGTGGCGCCGCCGCCGCCTTGCCATCGTCCCGCGGCTTCAGTGCGGCGAGCACTCTGGCGACGACCACGTACTCCTGCTCCTCGCCGCCGCAGCCGCCGGGCTCCTTGCGCGCCTCCGGCACTGCAACAACAATGACACCGTCCTCCATGACACGATCCTAGCAAACTAAAGATCTAACTAAGCATGGAGATAGGTTAGTTGGTTTACTCTGCTTGAGCGAGGACCAGGCGGCCATGGCGGCGTTCTTCTCGGCGTGCTTCTTGGTCTTGGCGGGGTCACCGGCGAAGCTCATCCCGGCGAGCTCTACGGTGGAGGAGAACACCGGCGAGTGCCCCGGCCCGGACCGCACCGTGGTGTACACCGGCAGCTTCAGCCCCGCCCTGTGCGCCGTCTCCTGCAGCAGGTTCTTGTACACCCCGGTCTCATCCTGCACGTACCACCCCACCTCACCGCCATGAACCCAAGAAACAGCTACCGCCATGAGAAACAGAGAGAAGCAAAAGAGGCTTACGAGGACGCGGGCGGTGAGGGAGGAGGAGGGGCCGCGGAGGGAGAGGCGGGCGAGGGCGACCTCGGCGGCGGCGTGCTCGGCCTGGCGGAGCGTGGTGCAGTTGCTGGGGCCCTCGAAGGTCTCGCCGTTGAAGGTGACGGTGGCCCTGAACCGCGGCGCATGGTCGGGACCTTCCCTCGTGCACATGTACGACGGCAGGCTGAAGCAGCTCCTCTGCGCCAGCTCCTGCAGCTGGTTCTTGTACATCCCAGCTCCCTTTCCCTCCCTACTCTACTCTCCCCCTACCTTCGTCTCCTCCCTCCTCTCCTCCTTCATGGGATCATGGCGGCGTCTCCGTTGATAGATACCAGAAAGCTTGTGCTTTGATGAGGTTGGTGGTGTAGTTCTTGGGAAGATGGAGGGAGGAGGAAGAGGAGGCAGGTGAGTGTGTTTTAGGGAGGAGCGAAGGAGGAGAGGAGTCACTACTACTACCAAATGGTGCACTGTTTTTCTCTTCTTATTTCTCACTCTCTCTCTCTCTCTAGCTACAGTCCATGGCCGCTCTCTCTACTCTAGTCTAGAGAGAGAAAGTAGTGCAGGAGGAGGAGGGAGAGGGTGGAGATGGGGGCAGAGACACCTTCTAGTATTTAATTGGGCGCCCCGGTGGGGGTGGGGGGTTGTATTTATGGTGTTTTGTAAGCATGCTGCATCACACTTACCTAGGGTCAGTCCCTATCATCGATCTCACACATTGCATGCATCTGCTGCTATGGGTGGTAGCGGTAGAATCGACGGCTGCGATCAGCCGGCGCATGTTGCAGGTTGAAGCAGAGGGTTTTCTCTAACGCTAGCTGCTGTTTCATAGAGATGATCATTGTCTATCTCATCACGTGATCCCAACGACCCAACGGTTTGTTTATAAGGGGCCTGTTTTTTTTCTGCATAATTTGTAGATTTTATCTCGATTTTTATTTATGTTTTATGTGAAAATATATATATATAAATTATTTTAAAATATTAAATATATCTATTTTTTATATTTTGTAATAATTAAAATATAATTAATCAAACATTAATGTCTTTCTCATTTTACGTTTTCTGACTGTAAACGAACATCGCTAAGTTTCACAGGCTCATATGCATACTTTATTATGGTGATAATTTTTGACAGTAACCTACCAATTTTTAACTCTTTCTTAGTAACCATAACCGCACATATTGACAGGGTAACGATAACCCTCACTTAAACAATAAAAAAACCATATGAGATTTTTTTTATCTTGTAGAGGATATCGGTATAAGAGTGGTAGGTGGTGTCATGTCTCATAGTTTCGTTTACAGGTGTAAGCTGTAACGATTATAAATAAATTATATATAAACTTTTATATATGTATTTTTAGCGATTTAAAAACAAATGCTAAAAATACACTATAATAAAAAACCCAAAATCAACATCCAATTACTTTTTAAAATTCAAATTTTTGCAAGGTTGTGACTTGTTCCATCGAGTAGGCGATGCGGTAGCCATACACATTTGCATGGTTAGCAACGCAGGAGTGTGCTAATTCACAGTGAAACCTTTATCGAGATGAACAGGTGACGGTTTATTAATTAGGAGATACGCTGATCCTTTTAATGTTCCGTAAACCCTAAAAGATGCTCTATGTGAAACAAGATAAGAGCGAATGGTGCATGTGCTTGTCGCTTAATTTGGTCCTTCAATCATCATTACAACAAAAACTTCAATTAGTTACTTCCTAATGAGCGCATCATGGTGGTGTCTTCACCCATGGAAGCCTTGATATGCTCTACCACGTCTCTGTTATGACTATTATTTTTTAAGTGAATGGCATGGGTCGAATTAAAAGAGGGCGTCCTTTTGAATGCAGAAATCTATAGAAAACTATGGAAAAAATGCTAAATATTTGTTCCTAGTTCCTCGCGTTTTGACCGGTAGATATTAGGTGTGTTTGACGGAAATAGTTTTATTGGGTTGAATTTAGCTCAGTCCCTCTCAAGGTTTTGGGAAAAAAAAAGATGACGTTTGACATGCAACTACCATGATAATTTTATTTCTATTAGAACACTTGTTTTGACTTTTGACATTGGATTAAATGGTTGTTCCAAAAGTCTACATTTCTCTTGCATAAAATTAAAATGTTCAAAAGGGAAATAACCAATAATGGAATAAGAGCCGGCTCTATTAGTTCCACTTGATCTTTCTTAGCATTTTTTTAGGAAGAACGTGTGGACAATCACATTCTATATTATCCTTGAACTGGACTATTTCTTTGGTTAGACTTTAGAGGTAAAAGGTAGAATCCATGGGTAGATACAGATGCATCTACTTGTCAAATTAAATATTAATCAAATTAATTTTGTTTCACACTATGCATGCTTAGGATGAGTTTGAGAGGAAGGAAAAGTAGAAGAAACGTAAAATGAGTTAGACATTAGCATGTGACTAATCGAGTATTAATTATTTTAAACTTAAAAATAAATTAATATATTTTTTAAATCAACTTTTCTATAGCAGTTTGGCAACTGAGCTCATGGAAAAGAGAAGGTTTTCCACCCTATCATGTCCTCTCGAACGGTGCCTTAGACTATTAATATTGAAAGCACATCTTGGCTTCTATATGGGTTTTAAAAAATTAATGACAAAATGATAAGAGGACTAACGTGTGTGCCAAGTATGTGAACATGGGTTAGTTCAAAAAAATAAAAAGAATTTAAATTGGCAACCCTACAAAAGGCAAAGAAATGGTAACGTGACGATTTAGACATTTTATCATGGTTCGTTTATGTTTTTAGAGTCTCGACATACCCTATTATTAATAGGGGTGTGTGTAATGCAAGGTAATGATTAAAAGTGTTTAATACCCATCATTAATCTTTTAGATGAGGAGTACTAAGTCCCATATTGATCTATCAAATATAGGCTTTGTGTAGCTTCCTTAAAGACTTCTAGTGGATATTCCAAAGGCTCCGGGAAACTTTCTCAGTTGCTCGGAGCTCTAATCTAGAGGCCATGTGCCAGTCTTGAGGCCCTTACAAGCCTAAAGACTCTAGGAGATACTCCAAGAGCTTCGAGAAACCCTCCTAGCCATCCGAAGGTCGTGTTTGGAGGCCTCGGGTGCGCCCTGTGGCTTCCCTTCCCTGTGGTCCTAAAGACTTCCGAGTGGATATCCCGGAGGCTCTGACAAACTCCTTTGGCCACCTGGAGGCTAAGTTTAGAGACCTTGATCAGGATCTCGTTTCAGTCACAAGGCGGCTTGGAGGTTCCGGAGCCTAGGCCCAGTGTAACGGTTAGTGGTGGGAGTGAGGGGTATTTATACCACACAACCCCCATCTTTTCAAAAGCTACTCCCATTTGGTCTTTTACTCTCTCTCTCTTGGAGCTCTCCTCCTTTTCCTCTCTCTTGGTTTTGTGGAAAATCTTTGTGTGATTTGAGTTGGGATTTTGGTGGTTTGAATGCTTGTGAGCTAGGATTCACCCATGAGCACTTGAGATCAATGTTGGGCCTTGCATGTGCTTGTTACTTTTGGAGGGTAACATCTTAGATGGCTAGGTGTCTCTCGCGAGCTTCTAAATCGGTGTGGCAAGTCTAAGAAAGTTTGTGAAGGCTCTACTTCACCTTCGCAAGGAAACCATCACTGGTGGACTAAGGCTCTCCCCTCGAGCTTGACCTTGGTGGTTGCTTGGGGTTTGCTAGTACTATATGTTGGATTGAAAACTTAGACTATCTTATGGTTGCAAACTTGGTAAGGACTAGGATTAATCAAGACCCGGCTCTTCGGAGTCTCTTAATGGAGAGTAGAATTCTTAAATCCAAACTTTGGTGAAAAATCATTTGTTTCTGTTCTCTTTACCGCATTTACTACCTTGCATTTTCTTTGAGTCTCTATATGCATGTGGTTGGTTGTTAGCTTGTTGTAGTAGTTTTATCTATATTTTTTAAAACCTCCAGAGAATTGATTGAAACATTTGGACTAGACCAAAGGTTCTGAACCGTTGATCAGATACTTCAAAAAAGAATTTAATCCGCTGCGAAGTTTGTCAAAATTTCAAGTTTTACCTATTCACCTCCTTCTAGGCTCATCAAGGGACTCTCAATTGGTATCATAGCCTAACCTCTATGAAAGCTTAACCGCTTGAAGGAAATTAAAATGACTAGGGAAGTAGGATAGGTGAGAAGCCCATCAACCCCTTAGAGGTCTTTCCCACGGATGACAAACTCTACCAATAAGAGTAATCGATCTAAGAAGGAAGTTTCTATTTATTATGATTATACAAATCTTAAACATTCTAACCACTACATCTCCATGCCTTCCAGATGTGCTCCACACTTTGATGGCACTAATTATGTCGCCCGAAAGCATAAGATAAAGTTGTATTTAATCACTTTGCATCCTAGACTTTGGAGAATGGTGTGTACAAGTTTGAACGTGCTCGAGGAGAACATGAAAGTCATGCTAGAGCAAGAACAAGCCATTCATTATAATGTCCAAGCCACCAATGCTATATTTGCCACTTTAAGTCTTGAAGAATTCAACAAAGTTAATGCACTAGAAGATGCAAATGAGATATAAGACACCCTTTAAGTTTGAACAAAAGAAAAGAATCCTTGCTCTTGAGAGAAGTTTGGCCATTGAGAGAACGAAAGTTGAGGAGTTATCCAAGGAGCTCAACTTGGCAAATGACTCAGTGGCTAGTCTAAAGAGTTCTAATGATACACTTCAAGAAAAACTTTATGAGTTTGAATAAAACTCATAAAGGACTTAAGGTGTATTTTGAGACTCTTTGGGCAAGCACTTCTTTCTTCAATAGTGCTACCAAGCTCTCTAATGCTTCAACAAGTAATGGGTATACAAGATGTTACAATATTGATATAAATGATTTTACCACTAACCTTGAGACAATGCAAGTGGTAAAGACGGAGAATGAGAGATTGTGTACCTTGGTGAAATATTGGTATATGAAGACCTACCAATCCAAAGATGTACTTTTCAAGACCCTTGCCACCTATGATAATAAGATGAAGTTTGGGCTTGGTTTTCATGCACATGGGAGCAATCAACCCAAACGTAAAGTGATCAATGGCAAGAAGTGCTTCAAGTTCACCAAGGAAAGCCAATAGAACTCAAGTGCTTCCTTTGTCAAAAATGGACATATGCCTCATTATCTCTTTTATGTATCATATGTTCTAAAGATAAACCACTATGGTAATGTGGTTGCTCAATTTGTTGGTACTAAGAATGAGAAGCACAAGAGATGCCTATGGGTGCCTAAATCTCTTATGGGATATCTAAACCCAAGTCTTAAATTTATTTTGTCGACATACTCCTTTAGCAGAGCAAGTTGGATAGTAGACAGTGGTTGCACAAACCATATGACCGAAGAAATGAGTATGTTTAAATCTCTAAAGGAAATTGATGGAGTCATGACAACATCTTTAGAGATAACAGAAAGGGAAAGGTAATGAGATTTGGTAAAATTACTATCTCAAATGACAACTTCATTTCAAGTGTTCTTGTAAAATCCTTAAGCTATAATTTACTATTAGTGTCTCAATTGTGCAAAATGGGCTATAATTATCTTTTTACCGATAAGGATGTGTCTGTCTCAAGAAGAAATGACTCCTCCATGGCCTCTAAAGGAAGGTTGAAGGGTGATCTTTATATAGTTCATTTCTCACAAGATACAGTGAATCCGGAAACTTAGTTAATGGCTAAGTCTAGTATGGGATGGCTTTGGTATCGAAGGCCAACCCATATTAGGATGAGAAACTTGTCACATCGTCTAAAAGGTAAGCACATCCTTGAGCTTACTAACTTCATTTTTAAGAAACATCATGTATGTAGTGCATGTCAAGCAAAAAAAACAAGTTGAAGTTCATCATTTTGCCAAGAATATCATGACTACCATAAGACTACCACAAGACTAATCTTGAAAAATGGTAAGTTGAAATTGCTAAGTAGCATTATTAACTATGAATTTTGGAACTATTAAATTTAGGAATAACTTAGACTAAAGGAGACCATGGTATTTTGGCAGTGGCATGTTTTATTTCTAATGACTTGCTTTATTTGACATGAATTTTTAATACGATTTACAGTCATGATAATATGAAAAATTGAAGTTATAATCGCCCATGTAGCTGAATATAATAGTTAACTGTTTTGCTTAAAAAGCTATTAAACATCAATGCAACGGGGTCTATCATGGTACTATCATTAATGAGAAACTATTTAATGAAACTGAGTATTTAAATACTACATTACCCTATTGCTGCTGCAAATCAGGTAGTACCTGTGCCATTGTATGCATGGTGTAAATAATCTAAACATCATTGAAGATTGCAATAGAGTTGTATTTATGTTTGCTCACATTGATAGCTCTCCGTTGTCTTACTGTGCATTTTGTTACGCAATATTTTTCTCTCCTTAGGTTTGTTTGTATGTATTGATTGATTTGGCTGTTTGTTGCATAATTTCGTTGAGGATGAAAAGTTCTGGTAAACGGCTCTATGCGTATTCGCACATGCTATTAATAGTACATATATTTGTAAAACTCAGTTAATGGGTGACATATATATATATATATATATATATATATATATATATAGTTAGAAATAGACATAGGAAATAAGCTTACCTAACGCGTGAATTTATTATACAAGATTGCACCGATCCTGATTTGCTTGCTAAATAGACAAATCACTCCTGATTTCGTTGTGCATACTTGCACCCTTGACCCTTGATCACCTTGTCTGTGAGCTTTGCTAATCTCCTTTATAGTTGCATATGTCCTCAGCTTGACAGCTTCTGCAGCAGCACGGCACAGACACACTTTGGATAAAAAAGTAAAACACCTGATATGGTTTAGCAACCGAGAAGACAACGGCAACGACCGACGACGTTCGTGCGTACTGCCAAGAGAATATTAAAAGGAAGGACTATAGTAATAGATAGCTTTGATCAATTTAGGGGTATGTAAGCAACCGCCACCACTGACGTCGTTCTCGCCAACTGCAAAGAGAAAGATTAAAGGAAGTACTAACAGATAACATCAATCAATTTAGGGGTACGTACGTGCAGATCCCTTGGTTTGGATGCGTAACGTATTTATCATGACCGTATCTCCAAAGACTTAATCCGATTGATTAACAAATTATAGATATATAATCTGCAAACGATAACTGATAAGGACTCCTCTTAATTTTAATATGAACCTTTAAATTTGACCCACCTAATACATAGTTAATTATACAATCAAGATAATTAACGGCTAGATTTTTTAAGTTAACAGAAGTGCTCATAGAAAATATTTAATTAATATAGGTATACATACAAAAATTTTGTGTTGAAGTTTCTCCCCTCCATGTGTCAAAGTTCTTGCCACCTCATCATTCCAACTATCCATTCTTTGATTTAATGTATAGAAAATTGAGCTAATTAATGTCAATTATACCTATGTTGTATTGTACTGTATTAATATGCTAAACTATTTTATTTGGGGTTAGAATAGTATGCAGTGTTGTAAAAACATACAAACAGAATTACATACCAACCTAAAGTTTATAACACAAATGTCAAACAACTTGTAAGTTTTTTATACAATTTAACCTGGTGAGATTACCCTATCACCACCCAGTCCAGTCCCTTTGGCTGCTAACCTGGTCAAAAAACGATCAAAATCAAACAAGTGCTGGAGAGCGTTCAGCCGTTCTCCTTCTCACCAACTGATGAAACACCCCCACAAAACAAGAAAAATATCAACGTGTCACCCGGAAAAGTCAAACAATTCCCTCCCCTTTTCCTCCCACGATTTTTTTTTAAAAAAAACGTTTGCTTTGCGGGCGCCGACCCGCCAACCCGCCTCCCCCTACGGAGACTGCTACCTGGGCCCCACCGGGGAAAAAGCTTCTCGCTCGGGCCCACCACTGACCACCCCCGCTGCTACGCGTCCCCCGAACGTGCACGCAGTTCACTTCCTCCTCTTCTCTTCGCCATTCCGCCTTCGCATCGGCCGCCGCCGCCGCCGCCGCAGCCGCAGGGGCGCTTCCTCCTCGTCCCGCTGCTGCTGCGCGTAGCCGTGGGTTTCCGGTGCTGGACGCCTGCTCGGGGCGCCGCCGCGGGGGCTGCACGCGGTATTTCGGGGGGAGATCTCGGTGGGGTTTACGGCTTGCTGCTTGAGGGGAGGTACTGACAGGGGAGGCGGAGGAGGAGGGGATTTCTGTGTTTGGTGAGGTGGGGTGGGGTTTTGGAGTAAGCGGAGGAGGAGGAGGAGGAGGAGGTGGGGAGGGGGGATGTACGGGCCGCCGTCCCGCGGCGGCGGGGGAGGTGCTGCCGCCGGCGAGCAGCCTAGGGTTTACCAAG
This sequence comes from Oryza coarctata, assembly GCA_030770085.1. NCBI lineage: Eukaryota > Viridiplantae > Streptophyta > Magnoliopsida > Poales > Poaceae > Oryza > Oryza coarctata. The sequence continues at coordinate 13,239,123 of CM061479.1, read as the reverse complement.
TTTGGAAGGGAAGCAACGTAAGCAGCTCTAACTCTGTCTCTGCCTTTCGTGTAATTTGATTTTTGTGTGCATCTGTACAGTGGATCTGGATCTGGGCGTGTGCGTGTACGTGTGATTAACTAGAGCTTTGTGAGAGGATTTAGCCGTTTTGTGCGTGTGATTTATCCTGGTAGAGAATGAGATGTTCTGCTGGTGTGTTAGATTCACGTGTTCGCGATTTGTGTGATGCTAGGTTCGAAATGCGAGTTTAGGGGCTTGGTGTCACAGGAATTTCAGCTGTATTAATGCTTCTGTTGAATATTTTTGTTCGAGTGGTTTCTAGTTGGGAAATACTAGCTCTGGATGGATGGAAATCAGTGCATAATCGAATCGTGAAATGTTGATTGAAGCTAGGGGAAAGTGCGTGCTGTCTTTTGTTTGGGCATCGTTATGAGAATACACAGCACAAAAGGTTTTACATTTATCTTAAGTTTATTCATCAGGTTGGGTGGGGAATACTAGCTCATTGGTTCGTTGTGTGAGCTACTTGAGTTCTCTGAATATGAACTTTTCATGGCTGTTTCATAATTATGAGAATTATAGAATGGGGATTGCAACTTTTGGTAGTACAATACTTTGGGAATGTTTGGTGCTGAAAGTAAAATGTTCTATATCTGCAATACAATAATTTACGTCAGACTATAAAATGCTCTATTGTTATTGTTGAACTGAAGCATACTCGGATGATGGTAATTTTGGTCTAGTTATCAAAATGATCCTTTTGGTTCCTTTGATGGGATGCTTTGGGTTCATTTTTTACATGAAGAATTTATTCCAGGATAGTATCAAGATTTAGGTTATCTAGAAAGTGGCATCTGTGCAGCACGCTTTGTACATGATCCAATCACATTCTGGCATGTGTACTGTCAATAAAATAGTGCATGCTCCTTCTGTTGAACAAGTGGTTATGGAGTCATTTGTTTATGGAGAAACTTCCTATCGCCATCTCTTTCCTGGCATTTCCTTTTGTTTTATTAGTTGCACTGATTGGGACAGCCCATAGCTAGAGCAAACGCTCCATTCAAATATCTGTCATCTGCACAGTTGTGTGCTTAAGGTTGTGATTGGCCAACTACGTGGGATGATGAATAATTTTGTAGCCTTCTAAAGAAGCAAGGATTTGGAAATCTTTTTGGGAGTTTGAATAAACTCTATTTTTTTAAGCAAGGGTGTGAGGCAGTTTTTTGTTTAACAAAACAAATTCTTAGCTTGTGGGTACAATTGTCCATCCTACTGATTTTAACAAATTGGAGAAGTTACTGACATGGTCTGTACACATTCTGTGTGGGGAGAAACAGCATAGGAGCTATTTCATATTACAAAGCCGCTGAATTACATTTTGAGATATCATTTTTCTTTCTGATTATTTGGCTGCTCTCATGAGGTTTTACATTTTTTCCCTTTTCCCTATCAGCATTAGCATCTCTTAACCCTGTTATCTTCAGACTGCAGTCTCGAATGCCATAATGTGCCAATTTTTGTGCTAATCAAGTCAATTCTTATTGATAACATGCTGATTTTTTTTATACATTCACTTGTACATTTCCAATTGTTGCTTCCAGTTTCATGTATTGGACTCATTGATAACAATTATGGGCCTTCTTTTCAGGAGTTTTTCTTGCAAGGGCGGTTCATTTTTGGACCCGATGTGAGATCCTTGTTTCTCACTATATTCCTCATTCTTGCACCAGTATTAGTCTTCTGTATATTTGTGGCCAGACATCTGATCAATGACTTCCGTGATCATTGGGGAGTTTCAGTTATGGTTGTAGTGGTTGTCTTCACAATATATGTAAGTATTGCTAGTTTGCTCCTTTTTTTCCTGTTCCCTCTAAATCAATTGAAGGCATTCTTGGTTGGCTGCTCTGAAGTTGGACAGTTCATATTGATAGTTAGACCATGTTCCGCTTCATCTCCTGGCACTTACATGATCAATAAAATTTATGGACAGAGATAACATTATTATGCCATGGGGCTTCAACCCTTTTTGTTTTAGTTAGATGAAATATAGTCAATTCTGTCTTCTTTTCTATAAAAGATTGGATAAACCTGTCAAGTGACACATCCATGTATAAACTAACATAGTTTCATGTGTATGATAAACACAAAGATTTGATTAGCAACTTTTAAATTATTATCCCTGTGAAAGCAAACTATGTGCTGGGTGAATAAATTACTTAATCGATAGTGTAAATTTATTGTGTTTGGCTGTTTTTTTGCATTTATTTCCCAAGTGAATATGCACCATGGCAGAGTGTACACTTAACTGGAGCTTTGTTTGATTTTCCAGGATTTGACATTGCTGCTTCTTACCTCTGGTAGAGATCCTGGTATAGTGCCACGTAATACTCATCCACCTGAGCCTGAATCGATTGATGGTGGCAGTGATATGGGAAATGGACAGACTCCACAACAACTGCGATTACCACGAACAAAGGATGTTTTTGTTAATGGAGTAATTGTTAAGGTCAAATACTGTGACACCTGCATGCTGTACCGGTCACCTCGATGTTCTCACTGTTCTATATGTAATAACTGTGTGGAGCGTTTTGATCATCACTGCCCTTGGGTTGGGCAATGCATAGGACGAGTAAGTATCTTGATGTGTTGACAGTTTCAGATATCCTTATCGTATTGCAATTTGCTTAAAGTTTGATATCACATGCAATTCTGTTGTCTGTATACATCATGGTGGATTTTCTATATAGATATTAGGTTATTAGTTACTACTTTAACAAGTCAGTGCTAATCATCAGCTTATCTGCTGCAGCGAAATTATCGATTCTTCTACATGTTCGTATTCTCAACCACATTACTGTGCTTCTATGTATTTGGCTTCTGTTGGGTGTACATTGTTAAAATCAGAGATGCTGAACATTCTTCAATTTGGAAAGCAATGTTGAAGACACCAGCATCAATCGTTCTGATCATCTACTGCTTTATTTGCGTGTGGTTTGTTGGAGGTTTGTCTGTCTTTCATTTCTACCTGATGAGCACCAATCAGGTTGGTATCCTTTCAAATGTTTTACAAATTGATCTTTGAAGCATAGTGTAATGCCTGGTTAATAACCCTTTCTGTACCTTGTGTTTGTCAGACAACCTATGAGAACTTCAGGTATCGCTATGATCATCGGGCTAACCCATATAACAGAGGTGTGGTGAACAACTTTCTGGAGATCTTCTGCACTGCGATTCCTCCTTCCAAGAACAATTTCCGAGCTAGGGTCCCAGTAGATCAAGGTTTACAACAATTACGTACACCAGCCATGGGTTTCATGAGCCCGAACATGGGTATACCAGTTGGAGACCTTGAATTGGGTAGGAAGCCCATATCATGGGATGAGCCTCGGTCAGCGGCGGATATAAGAGATTTAGAGGTTGGTCTTGGGGGGCTTTTGGATGAGAAAGAGGGCAGAATAGCCCATGCATCCCCAGATCTTAGCAGAGAAGGCCTTCCGGCTGAGCCTGTGGAAGGCAGGGTTGGTATGCATTCGAGACGATCAAGCTGGGGTCACAGAAGTGGAACATCAGAGTCCATGGACAGCATCGCTGTGCAGATGGGAACTGAAGCTAACTGGGGTTCAATGAGTAGCGGGCATGGCACCACCAGTTCAGCTCACTAGCAAACAGCGCCGCATTTCTGACGCTGCATCTGCATTGAATGGATCCACCTCATGAATGAAGAACCAACCGCGTGTGTACTCTCTCTTCTCCTGTGCTGCTTTTCACCTAGGATATACACAGTGCTTTCTTCCTCCCGTCCTCTGTTGTTGCATCCTGCAAGTGCATTTATTGATGCACGTCGTGTCTAGTTGTCTTAAACAAAAAATAACAGGATATCCTTAACTGATGCGTGGCTTGGATTATCTATCTGTATATATCGAGTCTGTAAGCAAGGTTATTGTGTTTGGTTTGGTTTGGTTTTCGACGTTCGGTAACTGTACCATGCTGCTCGACTCTTACTCCAGAAATACTACTCTCCAAATTATCCTCTTTTTAAGTGGATTTTTCTTCGTCTCTACTTGGATTGTGTTTGTGAGACATGGATGCCATCTGCTATGCCCGTCGCATTCTTCTGCCCGCTGAGCTGCTCATTGTGGGATTCTTGTGCCATCTGCTTTTTTTACAAGTTTTTTTGTATTCCTTTGCATACTGAGCTGCTCACTGATGAGATGAATCTATTTATATTATAAGGTAGATTTGAAAAATACATCACGTTTGTTCTAAAGAATAGAAATTATCATGTTAATTGAAAAAATAAGAAAGATTTACACTTAGATCGTGGTGGATGGATCCATATAATGTTGTCTAAATTATAATGTATAGACTTGTATACAAAATTGTATATGGATTTAATTATATTTACAGAAATAAGAGTTAAGAGTTGTATATGGATTTAATTATATTTATAGAAATAGAAATTAAGAGTTGTAAATAAAATTTATACAATTTAAAAGTTATATATCAAATTCAAACCTTATAAAAATAAAACATATAGTGATATCTTAAAAAACAAACATATAGTTGACTTTGCTCATAAGCTTTCATATATGGAATTCATCCCCAGAAAAGCCTAGCTGCAACTAGGGTTTGTAATATCTTACGGTTACCTCGTGCCGGTTTTCGTTGGTTAATCTCTCGGTTTTTTAAGTAACCGTGTGATTACCACGATTGCTGTGATGCTGGGGACTTGGGGTGGGAAACCTGATACAGTAAGCTGACCTGATACAGTAAGATACAGTAAGCTGACCTGATACTGTGATACAGTCGGCGCCGACCTGATACAGTAAGCTGGCTTGTGTTTTGGCATGCTTTCCAACGCAAAAAGGTCACATGCTGAGCTGCTGGTTCTTGCTCCCGCAGCAATGCACAAGAACCACCGGTGCTCCCATGAAACTTCTGTAGTATCTCTGCGCCAAACACTCAAGTTTATATTGCACTACGGTCAGGTTTTTTTTTCTAATTCTAAATTTTGAATTTTTATTTATACGTTTATTAAGCTTTTAAACAGTGAGTCTCGTGTAAAATATTTATATATATAATATTTCTTAAAATATTTTTTCGAATATTTTTTTAACTTTATATAAGTCATTTATTCATATCATCACATAACTATCATAAAAATTAAATAATCCAATTTCAACTGTCTCGAAAGAAATGGCTTACCAGTTCTGACTCAAAACCAGACAAATTTATAAATTCTAAATTACGCTGTGTAGCTCAAGGGAAGCTTCGTCTCCTTCATGTATATTTCCTCCGTCAAAATTTAAAGATTCTAGATTGTTTAGCAGAGTTTAAAGCGCAGATAAAATTACTTTGATGCTCTTGAGAGCTTACTTGGTTAGAAAGGCCACGCCTAGCAATGCAACTATCTTATTGTTCGGTTAGCTCAAAGGAAGCTTCGTCTTCTCCTTGATACACATGGTACTGATAACCATGAACCCAAGTTGAGTTAAGACTGTAACAAACTATGCATTTCGCCCTCCTTTTTCTTGTGATGATCAGAGAAAGAACACATTTACTCATCTGTTTAATTAGACCCAAGAAACGTACATGACTATACACATCCGTTCAGTACTATCAGCAGCAAAGGTTTCTCAAAAGTTTGTCTTCAGCTACAGCAGGAACTACACTTGATCAGTGACAATGCATGCCAAGCACTTGCTAGTACTTCTTCGTCCCCATCTCGATCAACCTTGCCGTTCTTGGAGAAAGTAAAGGCACAATTAGGCAGCTGCATATTGATCATTCAGTTATTCGCAGCATCCTGAATTGAACAGGTTCAGTAGCTAGTACAAGTAGAGCAGGTGCCAGTGAAACAAGCACTGAAACATTTCCGTTTCATCGCCTCTGCATCGCCAAGAGCAAGAAAAGGCCTCGTCGCTGCATGCACATATATATTACTACCAAGCTTTGATCCGACTTGCAGCTGTAAAGAAGTAAAAGGTAACAAGAATAAAATGCAGATTGAGATTGATCAAGGATATAATTGTCCATGGTATGATGATGGAATGTAACTTACTGATCAGCCAGACCAGGCAGGCTAATTAACTTCAGCCGGTAATTAATTAATTTTTGGCCATCTCTGATGCAACTAACCTGTGTGTCTCTGACTCTTGTGTGGTGCATCTTGCATCCACATACTACTTTGCATTTACTATTTGTGTGCATGAGAATGGCATTCAGGCATGCAGCAATTGCTGAATGCTGATCAGATCAGAAATTCAGATATGAGCACTGATCTATGAATCGAAAGGGAAAATACCTAACCTTGACTGCAGCAGCCACTTTGCTATAGTGCTGTACTGTTTGTGTGCATGCATGCGCCTCTCTTGTTGTCAGTGCTGATCGTGGATTTTAGTAGTACTACTAGTACATTGTGTAATGCATCTTTGTAACAAAAATGAAAAGTGTAGTAGTAACAAAAATAAGCCCTTCTCTCTTCCAATAGTTTTGGGGTCCATGTGGGTAATTCATGCGCAGATTCTAACACTGATCCTGATGATCTGACAGACTGACAATGAGATGCAACTGGAGAAGACACTGGAAATGGATTGCACGCTCTGATATGATTGACCAAACTCTGAATATGTATAGCTCTTCCTATGCACCATCTCTTAGATACATTCTGAATTTAATTAAGTGAAGAGATCATTGGCGAACTTATCTGACAATGTTCAGGTATTCAGTAGGATTTCAGGTTATGGCAAATGGTAGATAGCCTTGACAAGTATGATATTTTGGACATGGATACTCAGCGGTACTATTGGTGCAACGGATCCACATATCAGTGGTTGCTACTACACCAGCAGTAACGAGAAGATCACCATGGTAATTTCTCTAGCCACTGGTGAATCATGTCATAGAGGATCACTTAGGCACTTAGACACCAAGTAGATACAACGAGAAGAAAACGAGGAGAAGCTCTACTACTATGCCAAGCACACAAACATTGGCTAGCTTCAGTACTGAATCCTCTTCAGAAGTAAAGAAAACTATAGCTACTAGCATACACTTAGGTGCTTGGTTCCTGCATTTATCTGTTCTCTGAGAAGGAGAAGAACAGGCACTAGGAGGGCCTTTCCTCTTCTCAATGGATCACCTATGGGCCTGTGTCTTTGGGATTCTTGGTAGGCATCTCATGCAATTCATTCATATGCATGCTAGGTCACCATATATTCATGCCTATGCATGCATGCATCCATATGGCAGCTAGAATTACATGCCATGGCCCCAAATCATGATTTGGTTAATCATTTACAGCCTCAACATTATTACTGATATATGCATGAAAATGACACAAAATTCTCCTATTTTCTTCTCTACAGGAAACATTGTCTCATTCCTGGTGTTCCTCGCACCGATGTGAGTGATCGTATGCATAACTAGGGCTCGTTTAGAACCCCAAAATTTCACAAGATTTTCATAGAGAACAATCCATTTCATTCTCCATTACAAGGAGGCCTTAGTGTCTAATATATTTTTCTTAACTGTCAATCACCTAAAACAAGCTGTGCGTGCTATGAACGTGCAATAGTTTTTTTCTTTATTACTCTAGTAATAAAAAGTTAGATTTTTGTAACAAGTAGTTGACTAGCTAGATTTGTCCGGGCTCTAAAAAAAATTTTCTGGCTCCGCCGCTGGGCGCACGTACGTGCATGTACGCAGGCCGAGGTTTTTGAGGGTGTACAGGAAGAAGTCGACGGAGGGTTTCAGCTCGGTGCCGTACGTGGTGGCGCTCTTCAGCTGCACGCTTTGGATACTCTTCGCTCTGGTGAAGAGCAACTCCAGCCCGCTCCTCACCATCAACGCCTTCGGCTGCGTCGTCGAGGCCACCTACATCCTCCTCTACCTCCTCTACGCGCCAAGGCCGGCCAGGCTCCGCCTTCTCCCTCATTGTCGCCGTCACCCTCGCCGCCGTCGCGGAGCCACACCGCGTCAGGATGCTCGGCAGCGTCTGCCTCGCCTTCTCCATGGCCGTCTTCGTCGCCCCCATGAGCGTCATCGTAACAAAATCATCTCAGCTAGCTAGCTAGTGATCTTTCTTGCACTTGTTTTTGGATTAATCAGTACTCTAAAGATGCATGGATGGATGGATGGATGCAGATGGTGGTGATCAAGACGAAGAGCGCCGAGTTCATGCCGTTGTGGCTCTCCTTCTTCCTCACGATCAGCGCCGTCGCATGGTTCTTATACAGCCACTTCACACATGACCTCTACGTCACTGTAAAGATCGCATCAAATTGATTAATTTCTCTCGATCGATTCATGGCTTTTCGATCATTGTTTCATTGCTGATTGATTGGTTGATTTGCGTGCAGCTTCCGAACGTGGGTGGCTTCTTCTTCGGCTGCGTCCAGATGGCGCTCTACTTTATTTACCGGAAGCCCAAGTCGCCGGCCGCCGGCGGCGGCGGCGGCTGCGACCGACGGTGCCGTGGTGGCGCCCGCCGTGGCGCAGCAGCTGGCTGAGGAGCTGGCGGTGGCGGTGCTGCCGGTGCTGGCCGCCGAGCTGCACAAGATGGAGCAGGAGATCGGGACGCCGCGCAAGGGCGCCATCAAGACCGTCTGACACGTGGCTCGCCTCGATTGGTCGATGCATGCCATGTCATCATGCATGTTTGCATGCAAACGGCCAAGATAATTAAGGGCGAAAAGAATGATGGCCAGTTAAAACTTACTACCACTACTACTAAATTTCTTAATTTCAGCTGTTAGTTTGTGTTTCATTTGTGTGCTGTCCAGTTTGTATTATGCAATTATCGCATTAAAAAAGAAGTGTGCATGTATTGGTTATGATTAATTAAATTAATTTGTATCATATGGATATTGCAATTTGAGACTGTCTTTTTTCCCTGAGCCGTTGGATCCCCATCCAAGCCAAGTTGACTCAGCCCATCTGAACTTCTCAGCCCAGGCAGTCTAAGCCCGTTAGGATTTAGGCCCAATACAGCAGTAGGTCTGCGGCATTTTTGCAAAATTTTTCCCTTTGATAAACTCCTTTAGTGAATATGTGCATAACTGAAATGGATGCTGGCAAGATCAAATTAAAACTAACTTATGCTTGAACCATAGCTGACAAGTCACAAAAGAACAAGTGATTCAAACAAATCAGAAACAAGTACTCCAGTGATCTTGCAGGGGATGCAGTATTCTATTGTATCTGTCAGTTTGATAACCCTACGGCCATGAGGCCCCAGAAACAAAATCACATGCACTATTTTCAATTTTATTTTTATTTTTACATCCAAAAAGAAAAATAAAAAGGGGGAAAGACGAGACCACACACTCACAGCAGCAGCTAGTGCTTGATCAGCTTCTCTCCCATGTCTCCACACCAGTCCAAGCCGATTCACATGCATTTGTTCTGTTGCTTGTAGGCTTCCCTCCTCTCCTCCCCCACCTCTCACCTTCTCTCTCTTTCTTCCTCCAATCTGATCTCCATTCCTCCTCTTCCTTCCAAGCTACTAGTAGGTCAGCTGATCTCCATGGCGGCAATGGCCAGCTCAGGAGCAGCCATTGCAGTGTTCTTGGCACTGGTGCTGGTGTTCAGTGGCACTGAGGCCAAGTTCCTGTCCAACAACATCACTGTGGTCGGCTCTGTCTACTGTGACGCCTGCTCCAACAATTCCTTATCCAAGCACAGCTTCTTCTTGAAGGGTGAGTAGCAAATGGTAATACCTGTTACAGCAGTAGCAGCATTAGAGTTGGTTTTGATCAATGTGTCATCCTGCATTGTGATCAATCAATATTTTGCTTTGAAATATGGTAGATAAACATAGGATGTTTTTACAGCAGGTAATTCTTTGTTTATCTCTGAGATAGATTTACAAGACGTTTAAAAAATCTCTTGCTCAATGCACAATAATACATGTAGGATGTCTTAGAAGTACTAGTTCCTTTTTTTTTTCTGTCCTATAAAGATGCCACTGAAAAGTGAAAACTAATAGGCAAGCATGACAAGACTTATTTTTACACTGGTTCCCTATGAAGCTAAAGACAAAGAAAGTTGGCATAAGCACAATTGCGCACAAATGTGTTTGTGGCTTGTTCTGGATTTATAATTGGTTTGTCCAATATTCTTGGTCCCAAATTGTAATTGCAGTTTAGTTTTGGTTAATGCTACCATGAAAGACAAGATGCCTCACACACTAACTTTAGTTTCTTGGGCCCACTTAAAACTTCACATATGAGTTGTATACGACTGACAACTACATGTGGCCTTCAATTGCGTAAGTGTGGTACTGTCCATTGTCCAGTTCATCTGGCACTGAAAAGCAAAATTTTAAACTGTATCTGAGATTTGCTCGAGAAACTCAAGAGTTCCAATTCAGACTTTTGGTCTTTGTTCAATGGCAGATACTTCTAAGTTACTTTGAGCAGCATGTGCTCCTAAATCTCATATTGCTATGCAAGTTTTTTTTCCCTTTGACTCGTATGCTACGCAAATTATAATGCTGCCTCAAGCTGGAAATTTTGCCTCAGCAACTAGTGTTTCCATAATTTCATATTATCATTTTGAATCTGGCCTAGAACTATCAGAACGTTGTTCTACGAGCTGCCAAGGTATAACGTCACACTAAATTGCCAATGTATAGCCTCTTGAACTGAATCCCATCCCCTGCTCTGTCACTCTACATTGCTACTGAAACTGGAGCTTAGCATTAACAAGAACAGTAGGTTTCATGGATGTCATCATTGCATTAAATCTGAAATCTGAACTTAAGTCTTAACTTTGAACCAAAACTCTGTTACTTACCAGTCATAAATTTGTTTGTATCTTTTTCTTCAAAAAATGAGATCGTTTCCATCCTTGGCAAGAGCTCAGATGCTGAAGTCACCAATCATGGTGATGGTGTGCAGGAGCCAGGGTGCTGATCCAGTGCAACTTCAAGGTGAACTCCAGCATGGCCGAGGAGCTCTCCCTGGAGGCCGAGCGCACCACCGACCAGAACGGCGTGTACAAACTCGACGTGCCGGCCGCCGCCGGCTTCGAGTGTCGGGAGGGCCACGACCTCCGGTCGGCGTGCCGCGCCACGCTCATCCGGAGCTCCTCCGCCGCCTGCAACGTCCCCGGGCTCCGGGGATCCACGCAGCACATCGCCCTCCGCTCCCGCGCCACCAACGCCTGCTTCCTCAACCTCAACGCGCTCAACTTCCGCCCCGCCAAGCGGGACGGCACCCTCTGCCACGGCGGCGGCGCCTTCGGCTCGTCGCTCTTCTTCTGGCCGTTCTTGCCGCTCTTCTGGCCGCCGTTCCGGCTCCCGTTCCCGTTCCCGGCTCCGAGCGGCGGAGCCGGCGGGATGGTGTCGTTCCCGTGGCCGTTCCCCGTGCCGGACTGGCTGGTGCCGTTCCTGCGGCCGCCGTTCTTGTCGTTTCCACTGTACCAGACGGCGTCGGTGTCGTCGGCACCGCCGCCGTTCTACCACTTCCCGCCTTCCCAAGAAGCATCATCATCATCTCAGCCTTAAACATGAAAAAAAAAGAACTTGCCAAGATATGAGATTTTAAGCGTTCTTGCCAAGATTAATCCTAGATTCTTCATGTTTAGCAGAAAGAAGTTGCGCCGTGTGTGCCATTGTAGGTGATGATCGGGTGTTGCTACAGTGTTCATTGAGCTTGATGAATATGTAGAAGTGGTAATTGTAGTGATGGCTACTGGTTAGTATTCCGTAAATTGTCTCAAGTGTTTCCTCGCTGCATTTAATTTTTTCACCATCTGTACTGACGAATGGTATTCCAGCTGCTTAACTATACTACTCAGAGGGTGAAAAAACCCTGCAACTGTAAACTAACCTACTAGTGATAGTTTCCTCAACTGACAACATTTTAGGCTGAACATTACTAAAGGAAATAAATTGGACACTATTTTGAAACTGGGAGAGTAATTGATAGATACAACAAGAAGGACTTGTCAGTTGGGTGATGCCCATGAAGGCATATGCCTGATTCAGTCCAGACATAAACCAAGGAAAAGTTTCTTCTTCTGCGTGTAGCAACAGAGTAACTACCCAATTTGCATATGACACGAAGGAACATATATATATATATATATATATAAAAGAATGTGGTGTAAAATAAGAGTAAGACTCTAACTTTATAAAGGGGTCAGATCTATATATCGGCCATGGCCGTGTGTCACTGAGGATCGGTCAGGGCTGAACGAGGAGTCGTCAGGATGAACGAGATAGTACAATGGACTACTGAGAGCCCGTAGCGCTTGGTAGGACGGAGGGACCCGGTTTGTGATCGGGTAATCATATGAGATGTAGAGGGGATAGGAGCCGATGGAAGCGTGAGAGGTGGGGTGGGGACTGGTTGGGGATAGACGGCATCGGCTCGGGATTGGCGACTGTATGTGAGAGAAAATGGCTGAACTAGGTCGGCTTGAGCCGATGGGAGTGTATGGGCCGATTGGTTTGGGCGGTCCGATGGAGGTAGAGCAGCCGATAGGGAGGGAGAAGCCAATAGAGATGGATGGGCCGATAGGTGGGTATGAGCCGATGAAGGATGAGGAGCCAATGGGGTTGAGGTATCCGATGAAAGGGAGACAGGATCAACCGGAGTTGATAAGATTGGTGGGGCCGATAGAGATCCGATGTGAGTAGCATCGGATCGAAGAGGAGTGGGATAACTGAGCAACAAGTCCTCAGGAGCGGCCAATAAGGGGGCCGGAGGTGAGATTGATGGAGGAGACCGAGAGGGCACGGTGTTGGTAAGGAGAAAATCGAGATCACTAGAGGAGAATCTAGGATGAAGTAGACCGAAGGAGAAGCAGGTCTTGTCAAAGACGACATGGCGAGATATGATGACCCGGCGGGTGGAGAGATTGAGATATCGGTATCCCTTGTAGAATGAGAGATATCCGAGGAGAATGCAGGTGGTGGAGCGGGGGGGCAAGTTTGTGAGGAGCAGTGGCGATGAGATTAGGGTAGCAGAGACACTCGAAGACGCGTAGGTGAGAGTAGTCGGGCGCCGTGCGGTACAGAAGGGTGTATGGGACATTGTGGCGAACAGAGGAGCAAGGGTGTCGATTGAGTAGGTAAGTCGTAGTGGTTAGTACTTCAGCCTAGTAGGTTACAGGTAGGTGAGCATGAAGTAGCATTGTGCGACTCATGTTGTTAAGTGTGCGAGTAGACGTTCGGCCTTGCCGTTCTGAAGAGAGATGTAGGGACATGAGAGGCGGAGATGGATGCCATGGGAGGTAAGGAAGTTTTGAACGGTACGGTTGACAAGCCTCATATCGTTATCGGCCTGTAGAGTTTTAATGGAGATGTTGAACTGGTTAGAGATATAGTTTGTAAAGTTAATTAGGTAGGAGGCGACCTCGGACTTGCTGGTGAGGGGAAAAGTCCAGCAATAGTGTGTGTAATCATCAAGTATTGCAAGATAATATTGATTACCAGAAACACTCTTAACTGAAGAAGTCCATACATCACAGTGTATTAGCTCAAAAGGTCGCGAGATATAAGACATAGAATTTGAAAAAGACAGTCACACGTGTTTGCCAAGTTGACACGAGTGGCAAATAGTAGAGCTGCTGTGGGTACACTTAATGGAGGCACTGCGACGTAGATTAGCGACAGCGTCGGGGCTGGGATGACCAAGGCGAAGATGCCAGAAATTGGTGGAGAGGGCGATGCTGGCATGTGGAGTGGACGGCGTAGTGGGCATGGTGTAGAGGTCGACGTCACTATTGCAGCGAAGGATCTGATGCCGGGTTGAGATATCCTTCACAGAGAAACCAGAAGCGTCAAATTTAATTGAGCAATTATTATCTTGTGTGAATTGATGAACAGATACTAAATTGTGAATGAGAGAGGGAACGATGAGGACATTGCGAAGTGGAATGTTAGTTGTGGGTGTAGACAGAAAGGAGTCACCATGGTATTGGATTGGGAGAGAGTGGCCATTGCCGATAGTGACAAAGGGGGAGTAGGAGGGATGGCGAGAACGTTGTATATTAGTCGATGATGCCATGTGAGAGGACGCACCAGAGTCCAGTACTCAAGGGTGTTTAGGTTGGAGCGTCATCTGGTTGAGAGCGGCGACGAGGCTAGCCTGGTTCCAGGAGGGAACCGACTGGGTGGGTGGTGGCGGGAGTATTGGCTGAGACGGTAGGGTGGAAGCTGATGCTAGGTGGGCCTGAGGATGGGCGCTGAGAGCCCCTGGTTGCTAGTCGATGGGACTGCGTGGTTAGGGCTGGAGTGCCCAGGGGTTGTAGCATAGCCACAGACCCATGGGACCGGCAGACGGGACAGGGACTAGAGCAGATCGTGGTTGCACTAGACCGTGCCAGTTCTTACCCTTATCCTTGCCCTTGCCTTTGCCAGTGCCACCGGTGCGGGCTGTGTTGCCATAGTTAGGGCCATGGCTACTAGAGCCACGAGAAGTGACAGCAGCATATAGGGATCGGCAGCCATAGTCGGCTGCGACGAGGAGAGCGGTGTGGGCTATGGTCTTCTCGTCGTTGGCCAAGCGTATTTCTTTGAGAACTAGCATGTCATGGGCCCGGGCGAACGACGAAAGGGGTGTAGAGTTGGCGATGTCGTCGGCGATGTTGGAAAAGCGTGGGTTAAGTCCTCACAGGAGGGCGAGAACGAGTTGTGTGTCGGCCACAGGGTGGCCGATATCATGGAGTGCGGCAACCTTTACCTTGAGGCGCTGGCAGTACGAGGAGACAAAAGAGTCTCCTTGTACCATGGAGTGGAATTCGTTTAGTAGAAAGATGGCGCGCGGCTGTTTGTTGGCAAGAAAGAGCCGCTCGATAGCCACCCAGAGATCCCGGTGGGGTCGGTATCCTCCATGGCAAGGTCGAGAACAGAGTCATCGATCGAGTCAAGCAATCAGCTGCGCATGCATCACTCGACGATGTCCCACTGGGGATCATCGGATCGAGATGGAGCAGAGCCATCGATGTGAGACTGGAGTCCGAACTTTCCACAGAGGGATTTGAAAAAAAATACTCACCTGGAGTAGTTGGCGTTGAAGTCGAGAAAGATGGGAACATGAGATTTCACGTTGACAGTGGCGTACGGTGGTGAGAAAATCTGCGAGATAGTATCCGAGGTGTAGTCAGGAGCACCAAGGGCCGAAACAGATTCGGCGACTGGGAGGATGCCGGAGCTAAGGGCTGACTCGGTGGCTATGACAAGAGGGTAACAGGCGCAAGAAGCCGATGAGGGTAAGGTCCGATGAGGGGTAGGTAACCGATAGGAGTAAGCCGATGAGAAAAGTGGTTGGCTGATGAGAAGAGTGGTTGATCGATGGAAGTAGGCAGCGGAGTAGTTGGGGGAGAAGTGGGTGGCAGAGCAGGTAGGCCAGAGAGTGGATGGGTCACAGACGTGAGAAGATTCGCGTCCGTGAAGAGAAGTTTTACGCCCTTGGACTCATGGAGGCAAAGAAGTGGAGCGGACGCGAAAACTCGGAGAAGGCGCGGACGCGAAGAGAGGAGGTTCACGTCCGGGAGGCAGAGATTCGTGTTCGTAGACACGTGGACACGTTGAAGTGGCTCGGATGCAAGTAGAGAAGTTTCGCGTCTGGGAGCAGGTGAGCGGGTCGGAAAAGCGGGAACCGAGAGAGAGAGTTCTAGCCGATGGAGGGCGGATAAGTTCAGCCGATGGAGGGTGGACGGGTCCAGCCGATGAAGACGACGAACGCAGAGGTGCGCCGGCGTCAGAGGAGAAAAGGTGCGTCGAGACATGGAAAGAGCGAAGACGGGTGTGAGACGAGACGAGGAGGCGGATGGAGACCGTCGTCTTGTCACGTGGTGGAAACAAGGGAGGGAAGAGGGTGGTGGAGAAAGAGAAGACCGTCTGCGGAGGAGACGGAAAGAAGAGAGAGCCGAGACGAGAAAGCAGAGAAGTAATACCGGGAAGGAGATCTGCGACAGAAAGGAAGCGTCGACTCGTTGCTGAAGGAGACCGAGGAGACCTTCAGGTAAGCGGCGGCGGGGCCGCTGCAGCTGCCGTGCGTCGCCGCCATGTTCGCCAGGGTGCTAGAGCAAATCGAGGAGGAGACGGTGGATGGCACCGCCGCGGCGAGGAGGTGCGGCCTCGCCAGAGGGCACTCCGGCTATCGGCTGCTCGTCCCCGGCCAGCCAATCGTACGACGACGCAGCGGGGTGTTCTTGTGATCTTGTCCATCGAGTTGTCTGAACTTGTAGTTCTGATGAATCCATCTAAACCAATTAACGAATCTACAAATCATGAGCATTGCAACAACAAGTTGTGCGTAGTAGCAGTAGCTGATGTTGAGCTCTTGAGCTCTGAATTTTGTGTAGAGCTCATATTCAGAGTTTCAGACTATCAGGTGGACTACTGGGTAATTTTAGAGGTCGATGTGTGTCTATCTTAAGTTGCAGTAACTGTTGATGCAAGTCTTATAGCATAAATTTCCCAAGCTTTGGATAATTATGGTGAAATGATGCCTCGAATTATAGATAGGTTGCACATTTCAATGCATCCCATAGTTTTTGGCCTCCTTCAGTTCACTTGTCAATTGTCATGCATGCCCATTGTTTTGCTACCAAGGTTTTTTGAAATCTATTATTCAATACATATGATATTACAAAGCCTCAGTGCATTAAAAACCAAATACTAAATCAAGATATAAATTAACAAGTAAGGCAGCAGAAACACGGTCGCAAGTAGAAAAATGGGTCAATAATGGACAAAGAACCAGTACTAACCAGCATGTACAGAAGATCGAATTCAAGAAAAACTACTGAATCACTGCACATACCTTCTGGTGCTTGGCTTGCTATATGGAAGGTTGGATCAACATAAGGGCCTAATAGTATTCAGCAATTAGCATCTATTGAGGCAGCACCTGTGCTATTATTTTCACCAGCACTTGACATTTTGTCAAAAAAAAAGCAGAGCCGGTTCATGAGCAGCCTCCCATGGTTCAGGAACCTGATCACTTGAGCTGTTGGGTTGCTGCAATCTGGACAAGCTTATTCATTCCATACTACTAAAAGATAGTCAAGTTTAAATGACCTTCAAGGAAAAAAGTCCCTGCTAAACGATTAATCTCTCTCTCCCCTATTTATGAAACAACTAACGACCTTGGCTGTTCCTATAGTTCAAACTTGCAAACGATCAGTTGAATCCACATGTTCTGAGTGCCTGAACAGATGGGAACATTTTGCAAATGTAGAAATTTCAGTGTAATATGGTCTGCAATTAATGATCCACTGTTAACCTGGATAACTAAACGAACATCATAGAATTTAAAATGGCTAAGGTTCCTGTACTCTTAACATCTGTAGAGTCAAATGACAGTGGTCACATTGTTCCGAAAAGCTGTGGCCAATAGCTCAGGCTTAGACTCAGTAAATAAAATCAAGCAAAAAGAGGAACATGTCTTGGTACATGAAACAGGCTGACCTTTCAAAGAACAAGTGTTGGAGGAGAAAACTGAATCCTGAGATTGAATGTCTCAGGCTCACAGCAAGTAAAACAAACAAACATTCTTATAGGGAGAAAATGGTTGTGAAAATTGAACAAGTTGGCATAAAAATGGCTGGCAAATCAAATGGTAGAAAACAACCAATTCCACGAGCCAAAAGAAAAAGGCTGGTGGCTTTTTGTGATCTTATGCAAGATTTGGGAAAACCGGAAAAATATTCACTCATTACATGATACGTACTTTGATTCTCTAACTCAAATTCATAGTCCTATTTTTTAATACTCGCCTCAACACTAGAATTTCAGCAGAATATGGATCCTGATTCCTGAATTCGTCAATTGTAAACAAATTACAGGAAGAATGCAGTTACATGGTTGCATACTATTAATAAAGCATACGTAGCAATACGGATTAGACCTAGCAAGACTGCTGTTATGTGAGTTCCGTTCTGTGAAGACGTTGCAACTACAGATGTTCTGGGGGAGAAACACAAAAGGATACGACTTTCAACTTTGCAACTCCTTCTAAAACTGAGTTCAATTATCCAATATTCTTAAAAAAAAACAGTCAGGCCCAGAGGAAAATAATATTTGATCAATCTCTGAATTCAGTAGTCCTGGCATGATTGCAGTTTGCACGCACACAATTTCATTCAGAATTTCGGATTATTTCCCCACCAAGAGTTGAAAATACCAATATTTACTTGATTCGGAACCTCGAAAGAATTTTTTTCCTTTTTAACAAATCAACGCCCAGGTCATAATAAATACATCTGAGACGAGATGTAATGCATCGCAAGACATGTGGAAATCCCCAAGTAAACCGCTCAACAATCGCATGAATATGAGCGCGCTGTGATCCTACCCCTACCTGGAAGGCCAACAACTGAGATCTGCGAAAAGAACGAACAGATATTGATTCACCTGGCTTCTGGGAAGCGCCGCAGGGTGGTCGCCGGCGACTCGCCCTCGCTCCGGCGCTCCGCCACATCGCCATGGCGATGGTGTTAGCGGAAGGGTAAGCCCACAATATCAAATTATGCAAGGGGGTTACGTAGAAAATCACCAAACTAATGGGCTGGGCTCAGAATTACCCTAACTAGTGTAGCACATGGACCGGCCTATTCGTAAGCCCACTTCTCTCTTTCTGTACGGCCGCGGCCCAAGTGTCGACTCCTAAACCCTAATCCCGCCAATCGACGGCCGAGACGGCCCGGCTCCTGCACCCACGCTGCATCCGACGCTCAGGAAGAGTCCACGTCGCCCCTACGCTCCCTTTATAAAACCACCTCCCCGCCTCTCACCACCAGTCGCCGCCTCCTCCCCCCTCCTCCTCCGCTTCCGCCTCCGCCTCGCCGTCTCACCAAGTTCCACCCTCCCCTCCGGCGAAATGGTACGCTCTCGTCTCCAGTGCAACGGCTGTTCTCTTCCGTGGATCTTGTGCTGGCTGGCTTATATTTTTCGCAGCTGCAGCGTCGATTTGTGTCTTGTTTTTGTGTGTGTGAATCTTGGGATGAGCTAAGGGTTTGAATGGCAAATCTCGCAGGCACCGAAGCGAGGCGGCAGGGCGCCTGTACCGGCGAAAAAGAAGACGGTATGCTCGTCTCTGTGCTCGAAATCTATGTTCTTTGGTTGTTAGAGGAGGGCGTGTAGTTTGATTGGGTGTTTACTTGGTGGGGTGCAGGAGAAGGTGACGAACCCTCTGTTCGAGAAGAGGCCGAAGCAGTTCGGCATCGGCGGCGCGCTGCCGCCCAAGAAGGATCTGCACCGGTTCGTGAAGTGGCCCAAGGTGGTGCGCATCCAGCGCCAGCGCCGCATCCTCAAGCAGCGCCTCAAGGTGCCCCCGGCGCTCAACCAGTTCACCCGCACGCTCGACAAGAACCTCGGTATATATACACGTCTCAGTTCGTTCATCCTATTAGATTGCACCTGGAATGCAAATTGTTGGAGCTGTTTAGTTGTTAAGAACGACATATCCTTGCTGGATTGGTAACTGTGGTGATGGGGAGCTGATGATTATGTCAAACTAATGTCGGCTGAGTTGGTATTCTGGCTGTAGTAGTAACGTAGTAGCATTTTTTTTTCAGGTGAATAGAGCCTTTTATCAGTGTTTGTTTAGACTTTGTTAGGCTCTATGTAGTGTATTTTTTAAGAATAGAAAATGCTAGGATAAACTGTTAAATCCTTCTTGCAGTAGATATTTGGGGTCATCAGTTTCTTTCCTTGGGAAAATGTCAGTGCAAGAAACCATCATGTTTTTGTTTATTTGTTATTTTGTCACTATAATTAGACCTGGAATCACACTTTCTTTTCAACATCATTATTATATTGTATGTTGATTGCTAATGCACCTAATGTTGTTATTGATGTTTTTCTCATTACTGTGATTTGGTAGCTATCATAATACCGTTTCAAAAACAGAAAAGAACTAACTTTCATGTGGTTGAGCTTGAATTACTTTGTATGCGGCGTTTGCTATATTTTCCAGAGGAATTCATGGTGTTTAAAATGTCTGATGTAAATCATTATTTGCAGCTACCAACCTGTTTAAGATGCTTCTTAAGTACCGCCCTGAGGACAAGGCTGCCAAGAAGGAGAGGCTTCTGAAGAGGGCCCAGGCTGAGGCTGAAGGGAAAACTGTTGAGGCAAAGAAGCCAATTGTTGTGAAGTATGGTCTTAACCATGTGACTTACCTCATTGAGCAGGTACAGAACCTGATTGATTTATTAATTTCTTTGCTAGTCACTCATCAAGGGGCATCATTATGTGAACAAACAGTTAAACAATACTGTTAGTGACAAGTTGAATGCTTTTCTTCCAGAGCAAGGCACAGCTGGTTGTCATCGCTCATGATGTTGATCCAATTGAGCTGGTTGTGTGGCTCCCAGCCCTGTGCAGGAAGATGGAGGTTCCTTACTGCATTGTTAAAGGCAAAGCTCGTCTTGGATCGGTATTATTTCTCTGGATTCCCAGCAATCTACTGAATATACTTGTTTGATGGTATTGAAGCTAGTAGAAAGAGGTGCTTATTCTTTGCAAATAATCATATGTAGATTGTTCACAAGAAAACTGCATCTGTTCTGTGCTTGACCACTGTCAAGAATGAGGACAAGCTTGAGTTCAGCAAGATATTGGAGGCCATCAAGGTAAGAAACTTATGTTATTCACCATTTTCATTCTTGAATCATCATGCTATACACTGTTGCCCTTTAGTCCCTCATCGCTAACTCAGGTGAACCTTAACTCTCTAGGCAAACTTCAATGACAAATTCGATGAGGTCAGGAAGAAGTGGGGCGGCGGCGTCATGGGCTCCAAGTCACAGGCAAAGACCAAGGCCAGGGAAAAGTTGCTTGCCAAGGAGGCTGCGCAGCGGATGACCTAAATATATTAGCCCTCTGTTGAGTTCCCCCTGTAGTTTCATTCAGTTTTATGATTTTGATGAGGAACTCATTTAGCACCGTGCGACAGTTGTCTTTCATATATTTTCTGTTCACAAGACCATGCTGGGAAACTATGCAAGATATCAGAGCTTTACAATGATTTGGTTTCTACAGAGTTTGTGCTGTGTGTTTTAGTACTGATGCCTTAGCGGAACATTGTTATGTTCAATTCACAATTTTGCTGCCATTCAATTGAAAGTCTTATCAAGCACGACAAAGTTTGATATGCTTCATGAAACTCTCTTTGGGGGAGTGGGCGTTTTATATGGACACATTTTTGTGAATCCTTTTTAATTAGGATTTAGAATTATTTAAATCAGCTTATCAACTTTTAAATATTTATTTTATTTTTTTCTACCTCAAATTGTAGTGAACTTAGTTTTCATCCATTATCCTTGGCACTTCCAAACAGGCATTTAGGCGCAGATGCCAAAAAAATTGAAAATATTATAAGTAGAAAACTTAAATTACGCCTAGCCCAATATGAACAGTTGGCTACTGGGAGCACGATTTCTAGGCCCATGAAGCTCATCACCTCGTCACTGGCAAGTGGGCCGTGGGTCCGTCAGTCCACGTGCTACTCACGCCCTTGTGGCCGCCGCAAAGTCCAAAAGGCCAACGAGAGCAAAGCCGTTAACCCAACGTAAAGACAAGTTCCCGTCGTCTCTAATTCCTCTCCTGATCTCGCGAACAAAGAAATTCCCCGGGAAAAGAAACGGGACGAGATCGATCGCGAGAGATTCCGCGGACCCGTGACCCCGCCCAAGGTGAGCTGAGCTCGATCCATCATCTTCCTCAATGTTCTGTTCGATTTCGCTGCTCTGGATTGCGCGGGCGCGCACGCGGCGCTGGTAGAATCAGCCGATTTCGTGGGGTGGAAAGATTGCGTCTTTCGTTGATTTTTTGTTTGGAGTTTGTGTTCTTGGAGCTGGTCAGGTTTGCTGGGAGATTGCTCGTTGTTGTTTGGCTCCGATTTGTTATGCCTCCATGTTTGTTGCTCGATTTCTATGCCGTGAATGTGGGGCAAGGGCATTGCGCGCCGATACTTGGATTGTGCTCTAGATCAGGCGGGGATGCTGTGCTCGTTTGATTGCCATTGCTGTCATGCCCCAATTCGAAGGGAAGTTTTAGCTCTTTACCCTAGAGATTTGTGCATCTGTAACCTGGAACAATTAGGTCGTGAGCGGCGAGCCGTCATGGCAAGTTCGTATCGTTTTCAGTGATGCAGAAATTTTGTCTCTGCATTGCATTGTCGTAGGGAGTGAATAGTGAGCTATTTCTTGAATATCGCACTAGCTACCTGCTGCTTGAACTTGAAGCCTTTAACTATAGTGTGCGAATTTTGGGGCCTGCAATTGTGTGTTCATATTTAAGTTAATAACCTTAATCCTCATTACTTTCAGTAAAATACTAAGTTACAGCAGCTTGGTAGTAGTTCTTTAATTCAAGGTTGATATCGTCTAATTTATGTTACTTTGTGTTTATTGCAGTAGTATAATGGAGGGGAGGAGTTTGAGATTGGGGTATTTGTTGGTCCTATGTATCTTGGCATTCTTGCGACCTGCTGCGGCTATTCGCTTTGTGATCGATAGGGAAGAGTGCTTCTCTCATAATGTTGATTATGAAGGAGACACAGTTCATGTATCGTTTGTTGTGATCAAGGCAGAGACACCATGGCATTATACCGAGGATGGCGTGGATCTTGTGGTATGGTCTTGTTTTTCTTTTTTGTTCTTCTCCCTCTGTCCCATCTTCCATCATTAAATACTCTGCAATTCTATTGCTTTCATTGTAGGTAAGGAATAATAACTTCTAGCTATTTCCACGCTTGTAGTCAGATAAGCAACATGGAGTATTGCATTTTGTTTGATGCTTGCATGCATGAACCCTTGAAAACTTCCCAGTTATGGCAGATGCAAAACTGATTCAATTTTGATACTTGGCAGGTTAAAGATCCCAATGGTAATCAAATCCATGATTCCCGTGACAAGATTAGTGATAAGTTTGAATTCATAGTTCATAAGAGAGGCGTTCATCGCTTCTGCTTTACCAATAAATCTCCATACCATGAAACTGTAGATTTTGATGTACTTGTTGGTCATTTTTCATATTTTGACCAGCATGCCAAAGATGGTAAGAGTTTTTGTAGTTTCCTTTAACTTGTATAACAAGGAGCCTGTGGTTTATTCCTTTTATGATGAAAAAAATTGCAGAACATTTTGGCGCCCTGTTTGAACAAATTGCAAAGTTGGATGAAGCCCTGTACAACATTCAGTTTGAACAGCACTGGTTAGAGGCTCAAACGGACCGCCAAGCAATATGTAAGTTCCTCATGTCTTACTCTCTCCTGTAAATACTAGTGTCTTGTAATTGTTATATGTAAAGATCTCTTGTTTTCGTCCATCTTATATAAATACGGAGTACCACATATGAGTTGTAGCAAATGCTCAACTTTTCTGTTTCTGTACTACCAACAAACTGTCCTGCCTTAGGAGCTCCCGCTTTTTATGTAAGCCTTTGGACCAGACAACCAGACGTGCCACATTACCAAACATCTTGCAATTTAGAAATGTTTTATGTGCTACATTGATGAATGCGTACCATCTTATGTTTTTTTTTGTAAATCTCATGTTTTGTCAAAAGCAAATTTTACATTATCTGAAAAACATTTTATTGTTGCTCAAACTGCAATACTGTATTTTTCTATCTGATGCAGTAAACGAGAACATGGGCAGGAGGGCAGTTCACAAGGCACTCTTTGAATCAGCTGCTCTTATTGCAGCCAGTGTTGTGCAGGTCTACTTACTGCGTCGCCTCTTTGAGCGTAAGCTGGGAACATTAAGGGTCTAATTCTTCTCTGATAGAAGTATCCTTATACTCGCCGACTCAAACTGTATTAAATACTGCAAGATATGTTTACAAGATCTGTTACATCCTGTTCAGATATTTAGCATTTTTTTGTCCAGAATTTTGTAATTCAATTGTTACAGTACTGTGCGGCAGTAACTTGCCGCCTCATCAGACTCAATTCAGCTAACTATATCTATCAGCATATGCATATTGGGTCCTAACTCCTAAGTACTTGCACGGTACAATCTTTAAATCTTTTGCGCGATCAAGGTACGGGAAAGCTAGTCTTGGAAAAAAATGAGGCAGGAATTCTTTTTCTGACCATGAGAAACTATTGCTATCTTCAATTACAAATTCAGAATCCATATTTTTGATGAAAAACTATTTAGTATGAAGTGTTCAGCGTTTATTGAGTTGGTATTATTCCTGTATTTAGCTGTCTGGAAAAGCTCAGATGATACCAAATCCGAGATAATACCAACTGGTTTGTTACTAACACCACACCATGTGTGTAGGATACGGTTGGAAGCCATGTGCAGTCTTGCTGTCCTAAATTCTTTTTGCTGACTATTGAGTTGTCAGTTCAACCAAAAACTTAAGCTGAAAAGAACGGAAAATTCACTTTATATTTCAACACTATTATATTAAACTGATGGACGGTTAGATTTCATTGGTACCAGTACCTTTTTTTGAAGACTGCAAAAGTGTTCTTGAGATATTATTTGCTCATACTTTTAAAATTCTTATCAGTAATTTCTTAAATACTTAATTTAAAAATAAAAAAGTATACATCGATTTCCTCAAACAACACTATAATAATATATAAATATATTTTAATATAAAATTGGTTGTTAAAATTATAAAAGTTTGATTCGTATGACCAGAGAGAGTTAACTACATCGCTTTGCAATTTAATTAATAATATAATTATCATCAACAAAACCCTCTCTCCCTTTCACTATCCCCAGGGCCCACCACTGTACCCCCACCATTCCTGCCTCTTCTCCCATTTGGCCAGTCACTACCACTGCCTCCCTGGCTTCCCCATTGCAGCGACAAACTTGAGCTCCTCTGAGGCCATGGAACAAGGGAGGAGGAGTTGGAGGAGGTGCGGTAGCTTGTACGGCGTCGCGGCGGTCGTCTTGGTGGCGGCAACGGCGGCGCCCGGCGGCGAAGCTAGGCTGTCGCCGGACCACTACCGGTCGACGTGCCCCGGCGTCGAGTCCATCGTGCGGTCGGCGGTGGCCACGAAGGTGAAGGAGACCTTCGTCACCGTCCCGGCGACGCTCCGGCTCTTCTTCCACGATTGCTTCGTCGAGGTGAGCAGCGCCGCCGTCAACCAACCTCGTGCTCTTGATTCAGATTTCGGCGTCAGAGTTTTAGAGTTGCATCCAATTTTCGGTTTTTGAGTTTCTCGATTCTTTTTGTAGCTGATAAGTGTGGTTAACCTCAGTCGATTTTGGTAATTAGTTAGCTGCATTTGGCATTTGCATCCTTGCAAAGATTGAAACTTGCAGCTGCTATGCATTCAGCTCAGCAGCATCAGCAGCCTGGGGGTCTCTGAGTTTTCATCATTAGTCTGCATTTAATTTCATCAGAGATCAAATATGCATTTTAATTGCATCAGAGATCATGTCAAATTTGGTCTGTTAGTCTCAGAGAAAGGAGAGAGATGATGAGATGACACTGCTAGTATGAGATAATGAGAGAGCACTAGATTAATGGTACGAAATGGCAACTGGATTAACTCCAAATCACGCACTCGTCGCTTCTGCCATGTGATTGCACGACCTTTTCTGTCAACTGGGCTGGGTAATCAAATGCTCACGACAGATGCTTCCTGCATCAGCATGCATCCCTGCTGGCAAACCAGCCGCCACGTTGTCGTATCCGACGTGGTGGATGCGGCATTCCGTGCCGTCCACGTCATCATTCCGCGCATTTCATAGTGGTTTTATATTCAAGATTTAAATTTTTCATAGAGGCTATAGTATCATACTACCATCGGTTTTGGAAATGCTTCGATCACTTTGAATTTTGAGATTATTTTTTTGAACTGACACTTTTAGATTACATTGCCTTTTGATAGGGATGTGACGCGTCCGTCATGATCGCGTCACGGAGCAACGACGCCGAGAAGGACTCGCCGGCGACGGGTTCGACACGGTGGTGCGCGCCAAGGCAGCGGTCGAGAAGAAGTGCCCCGGCGTGGTCTCCTGCGTCGACATCCTCGCCATCGCCGCCAGGGACGTCGTCGCCATGGTAGCCACCCTCCTTCTGCCAAGAAGCTTGCTACACATCACGCGAGGTCACGTCTCTAACAATGGCAATGGCGTTGCAGTCGTCAGGCCCACACTGGACGGTCGAGCTCGACCGGCTAGACGGCCTCGTCCCAAAGTCCAGCAGCGTCGCCGGCAGGCTGCCGGGCCGGACATGCGCGTTAAGGACCTCGCCGCGATGTTCGCCAAGAACAACCTCACCGTGCTCGACATGGTGGCGCTCTCGGGCGCGCACACCGTCGGGTTCGCACACTGCACGCGCTTCGCCGGCCGGCTGTACGGGCGCGGCGGCGTGGACCCGTCCTACGACCCGGCGTACGCGCGGCAGCTGATGGCGGCGTGCCCGCGCGACGTGGCGCCGACCATCGCCGTCAACATGGACCCGATCGCCTTCGACAACACCTACTACGCCAACCTCGCCGGCGGCCTGGGCCTGTTCACCTCCGACCAGGAGCTCTACTCCGACGCCGCGTCACGGCTGGCGGTGACCGGCTTCGCCAAGAACCAGACTCTCTTCTTCGAGGCGTTCAAGGACGCCATGATCAAGCTTGGCAGGGTCGGAGTGAAGGCCGGCAAGCATGGAGAGATCAGAAGAGACTGCACAGCTTTCAACACATAGTTGCATACTGTACTGCAACCTTTGTAAGTTGTAGCAATTGGAACTCAATCGTACATTCAAATGAAAGCATTTTAAGGTAAGAATTTCATACTTCCGTCCAAAAGTCAAGTTTGAAGCCCCGTTCTTTACATACTAATCACCAGGTTATTCTCACGGATTATTTACCCATGCTTATAAAAATATATTTTCTTAAAAAACTTATTTGAAGCTACTTCTTCGGTTTACAAAATATAATAGTATAATATTTGATTATACCTATAATCAATTAGATGATCTGTTAGCTTTCACCCGCCAACCATATAAAAAGTACACAGTAACAAAAGCGACAAAAAACCTCTAAATCAATTCTAAAATTAACTTTTAAGTTCAGAATAGTTGCAGCTCAAACAAGCAGGCAATTTTTATCTGCAGAACAACATGCGCAACTCTGACGTTGGTAAGCGTTTGCCTGATAATGATACGTGCAGGTTCAGAAACTGGCTGAGCTTTCTTGTGGTAGGGCAATGGCCATTGCTTCCCGGGGTTGCTCTCCTCTAGCTTTCAAGAACCATACTTTTGACCTAATCACACAACCTTTCCTTGCTGTTGTATGAACACGGGCCATCTTGGGACCTACTTAACGCTTCCAGCATGAAATGGACGGTTGCCAATATCAATCAAATAACCATTTTCAGGTTCAGGGATCAGAAGATACAGAACTTTCAGATCTTGCTGTCTTGACAAGGATCAAGTGTTAGGACATGTCCAGAATGCTGGAACTCATAACAAACTCATAAAAAATGGTTCAATTCGGACATGAATCAAGAAAAATCCCAGTACCCAAAACAGGGGCAAAAGTGCAGCTCCATAAGATTGGAGACAATCAGACAATGCTAGTTGAGCAAAAGCAAGATACAAACTTGAAGAAAAAGAACTCTCCAATTCTGAAACAATTATAAGATCCACGTAATAGTACACCATACCGTTCTTTCCGTATGTACAAAGTTTTCTGTCAAAGCATGTTATCCCAATTACTATATATAAAACCATCTAAGCATGTTGCGGCATTACATGGTAAAAAGAAGTTGTCCAGGAAAGAAAACATAGCATGGCAACATGCATCATAATGTTGCCCAAACTCCGCTTCTTCTATACACCTCCATGAGAACCTACTTCTGGTTCAACTCCACATCTGCATGAATGGAGGCTTCGAAAATATATACCCTGCCAGAACATGACAATTGAAATCTCTTGTTATACGATAACACTGGATAGATATGAATGCAATAAAGACAACAAGTCTTTACAGGGTATAAAGCAGGATAGTGATGATAATAGTGATACAACCATAGCACTTTTTACAGGCTATAGGAACATGAAAAGAATTGCACATGAAGTGTATTAGGTTATAATAGCAGATCTTGATGGTGAAATTATTACATCAGCAATATTTTACCACAGAAAAATTTATGTAAAGTACTGTCTGTTTTTTTGGCGAGGAACGTACAATACTATTCTAGAGCATATCAAGGTTGGCGGGGAAATTGAGGTTCAGCTTCACCAGTATTACACCCTTGGAAAGTAGTATCTAATTTCAACAATTAATTAGCTATCTCAAATTTTCTAGATGAATTGACAGCAAAATCCTGAAAGGTGAAACAAATATGCTAAGTCAAGCTAAACTAGGCTTTTCTTTTCTTCCTAAGAATCTAAGAAAGTTCTTCTTGATTGTCACTACTTACATTTTATTCCTCTCAAACTCCTTTATTCCTAAGAAACACGGCTTGTATCCCATCAAAATGAACAAAGAAATAAACTTTTGCTTTCTAGTCTCCTGCTTAACAAGCACTCAAGAGCCCTGGCATCCATTTAATCGTTATATGGCCCTTTTTGACTTTATATGTTTACAGCTCCTTTTCCTTTCAATATCAAGTTTCATCAACCTGAAGCTATAATCCTTTAACAGCCTTCAGCATCTAACTAAAGATCTAAACCATTTGAGAATGAATTCATCTGTGCTTGCACTGACAACCACAAATTGTGACCCTTTCCCCTTCTCACCATAGCACATGCTACTGTTCACATTGTTTGAAATGATGTCCACCTGAACTTAATCGACAGACCAATCCTAAAGCACATGACTCAGCATTCAGAAAAAAAGCACCCGAAGGCGGACAGATGCTTCACAATTGGGCACGATTTAAGAAAAGACAATCAATTTAGTGCATTTTAAGTCTGATAGAGCCAAGAAACACCACCAATTATCATATTTACCACCAATTACACCTGAATCCAGAGTGAATTCCAATCCTGACTAACCCTGAACATATAAAAGAGAAGCCTTTTGCCCGCCCAAACATGTAGGAGACCTAAACGGGCAAGATCACGTACATGTGGAAGCCACCTTCGGCGAAGAGGAGCACGCGCCGGCGCCGGCGACGGGCCAGAGGATGGCCCTCCCGATCCCGGACAGGTTGGTGACGAATCCCACGAAGAGGAATACACAAGCAAGGCCGATGACCCAGGGCATGAGGAAGAACCCCAGCATAAAGGTCACCGACCCGCACAGCATCAGCGCCACCGACGCCCCCAGCAGCATCGACACCACCCCCGCCACCGTCACCTGCCGCGGCCACGCCCTCCCCCCGCCACCCTCCTCCGGCGACGACCGGAGCACGGTCAGCAGCAGCGCGCACAGCTCGTACATCACCCTCGACTGCTCGGCCTCCGCCGCCGCCTCCGCCGCCTCCGACCTCATGCCGCCCGCCCGGACCGCCTCGCCTCGCCGCGAATCAAGAATCAAGAATCGATCACCTCACCGGTGGTGCAAGAATCTTGAAGGACGAATCGAAGAAATGGGTTTGCTTTGCTTCCCTTTTTGGGGTTCGGGTTTGCTTCTGGCTCTCTCGTGTTGGTTGAAATTGAATTTAATTGAAATCGCGATAAGGACATGGGCGTTGGTGAAATAGAGGGGGGAATGGGAATGGGTGTAGGCGTCGTCTACGCTACAAGAGGATAATCGTAGGCTGGCTTTGTTTATCGGGCGGTTATTTCCGGTGGTGTTGGCGTGGACAACTGTTCAGCTGATTGGTTTGGTTGACAGTCAAATTTGTTACTCGTTGAATTCTGAAAGTAATGTTTTCTTTCTTGGTATTGTCTCTGTCTCTCAAATATTTTTTTAAAATCTAATCCAAATACAGACTCTCATATAACATGTATCCATAAAAACACACATACTTACATATTTTCAAATTAATGAGATGAATAGATCATTACATGTTTTGTCTATCACTAAAATAATATTAATATTAGCAGTAAACACAATAATGCACATTTTTAAAATTTGATAAGTTTATATATATATATATATCATTATAAATAATATGCATAACCACATAGTTTTTTTAAAAGTAATTTGTAATAGGTGAGATGAAAATATTATCGATAGTACAGTGTAGGTTATATGTAGTAAAATATATGAAAGCACCCTAAAGCCAATAATAAGAATATGCCATAAGATAGGTATGCCATGTTACGTCGCAATCAGACCATGAGTATTTTAAATTAAACAATTATAAGAAAGTGGCATTTACGTGTTATTGTGTTACGCGTTTGACCTGTCTATTACAAAATACACCACAGTTACACGAAAAATGTTGACACAAACATTATTACTTAAAAAATTCTGCACCCTTGGACACAAAACATGCAGTGGTACATGTGATGTGCGTTATTATCGCATCGATTCTTCATTTCTTTGCACAAGATATCCCAAGTAAGTTCACAATCAGCACATATTGTTTGGCTGATTAGCAAGCAACCAAAAATTATTATTTATGAGTAAAACTTTAAATGCATATATATATATTTATTTATTTATTTATTTAACGATTTAAAACTAATGTTAGAACGTAAATAACAGTGGAAAAACCTGAAAACAATTATCAATTTTTTTGCTGTGACTGGTAGGGCAACAAATAAACTACATTTTGAACAGTAATTACACGGACACCAAAGCTCTAAGGGTTTGTTCGGCTTAGTGGAAAACAAAAGATTTGGATTTATAAGAAAAAAAGTGTAGAAAAATTAAATAATTTTTTTTCGATAAAACATAGAAAATTTTACATCTACTTAGACCTTTTAGAAAATTCTTATAGATTAATGTCTATCTGTATTTCTATTTCTTTGTCTTTTCTTTTTTACGAATTTCACCAAACCGAACGAGGACTAAATCAAGATCTACTCACACGATTATATCTTCTCTCATCAGGTCCAGCTTAATCAGAAGCTATAATTACTATTAACTGATGACGAAGATTTACCCAAACACGTACCCTAATTTTTTTCCTAACCTAAGCGTGCAACGCGAGGACTGAACCTGTTCCATCAATCCACCATCGTAGTGTGCAAGATGGTAGGTTGTAGGTACATACGCGAGGAAATCTGTGATGGGGCCGTTGCGCTGGACCTGCATGAGCCGTTTTCACCGTAGCCACGTCAGCCAAAACCATTTTTAAAATAATTACGAGAGATATTTTATATTGATTTTAATACTTAAGAAAGACAATAGACGATATACTCAATTTCAATTAGAAATAAGAATGGAACTCAGACGATTTTTAATGGAGTAAATGGACTTTTTCTCAAAAGAGACACATGGAAGATGGAGCTTGAATGGGCTTTTATTTGGGCTGGACCGAAGCAAGGTCATCGTCTACCTTCCTCTTCAACCCTCCCACGCTTGCCTTCAGAGATGTACATTCAGGGCTTCAGAAATCAGAAGACGTCCGACGATCTGATCTTCAGATGCAACATAATCAATCAATCAAACTTTGCTATCATAACATCATTGATGTAATATCAGAGATACTATACCATCAGAAATTATATGCAGAGCATGAGTTGAGCGGAATTGGATTAGTCCTGCTTGCGAGAGGGCTAGGATCATTGGTCATATATTCGGAGCTTCGCTGCAACGGGACCGCTGTGATGATCTTCATGTACTAGTACATCACAATCATTATCAATCAAGGTATTCTTCACATTTTCACAATCGATTAATAGAACGAAACTGCCTTACGTGATGATGATGATCAGTATGACCATCAGCACGGCGGCAGGAATCAAAGATGAGCACCGATGATGACAGGAGCTCTAAACCAGGGCATCGATCGATTGATGGCAAGAACTTAGGGCGGCTGAGAATCACGTGCTTCAGACTCCAGTCATGTTCGTTCTGAGAGCAGAGAAGAATGTGTAACTGATGGTTGGGCTGGTAATGAAGCGTGCCATGGCGAGTTTGGGATGGGTGCGGGTCGGCTACTAGTAATTTAAAATCAACTCTAGTTCAACTTAATAAACTGAGTTAATATTAAAAATAAAAATCAATTCATTTAATTAAATTAGATCCGGTCCTAGATCGTCTGTGAACCGACCCACACCCCATTTGTAGAGAGTCCATCAACATCGTTGTGGGGTTGAATGTGGCGGCTGCTACTACTGTATCCCATTTCCCGTTTTCTCAATCGCCGTTTCAGCCCAACCGATACGGGATCCGTTGGCTCACTAGCCAAAGCGGGGTTGGAGATTTCTTCTCCGAACCTCTCATATACGCAGATAACCGCCCGATCCTTCTCGTGTGGTGTAGATCGAGGCGGGAGAGGTGGGTTTGAATTGCGGGCTTTGCAGTGAAGATCCCCATATGGGGCCCGAGTTGCCATCCGATCCAAACCGTGCGGCGGCGTAACATCCGGCCATGACCGACCGGTTGCCGTCGCAGTCGCAGCACAGCCCGCGTCCCCGGCGACGCTGTTCACCGCCGCTCTTTGCGGCAAGGTGAGGCTTGGGAGATCTACTACTGATCTTGCAGGGTTCAGATAGCTCCGTTGGGTGATCTGCTCCTGCTCCCGTTCGTCTGCATTGGTTTCGCAGTGCAGTGCTGGAGGAGTGGATATTATTCTTGGATTCAGATCTGTTTCGCCGAACCACCTGCAGCAATATAATGCAGAGTCCTGATTGCTGATCGGAGATGAAGAGACCAATCGTTGACTTCTTGTTGGAATTTTGCCTCGAAATCTCGCACAGAGAGTTGATTTACTCTGATTTTTCCATGAGCATTGGAGAAGTTTGAAGCAGAATGTTCGGTCATGAATCTCTCCAAGAATATTGAACAAACACACATTCATTATTCTTATCAACACATGCAACAACAAATTGACCAATGTGGCCATTATCACCATTACAAAATTAATAAAAAGAAAACATCAAACCCAACCCAACAAACATTTCTCTTGATACGATGACTGAGCTGTTCATCGTCAACTCCATGAAATTAAAAATATTTTTTTTGAGAAAAGAAAACATTTTTTTAGTAGTGATGGCCCTTGGTTCGTCGGCACCCCATGATGGACGCCGGCTGCCGCGCCACCCTCTCGAGCAGTGGAACAGCCACATGCCAGGGTTGTTCTCCCGGAACCTCACCGCCGTCCACCCCATCGGGTGCAGCGCCACCGTGTTCTTCATCACGGGGTCCCTCACGTTCAGCTTCCACCCGTCGGTCTCCGGGTCGAACTTGCCGTCGCCGTAGCCGAGCACCCAGAAGTTGTGCCCATGGAGGTGCCACGGGTGCGTCTCGCTCCGGTTGTTCGACGGGATCATCGTGTTCTGCAGCACCAGGTCCACCACCGAGCCAAACGCGAGGCGGTACACGGCGGCGGGGAGGAGATGTTGACGTTCTTGAGGTCGTAGCTGTCCGGCGGCGGGCGCTGGTCGAACTCGCTGCGAAGGTTGTGCTTCATGGCGACGAGGTAAGGGGTGGCCGGGAAGCTGAGGGACACGCCGTTGATGGCCCATTTGGTGTGGCCGTCGATCTTGTTCTGCTTGTTGAGGAGGAGGAGGAAGCAGTCGGGTCTCGCCGGCGGCGGCTCGCCGTAGCCAGCGCGCGCGGTGAAAGACCTGCTATGCTCGACCCAGCTCTTCGTGTCGTTCCACACTGGCCCGGCAGGCGGCGCCATCGGTGGCAGCGCATAGGGGTTGTTGTTGCCGCCGGCGGCGTACATCACGACGGCCCTGCCAGGCGATGTCTGGGTGTTGTTGCGGCTGACAATGTGCGACGCGGCACAGTAGCTCCGCGACGGGTCCTGGTCGTCCTTGATCAGCACGTAGTAGGTCTCGCCGGAGTAGATGAAGAAGTTCTTCACCACTACCGGCTTCACGTAGCACCCGTTTGCCTCCACCACTGTCATCGTGTGGCCCTCGATCTCGAAGCTGAGCGACGACAGCGACGTCAGGCTGCCGATGCGGAGGCGGAACGTCTTGCCCGGCACGGCGGTGAACAGCGTCGGCCAGCCAGACTCGGGACCGGACGTATTGCATGTACCACCGCTAGCCGCCGGCGACGAGCAGTTGTATACTCCTCTCCCGTTGATAAGAAGCGACTGGATGAAACAAAACGAAAAAAATTAAAGCTATCACATAACTATTAAGAAGACATATATTTAATGTACAACTCTATAATTTTATTTATATAGATACTGAAATATATTTAGATTATATATATAATTTTTAATTTCTACTCTCTCTCCGTCTTAAAATAATAATATTAGATTAGACACTACATCTTATGTCTAATCCAGTAATTTTATATACAATTTTTATATATCAATGTTATAATTTAAACTCACCACAATATAATAATATGGTAATTTCTAATCTTCATAATGAACATGGCGATTTTTTTATCAAAACTGTTATTATATATATATAGCAAAATGACTCTGACTAGGTTGATTTTAAATTTTGGTTTTTTTATTGTGTTAATTAATTACCTGGGGCTCGCTGACGAAGCTAAGGGATGGAGGCGAGGCCGACGACTTGGTCGTAGACGCTCTTGTGCCACCAAGGGTTCGGCGACGCCGTCCGGCACCGACACGACGAGCATGCCGTCGCGCGTGGTACATGTACGTGCCAGGCTGAAACCATTACAAACACCAATCATGATTTGCTCGTCTATCTGAAACATCGATCGATCATTCTTTGACGCTTGATTGGCTTACCTTGTCAACGACGAAGCAATAATTTATATGAAAGAATATATATATATATATATATGAAAAAATAATTTACAATATATATAGACTAGCAAGTCTATAGACTAAGAGGTTGCATTTTTTTACCAACTCTCTAGAGAACTGCCAAGATATACTAGCGGCTTGAAGTGAAGTCCACTTCATCAAAACTCATGATAAAAAGCCTGATGTTACCTTTGGGTCCTATGTAAATTTTCCACCCGTGCTTTCAGTTTGAGGTACTGATTGCGACTGCTTTGCACTAACTGAAATATAAATTTAACTTCAATACAAATTAAGAACTCAATGAAAAAAATATATTTAAGAAAAAAAAGCAAAGAGAATAGGAAATAATTTAGATACTGCATGTGAAAAAAAAAGGAATATATAAATTCACAAGCAATTATTAGCTGGCCTACTGGAGGATCTAGCAATTATTTAGAGGCCAGTGATATTCATGAATTCATCTATCATATCATCGTCAATAATTCGTTACTAGAGCTGTTCGATCTGTGTTTGTATTCAGAGATATATACTCATTTTCAGCTAGCAAAAATTTCAGTAATAAATCAGTGTTATTAATGAATATGGAAACAGTATAATGATGCTCATGCTATGCTATGTAGGAGTAGCCTTTAATTTGCAGTGCTCTTATTTTTCATAAAATTTTGTTGTAGCAACTTCGCATACATTATGTGGTACAACAAATATATTAATTTCAAACTTCAGCTTTAAATTTCAGGAGTTGAATTGCTGAGTTCTTATAGTATAATCAGGTGTGATACAAATAAATCAGAACACAGACTAATCTGATGTGTAGGCAAATCTATAAAAGCATGTCACTACTCTCTAAAAAATTCAAATATATTAACAGAATTTAATTAAACCTCATTTTCCTTGTTCTGTACTGCAGTATCTGGCCCACCAAAAGTACTGCCTTTTTGGTATCTCTCAAGTGTTCTGGTCATGCTGCAAGTTCAAAAACACAAATGGCTTAACGACTACATTAGGAATAAAGAACTAAAGGAACATAGTTCACACATCGATTATTTTAGTAGAGGAAAAATTCATTATTTTTTTTCACAAATACATTAGTATTGTTCCATGACTAGAGGACAACAATTCATGATAATTTAATTTGTGGCACTTGCAGAAGAGGAATGAAAGTACTTGCACTACAACACAATCTAGATGCTAAGGCATCTACAAATGTTTCAGAAAGCATAAAGGTAGAATCTACGACCACGAAAGTGTCGTTGACAATAGTAATTCCCAGCGTTTATGAATACTACAGTATTTATAAACGCCCTCATAGGTATATCTTCCCCAGCATTTGTAAATGCCATAGTATCTGTCTACCTCGGCATCGGCATTTACTGACGCCCTGATTGATGAACCTATTCCCGGTGCTTATAAACGCCCTAGTTGATGAACCTACCCCAGCGCTTACAAACACCCCAGTTCATCCATCTAGCACGGCGTTTATAAACACATCATCATTTAGCTATAATACTATAGCATCTGTAATAATTCATGTTTATAATAAATACCCTCATTCACAGTCTGTACATACATGATTTATATATATATATATAGAGAGAGAGGGGTATATCATTAATATTGCCATCATACACTAACAAGTGAAGAACAACTGATTTCAGATAGATCACAATTGTATAATTTTCATTACAACCATGTTTACAAGCAAACTAGTTCTATATTACTGAATGGTGGCAATGTTTAACAAGTCAGCGCCACACATATAAAATGCCTACAGAGCACAAATGGGCAAGACGTAACTCCATCTGCAATCTTCCTAACACCGAAATGTCTACTTAGCTCCAACTGCACTCAAGTGAAAACATATTTCAAATTATATGCAGGTAATTAAATTAATATTCACAATAACTAGCTCAGCTCAGGCTCTTTGCAAAACAAAAGGCATAATCAAGCCAATTCACATTTTCTAACCTGCATTTCATTCAGAAATAATTTGTGTATTA
Source organism: Oryza coarctata (assembly GCA_030770085.1). Classification (NCBI taxonomy): domain Eukaryota; kingdom Viridiplantae; phylum Streptophyta; class Magnoliopsida; order Poales; family Poaceae; genus Oryza; species Oryza coarctata. The sequence goes on along the minus strand of CM061479.1, from coordinate 13,202,437 downwards.
TTCACCATCTACATTCTTTAGTCTACACAACCCAATTGCTTTGTTTGTTTTGTGGTCTGGCTCCATAGGGGATGTAAATGGACAGCACAATTCAATAGATCACACTACATTCACATGCAAAAGAAACAGAAAAGAGATTGCCATGAAAGTTGCTTTTGCATATTGTTAAATGATAGAATTGGGAACCAAATGAACAATACATAGCCCAAGCTGATTTCTTATCTCGAAGCAAAGTATTGCGGCCATTAATTTTCAATACCCAATATTCCAATGGTAAAACTTGTGTACTGCTATACCCTAGACATGTTTAACTAGATGTACTTAGCCTAGCACCTTTCCCAAGTCAAGATCAATATATGGAACACGTTCAAATTCAGTAGGTTAACAAGATAGTTGACATTAACTTAAATCATATGACCAAGTAAAATGGTAACTTAAATTCAAATAGACATTTTGTAAGCTCAAACCACATATAATTTTGTTAAAGACTTACAGGTAACTAAGTTTTGTGAAAGACCATGATTCTCAGAGCTTATAGGGCAGAATAATGCCATAAAATAAACTTTGGAGCTTCCCAATAGCCATTATATACAGGGATTTATTCGACACTACTTAAAATCATGCAACTAGTACCACTACAAGGAAATATACAATTTAATACTATCTACAGAAATGCTCTTCAGTTCTTCCCATGTATTTTCAAATTGAAATAGTGAAACTAGAAGCAAATTAAGAAACTAATTCAGAAAAAGAAAATTGATATACCATAATACAGAGGAAACTATACCATACATGGGGTCGTCAGTAATGGACAAGATCTCATGTAGAGTTGGAAATCTGCCAGTAGTGGAGCATGACCTCAGCATAGGGCTAGGCAAAGACGGTAGCGATGGTGACCAATAATGAGAACAATAGGTTGATACGAGGAGGAGCATAAGGGTAAGTGGCAGATTGTTGTGGAAGGACACAAAGGTGACCGAGCAGGAGGAGATGATGCAGTGGTGGCCAACATGGTAGAGGGAGAGGAGATGGTGGTGATAGCGGTAGCCAAGGAAGATAGGGAGGAGACGGTGATGGCTATGAGCAGGGGCGAGGCAATGGTGGTAATGAGCAGGAGAAGGCGATGGTGGTGACAAGCATAGAGGAGGCGAGGTGGCAGCCGGGCACAGGAGAGGCGCCCAAGAAGGGGATAAAGCGGCTGCGGTCGAGAAGGAAAAAAGCAGTGGTGTCTATGAGATGGAGAGGAGGAGAAGATATCGCCGGTCGAGTAGCATAGGGTGAAGGTGGCGGCACTAGCCTAGGAGTGGTGGCACGAACCGCGGTGGATGGGTGCAGCTCGGTGGAAAGGAGATGAGAAGGGAGGAATGTGTGGATGAGAAGGGAGGAATGTGTCGCTGTAAAAGGATAAGGTTCTGCATGTCCTAGGGTTTCTAATTTTTCCATAGTTTCTTGCCCGTGCAATTGCTTGGCTACATCTACGAAGGAATTAAGAAAACATTATTATTGGTTAGAACAATAAGGGCATTTGCAAATGACAAAAATATTCTATGATGGCATTTATAAACACCACCGAAAATAATAGTTGCAAATACTAGGTTAACTATTATTTTTCATGGTGTTTATAAATGACATCATAGTATATTTTTGATCATTTGCAAATGTTGTGACATGGTACAATAATATTTATATATGACGTGTTTTTTAAATGCTCTTATTTATGTCAGGATATATCCAAACATCTATATAGTTAAACGCCCCTAAAACTTGTGGTGTTGGTGTTGGTTGGAAACAATTCATGAGATGCAATATCGTTCTATCTTTATTCTTGCATTGCTAGTTCAACTTCATTTGTATGTGTAAACTAGCCTAAATTAAGTTCACGTTTCGTAAAAAATAATTACATGCTCTGAATTTTAGACAGACATCAAGTTGAGATGACAAATAACTTCGCGCAGCCTATAATGTTCACCCCTTGTACCACGGCAACGCCAGATGTTAGTGTTGCTAGGTTCAAACAAGACGCGAATTCAGTTTTCTGAAAAGGATCTACAGTACACGCTTAAAATATCCATCTGTCTGCACAAAATACGGAACTAGATATAGTTAGCAATGTTATATGCCTAGCTAGAAGGGACATCTGATATTGAAGCCTCTGTGTACTGACAGCTCAGCCATGGATAGCTGAGGAGACCAATCGAATGACAAAGATGTCACTAACAGTGCCCTGCATATGCTCGAGCGAGTCGTAGGAACATTGTGTATTCCTTCGCAGTATTTCTTCGGAGTAGCCGAGGAGGGTTGTTTCATTCACGCCATATCTAAATCGATTTCCTCTCTTGGATGAAATTATGTATATATGTGAATGTATTTAATGTTAGAATTTTAAAGGTACGTTAATATGAATTTATTAATTTACAACAATAGCAATGAGAAACACTTTCAGTCCAAATAAATTAAAAATAGTCTGTGTTAAAATCTAATCATGTTTTTAAGCATATCTCAATCTTTTAATTTACTTTTTATTATCTTTTTCTTGTCTCAAACTATATCAACCGATATTGAATAAGTTTTTTTTAATTGATACTACCCTAGCCGACCATATATATCTCGTTCTAAATTTAATCTATTCTTATGATCATAAATCTAACGTAATATACGTATTTCTGTAATAATTATTAAACATATCATATTTTTTTACCAATATTCTGCTCATAAGTATATCAGAATTAATCATTGTTTTATAAAATTTATCTTTTAGTTTCTATAGTATCAAATGCTTGATGTTACTTGACAGATAATTTGTTAATTTAGGTACAAATTAAAATCATTTATACAAATCTATAAAAAACCATGATGTAACCATTATCTAAAAAAATACATAATGATGTACATAGAAGATATTCTTAGAATGATCAGCGCAAGAAAAATTAACGATCTAATAGGATCATTGAATCACCCAGGAATTTCTAGTTCATTACCATTTTTTGAGAGTCCAGTACCAAATTAATAGATATTTTTTTTATTCTTGGCCAAAAGCAAATAAGTTTGTCCAATTCAATCAAGGATCCAGTAAATCTAGGGCTGCTACTTGGATATCCAAAAAAAAATTGAAGTTTGGAAACATGTGCTACGATTTAAGATGAATTGCAGCCACGCCTACTGACTTATGTTCATGGTAATTTAACAAGATGGAATTTTGAAATCTTGTAAATATATAAGTCATTTTGTTCTCTTTTCATGTTGAGTACGTTGAGAACAAAACAGACGAATCTTGTGTTGTTTTGTTTTTGTTAGGGCCTGTGCTATATGTTTGTAAGGTTGGAAGCATGCATAGAATCGTGGACCTTATAGTCTTAACTTGCCTGCAAGTTCTATATAAAAACCAGGACAAACTCTAACAAATCGTTCCTCTAAACACAGTAGCAAATGTTTTCTAGTTCGAAATCAATTCAACTAGCTTATATTGTGCAACTTGTGCATCATAGGTTAGCCAATCATATGCTCTGTTTTACTGAAACTAAAGACAATCATATCACGTACTTTATCTCAGAGACAGAGACTTTATATTGATGTTGCCTCAGTGACTCTACCACAATTAGTTCACTTGAAAAAAACAGTACTCCACACCCTTTCAAGAACAAAAGAACAAAATCTGAAGTGAAACGTCCAAATTTCCTAAGAAATTGCCTCAAAACTGTGGCGAACCAGCAAGGTGACGTCGTGAACGTTTGTTTAGGCGCACACCGGATACTTGGCTAATGCTACGCATGAAGACTTCACCCAGCTAGCAGATCTTGCCTAATTCATATGCCACCAAAAAAACTTTAATTTGAGCAAATAACTAACCAGACCCCAAAGGAAAACTTGCATATCCTCCTATATTAATTAGGAGATATATCGATCGAAGCCTCCAACAATTAATTAATTTTTCTTCCTAAAAATTGACGTGCTCCATGCTTAAATCCAGAATGCCCTATCCCATGTATGCACATAAATTAATTGCAATTTAACAAACTACGAGCGATTAAGCGCGCCAATTAAGCTCTAGCTACTACCACGCGCGAGAGAAAAAAAAACTCACAGATCTACTGATTTCACCACTCCCTATACACGTTCTGTTGATCAAATGAACAAAAACCATAATTCCCATATAAATCCACCAATTTTCTACTCCCAAACCCTCTGGCAACGCATCAGCACATGATCAGCTCTAACCTGAGATGCTCCACTCGCAGGTCCACTCGCTCCAGATCTAGAGCCGCATACGCGTGTAACTAATCTTAGCTGCATGCAGCTATGAGCTATCAATGAGCTCGCGAGCTCGATCGTGATGGGTGTGCGTATGTAGTATACCTCCAGCCTCTGCAGAACTCGTAGAGCTTGCTACGGTTGGAGAAGATGATGAGAGCGACCTCAACGTTGCACTACACAGAGAGCTCACACGCCTTCTTCATCAACCCATTCCTCCGCTTGGCGAACGTCACCAGCCTATGATCTTGTTCTCGATCCTCTTCAGCTCCACCCTCCCGCTCCCCATCGCCACAACCTTTCTCCTCCTTCACCAACTCAGCTCCCACACTGGTCACCTCCTACACCTCCCTCACTCGCCCAATCAATCTAGCCAGCCGAAGAGAAGAGAAGCTAAAGCTAGGCGGAGAGGGAAGAGGCGAGACAAGGGGAGAGGGGGTTTAAAAAGGGAAGGGGAGATGGGTGCCATTTCTGTCAAGGTGGGAGACGCGTGCGCGTGGAACCCTAGCCCCTCTCGATTGCTATCGCGCACAGCTCGATCCGTTGTACGCATGAACACACACGCCGCACGCTATCTCTAGCTAGCTAGGTTCCCACTAATCTCCAATCCAATTCTATGTGTCTCTCGCTAATTGCTTTGGATTTTTCTCTTCTCCTTGAGGCCGTAGCGAGTGAGCGTTTGACAGGTCGAGAAAACGCGGAAAAGCATGGGAAAGTAAGCAAAAGCTTCGCGCTTCTGCGCTCGCAGCCTCAGAGACTTGGGGTTTCAGGAAAATGCCCTTCTCGACTTTTTTCTAGCTATGTACACAGTCATAAGTGTTTATATATTATTTATTCGAGATTAAGATTAAGAAAAAGTATTTTGCTATCTCTCAATAAATAAGATATGAACAAATATGAAATAATAGATAAACGTAAAATAAAAAAATAAAAATGATTGATGTAACAAATAGTAAAAATACTTGTACTGCAAAGATAAGATTTAATTCCTAATTTTTTTTTATATTTTAGATGGAGTGAGTATATAAGTATATGGAGTATCTAGCTACTAGCTACTAATACTACTGATGGCACATATGTATATCAGGTGGTTGCCATGGTTTGTGGAGACAGAATGGAGCTCTTTGGGTTTGGATATGGACGGAGGTTTCTTCGATCGATCAATCTGTTTGCCTTTAAAGAATTTTGCCGTTTCAGTGCTTGCAGTAGATGATATGTGTGGGGGCGTGCGCGCGTATAAGTTCGAAGGTGCAAGGGTTCTTTTATTCTACCTCATTCCGTATTGGTCGTGATTCTAAAGAGAGGTCGTTAGAGGGCAAGCTAGCTAGGGACAAATTAGGCTGCAGGCTAACTAATTTTGGTTTAAGTTAGTATTTATGCTGGGGACTAAAAGGCTAATAAAAGAGGACCAAAAAATATGCAAAACAAATTAAAACAGTTTTATTTATTTATAGAATAGCTATCAAGCTACTTCCTCCATTCTATATTATATTATACGAAGTTTTATGTTTATTCTAAATTAAAAACTTTTTAAAGAGTTTTACAGAAAAATATAGCAGCGTTTATAATATTAAATTAGTTCATTAAAATTATTGGTAATAACTGCTATAGTTTTTAAATATATTCATAAAGTGCATTGCAGCAAGTGTATATCCAGCTAACTAATAAATGTAAAACAAGATGTTCAATGTGTACCACTTATAATTTGAAGTTTAGAATAAATATTGCATGCAGATGCATGCCTTCCCCTTGCCACTGTTACTTCTTGACCATTGCAGAGATAGCTCTTCCAAAAAAGTTCAGTAAGAATATAAGTGGACAATCCCCGTTAATAGTTTATTTCCTACTAGTACTTGGTAGTATAAAATTGAGAACACAAAGTTAACTAGAATTATAATAAGTGAGAAACTCTGCTTGTATCCCTAAAGTACAGTAGTACAGTTCAGTAAGGCACAGGTTTTCCCTCATAAAAAAAAAAGTAGTGGAGTGCATTACAGGAGACAAGCCTATTATTGTTCAGCCTCTTGTCTCCGAACAAACCAAATCAGCCGGTGGCACATGCGACCGTGCGATGCCGTGCGCCGCGCACCGGTGCCTGCAGCTCAACCGATCTCCTTGCTCTTGGCGTCAAGTGAGCCGGAGACAGGAGGCTACTGTTACGTGGGCCGCAGATGGGCTGAATCACCACTGGCCAGGCCCATGCGGAGCAGAGCTGCTGCCTAGACGACCAGCCTCCTGCCAAGAGCCAACGGCAGGGAGGTTGTTTACAGGATTTACAAGGAATTTTCTGCCAATTTTTTCATGCAAACTTGCACGTCCACTCTGCCGCTGAAAATGGAACAGGACAAGACGAGAGAACCACACTGATCTCACTGGTAGTAACGGAACAGCTAGCTACTGGAAGAGCAGCTAAGCTTAGCTCTGGCTAGCTAGCTAGCTACGGAGAATGATCGATCGCTACTGGAACTGGAAGCTAATTTAAGCAAGCTACTGCCACGAGAAGGGGAGCGACGGGGACGTGCCGTCGGAGGAGCCCTCGCCGCCGACGTGGAAGATGCCGTGGAAGTTCATCTCGTTGTCGTTGGAGCCCGGGGCCAGGACGGTGTTCAGCTGCTGCTGCTGCTCGCTCTCCATGCTTGGGCAGGTGAAGCCGCCGCCGACCGCCGCGGCGGCGGCGCTGGTGGCCTGGGAGCAGCTGGCGAACCACGGCGTGCTGCTGCCGAACTGCTGCTGCAGGTTGGGGACGAGGGGCTGCGCCATGGGGACGTGGGGGTGGTGATGGTGGTGGTGGTGGTGTTGCTGCTCTGCTGCTGCCGCGGCCGGTGACGGCTGCTGGACCATCCGGCTGACGTCGAAGCTGGAGTTGGCCGGGGATGACAGAAGAGAGAGAGCACAATCGGAGTCGAGCACTTGGTGGTGAGTGGTCAGCCCGTCGGAGAACATCTTGTTGCTGCTGCTGCTCTCGGGTGGCGGCGGCAGTGCCGCAGTGGGGGTCTTGAGGAGGGGCTGGCACACCGAGATCTCCAACGTCGCCGCAGAAGCGGCGCTCCCGGCGAAGCTTATCTGATCACTTTCATGGAGGAAAGGGAACCGCCGGCCTTCCTTGGGGCTGGAGAATGTCGTCGCCGACGATGGCGAGCCGATGAAATGCGGCCTGCTGCTGCTCATGACCTGATGATGATGATGACTGTAGTATGGAGCGTCCTCAGATTTGATGATCCCAGACCAACTTGGCTCTGGTCTTGGAGGAGTGAATGATGTGAACCTTGTCCCTACATTTGAAAACAGAACTAAACAGCCGTCATGAAACAAGCCAAGGATGTTTTCATTCATTCGCTTAATGAATTCTCCAGTATCTAAAAAACTAAGCAAACCCAGGATAGCTACTAATTTTTTTCAGTGTGGAAGAAGAAATTGCAGCATTGTGTGAACAGTCAGTTAATTTAAGTTTAAAGCTATTTCATCTTAGAAACCAATTCTTCAATTAAGTTTGAGTGATTAACTCACCATGCCCACTAAACACAACAATTCATTCATATATAATAAATCTAACAATATTCAGAAAGGTAAACATCAACTAAAACATAATGCTATGCATAATAAGAAATAGAAGTATTAGCTGTTCCCGGTCTAGGGATGCATTGTACTGTGTAAGGTCCAAGTAAAATACAGGCAAACCTATCATCAATTTACGCAGGAGAAAATAAGTATATCTTACGGAATATGTAAGTATCATGTAGATTACTGAACCTCAGTTCTACACACTACATTTTATGAGCAATTTGGGTTAAATTTGCAGCGGCATTTTGGTGGAGCTTAAATATACATTACTTTGCTCTATAGCTCAAATTTATGGTTTAAGAAAGAGAGGACACTATATAATTTATTTTCAACTATGTCATTAGCATTCGGCATACTCTTCAAAACAACAGTATTTAAACAAGAATACCTTGTTGGCTTGTCATATAGCTAGAGCTCATGCTGTCTGCCTGTGGCTTCCTGCGGCGTCGATTGTGCCCATCCAAGCGTTTTCTACAACTACGCTTAGCCTCATCAAACTCCCCAAGCAAGTGAAACCTAAAGAAATGAAAAGCCATGATAAGAAATCCAAACACTAAAATCCTTTTAACTAATAAATATTTATAACGCAAAAAAATAACCAAGATTGATTGTTATTCCAGGAAGTGAAAGGGAAAAAAAACAGAGCCTGCTTTAATGCTGAAAAGATTGTGTGAGTTCCTCAGAGAAGCAAAAACCGATTAGCCTCTCAGGACCATCACCATAGATTCTCATGTACTTTGTTTTATCTCTGAGATAATCAAGGCATTTGAATACTTCAAAACTCATGGGGTCTAAGATACTACTCAACAAAAGAAAGGAATGGCACATGTATTTATTTCCTAAATATTCAATAATAGCACTTGGCTTCAATTAAAAAAGGTACACAGCTGGACCACTCGTATTTCAATGTGTCGGTTAAAAATTTCAGTGCATGGGGATTCAGTTATATAAAAGTTTTGTACTGGCCTGTCAAGCACAAGGAAAGAAAAAAACAGTACAACTCCTCTAGGACATTTGGACCACAGTATATTGGTTTCAGCAGGTATATGGCAGTATGGCATCGCACCAGCCTGTTGATTTAATGAGGATCACCTTTATTTGCAATGAGCACTGAGGAACACTTGATAAAGACTGGCAAGCAATATGGTATTCTAGTTTTGCTCCACTGGGTCTCTGGGAGAGGCAATCAATCGTTGCAAACGAGTCCCCACAGAGTATAAATTTTTCAGGAGAAAGCACATGATTGACGGATAATATTTGTACTGTTTAAAGGTACATGATGCAAGCAGTAATTTGGTCATTATAGCTCAACAATGTAAAAAGACACCACAGTCCACAACTGAACTAGAGTTGAACCTAGTACAAAGATCTCAGCTAGTCTACTATTATTGTAAAATAAAAAACATGACAAATTGGAGGCACCACATTAGCTCCAGAGATTAGAAAGCGGACCACATTATACTCATTTGGTAACAGAGTACACTAAGATGTAAGATAAACATTATGATTTACAATTAATTAGGAAAGCAGCTTACAATTCTTATTATGCCCTCATGAAATAAGGAATTTTTTCGCTATGGGCCAAAAATACCAAGAAAAATAAATTCAGCTAGAAAGGTACTTAAAAATATTTTATTCAATTCAGTAGTTAAATAACAAGGTCCATGTTCAAACTCCTTGAACGACAGACGTAAGATCATGAAAAGTAAATAGAGCTTTTACAGTGTGTGTACCATGAATGCAAGTTATCTCTCATAATTGCAAATCAGACAAAGTTTCACAGATATCTTACAAAATGAACTGATTGAATTTGAAAGAGTGCCCACACACCAACCCAAAACACACACAAAAGTTGGGTAAGCCAACCTATTTGATGTATTTCTGTAATTTTATATTTAGTTGACTGTTGAATAGACAAAGGATGGTACTTGTAAGGGCTATCTGGTAGGTTGTCAAAGCGCACTAAGCAGACTGTAGTTAGCAACGGTCTTTCAAACAACCTTGTAGGTCCCAACAACTTACATAAAGAGCATAGCTAATAACCTGAAGCAAATAAAGGTATAGTATAAAGCAGGTTGAATGTTCAACACCATCTTTACAAATCAACAGTCTCTCACAACAAATACTGCTGCACACAAGGATCCATGAAAAAAGTGAAATAACTCGCATGGATCTGGTCACTGATTCAGAAAGGAAAGATCTTCACAGAAAAGGGAGCTAGGCAAACATGTCAGAAATGAGGACTAATGATTCAGGGTATTACTTAACGAAGTGCGATTCTGATTCTAAACTTCTCAATGCAAAAAATCACACAGATCCTCAACTACCTATGGTTAGCAATCCTTTGGACAGATCAGATCTCAACTCCAGTTTTTGCTTTTAAATATGCGCATTTGCCCTTTTGCAGCTGACGATAAAAGAACAGCTACCCGACGTCAATGACACTATACCTGTGTCGCATACTGAATTTCTTAAGCAATAATACAACACGGAAAATACACAAAATTTCGTTCCATTCTTCAATTTTAAACAAGAACCATCAAAGAAGGGGCCTACCCAGGGATAAGGTGCACATGTAGCAGGTATCATAAAAAAAAAAGACCACTCCATCTGATCTTGGGCACATGAAATGCATGAGTCACTTTTTAGTGATAATTATTACTATCACTGATGGGTCAGAAAGTTAGTAGTGCAGAAGTAGGAAAAGAGAAGGGTTATAATTCAGGTATACTGGTTGCCAAGGCAAAGTGTAACAGGGAAAAACTTATGGTACATCATATGAAAAGGCTGAAAAGGTGGCACTAGAAAAGGTAAAGTTGTGCATCCTTGAAACAAGACAGGCAGATATGTGCTCATCTCATCTCATCCATAGGAAATTTTTCCTACCATCTCTGCTTGAAAATGGGAACAATTGAGCCAGGAAAAAGGGAAAGCTGAGGCCAAGGAAAGAACTGATTTGGCCTATTCACTTTCAACAAACGGAATAATCGGCAGTGAAAAGAAAAAGGATGTAAAAGAGATGACTGAACCCTGAACCCAATCAGTCAGTTCTTTGTTGCAGCCAATTTTTCCATTGCACAATTCAGGCAAAAATCTTTTCTGAATCACAATCAGAGCTGATGAGACAGCGGCGTTGATTCGGGAATTTAAAGCGTGTTGTCATGAAATGAGCTGAATTTAGCATATGGCTAGAATTGATATGAACTGAAATTTGCAAAAAAAAAAAGCTGTTTTTGATTTGGAGAGGGTTGTATTTGTATACCTGCTGCACTGCTGGCAGAAGCGCATCTCGCGGCCGGAGACGACGACGATGGGCGTCTTGGAGTGCGGCTCGCAGACCTTGTGCCGCCGGTGGTAGTCGCGGTGCTTGCTCAGGTCGGCCTTGCAGCCGTCCACCGCGCACGACGGGCACTGCGCGGCGCCGGCGCCGCCAGACCCGCCGCGCGGCCGCTTCAGCGGGCTCGCGGTCGGTACCTTCGCCACAGCCGGCGCCGTCGTCGCGGTGCTCGACACCGGCACCACCGGCGCCTTCGCCGCCGCGGGCTCCTTCAGCGCGTCCACCGCGCCGAATTCGCCCAGCCCGCCGAGCTTGAGGTCGACCGAGCACTCTGGCCGGCTCGGCGGCCCGCGCGGCGGCGGCGCCGCCGCCACCGCGGCAATGCCCGACTCCGCCGCGGTCACCGCCGCCGTCATAGCCGGCATGGCGTTGTGCTCCAGCTCCGCCAGGTCCCAAGAAACCGGCATCTTGAGATCCCAATCCATGAGCAGCTGAAGCTCCACTTCTCGGCAACCTGCTCGCCTACTTCTCGCTCTTTCTCTTTCACGGTGAAGCCACCACCACCGGAGGAGGAATGACCGGTTTGTCGTCTCCACTCGTCGCCCTCATCCTATGGACATGCCGCGAGGAAGGTGGCAACTAGCGGCAACGAACTATTGCACCGAGATGCCAACAAATCAAGCACCAAGAACAGCGCAAATGCAACAAATCATCATCATCAGCAGCAGCGGAATCAGGAAAGCTTGTCCTGATTGGTAGGAGAGAGACACTGAAACACACACACACACACACACACACTCGTCACAGCAGAGAAGAACCAGCTGCTGCTGAATCAAGAAGTGAAATTGATGGTGTTGTGCTTGCTTCCTGCTACTAGCTGCTGACTGCTAGCTGCTGCTGCTGCTGCACAACACAACACAGCACGCTGCAGTGTGGGCACAACACAACAACTATACTCTCCACCAAGGAAGTGGGCAGGAGTAGTCAGAACTTGGCTGCAGAGGAGGCAAGTGCAGGCGTGTGGTGTGTAGGCAGTGAGCCAGCGAGTGAGGGAGGGGAGGAAGACGAGGAGGATAGGTGGCCATATATATGTTATTATACGCCTTCCTTTACGAATACTCGGTTTTAACCGCAGGTAGATAAACTTTAACCGTTATTTTTTAAATGATGTCGAAACGGATGCAACGATTCAACTCTGATGAAATTAAAAAATTGTCAGATAGTTAGATTATTCAAAAAATACTGTTGCCTGAAGTAGAACATCTCAAGGTTAAAACCAATAGTTGTTTATAAACAGAAGAAGTATTATAATAATATATAATATTTCATAAAAAAATTCTTCAACGTGGGTTGCCTGGCCTTGTGGTGGTTTCTGGTTTGTTCTGTGCTTGCTGCATGGATGGACTGCTTGCATTGCAGCCATTCATCTCATCAAATCCCTGGCAGGGATTCTAAAGGAGAAAACAATGAATGAGGGGCTAATGGGGCCCCCAAGCAGCACAGAGCCATGTTCATCCTTTAACACCAGCATGGAGCCATTGTGCTGTAATAATTGGGGAGGGGTTGGTTTGGTTGCGGTGAGGCCCTGGCCTCCCGGAGGCCGAGTGCAATTACTTTTCTTGGCTTCTTATTAGCAGAGGTTTGGTGGTGTGTTGGGAGGTGGGTTTATTATTTTGGGCTGGTGCCTTAAAAGTTAAAACAAACGGATTTACTGTTTCTTGGTACAGCGTTGGTTTTGTGATGTGAGCAGCTGAGTTATTGTTTTGATAGTTGGCTCTCTACCTTACCTAAATTTGGGAAATGGGAGTAGATATGTTTGGTTCGGTACGAAAATTGTATTTACGTGAATCAAATTATGAGGTTTATATTTTTTTTTGAAAATGTATATTTTTTTTGTGGAGTGTTTGGACCTTTCACTTTCCTAAATTGAGTCCTAAATAGTGCATACGATTTAGATAGTGAAGGTTACTATTGACAAAAAGATTTTCTCATAAGAAGAAAAGTCTCATGTTCACACCTATGCATAGTTGGTCTATGTTTACTGATTGCAGAAGTACATGCAATTTTTTTGGTGGCGTGGTTCTAAATTTATTATGCTATAATCTCTCTCTCTCTCTCTCTGCGCGCGCGTATGTGTGTGTTTTTTTGAAAATATGCAAGCTGATTTTTCACTGTCATTGTATTAACATATGGTGGAATGTCACCCAACCTCTGCTATACATGTCACTGTTAAAGAAAGAAATAAGTTTCACAATCAACACATGTCAACTTTTTGCCTGGTTCCAGCATGAAGTTTCACGCGCCACGTCACGTTGTTTAATTGTTGTTAGGTTGAACTCTTAAACATAAATAAATTCCTTTGATAACATTCATGATCAACATTTTGTGCCAAAGAACTCCTTGTTATAAGTCCTTATTTGAAACAAAGAATTTGTAGAGGATTTTTGTAGAACTCCAATTCTATTAGAAAATTTTCTATTTGGCCTTTTTAAAACAAAGGATTACAGCTTCCCAAAATCTATAAAATTTCTTAGGAATGGTTTGATACACATGACTTTAGAGTAAAATTAGTCAGAGCTCTAATCTCTTAAAAAAACTTTAACTCTATTTGATAGACTTGTGTTTAATTCCTGTATTTTTCCCGGTGGTTTTTTCAAAGGAGACCAAAACTAATATATTTAATAATTAAGGAGTAGTCCACTCTACATGAAGGATGTTTTCAATTATCTTGAAACTTATTCCCTTGACAGAGAAAAGGACAGCCATCTTTAAAAGGAGCCTATTTGCAGCTGCTTTGTTGGTGAGTAGAAGCAATTTTTTATTCCAGAAGTGTGTAGACCACACATTCTGACTCCAAAAACAAATTTCTCTGAGCAAACTTGCACTTGCCCACATTAGTTTAACCCAAAAATCAAGATGTTTCTACTGCACCTCTCATGAATGTCGCTGCTCCATTCGATCTAAAAAAACAGTATATCAAGTTTTCATTTCTCCATCACATCACAAGTACATATTATTAATTTTATATATCACTATTTTATACTCCGTTCGTCTTAAAATAATTTTATTTTAACTTAGGTTATGTTACAGAACGCTTATAAAAGATTGTTATCATTTTTTACACGTATATTTCTCAAACTGCTAAATTATATATTTTTTATGAAAAGTTTCTATACTTTCGTATCTCACTCATTTTTCTAAAGTAGATTTTTAATTTTATAACAGTTAATTCTATTATTTATACTGTTAGATATCTATTACTAATCTTTCATATGCCATCAATGATCACTTTCAAACAGAAACTTATTGTCCTACAAAAATTTTATCTTTAAGACAATTAATGCATTGAAAGTTATAAAATAGAGGATAAATACATTAAAGGTTGTAAAATTAGAGGATGGTTGCATTAGAGTTTGTTAAATTATGTGAGAGAGTTAAAAATATTTTTTTAAGTACTAAGGTAGTACCTTGTCTCCACATGTGGCTCCAGACAAACTTGAGAATTTGGTGTTTTTATATACACAAAATTACTTTTTAAAATGCTTTGGGGGTGCTTGTTTGGAAGGGAGCCTGTCCTTTGCCTTTCCCAAGGATATGGGGCTGATTTGTTTGTTTGTTACCATTGGATGTCCTTGACTTCTTGTATAAGGGATAACGGGCTTCTAGGTAAAATAAAAACGGAGAATAAAATGGATGATAGGTGAAGGATTGCTCTATCATGATAGGCCATTCTCTCACCATGTAGCCTTTATTTTGCAAAAAAATTGGAGGTGAATGATTGGTTGCATGATGTTTCTCCTTTGTACCTTGTGCTTCTTCTTCTATTTTTTACTGTGTTTTCCTTCTGACAGCTAATATATATATACTCCTTAATGACAATGTATTTCCTTTGTGCCACATAAACCTTCTGACAAATATAAAAGTACTTATGGAATTTCGAGAAGTAGTCGTTACTAGGGTGGTTGATAACCATGGGAATTATTTCCCTACCAACAATAAGTTGCTATGCATGTTTTGCACAACTCTTTTCACTCACAAACAACGTCGCTTCCAAATTAGCAGTATTGTCGACATGCACCTTTTTTTAACGCAAAAGCATATCATTGCATTAAGAGTCTCGATGTGTACCTTCAACTTTTGAATTTTGTACACATTTCAATTTTTTGGGTGTGTGAAATGATTGGTTACATGGTGTTTCTCCTTTTGTACATGTGCTTCTTTTAATTATTGCTGTATTTGCCTGCTGTCAACTAATATAAAAATAACAATGCATTTTCCTTGTGCTACAAAACCTTTTGACAAATATAAAATAGGAATGGAATTTTGTACACAAAGGAATAGTCAGTATTAGAATGGTTGATAACTATGAGAATTATTACCAGTTCCCTGGCAACAAAAAATTGATACACATTTTATATAATTTTTTTACGCACAAATAATGTTGCTTCCAAGTGAGCAGTATCCTCGAAATGCACTTTTTTTCCAGAACACAAAAGGCATGCATATCATTGCATTAAGAGTCTCTATGTGTACCTTCAACTTCTAGATTTTGTACACATTTCAAATTTTTAGGGTGTGAAATGATTGCTTACATGATGTTTCGCCTTTTGTACATGTGCTTATTTTAATTTTTACTGTATTTGCCTCCTGTCAACTAATATAAAAATAACAATACATTTTCCTTGTGCTACATAACCTTCTAATAAATATAAAATACGAATGAAATTTCATAAACAAAGGAATAGTCAGTATTAGAATGGTTGATAACTATGAGAATTATTACTAGTTCCCTAGCAACAAAAAATTGATACACATTTTATATAATTATTTTTACGTACAAATAACGCCGCTTCTAAATGAGCAGTATACTTGAAATGCACTTTTTTTTTCTTTCAGGAACACACAAAAGGCATGCATATCATTGCATTAAGAGTCTCTATGTGTACCTTCAACTTCTAGATTTTGTACACATTTCAAATTTTTAGGGTGTGAAATGATTGGTTACATGATGTTTCTCCTTTTGTACATGTGCTTCTTTTAAGTTTTACTGTATTTGCCTCCTGTCAACTAATATAAAAATAACAATGCATTTTCCTTGTGCTACATTACCTTCTGATAAATATAAAAAACGAATGGAATTTCATAAACAAAGGAATAGTCAGTATTAGAATGGTTGATAACTATGAGAATTATTACCAGTTCCCTAGCAACAAAAAATTTGTACACATTTTATACAATTCTTTTTACGCATAATTAACGTCGCTTCCAAATGAGCAGTATCCTCGACATGCACTTTTCTTTTAGCGACACACAAAAGGCATGCATATCATTGCATTCAGAGTCTCGGTGTGTACCTTCAACTTCTGGTTTTTGTACACATTTCGATTTTTGGGGGTGTGGAATGATTGGTTGCATGATGTTTCTCCTTTTGTACATGTGCTTCTTTTAATTTTTACTGTATTTGCTTCCTGCCAACCAATATAAAAATAAGAACGCATTTATACTAAATAATGCCTTTTTTCATATAAATAACGTCGCTTCCAAATGACAAGTATCCTGTATCCTCGACATTTACCTTCTTTTCCCGAATACGGAAAAGACATGCATATCATTACATTAAGAGTCTAGATGCGTACCTTCAACTTGTGAATTTTTCATGCTTTTGAATTCTTAGCATGCACAGAGTCCATATACCACTCTCTCTCACATGCTAGATTTTTACTTCCAACAATTAAATTAACAGTCATATTTGTCCAAAACAAACAGGTAGCAGCAGTAGTAAAAATAACTATGCAAATAAATTCATTTTTGCCCATAATTAAATGTTGGTCGCTAGATTGGCAGATTACTAATATGGCATGCATGTGTCCACAGAGCAAATGCATTGGCACAATCGGCCAAGTCGTACGAATGAAATTGACGCCAATTGGGCATGAATGTCACTGTACGCTCCAGGGGTATCCAACGAACTTTGTCTTTCTCTCTCCCTCTCTTTTCTTTAGGGTTAGTTGATGTATAACAAACTTGTATCTCAAAAGTCAGGACTACTATAATGGCATCCAAGAAGAAAAAAAAAAGAGTTGGATTTAGTGGAACACAAAAAAGAAGAAGAATTGTACTGCGCATGCGATCAACATGCGGCATCAGACAAAAGAGCTAATTTAGGTCATTGACTTTATTAGGAAATAATTCTAGGATTAAGACCTTGGCAATGGACTGGGCAAATCGTCCTTAATTAACTACGTATCGACTAATCCTTAATTAACAGCACATTAATTCATTGAGATGATGATGATTATAGCTAGGACAGACGTATGCATGATGGCACAATGAACCAAACTTCCACGAAATTGAAAATCTAGAAGTACTTCATGGTGGGTGCCTAAAGTCCTAAACCGTGGGTATTATGCTGCAAGTTATCAAGCTGTACCGGAAAAGTACCTCGTCCAATAAACTAGCTTTTTCTTGTTTGGTAGGCTCACACAAACTAGATCAACTCTCGTAATCATACACTCCCTACTGTCACAGAAACATATTGTTTTGGACAATAACATGCAACTTACCAATAATTTATGTTGTCCGACATATCTGAAAACTAGATAAAACTAATAATTATAAATATTTTTATGGACAAATTTTATATACACCATATTGATGTCCAATGTTTTAAAATTTGACTTCAAAACCAGAGGGAGTAGTTGTCGAGCTATGTATCGGGATCTGAAGAAGACCTAAACATGAGTTAGATGTCAAACAGTCACCAACGACTCATCACGCCTGCCACCTATATTCAACCGCTAGAAGACCACATAGCATCTATGTAAAAAAAAACACGCAATCGTTCCATAGTAAATCCTTTTTCTCCTAAAGTTTTTACTAACCAAAATGACAATACCCCAACCCCCAACCCCCCCTAAACAAGAAAACATGGAACCACATGCAGCCAGCAGCATGGCGTGCAAGTGGGATATCGAGGGAACTCATGGATGGACAGCTGGATTGTTTTCCAGCTGTTTGGGAGGCAGGCGGTGGTTCCTTCTCTCTTTAATGTGCACATCGCTGATGCAGCCCCTCCCCTCTCTCCCTTGGAGGACCACCAAAACTCTGCCCTCTTTGGCTAGGTGATGTAGTGAGACCAGTGCAGAAGAAGAGGCAGAGTGAGAGAGAGATTACAGTCCCTCAGTCCCAAAATAGGTTTAATATCTATAATTTAAATTTTATTAATTTCTATTATGGTCAATAAATCAAAAGGCTTTATCCTTTAATATTCCTTATATATTAACTGACAATATTAGTTTTCTATTCTTGGCGGGACTAAAAATTAATTTATTTTGACATAGAGTGAGAGTGAATACATGAGAAGGACTTTAATTTGATCCCAATGTTTGTTTTCCTAGTTTTGTTACCCTCTCAACATCTTCTAGAAGTAAATTCATATGCATGTTTAAGAAAAAGAAGAGGTAATTCATGTGCCACTCGTGATAGTGACGCAGATGGATTGTAGGCAGCGATCTAAACAAGGTTTTGATTTGATTAGCTGATCAACTGCACATAAAACGAGAAACATGGTTAGTATATTATAAGTTGAATATTAATTATTAAAAAATAGCTAAGCCAAACTAGCTAGGCCTTAGTCCACACATGTGTGTGTAGACGCCGCTCTGCACGTCACAAAATAAGCCCTTTTTCCAATACCGCCTAGTTGGAAAACCGTCGGAGGATCGACCAAAATCCACACAAAACACGCACAAACTCCAGCAGACTACGGCCAAAAGACCCCCCCCCCCAGTTAGCGACACGTCGGACGTGCCCCGTCTGGCGAGTGACTCATCGGGGTCACGCTTGTCAGTGACATGTCCATGTTGTGTATATATATATATATCCTTCAATCTATATATTGGAGCCGGAATGCATATGCGTCCCATTCTGATGTAGCGATCTCGGGTCGCGTCGGCGTCGCTGTCGCCGTCTCCGAGGGCGAAACGCAAGCGCCGGGCGGAGGTGGGCGGCGACGGCGAGCGAACGTGCGGCCGCTGCTCGGGCACTGATGCGGCAACAGTGGCGGCGACGACGACGGCGACGGCTCGGGTCGGTCGCTTTCGGGGCACATGCGCGCGGCAGGACAAGACGACTGTCGCGTCGCGTGGGCGCGCGCGCGGCCAAAAACGACGGGGCTTAATGTCCCTTTTGGGCGATTTGGAAGGGATTTTATGTTTACCACCAACTTGGGGTTGCTCTTTTAATTCTTCACGGGTTTGTGGGAGGCCGTCTCAACTTGCTCTGCTGCTGTCGTCATGGGCGATGACCTCAGATTTAAAGCCTACAAGTTTGTTTTTTTAAAAAAAAAAATATTATAGGCAGGATTCCAAATGGATTTTGCAACAATTTCGTACTGTCCAGCAAAGCAGGTGCCTTTCGGAAGCAATTTTTGTAGCTGGTCTGTTTCTAGATGTGTAAATTGTGGTAAGAGCCAAGAATGCAACAAGATCAAAACGGGAGGGATTTTGGTACCAGAAATTGGCACATTAATCACCCCCACTTTAAGACAGCACTGTGCGCCAGCGATTGCAGGTTGGGTGGCTGCACAGAGGGAGAACAGTACACACAAAAAAGACAAACCAGCGAGTTACTACTACCACGCTTTGCCGACGACCAACCTCTATGGCTGCTACTACCTCCGATTGCGTCCTATCATGAGATGGAGTTGCAGTTTACAGCAATATCATGGCAGTTTTTGAGCTACACCTCATCTGATAGGGAAAATCCAGTGACCCTGACACCCTAGGTTTGCTCCAATTAGAACGAAATTTTGACAGGGTTAACACCTATCGATCCATCTAATCAACTGGATAGCTACTGCTAACATGCTGGTATAATCCTACAGCCATATCCCTGTTCCAGGCTACCTATGTTACTCCTATCTGACCAGGAGCCAAACGCACGGAAATGTAATCTGATCAGGTGCAAATGCAAGGACATCAAGTGGTGAGAACGTTGCAGCGACAAGGCATGGATCTCCACACAGGTGAATGCACCAACCAACATTCCGGCCCTCAGAGGACGACTCTTCTTGGAAAGAAATGCTCCCCTCTTTTATTAAACTTGCTCGGCATTCCACCCAATATCATCCTTTTCTAGGCAAGTGGCAATAACATGACCCTTTCGGCAACCGCAACATAATTCAAAGTTTTGGACCCCCAAAAAAGACAAGCTGCTGTGTCCTAGCAGAACTACAGAAAACAGGTGACCACAATCTGCAAGCACCAAACAGTGAACGAAAGACAGAATAGTTGAAGAAAATAAAGCAGGTCAGTACCCTATATAGTACTTGAAGAAAATAAAAGCAGTCCCTTCTAGTACCCAATATAACATTGATTGTAAAACATTGGGTGGAATGAGCGTAAGTTACTGTAACATGTCAGTTATTGGAAAGTGTCAACCATAAATGCCTTTGTGTATATAGAGTGCGTCTGTTAATGGCATCAAACGGTTCTACTACTACGAAGTAGTTTTCAATTCTTGTAGTAGTTTGTAAAAACAGTTTACTAAATTTTAGTAATCAAGCATGTAATTTTCAATTCTTGGATATTCAACTTAAAAACTTTCAATTATCCTTTATTAACCTTAATTTCTTAAACAGATTCGTACCAAAATCATCTGGCCAGACCATGTAGATCTGTTCACTGTTCTACAACAATGTCTGACTGTTCATCCTTATTGGAACCTACACGCTGCAAGAGGAAAGAAAAACATGCGTATGAGAGAAGCATATACATACTCAAAATACAAAGAACGGAGAAGTATATAGTCATAGCACAAATATGATCAAGCCATATTCTTAAATTAATAACAAAGCAAAGAGATTTTCCTATTTCCAACTGTCAACATAACACTTGCTGACAGTGAACCAGATAATGGCACACGAAGAGAAATTTTTTTGCTAACAGTGTAGAGCAATTTAAGTGTGAACGTTATTATGTAAAAGAGAAGATATGATTTACCATCTGTTTGCTTATATATGGTTTCATCTCAAGGGATAACTTGCTGCTCTTCTCGTCCTGAGGCTTCTGGTTTTTCTCAAATTCTTTCCTCAATTCCTTTCTAGTACCAGATTGCTAGACACTACCAAAGTTAGGGAGCCAACTAGAATCAGATGTTTCTGGAACAAGTTCACCTCGTTTTTCCATTTCCATTTCAGCTCTTCTCCTCTCGGCCCATGCAGCTCCAACATGCTTTGGGTTAAGCTTTCCAGATTTTCCTTTCCGAGAGGATGGACGAGCATAGCCACTAAGTGATTCAGTCTCCTGATCATGCTCACTAGCTTCTAACCTGGGAGGAGGAGCACCCATGTGCACATTTGCTTTCAAGCCTTCATGACACAACGGTATTATGTCAAATTTCACACAATTAGAAGGAACTACAAATATATCTCTTTCATTGCTAGAGCCGGAGCCTCTTTTTGCATCAAAATTAGTGACATGCTTCAACAAAAAAAACATCGCACAAAATATATTAGAAAAATGCAAATGCGTGTAGTAATTCCGCTAGTGTTAGAGTGCCTTTGGTGTCTCAACATAGCAGGTCCTAAGTCTTGGTAAAGGAGGAGGGTTGTGTTAGATTTGATGAGTAACGTAAAAGCTTAGCTACTCTTATGGAGATGAAACTCAAGAAAATTCCATTAGGGTGTAACTCTTTTAACGACACGCCATATCAGAACCGGGGTATGGTGTTAAATGGGTAAGGGACGGGTCGTCATCCCTATAACGCACCATGTCATGATCTGAGTATGGTATCAAGTAAGCAAGGATCAGGCTGTCGCATCCTTGGTGGCGTGCTACATTGATGCTTGGGTCTGGTGAAAAATGAGCAAGAGTCTTTACATCTGACTCGGTGGATACGAAGGGTAAGGAAGCAAGTCGAGCCAACTAGAATTTGTTTAAATAGCTAGAATATAGGGTCTCTTACGGGTAAGTTAAGAGAGCTAGTTGAGACAGCGGTTAGGAGACGTATAAATATTTTATGCGTTCAAGAGACTAAATGGAAGAGTCAGAAGGCGAAAGAGATGGAAGGTACCAGGTTTAAGCTATGGTACACATGAACAACTTCAAACAGAAATAGAGTAGGAATTCTAATTGGTAAGAGCCTCAAAAATGGTGTGGTGGAGGTGAGAAGGCAAGGAGATAGATCATCTTAGTTAAATTTATCATTAGTGATGTAGTCTTAAATGTAATTAGTACGTATGCCCTCAAATAGGCTAGGATGAGAGTGCTAAGAAACATTTCTAAAAAGACTTAGATAGTTTGCTTAGAGTTGAACCTAGTAGCGAGAAGTTTTTTATAGGAGATTTTAATGGTCATGTAGTACAACAGGTACAGGTTTCAAGACCGCACATGAAGGTTTTGGATATGGTGGTAGGAATCAGGAGGGAGGGGAAATCTTGGACTTTGCTATAGCTTTTGATCTGATGATAGCCAACACTTTTTTTGAAAGAGACAATCTCATTTAGTGACTTTTAGTAGCGGCCAATACTCTAACTAGATTGACTTTATCCTTGTGAGAAGAGGGGATAAACAAACTTGTGTAGATTGTAAGATGATATCTAAAGAATGTGTGGTTTCTCAATATAAGCTAGTTGTAGCTGACTTTTGCTTTTTAGTGTATGCTCGTAGAGATAAATAAGTCAAAATTGCAAGAATTAAGTGGTGAAAGTTAGGAGAGACATCAAATGTCTTTAAGAAAAGGATTATCAAAGATTGCTCTTGTAAGAAAGAAGACGATGCAAATAACATGTGGGAGAAGATAACATGCATACGAAAGATTACTTGAGAAGTGTTTCGAGTGACCAAAGGGAGTGGATGCGAAACTAAAAACTCTTGGTGGTAGAACGAAGACGTACAAATAGCTATTAAGGAGAAGAAAGAATGCTATAAACGCTTGTTCATGATAGGATTGAGGATAACATAAAGAAGTACAAGATGACAAAGAAGACCATAAAACGATCTGTGAGTGAGGCAAAGAGGTCAAATTTCGAGGATCTGTACCAACGGCTAAGTATGAAAGGAGAGAAGGACATCTATAGAATAGCTAGAACTCGTGATAGAAAGACGAGGGACTTCAACCAAATTAAGCGTATTAAGAATGAGAGTGAGCAGCTATTAGTGAAGGAGGATAAGATTATAGATAGATGGCAAGAATATTTTAACAATTTGTTCAATGGTGGAAGAGAGAATATCACCGTTCAGTTGGACGACTTTACGGATGACACTAATAGGAGTTTTGTGCAGAGGATTCAAGAATCCGAGGTTAGAGAAGCTTTGAAAAGAATGAAAAGGGGTAAGGCGATAGACTCTGATGGCATTCCAATCAAGGTGTGAAGATGTCTTGAGGATATAGCTATAGTATGACTAACCAAGTTGTTCAACAATATTTTTCAATCGAACACGATGTTTGAGTAGTCGAGGAGAAGTATATTGGCACTAATCTATAAGAATAAAGAACATATCTAAAGTTGTACTAATTACCGGAGAATTAAGTTGATAAGCCACACTATGAGGCTATGGGAGAGAGTTATCGAACACCATTTGAGAGAAACGATATAGATCTCTATGAAACAATTTGATTTTATGCCCGAAAGATCAACTATATAAGCAATTTTCTTAATAAGACAAATTATAGAGCGGTTTAGAGAGCAGAAAAAGGGTCTACATATGATTTTTATTGACTTAAAAAAGGCTTATGATAGAATGCCAAGAAATATTATGTGGTGGACTTTGAATAAACATAAAGTCTCAACAAAATATATCTCTCTCATCAAGGATATGTACAACAATGCTATAACTAGTGTTCGAACAAATGATAGCAACATAAATTATTTCCTGATTAAAATAGGACTATATCAAATATCAGCATTGAATTTTTACCTCTTTGTATTAGTAATGGATGAGGTTATAAGAAACATATAAGAAGATATCACTTGGTATATGCTTTTTATAGATGATGTAGTGTTAACTGATGAGAGTCGCGTAGAAGTAAATAAGAAACTAGAGGTATGACGGCAGAATCTTAAGTCCAAAGGTTTTGGAATAAGTAGAACAAAGACTAAATACTTAAAATGTGACTTTGTCACTATCACATACGAGAAGAGATATGTGAGTTCAAGAGGCTAAGTGATGCCTGAAAAGAACATTTTTCGATATCTAGAATCAACGCTATAGATGAATGGGAATATTAATATGGACGTTAGCCATAGAATAAAAGCAGTCTGATTGAAATGACGTCAAGCATCTAACATCATTTGTGATAAGAGAGTATCTTAGAAGTTAAAAAGCAAGTTTTATAGAACGACAATTAGACCTGCTATGCTAGATGAAGCAGAATATTGGTATACAAAAGGATGTCATATTCAATAGCTGACTGTTTGCATAAATACGTATGCTACGTTAGATTTGTAATCATATAAAAATTGATCGAGTCTAGAATAAGAAAATATATGATCGACTAGGGGTAGCACTAATTGAAGAAAATCTTGTCCAATATCGATTAAGATGGTTTGATTGTGCAAAGGAGACACTCAAAGACGTCAACTAAGATTCCTGTTTAGCATCCCTACAACTAAGATTCAAGACACCCAAAAGATGCAGTTGACATGCTCCTGCATTGAACAACATTGACTAAACCAATTGTTTTTCTTGTAACGTTCTCTTAGTTGTTAGCTGTGCCTCAAATTTCTCAGCAGTGAACCACAATAATGGATAACAGAAAAAAGATCATTTGCAATATCTTTTTTATGGAATATATGCATGTGCATGTGTTGCTTACTTACATGAACAGAACAAGAAACTGATGAATCTTGTCCATTTCTAAGGACAGATTGAGCACCTGTAAAAAAAAATAAAGATTAGCAAAATACCAATCAAATGGTATAATAATACAGTTAGGAGCATTTTAAAACTTAGGTTCACCTTTCATTTTTGAGCCTGCATTGTGAAACAAGTCGGTACCCAGCATAGCCTGATGTCCATGTGACGTGACCAATCCGCAAGGTATGATGGGCACTCTGAAAGTCTCAAATGGAGCAGAATATGGAATACTTCCAATAGAGGAAGATCCATGGCATGCTGTACTATTGGAGTAGTATGCCCCATTAGTAGGACTTTGTAAAGGCAGAACAACATTAGATGCAGTATTACTAGAAGACGGGATATAAGTTTCTGCAAAATTATCCAAATGTTTAGAGGTAGATTTATTTCAGATATCTTTCAGTGGCCCCAGAGAAGGTCCAATCAACCCTTCAGTCAACGTCTCCAGTTCTGTACTCGAGGACTCGCAGCACTTGTCCCACTGAAATTTCAGAAACACGACATATCAATACACCGTCTGCCATACCAAGAGCGATGAGGAAAATATGTGCGTACTTAGTAGAAATTGGTAGCATAAAACAGATTGCAGTGCACCTTAGCAAGCTCCCCTCTGAAATCCAAAATGAATCCACCTGATCCATCCCACCTCCATGCTTTCGCAGGAAATCCTTCACGGCATTTAGGTGATCCTGGCTTGCGAGATGATAAATAGCATTGCTGCTGCAATAGAATAAAATTGGGCTCAGATTTAATATGTAAGCTCTCACAATGCCTGCAGTGCTTTCCCAAGTGCCCCTCAACACAAATGTAATGCTGTTCCAATAGCACCCTAACCCTAATGCACAAGAATCCAACGCTATTGTTCAATTGGATACTCCTAATTTCTAAGGGGAATCCTAATTGTAACTAGACCCAGCATATCCAGATCGAGGAAACCCTAGGAGCATGGAGGCGAGTAGTGAGCGAGTATCAAGCGAAGCGGCTGTCGAGGTCGACGAGGTCGGCGGAGCAGAAGGGGCACCAGAGGAGGGAGCGGGGCGCGGAGGAGGATGGGTGGAG
The DNA here is from genome assembly GCA_030770085.1 of Oryza coarctata. NCBI lineage: Eukaryota > Viridiplantae > Streptophyta > Magnoliopsida > Poales > Poaceae > Oryza > Oryza coarctata. The sequence continues at coordinate 13,176,433 of CM061479.1, read as the reverse complement.
GAGGGCGCGGCGCAGGTCGGAGAGCCTGGAGCGGAAGCGGGAGAGCGCGGTGGCGCCGGCCCTGGTCGTGGTTGCCGCGGCACAGCTCGCAGTACTCGAAGGCGGCCGCGGGCGGGGTGGAGCCCCGCTTTGGCGGCATCGCGGGGAGTTCGCCGGGGAATGGTCGGCTCGGCTGCCGCCGGCGGCTGCTCCCGCGCTTGTGTTTGGGCTTGTTCAGGAATTCAGAGGGGGGGACATATTGCAATTTCACTTTTTGGAAAATTTCAGGCCGTTTGGGAGTTGGAACAAAGAAAATTTCCTGTTAAAATATAATTTTGATTTTTATACATTTTTTAAATTTATATAAAAGAGTAAAGTCCTTTTTTGTCTTAAACTTTTCGTGAAGCCATTTTTCCACCCTAAATGCCTAAACTTAAAAACCAGTTGTTTTCTATCCCTGACATTAAAAACAGAACAAATAACACCTTAAACCATGTTTCACAGTGGTTTTGATTTTTTTGATTTTTCATTAAGCATGAACTTTAATTAGATATGTTTTATGGTTTTATAACTAATTAAATGACATCTATATAAGAAAATAGACATAACAAACATAGGAAGTAAGAAAACGACTGTCATTTAAAAAAACAAAATGATATTTTATTGTGTTGTTTGTCTAGTTTTTAAACTTAAAGATGAAAAATAACATGTTTTTTTAGCTCAGGATAAAAAACTGCAACGAAGTTTTAAGGTCCAAAATTAATTTTTTCGCTATATATAAAAAAAATGAGAGAAAAGGGTTAGGAGCTCTGCGCCTCCTACTCATGCATTAAATGAGTTAGTACTATATAAGAAAACTTGCAAATGTTTTTTTTGCTTTTTACTAATCACAAATACTTAATATCCCAGTTTCCTAATGGGTGACTACCCATTTTACGCTCGTTGATCTTGCACCAATCTATCACTCTCTCGACTCTTAGAAACAACTCTAGACATTACACATTTGTGGTGTCCTAAGTACCTTATTCCGTTGAGCTATACATGACCCTGTTATCTACTATATCGCCTGTCAAGAGTTGCAAGTATTTTGCAATCAGAGAGTGCAAATTCCAGCGTTTAAGATGCAATGATTTTTTTTACGGGAAATGGCATACAAAGCCGTGTTCCAGTTCTCATCTTCGTTTTGGATGCCTCGATTAGGTATAAACACCGCACAAAACACTTCAACACGGAACAAACGGCATGATTGACTGATAGTTACCGGAGACAAAAATGATTGGACGCTCAGCTAGAGACAACTGGTAGCGGCAGAATTAGATATTATAAATTTAAAAATAAATTAATATAATTTTTAAAGCAAATTTTAAATAGATTTTTTTAAAAAACACACTGTTTAATACTCTATCTAATCTAACATATAGTTACGAACACGGCCTTACTCTACAACTTAAAAAACTTTCTTCTAAGTATTGTTTATATCATTTGTTATAAGCTATTAATATTTATTATATTTATTTAAAAAAATATTTGATTTATTTTATAATTCAGCAGATAATCGGCTGTAATAGTTCGTCCAATATTCCATCTACTTAAATGCCAGTAGTTTATTTGGCGGTTTATTCCATGCGAAGACAACGCAAATCAGATCATCTACTTTCTCTAACTTAAAATATAACAAATTAATATTAATTTAAATATAGTTTAGTACATTGCTAGGACGTAGTGCGTACTTGTTATCGTGACTGGCCTGGTAAAAAAACCAACGCACTGCAAAACACACAAAGTACACCTATCTACGGCACGCGGCGGCGATGTCCAATCTACCGCACACAAATCAACCAGAAGTTTTTCTGTACACACTGTAGAGGATGGGCCATCCATCAATGATGCAAATCATGCACTATCTATTGTTTCCCCAGTGCTAACTGTTCATTCCTAGCCCATTTACGCGGCCACATCACCAGTCAATCGGGTCTGTCCAATTAGCATATTGATTCCAATCTTGGGTTCACACGTAAGGCTTCTCGAGGCTTTCTCCTCCACTGTTTACCATAGATGGACGATGGATCGTATTGGTGCGGACAGCCTCGGACATAGTCCAGCTACTATAACAAAACCGACACAAATACGACGATGATTTGATCAACCGACTATTTTTTTTTCTTTTATCTTTTTCGCACACACACACACATATATATCATATAGACCGTAATTAACTTATTAATTTCTATCGTGCCAACTCTTCACTAAACTATATCTAAGCTAGAATATGACCCATGACAAAATCAGGCCATGGGCGATGGCGGTCTCACCTGTCCGTTTAGCCGCATGCACTGTCGACGCCACGCCCGACCCGACGCGCCTCTTCCACTAGCCGCGGAGATCGATCTCGCTCCTCGCCCCTTTTCCCTCGAGACCTCCGAATCTTCCCAGAACTCCACACGGCACATGCCGCCGGCTCCCTCCTCCAATCCTCCTACTTCCTCCCCTCGCCTCCGCTCCCATACACGCTGTCAGGGACGACGGCCAAGCCGTAGCGCTCCATGTTGCACCACCGGCGAGGGCTGGGATGCCGCTGTGCTTCCATTATCTCCGGTAGGGAGTGCGCTGCATCCCCGACCTCGCCGCCGGGAGGCTCAGGAGGACGACCGGGCAGCCACCAGCGAGGGTAGGATTTCCGCCGCCGCGCTTCCGTTTTCTCCGACGGGGAGTGCGCCGGATCCTCAACCTCGCCGCTAGGAGGCTCAGGAGAATGATCAGGTCACTGGTTGGAGCCATCCTAGAGAGTAGGATCCAGACCAGCGACAGTTTCGACCAAGATTGGGAGATTTCGACATCTACGCTGTGTGTTATTGCATTAATTTAACTGATGCGTTTTTTTTACGTTTCCTTTTACTATATGTCTATTCCATTCTCCCCGTGTAGATGATTACTTGGTCAAGTTGTTTGATCGATGTTGCAGCAGTTACACCTATTAGACGTACTTATCTTCAATTGATAAGCATCCACCGGTCAACAAAGGTACAAAAAGTTTTCTTTACAAACATATGCTTATTCTCATGTTTCATTTGCTGTGCTTGACTGCTTGGGCTGTCATGAATTGAACTTGATCAAATCGATGGAGGCACAAGTACAAGGAACAATCTTTTAGTTTACCTTCCTGTTGCCAGTTTCTTTAATCTGTAGTAGTACAGCATTGTCTCTGGGACTTCTTTGTACTCTCTAATTGAATACAGTGTATGCACCATTCTGTTGCCTATTTTAATACCACTCAGTCTGTAGCAATTCCCAACAGGCCTGCGTGAAAAAAAAATTCATCTGTACAATTGCTTCTACATATTCTCATGTAAACCATGTCTGAAATCCATCCTTCTTTTTATAGTTTCCATTTTCCGAACAATTCAGTTTCCGTACAGTTCAGGCATGAAGTGATCAATTAGGTCCATGGCTGCAGATCAATTAGGTCTATTAAATTATCATGATGTTTATATCCCATGGTCTGCGCACAATTTAACTTAAAGGGATTATGATATTTTGTAGTTCTCTAATTTGCATTTACTATTGACTATAATACTTTACAAAGTAATTGACATTTCCTTCACATCGCTTTTCATGTTCTAGATTGGATGGCATGATATTTTTACTGCAGCTCTCTTTGGATGTTCTACGAACACTTTTGATATTACGTACCAGGTTTGCTTTCTTGACCTATATATATCCTCCAATTTGCACTTACAATATATGTGACGATTAGGTAGCGTTCGGTCTAGCATATAAAAGATTGACTTGATTAGCCTTTGCTCCTGAAGCTGGAGTATTCTTGAATTATTTTTTCATCTTATTTGCTGCTTGCCATACTGAAGAGTGACTCTTTGGGGCTCGTGATCATGTGGTTGTTAGTTTGGGCTGCAACCATATTTGCTAGGCATGCTTATTTGCCGGTAATTTCTGTCTTCCTTTAATTTTTATCTTTACAGATGGCAATGCCAAACACTAGATTGGACCATCTACTGGTGTATCACTCTTGATCAGGCATTTATCAATTTACAGATTACTGTGTTATTTCAGATCAGTTCTACCAAGATACTTGCATCACATGAGCCTTCAATTTGTACTTCTGCTTGCTTCAATGAGATTCACATCTATTGATTGTTTGTGTGATGCTTCTACAGGAGTGTACTGATATTTCAGTTGTTTACCCAAGTGTAACGAGCATTTCCGGTTAATATTGTTTCCATTCTTCCTTTCGCAATTAAATACAATATTTTAGCCTACATGTAAACGAGTGTAATCTTTTTTATCTTCTACATTCATGCTTTTGAAGAACATTTTATCTTCTATCTTTATGCTTTTGAAGAACCTTTTTATAAATCATGTATGCAGCTATATGTCATTTATATTACGTCTCTCTAGCCACCTGCAGCGAAGCCCAGGGTAGTATAAACGACTGGCACCACATTACTCCCAGGAGAGGAGGCGTGACCACCGCGACAATGAATCACTCGGATGGCAACAGGACGGTGAAGAGCCATAACTCGAGTGGTTAGCACAGGTGTACCATAAGCAGACGGCAAGGAAGCCAGATGCAGGAACAGCCCGCGATCTAGGAGAAACTGTGCCGGCCATTACTGTTGTTCAGGCGGAGGAGGAGCCGGTCCCCTCGGAAGAGACTTCCACAATACGGCAGATGTGCAAGCAAAGCAGCACCCTGCATGCAGAGAACAGCACAGTAACTGTACCTGGTTTAATCAAAGAAGGCCTCCCAGTTATCTCCTTCGCTGTTGCGTAGAGAAAAGAGAGGCTCAGCTTAGTTAGACCTTTCTCTTTTTTTTTCTGATTCTGGATTCGCTGTTTTGTACATAGTTTTTTATATAAAAATTCCTCTTCTGACTTTTCTAAAGCAAAATTTAACTTTTTCTAATTAATTTAGTCATTTATATCCTTAAATAGCTTTGAAAATTATATAATCTAAAAAATCTAAAAATTTCAAGAGAAAAAAACACCACATTAAAGTGCCGAGGTGGAGAGATTTTAACATGAATCAGAGGGTGTGATTGGATCCACTGGCTAATGAAGATCCAACAAATGAAAAGATGCGTTTTCAGCGTTTCAATGGCTCCATTTACCATTTGGGACAGATTCATGGACAGGTCTAGGGCTAAGCAATCAGTCTGCGCTTTGGGAGAAGGATAGGGACAAAGGATCCACCATCTACGCGTGCATTAGTGCTCTCATACTACCTGCACAAGTTTGAGCACCGGAACTAGGATGAATATCTGAGCTGCTACAAGGTTACTCCTGACGCTTGAGACACGAACCCCTCACTGAACTTGAACTTGGGTCTTCTGGCGCTTGACGTACTGGAGGATCGGCTCCTTCACCTGCGGGCATTTTCACGGGATTAAACTCAACTTGATTACAGTGCCAAATACCAAATAGGCCTGAATTATGTAGTACATGCCAAATGCCAGTAGTTTTCAGTTCGGAGATGGGACGTGGAGCTTACCGTGCTGGCTTTCCTGAATCGCTTGTCCTGTGTGCACTGCGTCTCGCCGGCACCAGCCAAAGACTTTCTGATCTTCTGCCCGAGAACCCCACTCTCCAGGGAGCAAACCGACACCTGCTGCAAGTTGTGTCACAGCTCATCGCCTTCAGCTCTACGTTTGTTTGTGAATTACCTTAGATTATAAATCTGTGATACCTCGCGCACGCTTGTAGGAGTCCTGGTTGGGTCCTTATCCGCCGTGGAAGCTCCCTGCCCGCTCTGCATGGACACATTCTGCTGAGCTTCCGGAAGCTCCCGAGTGCGGGTGAGGTCAGATCCGACGGAGTGGAGGCAACCCATCGTCGAGCCATCTCTCAATTCATGGCCTATAAAGAGAAGCAATTGGGCATGTCATGTTAGTACTATAGCAAAGACAGATGAAAGGTCCACGGGGATGCATATTATTGGTTGCCATTACCACTCAGGGGGTGGTCTTTGCGCTCAGGCTCACCAGTCTCTGCACTGGTATCAATGGCCTGCATGAATGAATGATGAAGCAGAGTTTCGGGCTAACCATGAATAAATGAGTGTTGTGGAATGCACAAAATTAGTAGATAAAATTTGGTGCTGTTAGTCACCGGAAGTATAAGAGAAATGAAATGATACCATTTGTTTGCCAATATCGACTTCTAGTATCTTTTTAATCTCAAGGAGCTTTCTATTGGTTGCTTCAGAATGAATGACAGCTTTGCCTGTAAAATAAAGTGATACAGGTCATAATGGTAAATCATTTGCTCAAAGAATATCAGTGCTAGTTCTATTACAATACACTGGAGACAATGGTCAATCTGAAATGACATAGTGAGGTATCTGAAGTTCCTAACAATCATTAGTTTCCATGTAAGCAGCAAAACCTTCGGCAGATGTTACTATTACAGTTAGACAACCAAAATCCTTCTTCAAGAGAAATTGTCGACAGTTCTTCATATAAAGTAAGTGAACTTGACAAAAAGTAATCACTTGAGTTATTCTCCTTTCACAGATGTAACAGAATTGACCAACAATACAGAACTTGCTCCAGGCTGACAAACTTAAACAGAAAGTAAATAATGTACCATAGAGTAAGAGGGGGCTAGAATAGAAGCATCTGAGATTTTGCTAGAGATTAGTTCAAGGTGTTACCTAGTCTTCGGTTGGCTGAATTCTTGACATATCCATCTTGCACCATTTTGTCAATTAACTTTCGAACCATGTTCTGACTAGCCTCCCCATCTAGCTTACCATGAAGCTTGGATACTGACACGTAATCCATTGGAAGTGCATGGTACAGTGCCTGTAGCAACGATATGTATCAAGGAAATGACATGATGACCTTCATATACAAGCCAAGGGTAAGAGACAGAGATACACCTTCATATACATGAGATTGCCATTGCTGTTTTTAGTTCCTTCCGTAGGTGAGACATTTTGCATGATGACCTCTTTCTTTATGTGAGGTGTTCTATGATCAGCAATCTGAACCCACCCTACAAGCATGTTAGTGATGGACAGTACCATATGGCACAGGGTAAAATTAAAACATAGCACATGACAGAATGCTTGGTTGACCTTGTAAACAGAATAACTATCTTTGCTTGCTCTGGATAGTAAACCATCTTTAAGTAGCCTCTCCATAATATCTGAAAAGTGAATCATTAGTCAGGCATTTCAAGGCTTTAGTGAGAGTTAAGAAAGAATGCCTGCACAAATAATTTTTTCCCCGCATTACCTTCAACCATTTCCTGCAAAGCATTCAACAAGAGATTGTTAACAGACGACCATACAACTCATATAGTTATATCAAGACACTGTTTGGTTTATAAACTGTTTGATTTATAAACTATGGTGTACTAAAAGTTGGTAAATGTTTATCATCTGCTTGTAAGTCTGGCACAAAGCAGCAATTAAACTCTAAATAGCTATTTTATTATATAAATGAAATATCAGTAAGCTTACCATTGATATGTCAGGGAAGTTAATAAGGACGTCTGAAACCTCAAGACTTTCAGTGTCTCTTGAGCATATCCACTCTCTTACTTGAGCTGTTAGCTCTTCCTCATGAGCAGGATCTTGAGTATCATCTGCAAACATACAGAGTGAGGAAATATCTCATATGTATGAAATTTTCATGTTCTAAAAAGTCAGAGAATGTCGAATATGTATGCACACTTCATTTAAAATTAAATGAACCCACAAACATTTGAATAACTTAATACTTGACGTAAAGTTAATTTGTATGGAAAAGGTAAATATATGCACAAATGAAACTCTCAAATCAAATTAACTGACCTTCTGAGAGTGTACCATTTTGACCTTTGCAATTCCCATCTATTTTGATAAGCATGTGTTAGCACCAAAAACAGTAAATACAACAAGAACACAAACAAGGAAACGTTACCATTTGGAGCAACAATGTAACGCTCTGCTTCAGATGGGTGAACCTATTAGAATTAGGGATTCAGTCTATATTATGGATAAAAAGAAAACAAAATATGCATATAAATTGATACATATGCATAAAAAGGTGGCATCACAACACACTAGGGAGCATATTAAGAGAATCTCACTAACAAAGATGCTCAATTATATGGTCTCTTAGGTCTTTACCTCAGTGTCAGAAAAATCATTATCTTGGTCAGACTCATTATCCAAGCTCATATTGTCATCTTCACTATTGACATTGTTATCATCGCATGGGTCAAGGACACTCTTGACCTGCATAAAGAAAAACATAAGTAGCAACGAGTTTAATTTAAAAACATAACAGAGTTTTTCTGGTCCAAATAACTGTTATCTCCATAATCCACTACCTTCAAAGCTAGCACGAGATGCTTGCTGTTGACATTTCCAATTTCCATCTTCAAGGGGTTCTTGTTCCATATATTTATGGCCTCGTTGTCAGCACAACTCTTAAAAAAGGGTGGATTGTAATCTTCAGGCTGCAAATAAGATAATAATTACACTGTTTTAGGTTCCACCAACAAAGTTCTAAAGAAAAGAAAATGCTGAATCATTCATTTGTTCAGAGTAAAAAAATCTATTATGGCGGCTCGAAGCTTCAGGAAAAAACAAGAAAATGCTGCACTTACTGTGACATCATCGTAGTATAGCAGCTTCATTAGAATGGTCCTCTGAGGACAAATAGAGAAAGGACAGCATTAGGTGAGTTCAATCCATTGTAACAAATATGCAGAGCACAAAAATTACCTCTTCTGGCATTTGGTCCAAGGTCCTCATAAGTGAAACCAGTGCTCTTATCATCTTACAAGCAGAGCTCCTGATGGGAAATCATGGCCATGTCAGGATATTAGCACTGTTTAGTTGCAGCTTACAATGATTACTTTGCAATTGCCATACACATGTAAACCAATAAACAACAATTAATGAGCTTATCTGAAGGATATATGACAGCACTAAACTGAAACCATACCTTCAGAACTAGAATTCCGCAAGTTATGAAAGGAAACTAAGAACAACTCACTTTGCAGCCCCATGTTTCAACAGAAAAAGTTGACTCAAAATTATAAGCTGAATTATGTTTTGAAAGGAGATGCATCATTTATTACCAATGCCACAATTATATGCACCTAAAATTTCAAAGTTACAGGAATCTATGTACCTCAATTTTTCACCACATTCCTTACATAGAAAAAGAATTCATAGTAAATCATAGCGTTTTGCCAAGCAGCATGGAAAACTAACTAGAAGTCTAGAATGAATTATAGCCCTTAAAAGAGATGTAAGCGAGAACCTCATCTGATCAGGAGTGACTTCTGCTGCATTTGATTTGAATGTAGCACTATTTTTCTTGCTCCCTGTGCGGCTTAAGTTCATTTCAACTTCATCACCGCTTGTGTTGGGGTAGCTAAATGAGACTGCAGGGAAGTTTAACACAGAATAAGAAAATGTTTGACAGATGATCCACCATAACTGATATAAAACCAAGTTTGTGTTCTACAAGTTAGTTATATTTCACATGGTGATACTCACATGCGTACTCCTCAATCATTGGGCCTTCCTCCTTCTCACAGATGCAGAAGAGAAGGGTCTTGAGATATTTCTTCTGTAATGCATCATAGACACCTAAAATTTATCACAAAAATATATTAAATGAAAAAATTGGAAAAAGAAAAGGATTTAACACATAAAACAGGAAATTCATTTAATGAGCTCAAGATCTCTGGGACATATTTGACCTTTCTCCATCCAATCAATCAACCTTCTTGACTCAGCATCCATGGGCATTAGCTTTTTAATCTTCATCTCTGCAACAAATAAAAGGGTGTTTCAGCTAATAAATACCATATTAACTGATGAATTTGGTATGGAAAACGGTTAGGGACTATAGATAATGCGACCTAGTGCCGGAACCGACTTATCATTGAAGTACTTCTCAGGGAATAGACCTCTGATATAGCTGATGTTGTATATAGCAATGCGGAGCAAATTCCTTGTCTGTTTGGTCAAAGTACCAACCACATTATCCAATGAGTTAAGACAGTGGATAGTGGCATGACTTTCACATTAACATTATACCATATACATAATTCAAAGAGAGTTCAGTATTCAATGTAAGAGCAATAGAAGGCCAATAAAATAATCACAAATTAGATTACTGATTAACAGGTTTAGGCTTTATTTGTCAAAGCCCATACTCTGGCCCATCCCCAGGGATGGGCTGAAAATTTAGTTCAATTTCCAAGCCCATCCTGGAGGATGGCCCAGGATTTTGGGCTTGCCAAATCAGGTGAAGCACAAAAGTTCACCAAACAGCAAATGAGCTATCCTTTTCAATACTGAAAATAGGGTACCAGTCTCATTCAAACACACACATCTACAGTAAGGTTCTTAACAAATGTATGAATGAACATGGGCCATACAAGATACACCCTACCATGCACTTGCAGTTATGGGATCCTAAGCAAACATTCGAGGCAAAATGCAGCTGACCACGTGAGCAAACAAGTATTAGGAAAGTCAATCAAAAAATTATCTGATTGGATACAAACCAACTGGCTTTTGAAAGTAGAAGTACCAAATTTGGTTATCAACCAGTAATTCTACATCTCGTGGCAAATCCACTGTCCAGTTATTGACAAAACGGATGCTAAAATAGGGGCTAGTCTCAAAATCATGACAGGAGAGGTTTAATAAGCATGACAAAATAAGCAGCCCCAAATTCATAGTAGCATGACAAAATAACCGATTATAAACTGCAGTGGAGTTTTTCTTAAACTAATGCAGAAATAAGCAGCAGTTGTTCAAACCCAAAGTAGTCAACTGGAATCATTTAAAAAACAGAAACAACTGGCTCATAGAACAATCAGAACTGGAAAATCTGGAAATAACCAAACCAATACGTGTGGTGTCTCAATTCGTCCAAGCAGCCAGTTCGAAAGAAAAACTGAATTTACTCACGGAATCTGCAGCTGCCAAAAACCTCTGAAGAGATACCAAAAGCAGGCACAGCGAGAATTCAACTAACTGAACAATTTGTAGACACTCCTAGCAAAACGATTCGAAATGACTGAAGTGAAATTCTTCGCAAGGCTACGGGAAGCGAGGAGAAAGCTTTTATCCCTGCCAATTTGATCTACCCCGTGGACCGTGGGGAGTATGCACCCACGGTTCCAGCACGTCATCTACGCAGAAATCATCAGCAAGCGTTTGGGGAGTATCAGCACCAAAGTAGGCAACGTTTGTTCAAACCCAAACCAGTGTACCGAATCATTTAAAAAAATAGAAAAAAAAACGACTCATAGAACTATCCGAAAGGGAAATCCTGATACGCGTGGTGTCTCAATTCAATGACCAAGCAAGCATTTCGGAACAACAATGAAGTTATTCACGGAATCTGCTGCTCCCAAAAAACTTCAGAAGAGAAACCAAACGCAAGCACATGAGAATCAACGAACTGAACGATTTCTAGATTCTTCTAACGAAACAGTTCGAAACACGATTAGGAACTCGAAATCCTTCGCAAGTACATGGAAGCCAGGAAAAACCTTTTAACCCTGCCTATTTGATCGACTACGCGAACCGCGGAGAATATGCACCCACGTTTCCAGCAAGATCATATTCACATAAATCATCAGGCGAATGCTTGTGGGTTTCACAACGGAACCAAATTGAAACGCGATTACCAAACCAGCGAACGCCTCCTCAAAATCCCAACCAAATCACCACGCAAGTAGCAAAACAAAGCAATGTGATCGGTTCAACAGAATCCCAATGCTGGGATAATCGCACAAATCAAGCCACAAACCAGGAGAAATTTTGCTCTTAACTTACGCGAAATCGAGCAAACCAACCAGAGATTTTTCACGAGAACAGATTCGGAGCCTCAAATCAGCGAAGCAAAATCGATCAAGCAGCACGGAGAAAAATCAAACTACCGAATCCATCATCCATGCGCGATACCGAAACAGTCCATGGGCTACGCATTCGAGAGATAGTGCTATGCGGGGAAAAACTAGAAGATAACTCCAACGTGAGCGATCTACAATCTACTGATGCTTAGAACCGGCGCAACTAGAACCATTACAACTCCAATCTGAGCGATCCAGAAGCTACTGATGCTTCGAACCGGCTCAATTAGAACCATTTGGTATTGACTATTGAGCGGGCGGAGACCACCAGAGAAAATGAGAAACCCAAAACTCTACGACTCATGCTTCAGATTAAACACGCTCAAATCCGCAAGAGAAATCGGTAAAAATCAGCAAACCATGAATGCAATCCACACAGAAACACTCGCAAGGGAGAAGCTATTGATGTTTCGAACAGGCCCAACTAGCACCATTTGGTACTGAACAGGCGGAGACTACCAGAGAAAGTGAGAAACCGAAAACCCCACCACTGGTGCTCCAAACACGCCCAAATCCGCACGAGAAATCGGCTAAAATCACCAAAGCATCAGTGAAATCCACCGACCCAAAACACTAGCAAAGGGGAACGAATCCGACGCGCGCGACCACCAACACTCGAATCAAACCCAAATCGAACGCCAGCTACTGCAAACACCACGCGAGCGATCAAATCCCCAGCAGAAAAACCTCGATCGGGTGAACCGATCCGATGATCGGCACGAACCACCGAAACCCAGTCAAGTCGCACGGGAATCCAACAGGAGATGGGCGAGAGAGGGAAAAAAAACTCACCAGAAGCAGCGAATCCTGCTCCGTGATCTCCGCCTCCTTAGTCTTCTGAGCCATCACCTGCATCGCAATCACCCACCCCGACCGATCAGCACGCACGCACGCACGGACACCAGCAAGCGCAACGCGAGATAGAGGCGAGAGGCGAGAACCCACCATTTCGTCTCCATGGCGGCGCGCGAGTGAGAAGTGGAGGGCGGGAGAGGTAGAGGAGAGTGTAGTAATGTGCGGGATTTGCGGGCTCTGGACTTCTGGAGCGCTAGTGTTTTTCTTTACTTTTTTTAGCTGTGAGAGTAATTTTTTTAGATGGAATATTGTGAGAGCTAGTAGTCCTAGTTTTGAGTTCCTCTCAAAAAAAAAGTACTAGCTATGAGTTACCAGTGCCTTTTATTTTGTGGAAATTACCAAGTAGAAGTAATTTAACTGCGTATCTCGCACGGCTAATCGACGGGCACATCAACGAAGCCGGCTATAAATAGACCTCCTCCTCAGCCTCCACGCTTCCCAATCCTATCCCATCCAGACACCCATGAGCCACCTCTCTCCTCTCCCACCACTCTTCTATGCTTGCATCACCCTCACCACACCGCCCGCCATGGCTCTGCCCACGGCGACCGTCACGAGCCTTCCAGAGAACCGCGCTCTCGTCCGGGAGGTGATCGAGGAGTGTCGCGTGGAGGTGTGCTCCGTCGAGGCGCTGCGAGCCCCCGCCATGTGCCGGATCCTCTCCGCCTTCTCCGTCGACTATGAGTAGCGGGTCTCCGAGTCCGACCTTGAGCGCCTCTCCAACCTCGCACAAGTGTAGAATGTGTACAGTGACTATGAACACCCGAACGTATAGAGAGGGGTCGGGTCTATATATATACAGCCCAGGCCAGTAGTCTGTCTAACATCCCCGCAGTCGTAGCGGGAGGGAAACGGATGCAGAGATTGGACCAAAAACTGGTGAACAAAGGCGTGGGCAGGCATTTGGTCATTATATCGACAAACTGATGTGTCGATGGTACATGGAGCACCCGAACCTGTCTTAATGCAAACTTGTCACGGACAAAATGGATATCGATCTCGATGTGCTTGGTGCGTCGATGATGGACCAGGTTGGCGGTCATGTAGACGGCACTGACATTGTCGTAATAGATGACGGTTGCGGTAGAGAGTGGTGCATGGAGCTCCTAGAGAAGCTGGCGAAGCCAGTAGCACTCGGCGACAGCGTGGGCGACAGCGTGGGCGACGGCGTGGTACTCGGCTTCAACACTGGATCGGGACACTGTAGTCTGGCGTTTTGAAGAACAGGATATGAGAGTGTCACCGAGGTAAACGCAGTAGCCGGACGTAGAGCGTCGAGAGTCGGGGCAGCCTGCCCAGTCTGTGTCGAAGTACGCGGTGAGGGAGTCAATGGGGCTAGAGTTGAGATGCAGCCCACTGGAGAGGGTGCCCTTCACGTAGCGTAGGATGCGCTTGAGCAGCGCGAGGTGAGGTTCGCGCGGAGCGTGCATGAAGAGGCACACTTGCTGGACAGCGTACGTGAGGTCAGGTCGGGTTAGTGTGAGGTATTGGAGAGCCCCGGCAAGACTCTGATAGTAAGAGGGATCGGCAACGAGGACGCCATCGACAGCGGAGAGTTTGGCTCGAGTGTCGACTGGGGTGGCTGTGGAGTGACAGTTGGCCATGCCCGCACGCTAGAGGAGGTCGATGGCGTACTGGCGTTGGGAAAGGAAGAGATCGTGGATGGAACGAGTTACGGAGATGCCAAGGAAATGGTGGAGAAGACCAAGATCGGTCATGGCGAACTCAAACAAGAGGAAAAGGAGGAAGTAGATCGGCCTGAGCCGATGAGATCGGGTGGGCCGAGTATTCTGATCGGTCCAATAGAGATGGATCAGCCGATAGGGTGGGGGGAGCCGATGGAAAGTGAGTAGCCGATGGAAGTGGGGTGTCCGATGGAGGGGGAACGGTATTGGCTGAAGGATAAATAGGATTTGTATCGACCGATGGAGGTGGGTCTGATGGGGGTCCGTTGGTGGGGACATCGGACCGAGTAGTGGTGGGATATGTGATGGGTAAATCCTCAGCAGCGGCCGATGAGGGGGCCGATGGAGAGGGCAGTGGAGGAGGCCTGGTCGGCATGGTGTTGATGAGGAGAAAGTCGAGATCACTAGAGGAGGATCTCAGATGAAGGAGACCGAAGGGAAAACATGTCTCATCAAAAATGACGTGACGAGAGACGAGGACCTATCGGGTGGAAAGGTCGAGGCATTGGTATCCCTTGTGAGAGGTGGGATAGCCGAGAAGAATACAGGGAAGAGAGTCGGCGACAGGAAGAAGACGTCGACGATGAGGAGGAAAGGGTCGACTCACCGGAGGAAGAAGCTAGTACGTCGGAATGTCTAGACTCGCTCTGATACTATATAGAATATGTATAGTGACTATAAACACCTGAGCATATAGAGGAGGTCGGGAGGTCGGGTCTGTTCAAGCTAATGGTCTGTCTAATAACAAGTCCTCACCCTGTTGCTCAAGGTCCACATCCCCAGGGCCAGCTCCACCTCACCGATTTCGACCTGCGGCGCGACCTCCTCCAGGACGTCGTCGGCTTCCGTGTCAGGGGTTCGCTCTCCGTCCAGGCTCTCACCGAGGACGTCGCTGATCACGTGCCTGCCCCCACATCCATTGCTGGCTCCGGCGTCCTTCTACGGAGGCGAGCTCTTGCTCGACCACATCCTCCGCAACTCTACGTTGGCCCTGACCCTCACTCTCCGGATTGGCCCTCTGGTTTCGACGCACGTGCAGGTAGTGGACGAGCTCCTGCAGAACATCGCCGACGGCGTGCGTGCGGATCAGTTACCAGACACGGTTACTGGTCAGCTAAATGGAGCTCTCCACCTCATCAGCACCCTCTTGGGACTGTGTTGATTTACACTGACGACGAGGGGCGACGGTTATCAGAAACAGGGGGCAGAAGTACAGACGAGACGGACAGGGTAGAAGTATAGATGACAAAGTAGAAGCATCAGTTAGTCCAAGAGATTGTGACGTTTCTGGGATGTAGTAAAGCGCGTTCCTGCGTTTAGTATCTGATTCTCTATAAATCGTTAGGATTTGTGTCTGTTCACGTACTGGAGTAGATGATAACAATCGACTTGTTGTGGCTGAGATCAAATCAGGTTTTCTTTTTCGTTGGTTGCTGTCTGCCTTCTTGAATGCTTTGGACTAACCATGGTTGAGCGTTGAATTTCGTTTGAGGCCAAGTTATATATATGAACATATCTTGTGAACCCAATATGGCATTTGATGGCATGTAACCAAAATATGTTGTTAGTACAGCTGGTACACCATCTGTGGTTGAAATTCAATTGCAGAACTTTTATTAATCTGTTTATCAATTGGTGTCACATAAAGTTACATCTAGTTATGTCACTAGCAAATGCTTGCTTGATGCTAATTCATTCCAATGGACGAAAGGGGAGAGCAAATATATAATACAGAGAAGAGATGAATAGATTCAGTTGTATCCTTGGGTTAATGAACAAAACGCAACCATATTTAGTACAAAACTTATTGGACAGTACTAATTTGTAATTGAAGAGATAAATTACACAATCTTCTGCACCAGATAATTATGTTGAAAAAAAACAGCTACGGTTCAATAACATGGCAACGACTGCAAGGCTTCGTAATAGTTAGTTTAACAGTGGAAGGAAATTTTCGCTCGATGTACGTTTCAATTGCCAATACTGCTCTGTTGGCTTCAGTGAGCATGTCCTTGCCCATAGGAAAGCACTTCTTGCGTTTACCTGTAGAACAGCGAAAAACACCACGAGTTGTATCCAGTGTAAGGTGCTTGAGTGATACTGCATTGTCAAGAATAAAACGTGTTAGTTCGACCAAGCTCTTTGCAGAGCAGAAACCAGTGATCTTCACACTCTGGAGGCTATCATGACGATGATGTTCTGGCATCTGCCTCAGCTGTGAGGAATCTCCAAAAATCGAGACATGCCCCATGCTTTCCTGCGATACCTGAAAATGAAAGACCAACATACTTCGATTGATGGTTACCACTGTAGATTGATGGTTACCACTGTAGTTGGTCAATACAAAGTTTACAGAATGAAAATTAACTTACATCCAGAAATAAAGTCTCCAAGGAAGGACAAGCATCGAAAAAAGAAACCAGAGAAAAATAATCGTAGGCCGTGGGAAAAGTGATCACTCCAGCAAGAGAAATAGTTGAGAACTTGAGATGGAGGAGTTTGCTAGGCAACATTGGTGTATCGACCACCTGCATAAAGATCATCAGACTGATGATATTCTTATAAGGTATGAGTAGTGTTGTATGGACATCTTAAGTCTATAATCATTTAAAGTTTTTGAGTCTACCTCATGAGCCGAGCCAATGGTTTGAGTTTCAAGATTTGGCACATTGGATGGAAGCTCTGCACGAGCGTAATAGACAACGCGGGGATATCGCATGGACAGGCTCTTCATTTGCAACGATTCGCCAAGCAACAGTTGTACATGATCATTAGCTCCAAAGTGAAAACTGCAAAGATTTGGAGCCTTATTCTCTATGACTTGCAGCATTCTGCATTCAAACACTCCCAGGTGGCTGAGGCGTTGCAATTGGCAAGGTATCTTAACACAAATTATTCCATAGCAAAACTTAAGTTCCAACGTCTCCAAATCATAAGAATTGGAGAGAAGATGCCCTAACTCATCGCCTGTAATATGTACAGAGACCAAATTCAACCTCGTCGGTTTTCTTAATCCATGGTTGATTGTGGGATGGAAAGCACATCTGTTAAGACAAGATGCCGCATCAAGATTCCTCTCCCGTCAGATAAAAGTGAGCACGGGAAGTTGTACTCCTCATCGTATTCAAAAGTGTTGTACGAAGATATCCTAATGGTGAGTTCTTCAATCCATGGTGTAACAGCAATCTGAAGCCAACTATCAAGATGATAACTGGTGCTGGCATTGTAAAATAAAACACATTCAAACCTTAATGATTTGATGTCAATGCCTGAGTGGTTTTTGTTAGACAGACCACTGACTTGGGCTGTATATATATAGATCCGACCCCTCATATACGCTCGGGCGGGATTCATAGTCACTGTACACTTTCTACATGGTATCAGAGTG
This sequence comes from Oryza coarctata, assembly GCA_030770085.1. NCBI lineage: Eukaryota > Viridiplantae > Streptophyta > Magnoliopsida > Poales > Poaceae > Oryza > Oryza coarctata. The sequence goes on along the minus strand of CM061479.1, from coordinate 13,158,634 downwards.
AGTCTAGACATCCCGGCGCGCTAGCTTCTCCCTCCGACGAGCCGACCCTTTCCTCCTCATCGTCGACGTCTTCTTCTCGTCGCTGACTCTCTTCCCGGTACTCCCCTCGCTCTCTCGTCTCCATTTCTTCTTCTCCCCGTCTCTCCCGCAGTCACCTTTTCTCCGCCCCACCTCCGCGCGACCAGGCAACGGTCTCGAACCGCCTCCTCGTCCCTCCTCGCACCCGTCTCCGCTCTTCCTCTTGTTTCGTGCATCTCTCCTTCTCTGACGCCGGCGCACCTCCGCGCTCTTCGTCTCCATCGGCTGGACTTGTCCAGCCCTCCATCGGCTGGAAACCTCCCTCGGTTCTTGCCCTTTCCGACACACTCAACGGCTCTCGGACGCGAACCTTCTCCCTTCACGTCCAAGCCAGTCCAACGTGTCCTTGTGTCCACGGACACGAATCTCTGTCTCCTGAACGCGAACATATTCTCTTTGCGTCCGGTCACTCCCTACCTTTTTCGTGTCCGCCCCACTCGTTGGCCTCCACGAGTCCACGGACGTGAATCTTCTCTTCACGGACATGAATCCTCGCACGTCCGTGACCCAACCACTCTCTGACCTACTCCCCATCGGCCAACCACTCCTCATCGGCTGGCCACTTCTCACCTACTCCGCTGCCTACTCCCCATCGCCTGGCCACTCTTCATCGGCTGGCCACTTCTCATCTACTCCGCTGCCCACTTTCCATCGGCTTCTCACATCTTTGATCGGCCGATCCATCCTCTCATTGGCTTCCCCCTCCCATCGGCTTCTCTCTCCCATCGGCTCTTTGCTCCCGTTCTCCCGTCATGGCCACCGAGTCCGCCCTCAGCTCCGACACTCTCCCAGTCGCCGAATCTGCTCCGGCCCTCGGTGCCACAGACCACACCTCGGGCACCACCTCGCCGATCTTCTCCCCTCCCTACGCTGCTGTAAACGTGAAATCTCACGTTCCTCCTTAACGCCAATTATTCCAAGTGGGTTTTCTTCTTCAAATCCCTCTGTGGAAAATTTGGTCTCCGGTCCCATATTGATGGCTCCGCTCCACCTCGCCCCGATGATCCTCAGTGGGACATCGTCGAGTGCTGCGTGCGCAGCTGGCTGCTCGGCTCGGTCGACGACTCTGTCCTCGACCTCGTCATGAACGATACCGCCCCCACTGCCCGGGACCTCTGGGTGGCCATCGAGTGGGTCTTCCTGGCCAACAAGCAGTCTCGCGCCATCTTCCTCCTCAACGAGTTCCACTCCATGGTACAAGGCGACTCCTCTGTCTCCTCATACTGTCAGCACTTCAAAGTCAAGGCTGCTGCTCTCCGGGACGTCGGCCATCCTGTGGCCGACTCTCAACTCGTCCTCGCCCTTCTGCGAGGCCTCAATCCCCGCTTCTCCAACACCGCCGATGACATCGCCAACGCCACACCTCTTCCATCATTCGCCCGGGCTCATGACATGCTAGTTCTTAAAGAACTCCGTCTCGCCAATGATGAGAAGACAGTGGCCCACACCGCTCTTTTTGCCGCAGCCAATAATGGTTGTCGAGCTTCTTGCGCTGCCCCTTCCTCCCGTGGTCCTGGTGGCCATGGCTCCGGCCACAGCAACACAGCCCGCCCCGGGAAAGGCAAGGGCAAAGGCAAAGGCAGGACCTGGCAGGGTCCGACGCCAGCACGACCTACCTCGGTCCCTATCCACCCTACCGGTCCCACGGGTCCGTGGCTCTGCTACAACCCCTGGGCGCCCCAGCCCCAGCCACGCAGCCCCATCGGCTGGCAACCCGGAGTTCTCGGTGCCCATCCCCAGGCTCACCTGGCATCGGCTCCCGTTCTACCGCCTCAGCCGATGCTACCGACCTTAACCACCCAATCGGTTCCCTCCTGGAACCAGGCTGGCCTCGTCGCTGCCCTCAACCAGATGACGCTCCAACCACAGCACCCTTGGGTGCTGGACTCTGGGGCGTCTTCACACATGGCGTCATCGACCGGTATACTTTGCTCCTGTCACCCCTCTTCCTCCCCTTTTGTCACCATCGGCAATGGTCACTCTCTTCCTGTCCAATGCCGCGGTGACTCCTCTCTGTCTATATCCACCACTAACCTCCCCCTACGCAATGTTCTTATTGTCCCTTCTCTCATTCACAATCTTATATCTGTTCGTCAATTCACACGAGACAACCACTGCTTCATTGAATTTGACGCGTCCGGTTTCTTTGTGAAGGATATCCCAACCCGACGACAGATCCTTCGCTGCAATAGTGGCGGCGACCTCTACACCATTCTCGCTGTGCCGTCCACCCCACACGCCAGCGTCGCCCTCTCCACCAACCTTTGGCACCTTCGCCTCGGCCACCCCGGCCCCGACGCTGTCGCCACCCTCCGTCGCAGCGCCTCCATCCGATATACTCACAGCAGCTCCACAGTTTGCCACTCATGTCAACTTGGCAAACATGTGCGTCTGCCCTTTTCTAGTTCTCTCTCCTGTACCTCGCGTCCATTTAAACTTATACATTGTGATGTATGGACGTCCCTAGTTAAAAGTGTCTCCGGTAATCAGTATTATCTCGCTATACTTAACGATTACACACACTTTTGCTGGACCTTCCCTCTCATCCACAAATCCGAGGTCGCCTCTCACCTCACTCACTTCGTCACGTACGTATCCACTCAGTTCAACCTCCCCATCAAGGCTTTACAAGTCGATAACGGTACGGAATTCGTCAACCATACCGTTACAAACCTCCTCACCTCGCAGGGCATCCATCTCCGGCTCTTCTACTCCTACACCTCTCCTCAGAACGGCAAAGCCGAGCGCCTCCTTCGTACCCTCAACAACATCAGTCGCACCATGCTACTTCACGCCCACCTACCCGCCACTTATTGGGCCGAAGCTCTGGCTACTGCGACGTACCTTCTCAATCGGCGCCCATGCTCCTCCGTTCATAACAACGTTCCCTATGCCCTTCTCTACCGCACGGCGCCCGACTACTCCCACCTTCGCGTTTTCAGGTGTCTCTGCTACCCAAATCTCACCACCACAGCTTCCCACAAACTCGCTCCCCGCTCCATCGCCTGTATTCTCCTCGGCTATTCCACCTCTCACAAGGGATACCGATGCCTCGACCTTTCCACCCGACGGGTCCTTGTCTCTCGTCACGTCATTTTTGATGAGACATGTTTTCCCTTCGGTCTCCTTCATCCGAGATCCTCCTCTAGTGATCTCGACTTCCTCCTCACCAACACCGTGCCGACCAGGTCTCCCCCACTGCCCTCTCCATCGGCCCCTTCATCGGCCGCTGCTAAGGATCTACCCGTCACATATCCCACCACTACTCGGTCCGATGTCCCCACCATCGGACCCCCATCGGACCCACCTTTATCGGCCGATACCGATCCTATTTATCCTTCAGCCGATACCGTTCCCTTCCCATCGGACACCCTACTTCTATTGGCTCCTCACTTTCCATCGGCTCCCCCCACCCTATCGGCTCCCCCACCTTATTGGCTGATCCATCTCTATCGGACTGATCGGAATACTCGGCCCACCCGACCTCATCGGCTCAGTCCGATCTAATTCCTCCTTTTTCTCTTGTCTACAATCGCTGACTCGGAGCCGATGACGCCTCCACCCGACCAGTTCTTCCCATTACTCCCGCACCCCGATCGGCTCCAGTTCCCTCCACCTCTCACATGATCACCCGCTCCCAGACCGGGTCTCTCCGACCCAATCCACGCTACGGTCTCTCCGCTGTCCACAGCTCTATCTCGTCCATCCCGGCGACTTCTCGCTCAGCCTTGGCCGACCCTCAGTGGCGTGCGGCCATGGCCGACGAGTATAAGGCCCTAATGGACAACGAGACCTAGCGCCTCGTTCCCCGACCTCTCGGCACCAACATTGTGACCGGTAAGTGGATTTTTAAACACAAATTTTACGCCGATGGCTCCCTTGCCCGTCACAAGGCTCGCTGGGTAGTCCGGGGTTTCTCCCAACGACCCAGTATCGACTACGACGAGACCTTCAATCCCGTTGTCAAACCCGCCACCATCCGAGTCGTCCTCACCTTGGCTGCCTCTCGCTCCTGGCCGATCCATCAACTAGATGTGAAGAACGCCTTTCTTCACGGCCACCTGATGAAAACAGTCTACTGCCAGCAGCCCCCAGGATTCGTCGACCCTTCTCAGCCCGACGACGTCTGTCTCCTTCAACGCTCTCTCTACGGCCTCAAACAAGCCCCTCGTGCCTGGTACCAGCGCTTTGCTGCCTATCTTCGACACATCGGCTTCGTGGCCTCTGCGTCCGATAGTTCCCTACTCAATTTCTATATCGGCTCCGCCACTGCTTATCTACTTCTCTATGTCGATGACATTGTCCTAACAGCGTCTTCGACATCTCTCCTCGACCAGATCATGGCTCGACTCCACTCTGAGTTTGCCATGACCGATCTTGGTCCTCTCCACCATTTCCTTGGCATCTCCGTAACCCGTTTCATCCACGGACTCTTCCTTTCCCAACGCCAGTACGCCATCGAGCTCCTCCAGCGTGCGGGCATGGCCGACTGTCACCCCACGGCCACCCCAGTCGACACTCGAGCCAAACTCCCCGCCGCCGATGGCGCCCTCGTTGCCGATCCCTCTCACTATCGGAGTCTTGCCGGGGCTCTCCAATACCTCACACTCACCCGACCCGACCTCACGTACGCTGTCCAGCAAGTGTGCCTCTTTATGCACGCTTCACGCGAACCTCACCTCGCGCTGCTCAAGCGCATCCTACGCTACGTGAGGGGCACCCTCTCCAGCGGGCTGCATGTCAGCTCCAGCCCCATCAACTCCCTCACCGCGTACTCCGACGCGGACTGGGCAGGCTGCCCCGACTCTCGACGCTCTACGTCCGGCTACTGCGTCTACCTCGGTGACACTCTCGTATCCTGGTCCTCAAAACGCCAGACTACAGTGTCCCGCTCCAGCGCTAAAGCCGAGTACCGCGCCATCGTCCACCGTGACCGTCGTCTACTGTGATAATGTCAGTGCCGTCTACATGACCGCCAACCCGGTTCATCACCGACGCACCAAGTACATCGAGATCAATATTTATTTTGTCTGTGACAAGGTTGCATTAGAACAAGTTCGGGTGCTCCATGTACCATCGGCACATCAGTTTGTCGATATAATGACCAAAGGCCTGCCCACGCCTTTGTTCACCAGTTTTCGATCCAGTCTCTGCGTCCGTTCCCCTCCCGCTGCGACTGCGGGGGGTGTTAGACAGACTACTGACCTGGGCTGTATATATATAGACCCGATCCCCTCGTATACGCTCGGGTGGGATTCATATTCACTGTACACTTTCTACAGTTTTTCATAACGCAATCAACTTTCTTGATGAAATCAAGCCCGGTTTTTCCATACCAAATATAAGTTTAGGATGAAATCGCCGGTAACTACGAAAAGCATCTTGTAATGACATTAGGGAGTGTATATGACTCCAGATATCCTGCATGTACAAGCAAGGATAGAAGTTAAACTATATTGTGAAGGTAAACAGTTGCTTCAATTGGAAGGGAAAACAGTACTAGCATATAGGGTATAGTGCATTGGAATTTGTAGTAGGCAAACTGAACAATACATTTTTATTTTGTTCCTTTTCTCTTTCAAAGTTTCAGCAGACTCTGTCCTGAAAAGGATACTGTAGACTGTAGTCAGTGACCACTACTAATATGAAATCATACACGTATCGGAGAAGTATCCTGAATTATTATATTTATTTGAAAATCGTGATAATGTAGGATACATATGGGATACATGTAGGAGTGTATTGGATACGTATCCGTATCCGATAGCGTACTAATACGAATACATGGCCGGTTGGCCGTATCCAGTTAACGTAGTCTATGGACCAATATGCTAATAAAATATGACTTGGCTTAAATATAGCATTTAATAAAATCCTATTTAAAAAAATTATGGCAAACTTCGGCCGCCTATAAAAACTCCGTTTCGCGTCGCCGAAGCACGAGGCCTATAAAAAAGCTGCTGTTCCTGTGCTCCAGAGCAAGCAAGCACTCCGCGCACCTAGCAGCGAGTGGTGGTGTGGCTATGGGAGGAGGAGACGGTGGCGCAGCCTGGCTCGCGTGCTTGATCGTCATCGCGGCCGACGCCATCGCCGCAGCGGGGCACGGCGGCGTCGGCGTGCAGCCGCTGTCGCGGGTCGCCATCCACCGCGCGCGCGTCGCGCTCGACGCGTCCGCCGCCGTGCGAGCGTCGCCTTCGCTCCTCGGCTCTCAGGTACGTACGTGTGCGTCCGTTAATTAATGCAGCCGTGCAGACATGCCCGTGCGCTGTGCACCCTCCGTTGTTGTTGTTGTTGTTTTTGCTTGCATTTTCGTTTCTGCCAGGCTGCCACCGCATGCGTTCTCTGCGATGCACGGCACTACGTAGTACTCTACGTTCTCGTATTAGTTTGGCCTGTCACCGAGCAGAGAGTCAGAGACTCGTTCATGGGTCACACAACCCGAGTGGTTTGGAGCAGCTCTGAATTTTTGAATAAAATTCGATGAAATTCAAACGAATTTGTGAACCGTGTATGCACCCGTGTTAATTAAACCCTTCACAAAAAATGGGAATGAAAATGAGTAGGCACAAAAAAAAAGAGTCCGGTCAAACAATACAACGTCGAGTCAACTCTGAGCAGAAATTTGTTTGTCCCCGCGCATGTGAACGCGTCCGATGGCCTGCTCCCAGTTGACTTGCAACTGATCATGCCCCGAATATTCGGAGGAGATCACCTCATCACGCGGCCCTAGGCTGGAAAAACCTCGGCGTCGTGGCACGCGGCGCCGTCATAGCAGCAGACGGCAACAGTCGCCGGGCGCCACGTTCACACGAGCTAGCGCCCACGAAACAAACGAACAAACTGCGAGCTCGGCCAATCAGGATACCGCCAAGATTCACAGCTGGGTATCAATGCCGAGTGGGATTGTCCTTCTCCTCGTGCTCGTCGCCGCGGCGGGCGGCGGCGGCGTGTCGGCGTTCTCCTCATCCAGTCTCGGCGAGCAGCCGCTGTCGCTGATCGGCATCCACCGGGCGACGATCGGCATCGACGCGACCGCCTCCGTCGAAGCGTGGCCGCAGCTGCTCGGCGTTAAGGTACACTCGTCTATTTGCCCTGGTGCTCGTCTGAGCGGCGGCGGCGCTCTCTGAACCTTCCCTGTGACCAAATTTCCGAGTTCCGGCGTGCTTCGCCGGCCGGTTCCAGGCGATTTGCTTAGCACAGCTCGCCGTTCTTTGGCGCAGTGAGGAGATATGACGTGTTTCCACGATGAATCGCAGAAAATGGATAGACTTAGTTGTTCGTTCAGTGATACCGGTTTCCAATATTTCCCTCCTCGTTTTCTAACCATATATTTCTTAAACTACTAAATAATATATTTTTAAAAATATATAGAAAAACTATTTTTATATTAATTTATTTTTAAAGTTTTTTTAGCTAATAGTTATGCGCTAATAAGTTATACCATTTTACGTGATGGGGAGGAGGGTTTTCAACATCTTTAAAATACAGCTTTACTTGTGTGCGTTCAAATATAAGGTTTGGGGTGAAAACTTTTCTTGGCATGTTTTTCGAATTACTAAAATAATATGTTTTTTATAAAATTTTTCTATTTAAAAATTACTTAAAAATCATATTAATTTATTTATGTGATTATCTTCTTCAATCACATTCAAACTAAGGCCAGTGTAGTCAGAGCGTTAGAGGATCAATGTATGAATTTACTGAACAGTTTATTCTTAAAGAAAAAAAATCTATGAAAAAAAGTTACTGAACATCGTCTAGACCAATGGAATTTTGCAAGGTTTTTTGTTAAGACGAGCAAGATGATTACATCTTCGGCAACCAAGCCAGAGATTGGGTAGTGGTGCCAAGTTTTCAGTGGCGAAATGTGTCATGATATTTTTCCAAATTAATTGATTGGTGGATGCCTGGATGGGTCTAACTGCATTGTCCATGCTTGTGCTAGCTAGACTGGCAGACTGCTAGTGTGGTCACCGGCCACATGGAATTTGTTTGACCATTGAGCTGTATATATCATCCGACCCTAACTATTGAGCTGTATATATTGATCTGATCGATCTTAGTGTTATTATACATTTCTATATGATATCAGAGCAATTTTAGATATCCCGACGTGTTAGAACAAGTAGCTCCGCACCATCTTCCTCCTTAACGAATTTCATTCTATGGTACAAAAAGACTCCTCTGTTTTCTCGTATTGTCAGCGTCTTAAGGTCAAGCCTGCTGCTCTCCAGGATGTCGGTCACCCTGTGGCTGACTCTTAACTCGTTCTCGCCCTTCTGCGAGGCCTCAACTCTCGCTTATCAAACACCGCCGACGACATCGTCAACGCCACACCTCTTCTGTCGTTTGGCTGGGCCCATGACATGTTAGTTTTTAAAAAACTTCGTCTAGCCAACGACGAGAATATCGTGGCCCACACTGCTCTCCTCGCCGCAGCCGATAATGGCTACCAAGCATCCTGCGTTGCCGCTCCCTCCCACGACTCTGGCGGCCATGACTCTAACCATGGCAATACAGCCCGCACCGGCAAAAGCAAGGGAAAGAACTAGCACGGTCCGATGCAATCGCGACCTGCTTCAGTCCCTGCCCAGCCTGCCGATCCCATGGGTCCGTGGCTCTGCTACAACCCCTGGGCACTCCAGCCCTAGCCACGTAGCCCCATCGGATAACAACCAGGGGTTCTCGGTGCCCATCCTCAGGCCCACCTAGCATCGGCTCCTATCCTGTCGCCTCAGCCGATGCTACCGACACCACCCACCCAGTCGGTTATCTCCTGAAACTAGGCTGGCCTCGTTGCCGCTCTCAACCAGATGACGCTTCAACCATAGCATCCTTGGGTGCTGGACTCTGGGGCGTCCTCCCACATGGCGTCATCGGCTGGTATACTCCGTTCTTGTCATTCCTCTTCCTCCCCTTTGTCACCATCGGCAATGGTCATTCTCTTCCTGTCCAATGCCGTGGTGACTCCTCTCTGTCTACACCCACCACTAACCTCCCCCTTCGCAATATTCTTATCGTACATTCACTTATTCACAATCTTGTATCTGTTCGCCAATTCACATGAGATAACAATTGCTCAATCGAATTTGACACTTCTGGTTTCACTGTGAAGGATATCCCAACCCGACGACAGATCCTTCGTTGCAATCTGTCGCCAACCTCCGTCACAGAGCCTCCATCCAATGTACCCACAGCAGCTCCACAGTTTGCCACTCGTGTCAACTTGGCAAACATATGCGTCTGTCATTTTCTAGTTCTCTCTCTTGTAACTCGCGATCATTTGAGCTTATATATTGTGATGTATGGACTTCTCTGGTTAAAAGTGTCTCCGGTAATCAGTATTACCTTGCCACGATTACACACACTATTATTGGATTTTTCCACTCATCAGTAAATCCTAGGTTGCCTCTCATCTCACTAACTTCACCACCTACGTTTCTATCCAGTTCAACCTCCCCATCAAGGCTCTATAAGCCAATAACGATATGGAGTTCGTTAACCATACTGTTACAACCTTTCTTACCTCGCAGGGCATCCATCTATGGCTCTTCTGCCCCTACACCTCTCCCCAGAACGACAAGACCGAACGTCTTCTTCGCACCCTCTATAATATAAGTTGCACTATGCTACTTCATGCCCACTTACCTGCAACTTACTGAACAGAAGCACTGACCACTGCGACTTACTTCCTTAATCGGCGCCCGTGTTCCTCCGTTAAACACAACGTTCCATACACCCTTCTTTACCGCACGACGCTCGACTACTCCCACCTTCGCATCTTCAGGTGCCTCTACTACCCAAACCTCACCGCCACTGCTCCTCACAAACTCGCTTCCCGCTCCACCGCCTGCATTCTCCTCGGCTATCCCTCATCTCACAAGGAATACCGATGTCTCAACCTTTCCACCCGACGGGTCATCGTCTCTCATCATGTCATCTTTGACGAGACATATTTTCCCTTCGGCCTGCTTAATCCGAGATCCTCATCTAGCGATCTCGACTTCCTCCCCACCAATACTGTGCCGTCCTGGTCTCCTCCACCGTTCTCCCCATCGGCCCCCTCGTTGGCTACTGCTGAGGACTTACCCTTCAGCTATCCCACTACTATTCGGTCCGATGACCCTCCCATCGGACTCCCATCGGCCCCACCACTCTCATTGGCTTCGGCCGATCCTGTCCCCTTTTCATCGGACACCTTACCTCCATCGGCTCCCCCCTCTCTATCGGCTGCTCCATCTCCATCGGACTGACCGAACCGATCGGCCCATCCAACTCCATCTGCTCAGGCCGATCTAGTTCCCTTCTTTCCTCTCACATACAGCCACCGATCTAGAGCCGATGACGTCCCTACCCAACCGGTTCTCCCCACCTCTACCACACTCCCATCGGCTCTTGTTTCCTCCACCTCTCATATGGTCACTCGCTCATAGATCGGGTTTCTCCGTCCCACCAAGTGCTACGGGCTCTCCGCCGTCCATAGCTCTATCTCGCCCATCCCGGTGACTTCTCGTTCCGTCCTGCCCGACCCTCAGTGGCGCGTAGCCATGGCCAATGAATATAAGACTCTCATGGACAACGAGACCTGGCGCCTCGTCCCCCGTTCTCCCGGTGCCAACATTGTGACCATCAAGTGAATTTTTAAAAACAAGTTCCACGCCGATGGCTCCCTTGCCCGTCACAAGGTATGCTGGGTAGTTCGGGGTTTCTCCCAACGCATCGGTGTCGATTACAATGAGACTTTCAGTCCCATCATCAAACCCGCCACCATCCGGGTCGTCCTCACTTTGGCTGCCTCGTACTCCTGGCCGATCCATCGGCTTGACGTGAAGAATGTCTTTCTTCACGGTCATCTGACGGAAACAGTCTACTGCTAGTAGCCTCCAGGCTTCGTCGACCCCTCTCGTCCCGATGATATCTGTCTTCTTCAACGCTTTCTCTACGGTCTCAAACAAGCCCCTCGCATCTGGTACCAGCGTTTTGCTGCGTACCTTCGACACATCGGCTTCGTGGCCTCTGTGTTCGATAGCTCCCTATTCACTCTTCATATCGGCAACGCTACCGCCTATCTCCTTCTATACGTCAATGATATTGTACTTACAGCGTCTTCGACATCCCTCCTAGACCAGATCATGGCCTGACTTCACTCCGAGTTTATCATGACCGATCTCGATCCCCTCCACCACTTTCTTGGCATCTCCGTCACCCGTTCTTCTCACGAGCACTTTCTTTCCCAGCGCCAGTACGCCATTGATCTTCTCTAGCGTGCGGACATGGCCGATTGTCACCCCACGGCCACCCCGGTCGACACTCGAGCCAAACTCTCCGCTGCCGATGGCACACTTATTGTCGATACCTCTCAGTATTAGAGTCTTGCCAGGGCTCTCAAATGCCTCACCCTCACACGACCCGACCTCACCTACGCCGTCCAGCAAGTGTGCCTTTTCATACACGCTGCGCGTGAACCTCACCTTGCGCTGCTCAAGCGCATCCTGCGTTACGTGAAGGGCACGCTCTCCAGCGGGCTACACCTCAGCTCTAGTTCCATCGATTTATTCACCGCGTACTTTGACGCGGACTAAGCAGGCTGCCTCGATTCTCGACGCTCTACGTTCGGCTACTGCGTCTTCCTCGGCGACACTCTAGTCTCCTGGTCCTCAAAACGCCAGACTACAGTATCACGGTCCAGCGCCGAAGCCGAGTACCGCACCGTCACCCACACCGTTGCCGAGTGTTGCTGGCTTCGCCAGCTTCTCCAGGAGCTCCGTGCACCCCCCTTCTCTGCGACCGTTGTCTACTGCGACAACGTTAGTGCTGTCTACATGACCGTCAACCCGATTCATCATCGACGCACCAAAGAAATAGAGATCGATATCCATTTTGTCCATGACAATGTTGTATTAGGACAGATTCGGATGCTCTATGTATCATCGGCGCATCAGTTCGTCGATATAATGACCAAAGGACTGCCCACGCCTTTGTTCACCAGTTTTCGGTCCAGTCTCTACGTCTGTTCCCCTCCCGCTGTGACTGCGAGGGGTGTTAGACCACTAAACCATTAGGCTGTGTATATATAGACCCGACCCCTTTTATAGAGTTAAAGTCTTAGTCTCACTGTATACATTTGTACAGAATTGTTCTCCAAGCCTACGGTCAAATGGTATCTATTCGACTTCGCATTGTTCATCATGGATCACCTGTTGTCTGCCGTCCATACTACGGTTTTGATGCGCTAAGATATGCATGATCGATCCCATTTCGTTTTGATCTTGCTGTCGTTCTTATTGATGTGATCAAATCAAGATTTGTCTCCACCAAAAAAAAAAATGTCGGATTACCCAAGTAGCTACGGCATGCCATTTTTTCCCTCGATTTTTTCTGCATCAATAATATCTGACAGTGTTGTGGATACAGGGGGAAGATACTGCTTGGGTAACTGTTGATTTCGCGGCTCCCCACCCGAGCGCCAGCGATTGGATCGGAGTATTCTCTCCTTCAAATTTCAAGTATGAAATAGTACATTTGCCATGGATTTAAAAAATTGTATAGTTCGATCATGTGATGTGAATTTCTAGATTACAATGACAATGACCATGATCTGATCAAGTCTTGCACTTTCCTGCAGTGCATCCACGTGCCCTGGTTCTTATGGATCAGACCCAGGCCCTGTTATATGCTCTGCACCAATAAAGGTTAGTGGGAAATAGTAGCAATGATGGGCAAGCCTTATGTGCATTCCCCCAAAAAAAGGAAATAATAGCATAAATGCAAGATGTTTGTAAATGTTCTGCAGATGACTCCTAAGCTGATTTTCCCCTTATGTGTTGGTTTCAGTATCAGCTTGCAAATTATTCTTCAGATTATGGCAAGTCAGGGAAAGGCACTCTCAAGTTTCAGTTGATCAATCAGAGGCAGAACTTCTCCTTTGCACTGTTCACTGGTGGACTCTCAAATGTGAGTTGCTGCACAAAGACATTATAGTGCTATTTTATCCAGTTCCTATTATTGCTGAACAAAAGGCAACTGACTTAATCTAGTTCATTTGCAGCCAAAGCTTATTGCAGTGTCAAATAAGATTGCATTCGCGAACCCGAAAGCTCCGGTTTACCCTCGTTTAGCACAGGGGAAAGCCTGGAATGAGGTGAATTATGCTCTCCTCCCTGACTCAAATTTTCAAATCTAGTTATGCTTATCTGATATGAGATACGTGCTGTCTTAAAAGGCCAAAGCTCTGATGAATTTTTGCCTTGTCTTTCTAGATGACTGTCACATGGACAAGTGGTTATGACATCCAAGAAGCATATCCCTTTGTTGAATGGGGCATGAAATGGAACCCTCCTACGCGCACAGCAGCTGGCACCGTCACTTTTGATCGCGAAAGCTTATGCGGTATGGACCGTATAAAATATCCTTTTTGCATTATATCTTGATCTGTATGTATTATCATGAAAATTGTGAGGGAAAATGTGATATTCTATTCTCTTGCAAACATACTTAATTTACACAATCCTAGATATCTCAGCTAGATGCCTTGATTTGGTTTAAGTTGATTGGGATTAGTTTAGCCTCACTGTAGTTTTGATTGTTCAGGAGAACCTGCCCGTACTGTCGGTTGGAGAGATCCAGGCTTCATACACACGGCATTCCTGACTGATTTATGGCCAAATAAAGAGTAAATTCTTGACTTTGGTCATATCAACATTTGTTTCGATTGTGAAAATACTAGTCTGTTGACTATGCAATTTTTCTTACTAGATACTATTACAAGATTGGGCATATGCTACCTGATGGAAAAGTTGTGTGGGGCAAGTTTTACTCATTCAATGCACCTCCTTACCCTGGACAAAAGTCACTGCAGCGAGTTGTCATTTTTGGTGATATGGGAAAGGTAAATATACACCAGCACAAATTTAGGTTATACTGCCACTCACAGCGTTATGAAGCATAGTAGAAGTTCATGAATAACATCTACTTCTTCCTGAAATAAAGCAATGCATCTTTGTTTACTTCTTGACCAAAATAATGCTTTATCTTCTTTATTTTCAACCGATGATATTTTTGACACAATTTGACTTCAGTCTGATAAATGACTTGTAAGCATGTGTTTGTAGTTGGCTCTTCGAAATTACTGGATTTATGCCTGTCAATAGAGCGAAAGACATACAAAATGAAAATACTTGAATTAACTCTACAGATTGTTACCATAGTTTCCAGTATTGTTCCAGTAATTTAGGCCTGAATGTTTTTGAGTTCACTGCTACTTCACTTCAGTCTTGAAGCAAAACTATCGCACATCTCTTCTGAATTCGCATGGTTTTATCACTTGCAGGCTGAGAGGGATGGAAGCAACGAATACAGCAACTACCAGCCTGGATCACTAAACACCACTGACACACTGATCAAGGATCTCGACAACATCGACATTGTATTCCACATCGGTGACATTACCTATGCCAATGGGTACATTTCTCAGTGGGATCAGTTCACGCAGCAAGTCGAACCAATCACTGCTCGAGTCCCCTACATGATCGCAAGGTTCTGAACATCTCATTTTAAGTCTCCAAGCCATTAACGAGCTAATTAGTTCTGCGATAATTAACCTGCTGCTTACTCTGATCGATTGATTCAGTGGAAATCATGAACGAGACTGGCCAAACACCGGGTCTTTCTTCAATGGGACAGATTCTGGAGGTGAGTGTGGGGTGCTTGCTGAGACCATGTACTACACACCCACAGAGAACAGGGCAAACTACTGGTAAGTCTCAGTAACCAACTCATATTTCAAAAAAATCAAAGTTTTTTACATTAAGTGAACATGAATATTTGTTGCTAAATATAATTTAAAATAATTTTGGTTCGAGTCAAAGTGTTTTTTTAATGATTGGTGGATGAAAGCCGGTGGATAATATTATATAGAGATAATTAAATAATTAAATATTATAGATTAGTAAACGAATAGATTATCTAAGAATAATAGAAGAAAATTTATTAAGAAAATATATGGAGCAAATAATCCGGTGGATAATAAAAGGAACGGAGCAAATAATCCGCGGCCAAAATTTTGTCGACAGGTACTCGACGGATTACGGGATGTTCCGGTTCTGCGTGGCGGACAGCGAGCACGACTGGCGGGAAGGCACGGAGCAGTACAAGTTCATCGAGAGCTGCCTCTCCACGGTGGACCGGAAGAAGCAGCCATGGCTGGTCTTCATCGCGCACCGCGTCCTCGGCTACTCCTCCGGCTTCTTCTACGGCGTCGGCGGCGCCTTCGCCGAGCCGACGGCGAGGCAGAACCTCCAGAAGCTGTGGCAGAAGTACCGCGTCGACCTCGCCTTCTACGGCCACGTCCACAACTACGAGCGCACCTGCCCGGTCTACGAGGAGCGGTGCGTGAGCTCCGAGCGGTCGCGCTACTCCGGCACGGTGGACGGCACCATCCACGCCGTCGTCGGCGGCGGAGGCAGCCACCTGAGCAACTTCACCGTCGAGACGCCGCCGTGGAGCGTGTACAGGGAGATGGAGTACGGCTTCGTCAAGCTCTCGGCGTTCAACTACACGTCGCTGCTCTACGAGTACAAGCGGTCCAGCGACGGCAAGGTGTATGACAGCTTCACCGTGCACCGGGAATACCGCGACGTGCTCGCCTGCGTCACCGACAGCTGCCCGCCGACCATCCCGCCGAAGACATAATCGTCGCGCTCCGACGAGTCCGCCCGCCGGCGACATGATTGCTGGTCTCGTGCGTGTAATCTTGGACTTGTCAATTACGTGTAAATTGAATAAAAAAATATTTCAAAATTTAATTGAATGAAGAAATATTTCAAAATTTTGATTCATCTATTAGAAAACCGCTCTCAAAATCAATATCGTACCCAAACATGGAAGCACTCGATAAAAGACTCAAACTTGATGACAACATCGAGACGATATTTATAAACGAGGTTTAATCATAGTCTAATTCTCAGAGCATTGATTACTGGTGCTCATCCTTGATATAGAATTATAACGTATTAGGGTTACACAACCCTCAACTGGCTAAACCACGCTTATATCTTTATACGATTACATTAGATATGTCTTTATTTAAGAGAGAGTCTAGAACAGAGTTTGACTCAAACTTTATCCTAACACTTAATACAACTCTAAGTTCTAAATTGTAACCATGTACATATGTGCAACGTAAACTCTAACAAACTCTATTTCGGAGAATATGCCATGTTAAACTAAATATTTTATTTACATAAACCTTCGTAGCTCACGCTGAGCCACCCGATGAGCCAGGATCGCCGTCTTTAGGAACGTGCACTGCAACACCAGTATACCTAGCTTTCATAACTCCACAACACTACTCCTTTGTAACTTGTACAGACATAAGTGCATTCTCTCATCGATTATAACAGTCTTCTTGAACTTCATAATATTTATGGTCTTTCTATCAGGATATTTTAATACAACCATTCTTGCTCATATATACTTTTAATCGAAATTAGACTTCTTCTTAGCCCTGACATATGTTTCACATATTAAAGTAGCATCTCGTTGCCATTATACATTTTGAACTTGACATCATCTAATCCAACAACATAGTATCTTGTGTCATCATCTAAGTAAATAACATCAAACTCACCAGATTTATATGAAGAGAACTACTCCTGCTTCAATGTCACATAATAGGAACTACTAGAGTCCAATATTCACGCTTCACTAGACTTCTTATTAGACATTGTGAGTAGCTCATAATTATTGTTATCTGAGTCATCATTGGTTGTTGCTAAACTTGCATTTACACTTCTCCTTTTTTTCGGTAATGGACAATTCCACCTCATATGCCCAACATTATGACACTTATAATAATGTACCTCTTTCTTTTCTTTGCTCCTTGATGTCCATGCCTCCTTATCATGTTTTACCCTGACTAACAAACCGTCATCCTGAGAAGTCTCTATTGCATTATTACTCTTTTATATTCTCAAATCTCGTACAAGCAACGTCGAAACTATATTCTCAGTCTTAATGGTATACTTGCTATACATTAGAGTAGTCACCACATACTCATAAGATGGTGGAAGTGAGCACAGAAGAACTCTGGCTTTGTCTTCATCCTCCAATTTCATCTCTAACTTGCATAGATCTGTGACCAAGTGATAAAGACGTCCATGTGCTTTCTAAGATCTAAAAACTCTTACATCTATAAATCATACAACTATTGTTTGATATACAACTTACTCGTTAGCGATTTGGACATATACTGGGTTGTCAATTTGGTCTATGTTTTCTTCGGTGAATCTTCCTCCATGACATGGTGTATGACTAAATATGAGAGACACAGATGAATCGTTGCAATTGCTTGTGCCTTTATCTCCTCCTATTTGTCATCCTTCACCTTCGTCAGTTTCGTCTTAGTAAGAGCTAAGGATATCCCTTGTTGCGCCAACAAATCCTTCACCCTCGATTGCTAGATAACAAAATTTTCGATGCCATCGAACTTCACCACATCAAATTTAAAAGCCATCATCGTCGTTATCGACGATATCAACTCAACGAGCTGTCGCCCTGATTAAATTGATCTACCATGATTAATTGACCCACTGACTAATTCCAGCTAGATCGAACTATTTTTTAACAAAACACTAGTCCGGTTTTTTTCTTGTTCAAAGTCGGTCAACTCGGGCGGTCAAGGGAAGTCTTCGGTGATTTTTCTTTCCTCACCGAGCAGATCCCTTTCTGTCTTCCTCCTGCTCACGCAACTTTTAACCACCGCTTGTCTCCACTACCATTGACTGCCAAGCCCTAGATCTGTCGATCCCCTCCATCGATTGCTAAGCACTAGAGTTGCGCCGTCTCACCGGTTTCCCCCAGCGCCTCCTAAAGATGCCTGCCGCCCATCGGGGATGTGCCGCCGCGCATGAGAGTTGGGCTCCCCTAGCACTGCCTCCCTAGGGCCTTGTCGGTGAGGGAGTCACCGTCGCCACTGCCATGAGCTTTCACCGGCTAAGGATGTTGACGCTCACAGAGCTACCTACCTCGACTCTGGAGTTGCTGCTACCTTCACCGAGATGGCCTCCAGCACTACTCCTTCCATGCGGGAACTACTGCTTGCACCTCCAGGAAGCAGCACATGTCGAGCTCCATCGTCGCTTGCACGTCCCTCGCCAAAGTTGTGCACTGCTAGCCCTGCTCGATGCCAACAAATCACCTCCATCCAACAAAATCAAGAAAAGTTAGATTTCGCCTTTGCCTTGGTGGTTTGCTCGATTGTTGTTAATGCAATCCCATGGATCCTTGTAATTGTTTTATTGGGGTAATTTGAGTATGATTCGAGGTCCAAATCAAATCCACCTCTGTCCCCTTTGTGTTCGACTTGGCCTTCTCCTTGATATGTCATGTGCCAAGAAACTGAGTTAGAGATGTCAGCATCTCTGATTCCATCTATCTACACAAACGAGATGTTCTCCTATGTGATCTTAGCTCTAAATTAAGCCTTCCTGCTATATTGGACTCCGATCATCTCCGTGATCTTCGACTTCGACACCAAACCATGCACACTGCCACTGCTCATGACCTCCCGAGCCCCCACACACTTGTACGACCTTCTACACAGCCACTCGACATCTCCGGCCAACCTGGCCAATGATGAACACCATCAATTTGTTGTGACCTATGCTTGATAGTTGTGCTAACACATGTCACATGTACGCCGCTGTTGTAGCAATCCATCACACACCACCTCGTCAACACCTTCTAAAACATTCTTAGGATCCACCCGCTTCGACTTCTGATTAACCATCCATTAATCTAGTCGCGAGCCTGAAGCCAATAAATAACCACACCATCTTTGCAGTCGTTGAACGACCTAAGCGCTATGTCTAGCCATTTCCTTATCGAACACAACTCATAAAAAGACCTAGGCTACCCCATCTAGAGTGTTCAAATCCACCAATCGAGAACGCCGATCACCTCCAGCTTTAATCAATACTGAGCATCATGTCTAATTGTCTCTCCATTGAAAGGGCTCATCAAATGGTTCAGGCCGCTCATCCGAAGTGTCTAAATCTACCGATCAAGTTGTTGTTCACCGCATGTTCCTATTAACACTAAAATTTGGTAAGCCTGTAAACAAATTCGATTAAGGATCAAAGAGTTGACTGGCTTATGAAAAGAGGTCAATTGATAGATGGAGAGCCGATTAGTTTATGGAAAGAGACCGATTGATAGATTAAGAAGCCGATCAGACAAATAGAAATATTGATGGTCTCAGATAAGAAAAGATCAAATCGAATTAGATGAAGATGGATTCAGTTTAGTTGAAAATAGAAAATTATACAGATGAGACCAAATCTAGAAAGAAAACGTGAAAAACATGTCAGAGTGATTTTGTATCTATAAGATATCCCTTGTAATTAGGCAAAAGTAGTTAATTTTATTATTTTCTTAGAGATAGTTTTATTTTTTATTTAGAAAATAATATCTGAAAGTTGTTTGTAACCATCTTGGACTCATGTATTCCCAGGGTATAAATACAAACCTAGAGGGACCTTGTAAATTATCTCTACAGATCAATATAACTTCGGCGCATTGCCACCTTAGTTCATATAGGTTTTTTCTGACGGGTTTTGACTCTCAACGCAGGGTTGTTTCGATTAGGTCCAATCTCCGGTGAAAGGGGTATGTCCCACCATTATCCTAATATATCTACTGTGTCTAAGACTGCATCGGTAGGGTCCAACCTCTTAGTCTAATCGAATATATCACATCTTATCTATGTGGGATCTATTAGCTTATTAAGCTCTTTTACCGTCATTAGTCTCATGCTGCATTGGTTAGGTCCGACCTTCTAAACTGCTGGTAATAGATTTGAGGCTTATGTCGGTGGGTCTTTACTCGATATTTTATCAGAGTAGTAAGCCGATGAGTTACCTTTATATTGAGCTTTATGCTTAATGTATCGGCTTTTCAGCTGATATACTGAGATTGCCCACGATTAAGCTGCTAGCGATCGATTTTATTTTATTAGATCTAGCCTTATACTGTCTTGTTAGGTCCGATTTATCAAGTTTGTGTTTGATAAGGCTAGCATCATGATCTAGCAGGTTTTATTCCTTCCATCGGCTCAGCTAGCCGATGCGTTTACCTGTTTATATCGTATTTCTATGCCTGCATTGGACTCACAGCCGATAGCAGAAGTACGTATCGGCCTGTCGGCCAATTAGCTCGCTTATACCATTAGCACGACTAATCTAGTCTCTGTCACTCCGGTGCTGTTAGATTTAGCCTTATACTATCTCAATTTGGTCCGATCTATCAAGATTGTTTTTAATAGTATGGTCATCGGTGGCTACTAGGTTTTGTCTCTTTGAAAGACCTAATTTTGCTCTTTACTACTTATCATTTATTTTATTCAGAACTTCATCAGCTCTATAGCCGATATGTCTGTAGTTTTATTTCTCGTTATTTCCTCATGCCACATCGGCTTTCTAGTCGATGTATAAGTGCTACAATCCCTATCGACAATCAATCAATAGCAGAAGTTTGTATCGACCTATCGGCTAATTGACTCGTCGATCTAACTCTACCTATCTTACTTGTCAATTAGATGTCAAATTGACTGACACGTCATAATCCCCAACAAACCAAAGACGCTAAAGAGCTTAAGGATCTGCATTTAAACTAAGCAGATTTTCTAGGCCTTCGTATGTGTAGGTATATTGCATCGGACCTCCATCGACGAACACGCTCTCCTGGTATGCCTTTTGGCAGGACCGATTTCTACATCGACAATTTCACCTTGCGCACATGTCCTTCCTCAGACATCAACTACGAGCGGTGCGGTGTGAGGCACCTCCATCTCACCTTTATCTATGGGTTTTCCTCTATCGCCAAGCTCTGATACCCCTTGTTAGAAAAGCTAACTCTAAAATCAACATCGGTAGCCAAACACAAAAACACTCAATAGAAGATCCAAGCTTAATAACGACACCGAGACATGATGTTTGATAACAATGTTCAACGATAGCCTAATCCCCAATCCAACATAATTACACCAATCTAGCATAATTATAGCGTATCTGGTTACACGACCCTCAACCGGCTTGACCGTCAGTCAATCGATCCCTCGTTTATACTTATTCATCATGCGATTACACCACGTATGTCGCTTCATTTAAGAGAGAGTCGGACAGAGACCAACTCTAACTCTAGGTTTACACTTAATACAACTTTAGTTCTAAACTGTAACTCGTATATTCGATAAAAACTCTACCATCATCAACAAAGGCAACTTAAGTAAATACTACTTAATAAATTCACAAGACAATGTAACCGGTAATAAGCGACTCGTGTTTTATAACAAAATATTATATTATAATAAGTATAAAGTAGAAATAAAATATTATATTATAATAAGCATAAAGTAAGAGTTGTTTTTTTTTTGTTTTTTCAGTTCATGCGACGTAGAGGGATGCTGTAAGTGATGTGGAGGAATGCTTTTTTTTTCCACGGAGGGGCGCTGCATGCGACTTGGAGGAGGGGCTATTTTTTTTCTTTCAGTGAGCAAGGGAGGGGCGCTGCATGCGACGTGGAGTTGTAGCATGCAAGGGAGGAGGGCGCTACACATGACGTGAAGGGTTTTTTTTCCGGCGCACAAGGAAGGGGCACGAAGGAGGAGGGATGCTTTTTTTCCCACATAGCAGAACTTTTTTCTATTCAGAATTCATCCAGTGATCATATATTCATATATGATCTTGTGAAATTCATAATTTGAATTTGGTGAGGACATAGTTGACCAAGGTGTGGGGGTCACAGGACTTGGCACTGGCGAGGACATCCTTTTAGTCCTTGGTGATGGTGAATATAAGTAGTTAAAGTGGTATAATGTTAACTTTGAAAAGTTAAAAGCGACTAGTTTTTGAGACCGAAGGGAGTACCTCGCAGAATTTACAACTCACAACTCATTCAGCTAATCAATATGTCCACTAACATATTCTGCCACCAATCATCTGAATAAATTTCTAAAAACTAAATAAGCTACTATGTTCACAATTCATACGGAAGCAATTCCTACTTTGCTGTGCAAAATTCTCCTAGTGATCATATGTTCATGTGAAATTCAAATTCAACTTGAATTTGGCGAGGAGATGATTAGTTAGTTGGCCAAGGTGTGTGGGTCGCAAGCGTCGACGGCGCAGGCGAGGATGTCCTTGTAGTCCCTGTTGATGGTGAACGCGTCGAGCACCTCGCCGTCGTCGCTGCGGATGAACTCGAACCCGAGCCGCGAGTGGTCGCGCGCGGTGAGCTTCACGTACCCGTAGCTCTCGTTCCGCGCCACGCTCCACTGCGGCCAGTCGCCGCCGGCGTAGCCCCTCAGCTTGGCGCCGCCGGTGCCCGCCACGACGTGGATCGTGCCGCCCAGCGCGCCGGAGTAGGCGGAGCTCCCGTTCTTGGCGTCCGCCGGCGTCGCCGTGCATGTGTTCTCGTACACCGGACAGGTGCGCTCGTAGTTGTGGACGTGGCCGTAGACGGCGAGGTCGACGCGGTGCTTCTGCCACAGCGGCTGCAGGCTGCGCCCCATGGGCTCGGAGAAGGAGCCCTCCTTGGCGTAGTAGTCGTTCGACGAGTAGCCGAGCGGCCTGTGCGCGGCGAACACCAGCCACGGCTGGTGCTTCCGGTCCGCCGCCGCGAAGCACGCGTCCAGGAACGCGTGCTGCTCCGTCCCGGGGCGCCAGTCGTGCTCCGTATCGCCGACGCAGAACCGGAACATGCCGTAGTCGGCGGCGTACCAGAACTTGCCGCGGTTCTCCGCCGGTGCGTAAAAGTAGGTCTCCGCCGGCACGCCGCACTCGCCGTGGGAGTCGTTGCCGTTGTAGAAGCCGCCAGTGTCCTGGAACGTCCGCTCGTGGTTGCCGCTCGCCACCATGTAGGGCACCCTGGAGGCGACCGTCTCGATCTGGGCGGTGAACTGGTCCCACTGCGCCAGGAAGCCATTGGCGTAGGAGAGGTCGCCGATGTGGAAGACGGCGTCGTAGTTGGGCAGGTCCTTCACCAGCCGGTCGGTCGTCACCTGCGCCCCCGGCTGGAATCCGGCGAGCTCATTGCTTCCATCACTTTGCCCCTATCCCAACAAAAACTCTCAGCTACCAATATTTTAAATTTAAATTCAAAATTAAAGGCATATTACAACAGATAGAACATGCATTTTCAAATAAAAAATTTAAATATAAATTTAATTAAAACTCTTAGCCACTACACTTTAAATTTAAATCTAAACGAAAACTCTTAGCCATTACACATTAAATTTAATTTTAAAAGCATATTACAACAGATAGAAACAGAGCATGAATTTCAAATCAGATTTGAACATTGTAATATATATGAGCTATTTTCCTAAATTTAAATTTGAACAAAAACTCTGAGCTGCTAAAGTTTAAATTTAAAATTTAAAAGCTTATTATAGCGGACAGGAGCAGAGCATGCATTTTCAAACAAAATTTGAACATTGTCATCACTCATCAGCCAATGATTCCGACCAAATGTGCACGAGTTTGATGAAATTCTTACAAGTCCCATGTCTCCGAAAACGACAATTCGCTGGAGTGAAGCTTGCCCAGGGGAAGGTGATGCACGGAAGGTGGAGGACTTGCCCCATATTTTGGTTCCATCCGGTAGCTCGTGGCCAATCTGATAAGAATACCTAAAAATGATCATGAAAATCACATGAATGGCAAATTGAAATAGTTTCTGAGAAGTTCAATGCATATTCTATCAGTGTTCTTACTCACTGTTTGGCCACAGGTTCTTCAGGAAAGCTGTGTGGATGAAGCCTGGATCTCTGTAACCCTCTGCATTAGCTGGTTTACCTGCACCAATTTCCAGCAAAATAGAGTCAAACTTACCAGTAATTCAGAATTGAGTTTAAACTAGTAATATTTACAACATATGTTCATTTTTTGACAGAATTTGAATGTCTTTAAGTAAGTTGTTCTGAACTTTACCGCACAAATGGCCTCTGGTGTAAGTTAGCGTGCCGGCCGGCGTCCGTCTGGCATTATCTTTCCCCTTCATCCTCCACTCCACGAAGGGGTAAGCTTCATCAATGTTGTAACCACTTGTCCATGTCACAGCCATCTACATGAAAACAAACACAATTGCATCAAGAAACCAGCTACATATTTGTACAAAGATACAATGCAGCATTCATTCTCGGTTAAGTTAGCTCACCTCGTTCCATTCTTTTCCTTGTGAAAGACGAGGGAAGACAGGAGCTTTCGGGTTGGCGAAGGAGATCTTGTTTGAAACTGCAATGAGTTTAGGCTGCAAAAGAAACATACAGTTAGTTCCAATGTTGCTATCCAAGAACAGATGAATTCCAAGTTCCAATGTTCTAGGTCATGTGCTGTACTGACATTGTCCTTGCCACCAGAGAACAGCCCGAAGGCGTAATCGTAGCGCTGGTTGATCAGCAGAAAGCTGGTGTTGCCGCTGCCGGAGCTCATGAAACTCGGCGAGATATTAGCGAACTTATACTGAAACATACAAAAAAAAACAATCAGATCAATCAATGCTATTGAGATCGATATACACTCGATCTGTATCAGAATATAAATCTCTACTAATCACTAACCTTAATGGGAGCCATGGGTAATCCAGCAGGTGCTTCGTCTTCACCTGCTGCATTGGTTCTGCTACTGCTCTGCTTCCCTCCCATGATCAAACTGCAGCAGCATCAGACACAAGGATTAGACTGTGTAGATTAGATAAGTTGAAGCTACCAATGTTTGAGATGATCGGTCTTGAGATCGTTTGGCGAGCTTACTCGAAATCGGCAGGGGAGAAGAGCGCTATCCAGTGGCCGTCGGTGGGCGACGGCGTGGTGAAGTTGACGGTCACCCAGGCCGAATCCTCGCCCTGCCGCCGACGAGACAGAAAGATTCAGAGATCAAACTCTGCGTGCGTAAGTAAGAGTAATCAACTAATCATCATGCAGACGAGTGGTTGGGTTGGTGTACTACTCACGTTGGTGCCGAGGAGCTCCGGCGAGGCGTGGATGACGGAGCCGGCGTCCATCATGACCCGCGCGGCGTCCATCTTGAGCGTCGACAGCGGCTGGATGTTGTCCTCCACCGTGACCGCCGCTGCGGCGCTCACCAGCAAGGCGGTGGCGACGAGAAGCGCCCGGAGCACGCCGCGTGCGCCCATCGTCATCTCTGCCGCCGGCGACCGTGCGCGTGCAGCTGCCTCCCTCCTGCGATGACGCGCGAAGAAGAGATGGCGGGGAGAAGGCTACAGCTCCCGAATTTATGGCGATTTTTGGATAGAATTCGTGTCGTGGGGCATCTGGTACTCTTTTTTTTTTTTCAGATGAGTTCGTTTCGAATTTGAATGCGAGCGAAGCAGGTAATCCGGGGGAGATCCTGCGTGAACAATAATGTAATATGTAATATTTGTAAGGCCTTTCTGTAAAAAGTTCTAAAACGCCTCACGCGCCTCGATCCTGGCCGCACGATTTAGATCTGACGGCATTTAGGCCCCAGTTAGGACCGCTGCCATGGTGGCGACCCTATCCTCCGAGGGGGAAAACGGTAATATACAGTAATCCGAGGGCTCCCTCCGTAAAGCTAGCGGCCCCACCTCTCTCGCTCCTCGATCTACACCGCACAAGATGGATCCGACGGCTGTCAGCCTATTTGGGGGTCGGAGATTTTCCATCCTAGTTTGGGCCCATTTTCCATCTACTACTTACTCGTGTCAGAGGAGAAACCAAATCCTTCGCGGCGGTTGGGCCCAAGTGCATGGCGCCGCCGCCGGAACTTCTCAGTTTGGCCGCCGGAGTAGTGTGCCGACTTGACCCGCGGGCGGCGGTGCCGTCGACGGCGACCAGTTGCTTGATCCTGAGCCCGTTTATGAAGCTCGCCGGTCAAAGAGACTCAATTCTCAGAGCCTCAAAGTTGCAGTGGTCATGTATCAGCCCGTGAAATTTGCAGTTAATCCAGAGTTCAGTCTTCGGTATCATATTGTTCAAATGGAATGGCGAGAACAAAGTTATTAAAGGTCAAAGTCTCAAAACGATTAGGGATTTAGGGACGAACTGCACCAGCCAGCAGGCTTAAAACTCATTTTTTGCATTCCTTGGAATGCAGTACACATCTGAGCGACAAACGCTCAAAAACAATCACGATTAGCACACAATTCCATCACCCTCCGTTAATGCCATGGCTGGTTTTGGAAGCTGAACAGCTACAGATGTACACCATAGTCTGCCTTAGGGGTTCACCGTTCACACATTTCTCTGACACGCTACCCCCACTACAATTTGACACACAATGTAGTATGTGGTGTTGTGAACACATACAACTATATTCAGCTCGTTTCGTGGTAAAAATGTTGCTTCCGATGTATGATCCTTCTCCACGGAGCAACAACTCCATCAATGCTACTGAGAATCAATTATCTGTGCCGAAGTATCGGTCACCATACTCTCCCAACCCTGGGATTACCCTGAATTCCTCGCTCAATCCAGTGTCGATCTCCGAGGTTACAATCTTCAACCTTGGAAATCGCTTGCAAACGCATTGAATTCCCTCAGGAGCCTGTTCGCAAAATGGTAAACAGATCCAGTTAACCAAAATAGAAGCACGGAGAGCAATATAACAGTTTAGGATGTCAAGCGATTTACCGAGATAAGATTGAGAAATATGATCCGCTCCTCCGGAACACCTTTTCTTATCAGAAGTTCAATAGCTTGATTTGCTGAGTTACCTACAGAGTACAAAACAATGATACAGAACACTCAGTCCAAAGTAGGGTCAAATACTGATTTTATGAATAAAATTGCAGATGGCCAGACCATTATGAACCTATGTGTAGAAATATGTACGGTGACTAAGACTCCGAGAGTATAAAGGGGAGTCGGGTCTATATATATACAACCCAGGTTAGTGGTCTGTCTAACACCCACCGCAGTCGCAGCAGAAGGGGAACGGACGCAGAGACTGGACCGAAAACTGGTGAACAAAGATGTGGGCAGACCTTTGGTCATTATATCGGTAAACTGATGTGCCAATGGTACATGGAACACCCAAACCTATCCTAATACGACCTTGTCACAGATAAAATGGATATCGATCTCGATATGCTTGTTGTGTCAATGATGTACCGGGTTGGCGGTCATGTAGACAGCACTAACATTATCGCAGTAGACGATGGTCGCGGTGGAGAGGGGTGCACGGAGCTCCTAGAAAAGCTGGCCAAGCCAGCAGCACTTGGCGACGGCGTGGGCGACGGCGTGGTATTCGGCTTCGGCACTAGACCGGGACACTGTAGTCTGACGTTTTGAGAACTAGGATACGAGTATCACTGAGGTAAACGCAGTAGCCGGACGTAGAGCGTCGAGAGTCGGGGCAGCCTGCCCAGTCCGCGTCGGAGTACGCGGTGAGAGAGTCGATGGGGCTGGAGCTGAGATGCAGCCCGCTGGAGAGGGTGCCCTTCACGTAGCGTAGAATTCGCTTGAGCAGCGCGAGGTGAGATTCGTGCGGAGCGTGCATAAAGAGGCGCACTTGCTACACAGCGTACGTAAGATCGGGCCGGGTTAGGGTGAGATACTGGAGAGACCCGGCAAGACTCCGATAGTGAAAGGGATCGGCAACGAGTGCGCCATCGGCAGCGGAGAGTTTGGCTTGAGTATCGACCGAGGTAGCCGTGGGGTGACAATCGGCCATGCCTGCACGTTGGAGGAGGT
The DNA here is from genome assembly GCA_030770085.1 of Oryza coarctata. Lineage (NCBI taxonomy): Eukaryota > Viridiplantae > Streptophyta > Magnoliopsida > Poales > Poaceae > Oryza > Oryza coarctata. The sequence continues at coordinate 13,130,826 of CM061479.1, read as the reverse complement.
CGATGGCGTATTGGCGTTGGGAAAGAAAGAGCCCGTGGGAGGAACAGGTTACGGAGATACCAAGGAAATGATAGAGAGGACCAATATCGGTCATGATGAACTCAGAGTGGAGTCAGGCCATGATCTGGTCGAGGAGAGATGTCGAAGACGCTGTAAGGACAATGTCATCGACATATAGAAGTATATAGGCAGTAGCGGAGCCGATATGGAAAGTAAACAGGGAACTATCGGACGCAGAGGCCACGAAGCCGATGTGCTGAAGATAGTCAGTAAAGCGCTGGTACCAGGCACGAGAGGGTTGTTTGAGGCCGTAGAGAGAGCGTTGAAGGAGACAGACGTCGTCGAGACAAGAAGGGTCGATGAAGCCTAGGGGCTGCTGGCAGTAGACTGTTTCCGTCAGGTGGCCGTGGCGAGTTTGACGACTCTTCTCGATCTAGGAGAGACCCGATCTAGGAGCGGGTGACCATATGAGAGGTGGAGGGAACTGGAGCCGATGAGGGTGCGGGAGTAATGGGAAGAACTGGTCGGGTAGGGGCATCATCGGCTCCGGTCGGCGACTGTAGACGAGAGGAAAAGAAGGAATTAGATTGGCCTAAGCCGATGGGGTCGGGTGGGCCGAGTGGTCCGATCGGTCCGATAGAGATGGATCAGCCGATAGGGTGGGGGGAGCCGATGGAAGTAGGGTGTCCGATGGAAAGGGGATGGTATCGGCTGAGGGATAAACGGGATCGATATCGGCCGATGGAGGTGGAGCCGATGGGGGTCCGATGGTTGGGACATCGAATCGGATAGTGGTGGGATATGTGAGGGGTAAGTACTCAGCAGCGGCCGATGAGGGAGCCGATGGAGGGGACAGTGGAGGAGACCTGGTTGGCACGGTGTTGGTGAGGAGAAAGTCGAGATCACTAGAGAAGGATCTCGGATGAAGTAGACCGAAGGGAAAACATGTCTCGTCAAAAATGACATGACGAGAGACAATGACCCGTCGGGTGGAAAGGTCGAGACATCGGTATCCCTTATGAGAGGTGGGATAGCTGAGGAGAATACAGGTGGTGGAGCGGGGAGCGAGTTTGTGGGAAGCTGTGGCAGTAAGGTTTGGATAGCAGAGGCCTCCGAAAACGCGAAGGTGGAGTAGTCGGATGCCGTGCGGTAGAGAAGGGCATAGGGAACGTTGTTTTGAACGGGAGCAAATAGCCGATGGGAGAAAGAAGCCGATGGGAGGAAGAAGCCGATGAGAGAACGGATCGGCCGATCAAGGATGTGAGAAGCCAATGGGGAGTGCGCCGGCCAGCCGATGAGGAGTGGTTGGCCGATGGGGAGTAGGCAGCGGAGTAGATGAGGAAAAGGTGGTGGCAGAGTGGGTCAGAGAGTAGTTGGGTCACGGACGTGCGAAGATTCACGTCCGTGAAGAGAAGATTCACGTCCGTGGACTCGTGGAGGCCAAGGAGTGGGGCGGACGCGAAAAAGGCAGGGAGTGGCCGGACGCGAAGAGAATATGTTCGCGTCCGGGAGGTAGGGACTCGTGTCCACGGACATGTGGACACGTTTGACTGGCTCGGGCGTGAGGGAAGAAAGTTCGCGTCCGAGAGCCGTTGAGCGTGTCGGAAAAGGCGAGAACCAAGAGAGGGTTCCAGCCGATGGAGAGCTAGACAAGTCCAGCCGATGGGAGGGTGGACGAGTTTAGCCGATGGAGACGACGAGCGCGGAGGTGCGCCGGTATCAGAGAAGGAGAGATGCACGAAGCAAGAAGAGAAACGGAGGCGGGTGCGAGGCGAGACGAGGAGGCGCATCGAGATCGTCGCCTGGTCGCGCGGAGGTGGGACGGAGAAAAGAGCATGACTGTGGGAGAGACGGGAAGAAGAAGAAACGGGGGCGAGAGAGCGAGGAGAGTGCCGGGAGGAGAGTATCAGGAAGAGGGTCGGCGACGGGAAGAAGACATTAACGACGAGGAGAAAAGGGTCGGCTCGCCGGAGGGAGAAGCTTGCGCGCCGGGATGTCTAGACTTGGTCTGATACTATATAGAAATATGTACAGTGACTAAGACCCTAAGATTATACAAGAGAGGTCAGGTCTATATATATACAACTCAGGCTAGTGGTCCGTCTAACACTATGGCTGTGAAGCTGGTGGAGCATATAGCCAAATAATGCATCATCAGTCTTTGATTATTCATTTATTCAGAACACAAGCATGGACTACTGATTCATCCTTGCATTATATTTTAAAATATTCAAGGTATTTCCCAACAGATAAACCAATAAACAAGCATATATCTCTTAACAGTGTCCAAAAAAGTTACTGGATAAATGTAAGATATATAAGTGAAGGCATGCATATGCGAAGGCAATTGCCTTCCACGATCACAAGTTCACAAGTCAATTAACTTCAGTTCCAGCAAATGAATGAACAACAAAACTGACCTGTACCAAGCACCGGATCCAAAAGTAGAACATGCCGTTCAGCAATATCCATGGGCAGTTTATGGTATATAAGCTGCATTCACAAAGTGAATAATAGTTATTCAAACTAAATGAACTAAGTCATTCTGAAAATCCTTTTTTCGAAAATCATTAATCACAAAATCTATGTGCTTACTTGCTGTCCATTGTCTCCAACACGATGTATTAGAATCTTGCCAATTTTTATTCCTTTACAGCAAGCACGCAATGCATTCTCCATACTTTCACCACTGCAATACAATGATACAAGTTAATGAAAGGATGTTGAAATATCTTCCATAATACTAATATTTCACGACATCTTGAAAGAATGACAGGAAAAGAAAAAAATCGAAAGTTAAAAAATGGGTTGCATGGTACCATGAAGTTCGATAAATGCACTATATAGTTATACACACACTGACACATTATGAATAGCTGGATATTATACAGAGTGAAGTATTAGTACAGGAATAGAGTGTGTTTCAGGTATGCAGTCTGAACTTGATAAAAAAAATGTTACAGAACACAACACAGATATAAAGGAAGAGGTTCTGAAATCCAATACAAAGCGAAGTATAATGCAAAACTCTATTAATAAAGTAAGAGTAAAAAATACTGTGTGTTCTAAAGCAGCATCTCAACACAAGGATCCAAAAGAGTGCTTATATGCCATAGTTAATTCGGTATGCAGATATCCAACAAAATGCATCTGCCAATGTTGTCTTCTTGTGTTTTGGGTTTGCATCTTCATTTTAAAACGTACCTCCGGACAATAGACACTCCACAGAGCTTCTGGCAAAATTCAACTCCCATATAAACGGATCCTAGATCCAGAAGAAACAAATACATGCATGAGTTGATGTTCCAAAAAGGAAGCATTGTAGCACTAGCCGGTTTCTAATACTAAATGCATAGCAGTCTGACATAGAGAGGATCATCTGCCAAAACTTATTGGTAAGTTCTAGGTATACTGTTTTGCTATTTACACTAAATCAGACCTCTCAAAATCAGCTGTTTGCATTCAACCATAAATCGCTACTCCTATGTTGAAGGGGAAATTTCAGCAGCATCTATAGTAAGGTAGGTAATTCCAAAGCTCTGCAACATCAGAATTAATTAAGTATCGGTTCTCCATAACATCAAGTCCTAGCTGAAGGTCACATCTGTAGCATCAAGACTACAACTTCTGATGAACATTTTTTTGTGGGATTTTAGCGATTATTATGTAGCATGCCAGTCAAATTTGAATCAGTTGTATTACAACTACAGACAAGCAATGCTCCCCCCTTTTCGTAGGTGGATTCACGCCACCTCAGAACTTATGATAGAAAACCATATTAGGCAATAGCAACCAGAATGAAACCAAAAATATGTGGTGCCATTTGAAAAATACCTGTTGGAGTGATAATCTGCTTTTCTGTAAATGGCAAATGCCCCAGCCCATGCTCAACAACCTAACATGGCATTTTCATACCAATAGTAAATGAGTTAAAATCAAGTTCAAATTTGGACCTTTTAATCTTCTATGAAGTTGAGAGAAGTGATAAAGCTATATGAACAAAAGTAGTACCAAACGGATTAACCGATCTGAATAAAAGACAAAGTCAGGTGTAGTGATGTCCCTGTCACGAATCAGAGTATGCATTCCTCGGATCTGTTGAATTCATCATAAAAAGCAGAAAAATATTATAAAATTTAGCAAACAAAAGCATAAGGTTTAAAGATAAATAAGTGCAAATAATTGAACCTGGAATGTCGATTGAACCACATAAACATTTGGATAGATTTTACACAAGTCATGCTGACCAAGCTTAGTGCGAATGTGTTGAACAATCAGGTCAATTGCAACATGATTATCACCTCCTCGTGGTATGATCACATCAGCATATTTCTTTGAGGGGAGAACAAAATCATCAAATGCTGGCTTCACAAACCTCCCATACTACAGATGCCAACAGAATTTCAAATTACAAATGGGCATTTATATATGTAGAAAAGTTGAAATCACAAAGGTACTGGTACAAAGACAAAAATCTGTCTACAAAGCACATGAACAATATTAATATAAAAAACACAAAATAAAACAAGTTGAAGTACCTGCTCAAGCACCGAGCTAACATCTCTACCTCTTTCGACTGTATCACGCCTTATTCGTCGAGCTAGCCTAATATCAGCATCTGATTGGATGAATCATGAGCACCCAAAAAAGAATGAACAAAAATTCCAGCTAATAACATGAAGCAGTTCATAACTGGTAGAGGCGAACCCAACATAACAATGAAAATGAGAAACCTGTGTCGACAAAAATTTTCATGTCCATCTGATTGCGAACACTTTGATCATGGAAGACTAAAATGCCCTCTAATATGATGACATCTGAGGCATTGACCTAACAAAGTAAAAATTTATCAGTCATATACTTAGCAATATTGCAGTTTATTTGCTTAAATCAGATTTCCTACTTAATACTGCACTTAATTAGAGTTTAACTGGCACTGAAAGAACCAGCATACTGCGATTCTAAAAAGAGACAATTCTAAGGTTCTACCATGATCATTCAGTACTAAAATTCAAGCATTCTGATTTGATACTAATATTAAAGCTACCTATAAATTGTGTTCATAATCCAGAATATTGCATAAAAGTTAAAATGTCAACTAATGCCTAAAACTGTAAACAAGAAATCATGAAAAAACATTAACAAAAATTAACGTATTTCACTATTTCCACAGCAATATAAATGGAAAAACATGCAATGTTGTCAATATTCAACTTTTCCTGTACAAAGGACAGGTATCAACTATAAATGGTCATATCATGGAAGAGACATTAGTAAAAAAACAACTATTCAATGTAATTCAAGAGGCCAATGACTTGAAACCTAAATTAAAAACTCATGAGACTACCTTTCTAAAACTTTCAGAGCACCGTCGGTGATTCTTAAAATCATATATAGGAACATTTACAGGCAGTGCACGTTTTAGCTGCCCCATGCATTCCAGAAGTTGTTCTGTGTCAAATGCATCTGCAAGCAAAGATATTTTTGTTCACATTCGAAATAAAAGAATGTTCAACTCAGGGTCTGATCACTAAAACAGGCAGCGTACTTCCATCCAAATGACAAATCAAGTACCAGGGTGATCAAAGTTGTAATCTTGGGCATGCGCAGATTCTTCAGCAGTTAGCCCACGGTAGAAGGAATCCTGCAAGTTACAAACCAAATGAAATTTACTGGCTCTTTAAAGTATTTCTGGTGTAGTGAGACGACATTAAAACTTGCCAGGAAAAAAAACTGAAACAATTAATGGCACATCATTTCCAGATGAAACTGTTGGTTAAAAGGTAAACTAAACAACATGCCATATGGGTTGTGACACAGAGACCAAGAAGTAAATCCCCAAATAAATTAGGCTAACAGTTTTCTGGATTCAGAAACATGAGAAGAACATCAGAGGGGCAGATTAAATTTGCTGATTGGCTTTTTCCAACGCAAAGATGGAGCCGTCAAGTGAGGATCGGGAGAGCAAGCTTTCGCTGCTGCTTTAGTCACACTAGCTACATCAGTCGATTATGGGGTTGGATGAGTTATCGAAAGATGATCATTTCACTGTAGTAGCATATCAACAGAGTGTAGTTATGTGGAATACCACATCAAAGAAAACTGGAAAAGTACAACCACAAATCAATATGCATATAGCTGTGGACTGTCAGTCCATGGAAAACATGGTTATGCAACATTTGCTGCAATTATAAATATTTTGAGTTCTACTTATCACGAACTTATATTTTCAGACCACTGGCCTGAGCTGTATATATATAAACCCAACCCCCTCGTATACGCTCGGAGGATTCATAGTCACTGTACACTTTCTACATGGTATCAGACCGAGTCTAGACATCCCGGCGCGCTAGCTTCTCCCTCCGGCGTGCCGACCCTTTCCTTCTCGTCGTCGACGTCTTCTTCCCGTCGCCGACTCTCTTCCCAGTACTCCCCTCGCTCTCTCGTCTCCATTTCTTCTTCTCCCCGTCTCTCCCGCAATCACCTTTTCTCCGTCCCACCTCCGCGCGATCAGGCGACGGTCTTGATCCGCCTCCTCGTCCCTCCTCGCACCCGTCTCCACTCTTCCTCTTGTTTCGTGCATCTCTCCTTCTCTGACGCTGGCGCACCTCCACGCTCGTCGTCTCCATCGGCTGGAAGCCTCCCTCGGTTCTTGCCCTTTCCGACACGCTCAACGGCTCTCGGACGCGAACCTTCTCCCCTCACGTTCGAGCAAGTCCAACATGTCCACGTGTCCACGGACACGAATCCCTGCCTCCCGAACGCGAACATATTCTCTTCGCATCCGGCCACTCCCTGCCTTTTTCGCATCCGCCCCACTCCTTGGCCTCCACGAGTCCACGGATGTGAATCTTCTCTTCACGGACGTGAATCCTCGCACGTCCGTGACCCAACCACTCTCTGACCCACCCACTCTGTCCTCACCTACTCCGCTGCCTACTCCCCATCGGCCAACCACTCCTCATCGGCTGGCCACTCCTCACCTACTCCTCATCCGCTGGCCACTCCTCACCTACTCCGCGGCCTACTCCTCATCGGCTAGCCACTCCTCACCTACTCCCCATCGGCCAACCACTCCTCATCGGCTGACCACTCCTCACCTACTCTGCTGCCCACTTCCCATCGGCTTCTCACGTCCTTGATCGGCCGATCCGTCCTCTTATCGGCTTCCCCCTCCCATCGGCTCTTTGCTCCCGTTCTCCCATCATGGCCACCGAGTCCGCCCTCAGCTCCGGCACTCTCCCAGTCGCCGAATCTACTCTGGCCCTCGGTGCCACAGACCACACCTCGGGCACCACCTCGCCGATCTTCTCCCCTCCCTACGCTGCTGTGAACGTGAAATCTCACGTTCCTATCTCCCTTGACCTTAACGCCAATTATTCCAAGTGGGTTTTCTTCTTCAAATCCCTCTGTGGAAAATTCGGCCTCCGGTCCCATATTGATGGCTCCGCTCCACCTCGCCCCGATGATCCTCAGTGGGACATCGCTGAGTGCTGCGTGCGCAGCTGGCTGCTCGGCTCGGTCGACGACTCTGTCCTCGACCTTGCCATGGACGATACCGACCCTACCGCCCGGGACCTCTGGGTGGCCATCGAGCGGATCTTCCTGGCCAACAAGCAGCCTCGCGCCATCTTCCTCCTCAACGAGTTCCACTCCATGGTACAAGGCGACTCCTCTGTCTCCTCGTACTGTAGCGCCTCAAAGTCAAGGCTGCTGCTCTCCGGGACGTCGGCCACCATGTGGCCAACTCTCAACTCGTCCTTACCCTTCTGTGAGGCCTCAATCCCAGCTTCTCCAACACCGCCGATGACATCGCCAACGCCACCCCTCTTCCATCGTTCGCCCGGGCTCATGATATGCTAGTTCTTAAAGAACTCCGTCTAGCCAATGATGAGAAGACAGTGGCCCACACCGTTCTTCTTACCGCAGCCGATAATGGCTGCCGAGCTTCTTGCGCTGCCCCTTCCTCCCGCAGTCCTGGTGGCCATGGCTCCGGCCACAGCAACACAGCCCGCACCGGGAAAGGCAAGGGCAAAGGCAAAGACAGGACCTAGCAGGGTCCGACGCCATCGACCTCCTCCAGCGTGCGGGCATGGCCGACTGTCACCCCACGGCCACCTCAGTCGACACTCGAGCCAAACTCTCCGCCGCCGATGGCGCCCTCGTTGCCGATCCATCTCACTATCGGAGTCTTGTCGGGGCTCTCCAATACCTCACACTCACCCGACCCGACCTCACGTACGCTGTCCAGCAAGTGTGCCTCTTCATGCACGCTCCGCGCGAACCTCACCTCGCGCTGCTCAAGCGGATCCTACGCTACGTGAAGGGCACCCTCTCCAGCGGGCTGCATCTTAGCTCCAGCCCCATCGACTCCCTCACCGCGTACTCCGACGCGGACTGGGCAGGCTGCCCCGACTCTCGACGCTCTACGTCCGACTACTGTGTCTACCTCGGTGACACTCTCGTATCCTGGTCCTCAAAACGCCAGACTACAGTGTCCCGCTCCAGCGCTGAAGCCGAGTACCGCGCCGTCGCCCACGCCGTCGCCTAGTGCTGCTGGCTTCGCCAGCTTCTCCAGGAGCTCCGTGCACCCCTCTCCACCGCGACCGTTGTCTACTGTGACAATGTCAGTGCCGTCTACATGACCGCTAACCCGGTCCATCACCGACGCACCAAGCACATCGAGATCGATATTCATTTTGTCCGTGACAAGGTTGCATTAGGACAGGTTCGGGTGCTCCATGTACCATCGGCACATCAGTTTGCCGATATAATGACCAAAGGCTTGCCCACGCCTTTGTTCACCAGTTTTCGGTCCAGTCTCTGCGTCCGTTCCCCTCCCGCTGCGACTGCGGGGGGAATTAGACAGACCATTGGCCTGGGCTGTATATATATAGACCCGACCCACTCGTATACGCTCGAGGGATTCATAGTCACTGTACACTTTCTACAGATCCTCTAGAACATGTGATTTCTGATCAAGTTTCCATAAGTGACCTATGTGCATTCATGCTAGAGGTGGCACAACTTGAACTACCAGTCAGTAAAACTGAAATCAAGCACATCCTAGTAAAGGGGGTGTTTTCCCATTCATGTGAAATATAAGATTGTGAACAATTTCATTGCTTGGTTTCACAGCTGTAACATGAGCAAGCCACCATTAGGTACTGACACTCATCTAGCAGAACTGATCCAAACAGGTTACTCTTCCAAGATATTAACAAACTGGTTGAAGGACACATCAAATCTAATCGAAATTTGCTAATCCTGACCACTATCACTCCATAAGTTGGAGCATATGCTGCATTATGCGCCCCAGATTCCAGCTAAGCTCGTAACACAGAATAATGTCAATTGTAGAAGCAAAAAATGAGCACACATGGTTGACGAGCACGACACGGTGATCGTGCAGCTGCTGGATGATCATGTCGCACACCGTCGTCTTCCCCGACGCCGTCCCGCCCGAAACCCCTGGAGAAACCAAGCGAAGATCCTCAGAACAGAGCCAAAACTGAGCAACCAACGAGGAGAAGCAACCACCCGCGGCGGCGCCGACGAGGAGGGGGCTCGAATTAGTTACCGATGACGAAGGGCTGCCTGAGAGCGGAGGGCGACGCGAGCTCCGCGGCGTCGGCGGAGGCGACGCCGTTGGAGTGGGCGGCCGCCGCCATCGCCTTGGCGGAGGAAGAGGAGGACGGGGCGGAGGGGGAGGAGAGGCGAAGCGCCTCGAGGCGGAGGCCGCTGAAGTGGGCCCCCACCGCCGAGTCCATGACGTCCTCCACCGCCTTCTCCGGCATGATCTCCTCCTCCCGCCGCGGATCGATCGATCGATCTCGCTCGAATTCGCGGGTTTTGGTCGGGATCTTCTCGCCTCTCTCTGTCTCTCGTGATCGGTTTTTAAAACGGAAATAATTTTGAATTTTGGATATTTGGATGAAAAAAAAATGCGACTAGTTAGTGGTGGGCCATCGGCCGAAGGAACTTGGTGTTTGTACACCAAGTGCATGACAGGTGGGCTCTGAGGTGGGGATGGGCGTGATGGTGTACGAGGGCTGGTTCTAGGGAAGTTGGGATAGGGAAGCGTACAGTTCAGTGGGCGGGGAACATGAGGCGCAGACCAAACAGATGCCTCCTTTCGCCTGGAACGCCCTTATTTGGAGCACCTGGTTGTCGTTGATCTGTCTTACTCGATGCTGAATCAAGCCAATGACACAGTGTTTTCGTCTCTTGTGAATTTGTTGCAAAACTCATTTGAATTTGGTGGTTTTTTAATATAAATTTGTTGAAATTTAAAGGGTAAAGATCGCAAAGACGTATTTGTTTAAGTTTGAGGTCACTTGTTTATCTCAGATTTATATATGCAGATGCTCCAGCCTGTGAGATGGATTAGATGGATAAACATGCAATTCACACAATGTCATATTCTTTGGTCGTGTTAAGATAATGCTTTACTTATTCCATTTGAACAGTATGGACTAGTGGACTTCATGTGAACCTCATGTTGGGAATCAGATCCAAACCAAAATACTGGTCACCTATGAAGACAGAGACTGATAAATTCATGGCAGGATGCAAATCATCAGAAACAGATCCATGAGTTCAACGTCTATCAACCCTGGGCATCAGTGCCAAGGGCACATTTTATTCACGCTCAACAATTCCAGTAGTGCAACTCGGGGCTCTGTATGTAATGACGTGCAGAGTGGTTCTAGTATAAAACAGAACAAGTCGAGTACAGAACTGCAAAATCAGCTTTTGTTCTGAGATCCTTCGACGCTCTTCCTTAGTGTCGATATGGCCTCTCCAGGGTCAGCTGCTCCAAATATTGAGCTTCCAGCGACAATGCAGTTAGCCCCAGCAGCTGCGGCCACATCAATGGTGGAAGGACCCAGACCACCGTCAACCTAAAACAAAAATCAGAATATGTTTTGATCTAATGTAACTAAATAGCCCCCAGGCATCTATACTTTTAGATCAGGGTGCTGCAGACAAGAATAATAAATCACATTGTACCGCTCCATTCTTTTGTTCTAAAGGATGTCATAGGAAAATTTTCCCATGGACTGCAATCCTCAAAAAATCCTATGAATTTCCTTTAATCCAAAGGAGCCCTAAAAGAACATACTGTACCTCGATGTCAAGGGATGGGTACTTATTTCTCAGTGTACACACCTAAGTACCGTATTTCAGAAAACAGTCAGAATTGTTGCAAAACATAAATACATAGAAATACAGTATAATAATCAGCAAAATTAAATAGCACTTGGTATGGTAATGATACCTTATCCATCATTTCTGGCATAAACTTCTAGCCACCAAAGCCAGGCTCAACTGTCATAACAAGAACTAATTCAACAGTATTTTGTGCCTCCGCCTGCAGAATTTGTTTGACTGCACCTTTAATGATGCGTGAAACTCGCAGTACAAGAATGGCCATAGCCTTAAGAAATAACATAGAAAATATATTGCCACTACAGAATGTACAGCAACCAAGACTGGTACATGATCAACGTACAAGAGTTAAGGTTCAGAACTTTGAGTAGAAATATGTAGGGTTACTGAAACCAAGATAACTATAAATCACACAAACTGCCTAAGTTATATTGAGCAGCTATTGGATATGTCAAGAAAGGCATATAGTTCAGAATCATGAACCACATGTGGAAACAGAGCATGACAACTACAGAAAGTCATATTGAGCACTTAACAGGGGAAAAACTTCTTCCACAGGAGTTCCTGGCCTCAATGATACACCCGGTCACATACCCTTTGCTTTGATACTTTGGATGAGTTCTTGCCAATTGTCTGCCCCAGGTTTTTCATTAGACAAGGAAAACTATGAACCACTTCTCAACAATTATATATTTACCTCGGGAAACTTCTATATGGAATGTGAAACCTGAGGCACCAGCTTTTGCTAATGGTTCCACATAATCTGAGGGATTTGTAACCATAAGATGGCAGTCCAAATATGCCCTAGAAAATTCAGAATGGTGAGCACTAATAAGTACATATAGGAAGAAGAGTCAAATAGGTAAGGAAAAGATAACCATACTTGGTGTGCTTCCTCAAGCTCTGAATCACTGGAGATCCAATAGTTAGATTAGGAACAAAGTGCCTGCATATGCAAACTAGTTCTTTAGAACTACAACACCACCATTAACCAGTAGCCACTTCAATAGCAAACCCCCATTGATCTATCATATTCTGATAATTCTCCAAAGCATAAACTCACCCATCCTGCAAGAACATATGGAGAAAGAAAGCGATCAGCAAAAGCCAAGCTTTCAACTTCGATTCATAATCAATACACACAATCCTCTGGACAATTATGAATAGGATTCATTGAAATTGGCATCATGAAGGCCAGGGTAGCATGAACAAAGCATGGATATCAGTAAGCAGTTAAGCACATTAGCACGCGTGTACCTTCTGAAAGAAACAGAAACTAACGCACACATAACATTCTCTATGCTACAATAACTTTTCAGTAAGACGTGAGAGAGGATATCGAACAATGGTGATATCACAAGGGCAAGTCTGAACAAATTCAATCAGATTGCTGACATTTAGCACCCCCTAGCAAACCCATAAGGTTCTAATCCAACTGCAAATTACTCGGCTATAGCTCAATCCTACCCAGATTACATCACGTAATTGCAATACTCAGATATAGCTCAATCCTACCCAGACCACACTTCACATGATTGCGGCTACCAAAGGGTACACAGTTCAACCAGACACACCAAGCAAGCGACCACCCAGACCACACACCACATGATTGGGGGAACCGGATATTAGAGCCCCACTGATTCCGCGGGGATCAAGCGTGGGAACGACGCGGATGTAGCGGGAGGCCTGGAGGGGATCGTATCGTACCATGATGTCCATGGGGAGCCAGTCGGCGCCGAGGCGGACCATGCGGTCGGCCTCCGCGGCGAGGTTGAAGAAGTCTGACGAGAGCATCGACGGAGCTATCTTCGCCGCCTCCGCCGCCATGCTTCCTGCTGACCTGCTCTGCGGCGAATTCCGATTATTGGTGACTTATTGGGGGCGGCTTCGGTTGCTTCCGAATTCCAATTATGGTGGTTGTTGCCTTGTTGGGGGCGGCGCGGTAGGTTACGTTATTTCTCGCGGGAGGAGAAATTTGATAATTAAAATTGGGTTTCGTCCGAATGTTATTTTTTAAAAGTGCTTTAATAAAATACCATTCTTAAGAGATGGTGAACGCTGAAATATCATTTTAGAAGAAACTGCTCCTTCCTCATCTTCTTCCTCCTCCGCTCAGTCCCTCCGTCCGATGGGATGGCTCACCGGCATGACATGAAACGGCGGCGATGACAGGAACTGACGCTGCTGATTCCTTGACCTTCTCGTGCCGCTGGACGCTATCGCGATGGCATGTGCTTGTCGCAGGCTCGCAGCTGCTACATGGTCTCTTTCTCTTCTGCTAGCGCTCGCCCTCCACTTGGGATCCTGCCGCTGCCGCCGCCAGGCAGAGAGGCAAGGGAGTGGGAGAGGCTGCGGGAGGCATAGGGGCGGTTGGCAAGGCGGAAGCAGAGATCGACGAAGACGTCCGAGGAGAGCGTGGCGGCCTAGGAGCGAAGAAGGCTGCGAAGCGGAGCACCGACAGGGCCGGCATGTGCGCGAGGATGTTCTCGATGAGCTCGTCGGGGATATGGCGTGGTGACTCCGGTGGTGCCATCGTGCTCGGCTGCTTTTTGGCTTCTTGCTGCTGCGTGTATTCGCCGTCAGCTTCTCGTCTTGCTCGCTGGCCTCCACGCCTCGCCACCGCCGCCGTTTCTTGTCACGCCGACAAGCCCTTTGGTCGGGCGGAGGAGAAAGAGGATGAGAGGAGGACAATTTCGTTCAATTTAGCATTTCAACATGTGCCGCCACTTAAGAATGATATTTTATTAAAGCCTATCTAGAAGATGATAACATTTGGGCCAAACTCACGGATAGCAATATTCCAAATTTCTCGCCGGGTGTGATGGGTTCAGGCCGGTGGGAATGGGAAAACGAAGAGTGGACTGGAGGCGGCTTGGTTGTGCGTATGGCCCACTTGTCAGTGGCGGGGACTAGACGTTCCCGCTCGTCAGTACCCATGGCCCACTCTCCAGTTACGCTAAAATAGCGAAGTACGCCGGAGGGTCACCCGAGAAGGTGGCCAAGAATGGTCGCCGGCGCCAGCGTGCCAGCAGAATAGTAGCAAGTAAAGCGGCGATTTAGTCCGTCCTGGATGGAACACGTGCCTATAAAACACGAGCATAGTTCAGCATATCGAGCATTGTGATCTTTCTGACAATAAATATGTTCAGTCTCATTTGCATCGAGGATTCGAGGCAGCAATTAGTTCAACAAAGCAAGGTGGGAGAATCCTGGTACAGAATAGAAGCAAGCAAGCACAAGCGTTTCTATCAAGTGACAGCTCTGGGCATGGTTCCCTAGCGAAGGAAGGAACATGTTCGAAGCAAATTGTGGCAACAGCACAGCAGCGGTACTAGTGCGTCCATCTAGTCCTTCCTCAGGTCGATGTACTCTCGCTTCGTCCCGTCCTTGTTGATGACAACAATCTCCAGCTTGTCGCCCTGAAATATATGTGCGTTTCGTTTCGTGCATGAGTACAGTGTCTAATACGACGGTGAGAAACCAGGCTATGATGGGGATTTCAAGTTAGCGAAACATACAGTGTAGATGTCCCTCTCAGTGGCCGATGCAAACACATCCTTCACTAAATCCACGGCTTCTGACTCCGACAAAGGTGTGACAGCATCCTGCACGTATCAGAAAGATTATTAGCACCTGTGGAGTTATTCATATCACCACTGATAGTTGTCTCGCACATAAGCTTTGCATGCAAAATCAACCAGATGATCATATGGGACTATGATGAATCACAATGCACATGTAAGATAACAAACATGTAAAATTTCAGGGCCTTACTCTTGCAGGGAGTAATAGTGGACTGGGTGACTTTAGTTGGTTGTCCAGCACTGGCATGATCAAAGAAGATCCTGTTCCCTGTGTACTGTAACCCGTCCTCTCATAGGACCCAACTGCATCATAGGTGAAAACACATCCTTTGCCTGTACAAATACCGTATGCTTATTAGCTATTACAGAAAAAATTGTGCTTCGAAGAACACATAAAACAGGAGATGGAAAACAAAGGGAACATATACAGAAGTCTCACCTTCACTATCAAGTCCACCAAGCACATTGAAAGCATAATATGGGAAGAATCGCTTGTAGTACAGAGTGTTGGAGAGCAGTTGTGCCATGGCCGGGCAGCTCATCCTTTTATTGTGCTGGTGCTGGTATAGCTGCACAAACAAATAGAAAGCAATAATTTAGATAGACATACTGGGATGCATCCTGAACAGTTGAACAAGCAAATTTGTATTAGCTTGGACACTTCGAATGTATGAAATGCGAACTTGTCTCTAGCTTGCCAAGATATTGTACCCTAGCCACACAGAGTTACTAACAAAAGGGAAGCTTGCTTTGGGCAGCAATAGCTAGTACCCTAGGAAGAGAAGGAACTAAGTTGAAGTTTATGGTAAGATTAGATCAACAAATGAAGGGCACAAACCAGTAGCTAAATTTTTTCTACTGAAAATGTTGTATTAAGAACACTAAGGTCCTAAACAAGTAAACAGCCATTCTAACTAGAGAAAGGGTACTACAAGAAAAGCGCTAGTAGGCTTTTAAGTTTCAGTCCACTGAATCCTCTAGAGTAACAAAATGTATATAGGTCAACATTAGCAGTGCTCCCTGATTGTTTTAGTCATCTAGATTGGCTAAAAGCCAAAAAGAACCATCAGATTCTTTTTCCTAGAGAATTCAGGCACAGAACCAAAAAACAAAACTTCTTTAGTATAAAAAACTATGCTAACAATAGTATGCAAATAAAAAACAACTTTCTTTGCTTGTATTGATATAACAACAAAAGGCCTAAATGGAAGTATAAGTATAACCTTTGACAGTGGTGACACTATGGATCATAACTTACCAATTCCCTGGCAGCTAAGTACTTGTGCAGAGCTTTGATATCACCTTGGAAGCCAGAAGATGCTAGTACACATTTGTCCGCTCTAATCATGAAGAAA
Source organism: Oryza coarctata (assembly GCA_030770085.1). Taxonomy (NCBI): domain Eukaryota; kingdom Viridiplantae; phylum Streptophyta; class Magnoliopsida; order Poales; family Poaceae; genus Oryza; species Oryza coarctata. The sequence goes on along the minus strand of CM061479.1, from coordinate 13,114,715 downwards.
GCAAAAACGTCTTAATTTTGTACATTGAGAATGTACAGCATGTTGAAATGCCACAGCAATAAAGAATGGTAACCAAAGAAATGTCCATCAGTTGTCAATGGTGCATGGTTAAAGATGCTGAAAGCTGAGTAACTTCACGCAAGAAGAGAACAGATTTAGCAGCATGGAAATAACCAACAATTACAATACCACAAAATATACCTATGTAGTAATCGCACATTAACCATGCCAGACAAAAGATAAATGCAGTGTATCATCACCGATAGACTTAGTAATTAACAAATGGAGTATTAGCACACAAAGGTTAGTAGGCGACAAAATAGCTTTTCGGAACATGTTTCTATAACAAGATTGAAACTACAGAAAGAAAATCAAGCACTTCCAGGAGAAAGTAATATCACAACCAACTGCAGTCATCGCTGTTAAGTTATTTGTAGTTATGTAATTATACTCTACCCTTTCACAAAATCTTGCTTTCTACTTTAGTCTTTTGTTCAATAACACTACAGAGCAAGATCAAGAGAAAAAAATTATACTCCAATAAGTAAAATTGAAATCTATTCTTGACAACACTGTGTGTTTAGAAACAGACACCTATGATTGCCAAAGAAATTCAATTTTCAAAACCACTGGACAAAAGAAAGCCAAGGTCACCTAGCATGATGAAAACAATCCCAAAAGGTCAAACAATATCAGGCAATCTAAGGCAACCCCATAAGACAAATAAGATACAGAAAAGCCTGCAGCCTGACTATTTTCAGGGGTAAACCAAAAATGCCATGCTTACATTTCCTCTGCCTACGTTCATATCCCAGTGATATGTCCAAACGAACCATTCCTATGGATGGACGCAGTAGTATAATAAAATGCACTAACACTGACTATCAAACACCCTAACACAAGAGAACACTAAGCGCAAACAAACATAAGCATACACTAGGAATTAAACTCATGAGCACCACTACTCAACACTGAATGCGTTCTAAAGGCCAAGAAATTGACTGATTACAGATCGTACCATAGTTTCAATCACGTAAAACCAAATCGTTTACATAGAGCACAATGAGATAGCCAGTAGTTACCTTAAAACTATCAGAATCAAAACCTCTCGACAAGTAAAATATACTTTATTTCCCCAAATCAGCCCCCAAGCCTCCAGACACCAAACCCTAGCTAAATCAACCAAAGCCATCACAAAATCATCCTAAAAACCCCCACCTCCCCACCAATCAATCCGACTCCCAAGCACATCACAAACCCAGAGTCCCCCAACCAACAAACCCTAAGCCCAAAGCGGACAGATCGAGGAGGGAGGCGCCGCGATTCGGCCGGGGGCTTACAGCTCACATATCTTGGAGTGGTCGCGCGTGAGGATGTTGTATCCGACGGAGAGACGGGTGTCCGCTGCGACCACGCAGTAGTCCGCCCCGGCGATGGCCACGCAGGTCCTGCAACCACACACCAACAACAACAACCCGCGGCCCTCGTTAACGAGCGCCCGAAGAAAACCACGGCCGCGGCCCCGGCGGCGGAACAGGTCAAAGAGAGGGGAAGGGGCATACCCGCCGTTGTTCTCGTATACCCAGTCGCCGCGCCTCGACATGGCGGCGATCGGAGCTAGGCCGGTGGCTCGCTCGCTCGGGAGGCGGAGTCGCCGGAGTGGAAGAGAGAAGGCGACGTTGGAGAGTAGTACTGGAGAAGACGCCTCCCAGCTTTACTCCTTTCTCTCCCTTAATCCGATCTCGATTAGGCCATGGGCCGAGGTGGTTGGGCTCCTCGTGCTCGACTTCGTATTGGATTGGATCTGGATATGGATAAAGCAGGCCCGGCCCAGGTAGGGTAGACCCGGTTTTATTATGGCCTTTTGGAAAGCCCGGTTTCTGTAGTGACGGTTGCAGTTGCATTTATGTTGTTCTAAGTTGAAATACGAGCCCCATTGGAACGATGAATTCCGTTTGTAATTCGAAACATGAGCAGTTTGGGAGGGAATCGAATTTTGAGTGATCAAATTTGAACAATGTTTGAAGATTTTTGTAAACCCTGGTACACAGTGTATAAAATGCCATGGCTTTGGTCCTACTCTTTCTTTGGGTGCAATATGAGATCAATCTAAAGAGAGACTAGATGACTTTGTATTGAGAAGAAAATATTCATCTAAATTTGTCTTTACGAGAGGTTGTTTAGGTGTATATTCATCAACCGAGTTAGTTAGGCTCAGTTTCTCTGATTGAGTTTATCAGTATTTATACTCCATACTAGGGTTTACCTTAGCATTTTCAAGGCAAAAATCACTCCTTATCGGTTTGCCAAAAATCAAGTGAAAACTAATAAAAACTAACAACTATCATACGCAAACCAGCTAAAACTGTTTGTTTTAATATATCGATCCCCAGTGGTTTTCATAAAAACTGGTGATCGAAAATATAAACCCTACCAAAATAGCATTGTATCTGGCTTTTGAGTGTTGCCAAATTCAAGCATTTGGAACATATACTGCCTAGGAATCGTACTGTACATTCATTTGCTCGTATTGATTTCTTCATGATTCTTTAATCCTTTTCATATATACTTTCTTCACCAGATGGAATAATACATGGCTACCCTACACTTTTTTCTCCATGCATCCACCACCTTCGTGAGCTCTCCCTCTCTATGTACATAGGCCACCGACAAAAAAGGCACCAAAACATCTCACTGATCAGTGGAGTGGAGTGTAGCTAGTCAGCTAGCTAGCTAGCTTTGCTGTCTCGGTGATCAGATCACCTAGATGATCGGGTGGGGCGACGTGTACAAGGTGGTGGCGACCATGGCGCCGCTCTACTTCACACTGGGGCTCGGCTACGGCTCCGTGCGGTAATGGAGGCTCTTCACGCCCGACCAGTGCGGCGCCGTCAACCGCCTCGTCGCTTACTTCGCCGTGCCCTGCTTCGCCTTCGACTTTGCGTCGCGCGTCGACCCCTTCGCGCTCAGCTACCGCGTCCTCGCCGCCGACGCGATGTCCAAGCTCGCCGTCGCGCTCGCCCTCGCCGAGTGGACCGCCGCGTCGTCCACCTTCTGCTTCTTCTGTGGCGGCGGCGGGGGTGGAGCCAAGCGCCGCGGCGGCCGAGGAAGAGGAGGGTACGCGTTGTCGTGGTGCATCACCGGCTTCTCGCTGGCGACGCTGAACAACACGCTCGTCGTCGGCGTACCGCTGCTGGACGCCATGTATGGCAAGTGGGCGCGGTACCTCGTCGTGCAGATCTCCGTGGTGCAGATCATCGTCTACTTCCCGCTGCTTCTGCTCGCGTTCGAGGTGAGGTGCGCCTGGGGCGCCAAGCCGGTCACCACCATCACCTTAATGCACAGCGTAAGTAGACTATTAGTTGAATTTCTCAGAACTTTTCTTTAATTAGTCTGCTTCAGTAACAGGAACTAATTAATTAACTGTCTTTTGTATAATTTATTATCTTGCAGGGTTATATTCGGGACACTGGTGTCATTGCCGGTGTTGATAGTGTATTACATTGTTCTAGGTTTCATACGATGATTAGACTCAGGTTTTGTCTCATCAGGAATTATAGTGCCGTGCAAAGTGGGAATATATCCTGTGTACACAAGTTTTTTTGCACACACCGTGCATAGCATTTCCATGATGATTAGTAGTATATACTATTTGATCAAGCTATGTACCTACAGAATTTGTACTTCTGCAGTGCCTGCTCTTAGGAAAATAATAAGCACTATCTCAGTATCTCTTTGAATGATGCGAAAATTCTGACGCAGAAGCTGCACATCATGTAAAACAGTACCCAAAATCAATAGCTAGATGCATCTATATGCGACAGTGAAGAAGAGTTCAGAACTTCAGATACGAACGCCATCTTTTCTTCAACCTCTGAAAAATCCTGATGTACATGCATACGCGTGAAAAATAAAGAGAGATAGGGTGGCAAACTGCACAGCCTAAGGCCCTCTTCATTTTTCTTTGCGCCATGCAAGAGAGCTTGCGGTCTTTTGTTAGTATCCTAATATATGTTTAGCCCTTTCTAATATATTTTTTTCTTGGAACCGTTCAAATTAGTCCTGATTCATGGCTATTGTCTCGCACACGGTCTGCTCTAACTAAAACCGAGCCGGTACGAAGCGTTTATATAGATAGAAGAGTTTTATCGGCATCTGCATTTGTCTCACTAACACATGGTTTTTAAAAGTATAAATGATGCATGGAGAAAATGGGTTGAAACGTACGCCTCTACTTTCGAATGCTAATCTGAGCGCAACATCTTGTGCAACTACCGAAGGACAGAAGAAATCGTGTTATTAATTACGGCGTCCGTTTGTTTTTTTTTCTGCATTAGAATAGTCACATATCTCAGATCTAGGCAGCAATTTTCTATTTATTGTTGCTAACACATAAGTGGGTGTGGGCTTTGCTTGTGTTGTAGGGCAGGGCCAAAGAGCCCAATAGTAATTGAGCCCATGGTTACTAAAACCAGCACAAAGAGTCGATGAGAGGTTACTGGTAAGACATAGATGAATCTAAATGAAGTTTCGTATTTATATTTAAATTTAGAATTATTTTGGATAGTTGGCTGGCTATCATCTACGGGTTAATGATTTAAATTTTAGGAAAGCACTAGTGGTATATTAGAGTTGTGCGTGCATGCCTTTATTGATACCTTAAATATTATCTACACGCGGTTCTATTTTTTAACGCAATTTCGGTAAGGCTAGAGATTCATCATTGTTCTCTGTCTTTTTAAGCATAGACTAAAAATAAAACATATCGAAGTCATGAAATGAAAAGGTATGCCGTGTAATAAAAAATCTGGAATTGAAATTTTAGGCCCGCTGTGCTGTCATATAGTCATATCACTTGTTTACTACTCTTACACGTATTCAACTTACTCCCTTGTCTCAAATGAGATGACAAATAACTGTCCGGAAAACATCCTACACTGCAGGGGTGTAATGTTCGAGTACAGCGCAGTGGTTAATGCACCAATACATCAAGGGCAAATGCAGTTAGCAGACACCGGTGGAATTGCGTCGTGTGTTTGCGTACAATTCGATGATTGATTAACAAAGTTAATGATGCAAGCACTGGCGTTAGCTGCAACCGTAAGTTGACTTAAACGAGAAAGAAATTAAGAGCGATCGATTAGTCGCTATCAGCATGTGCACCACACCTTTCCCACACTGCCGGCACGCTCGCCCAATGCTCGAAGTCTCGAATTGTATCAGATCCGCAAGTACTCCCTCCGTATCAGATCAAATCAAATCAGCCGGAATCGCATCAAATCAGCAAACAATATTTCCCCCGTATTAGTTATATTTGAATATATAGCACGGTTGACTTTATTCGTTATTTGATGAATGGCTCTTAAAACATAATAATCATATGTATAAATTTTTTCTTCTACAAATTTAACTACATAATATTAAAAAAATATGTAATTTACTGCAAGACATTGTAAAAACATACTATAAAACATGCTACATGCTACACTTAAAAGATGAGAATGGCTTTGGACCAAGTTTCTAACTTAGCAGTAAAATGAAAAAAGAAATATGATATATAATAATAAAATATGATATATAATAGTAATATATTTATATGATGCTGTATAATGTGTAACCGTGGCTTAGAATTGTAGAGAAGATTATGGGATAGAAGATTTGGTTCAGCTTGTTCAAGCAAACCAGCACTATAAAATAATAAATATAATGTACTATAAATTTATCTTTCAACCGTAACATGATATTTACCAATAAATTAAATATTTTTAAGTGTTATGTAACAAAATTTATTTTTTTATAAGTACCTTATAAACTATAATTTTTAATATAATCTAATAGAAAAATAGTAAGCAAAATTACACAAGATATAATAGTGCCGTATTTTTTTAATACAAAGGCAATAAAATTTCAAATGAATTACAATAGATTAGCAAAGAAATAATAAAACTCCTCTCTCCATATAATCAACCCATACTTTTTTTATAAGATTAAAGAATAAGAGAGAAAAGACTTAATGCTGATGATGGTTGAAAAAAATAGCCCAGCGATGGTAAATACGACAACTTTTAACATCCTTATATAGATTTTAAGTATTTAGAATGTTTATATTTGTGGACAAAAGAGTACACTCTATCAAAATTTGGGCCGTTTTCTCTTCAGTTTGATGAAATTTGAGGCATTTCTGAACTCTGAATCTCTGAACTGTGAATTCTGAAAGACGCCGTAGGCTGCTACAGTATCCCATGGTCCCCTCCGTCCGTCTCCTTCGCCTCGTTCGTATCGCCTGCGTGTCCACCACCGCTGCCCCGCCGCTCCAGATATCCACTTGTGGCGACGGCGCCACCCACCCCCCACCCCGCGCCGCGCCGCGCCAAGCCCACGCCGCCGTGTCCCTCCCCACTATAAACCCCGCGACCCAGCGGCAGCGGCAGCGTCAGCGTCAGCGTCGGCCGGAAAACCAAACCCCGAATCTTGATTCTTGAAAGCGAGCGCCCTCCACCCGTCCCCTTCGGCCAGCATGCTGCGCTGCCACACGCCGCCGCAATGCCACCGCCTCGGCGCGCGCGCGGGGGTGCTGCGGCGGCTTGAGATGGTGACGGTGCGGTGCCGCGCGCAGCAGGTGTCCGGGGCCGAGGTGGCGGCGGCGCGGACGGTGGAGGGTGAGGGTGCAGGTGCGGGCAGGGAGAGGCCGAGCATGGCGGAGCGGCTGAGGCTGGGGAGCCTGCTGGAGGACGGGCTGTCGTACAAGGAGAGCTTCATCGTGCGGTGCTACGAGGTAGGCATCAACAAGACGGCCACTGTCGAGACCATCGCCAACCTCCTCCAGGTACGCGCCCCTGCAGGAATTCCTCTCATCTCCCAAGCATCTTGGTTTGTTCAGATTCGTGCTCTCCGAGGCTCGATTAGAGGTAAAATCTTCCCGGATTGCGAAATGCGCTGCCGCCGCGGTTGGTTTGTGGGGAAGGGGAAGCGGCGCCGTCTTGTTCTTGATGGATTCGGTGGTTCGGATCTGAATTTGGACAGCTCCAATTCCTCGGTAGAATTAGAATCCGGGCTTCTCTGCTGAGGCGTCATAAGATTCAGTAGAGGAATATTCTGTAGTACTAGTATTTACTTTGCTCAAATCAGTGTGCTATCATTGCATAGCTTGAGCTAGAGCTTGACAAAGTCACTTGTCCTAGTCTTATTCTACTCAAAATCTAGTTGCTTTTGTTTATATTTTGTTGGAAGTGGCAAATCCTGAGCCCGTGAAATTGCCCATCGAATTCTCATCTTGGCATGCTTGCATCCCTAGGTGTCATTATACTCTTTTCTAATGCTGCCTTTTGCACTCCTTTCTAATGCTGCTTTTCTCGCCGATGTGTAAGTAAAGCTGTAATTCCTGAATTCTTATGCTTCAAGATTTGATAATAACTTTCAACGTGCAGTGTGAATCATGTCAGTTTAAGCAGTTCTGTGTGCTTGGATGAATGTGCGTGGCTTTTCTTGAAATTCTAATTGGGTGCTACTTTGGTACCGTATCATTCTAATAATAAGTGAAATTCTGATTGGGCATAGATTGCCTGAATTAGTTCTGGTGGAATTCAGTGGATTGAATATAATTTAGTTCCATTCAATGTTGTGCTATCTTGATTTAAAAATTAGGATAATATCAAATGGAACACTTTTTTTCTTTCCTGAAAACCTCTGAACTCCTGATCATTGAATTTGAAAATGATAGCCAATTGTACCAATAAGTGTTTCCACTTCTATTAGCATCTGTCTTACTTATCAGTGTTGGTTTTATGAGAAATGTCTCATTGTTTTTTTTTTACTATGACCTTTGAATGATACGTTTTCTTGTAAATGCAGGAAGTAGGGTGTAACCATGCACAAAGTGTTGGGTTCTCCACTGATGGTTTTGCCACAACTACAACAATGCGAAAGCTTGGTCTAATTTGGGTGACTAACCGAATGCACATTGAGATCTACAAGTACCCAGCATGGTAAATTTCCAGGATTGCATGAAACATTGTTCTCGCATTCTTCTTTTAGCAAGATTTAGTTCTGACTGGTGATTCTGCTCTGGTCAGGGGTGATGTTATGGAGATTGAAACTTGGTGCCAAGAAGATGGAAGGATCGGTACTCGGCGTGATTGGATCCTTAAGGATCTGGCTAATGGTGAAGTTATTGGCAGAGCTACCAGGTACTTACTACTCAAGTATAAAAGTATCATAATTACGTTATTTTGGAAGTCGTTGCCTGATGTTCTTTCACTCAGAACCATGTTGTGCTGGGGTTCTGAATAGGTATTAAGGTGGTCTGCTTTTGATGTCTTACCTGTTTTAACTTAATATTTTTTTATTCATTTACTTTCTCCCCTACCATATTACCACTTATTAGTTATTACATCTCCGCTTCTCCAAGCAAATTCAACCAAGGTAGGTTAAGTCTGTAGAATAGTGAGTATTCAGGTACTAGATTTTAGCAATCTCAAAAGAGAATCTGTGAATTGAAATATGTGGAATTTTTTTAATGCCCAATGATCTCAGTGCTTTCTTTTTATTGAATTGACATGTTACACTTGCTGGCTGTCACTTGGTAGCAGTCTTAATATTTTGTTCATAATGAGTGGGACCAGCTAATGGTTACAGAATCGGAGCTTGGTAGTTTGTACTGAATGAACTGTTAATTTTTGATGGAAAACAATAGAACCTCTCATTATTAGTGTTTACAGTGTAACAAAGCTATATTTGCTTGTTTGTCCAGCAAATGGGTCATGATGAACCAAAATACACGCAGACTTCAGAGAGTGAGTGATGAAGTGAGGGATGAGGTTTTTGTACACTGTCCAAAGACTCCAAGGTAATCTGATACTCTTGTACTCTAGCCTACTTTCCTGCAGATGCATGCATTTTTTTTTGCTTGATACAGCTATGATTTTTCCTTCAACTCTGCATAGATTCCCTTTTTGCCCTTTGACTTGGCTCCGTTAAACACACTTAGCTTATAGCTCATTGAATACATTTCGGTGGTCTTGAATTACTTGAGAATTGCAAGAATATGTTTCTTTGTCATAGTTGCAAATAATTCGTTGGTAGTCTGAAGATTTTATATGTATTTTCTCAAATGACTTGTGGAATAATTATTATAACAAGCTACCACTGTTCAGATTAGCATTCCCTGAGGAAAATAATGGCAGTTTGAAAAAGATTCCAATTCTTACAGATCCTGCACAGTACTCAAGACTAGGGCTAGTGGTCAGTTCTTCTCGTCTTGGATTGTAGCAGTAGTTCTTTTGCTCTGCACCTAAACAATTCTGTTCTGACATACATTAATTTCTTAATTGTAGCCAAGAAGAGCTGATCTGGACATGAACCAACATGTCAATAATGTCACTTACATTGGTTGGGTACTCGAAGTAAGTTTTCCATCGGCTCTTCATTAGTTTTATTACCAGTTAACTGTTCTTGTTACATGTGACAGACTGACAGCCCTCTGCTGGTTCTAATCTTTCTTGAGTAGTTACAATATCTTAATTCCTAGCTATTATTGTTTTCCTTGATGAAAATTATCATCCCTGATGATTTGTGACAATTTCTGATATCTTTCTGTTTCCTTCTAAATGGCAGAGCATACCTCAAGATATTATTGATACACATGAGTTACAAACAATCACTCTCGACTACAGAAGAGAGTGCCAACATGATGACATAGTAGATTCACTTACTTATATCGAGGAAGGAGAGGAGAAGAGTTCCAATGGATCCGCATTTGCTGCACCACACCCAGAAGAGCAGGGGCAGTTCCTGCACTGCTTAAGATTTGCTGGGACCGGGGATGAGATCAACCGTGGGCGCACTGTGTGGAGGAAGCTAGCTAGATAAAATCCATTGTGTTGCCCGTAGTCACATATATTCCGATCCTTACATTTGTTTCATCATTTTACTATTGGTATCTGGCTTGGTCCTTTCAGAGAATCGATTGTACTCCCAAATTTTGTGTTAATTTGTTACCTTCGTAATGTACTGTGTAACAATGGCAGCTTGTGACATTCCACCGACCTTACCTGGAGTTGTGCATTTCTGTTGTTTACCTTGGACTAGTGGAAATAGTGTTTATGAATCTGCAGATAATTCGTCTCGACAACAGATAGCAATGGCATGCCAAGTTTAGTCCTACCTATATTGAATTATAATTTTTGACATCTAAAAAACTGTAACTTTGAAACATGTTCATGAAAATATATAGTTCTGAACAAGTACCAAGTCAAACTTTTGAAATTTTTAGCACTAATGCATTTCAAAATATTAAGAGTTGGTGAGTAAAAATCATATGCACCAATATGTCGTGAACTCGAGAACTACTATCTTTTAAAATAAAAAAAAGAGTCCATTTATCGCATTACTTGCTAAACTAATTTTTTATTTTACCCTATAAACTATAAAAAATAATTTACTTTAATTATTAATAATTATTAGCTACATTTTCATTTTCAACATTGTTCTGGATATGAGCAAGAGGTGATACCACATGCTACTGTTGGTTCACTTGTGATATGGTGGCTGCTGTGTGCACCTAATTCACCAAAAGACGTCTTATTGTGATTCGTGAATTCCCATTGTGCTTCAATTCCAACTATATTTTCATTTTCAGCATTGTTCTGGACATGAGCAGGAGGAAGAATGGTGGTGCCAATTCGAACAGGTTGAGCAGTGGTGTCAATATGAGGAGGAGGAGTGGCGGTGCCAATATGAGCAGGCTGAGCAGCAGCACTTGCAGCGTGATCATGTTGATCAGCAACGGTGCCATTTTCATCAGACTGAAGGCAACAGAGGCACTAGAGCCATGCCGATAAGTAGGGGAGCAAAAGATAGATCTAGTTGGTAGGAGAAAGTAGAATTTCTTTTGTCCAGTCTGAAGAGGTCTTGGGAGTCCAGTTTAATAGGACCACCACCTGGAAGGTGAAGGACACTTTCAACAATGCTTTCATTTTTACCGAGGACTTCAAGGGAAAACCGCTTGCATTCAAAATCATAGAATATGCGTGCATGATGGCGGTAAATAGCGAAGTCTCTATCAGGATCAGAGATATCAAGATCTACTTTTCCTTTCTTTCCATTCTTGGGATCATGTCCCAATATGATTGAATAAGTTTGCATGAAGTATACGGAATCTTCAAATCGAAGCTTTGCAAATCCTGCCTCAAGATTGCCACCATCAGATGTCATAATAGAATTTGAGGGAGCCATCTTCAATATTCCTGGTAGTAGCAGAACACTTTTCAGTTTCTTCTACAAAATAACCAAGGAAGATATGTTGAAATCCTTATAATATCAAGTCACACATGTTATGAAAATGAAACGGTTCAAAAGACATACTAGGCGAATGGGTGCTAAATTAGTTCTTTTATTGTATTACATTAGATTCATGGCAAATATAGAGGATAATACATTGCGTGGAAAACAATCATTGAAAAGGAAGCAATTTTATTTATGAACATAGAAGTTTTTAGGTTTAAAGCATAACTTTCATTTATTGTTGTATTTCGTAGCTGCTACTAATGAAGATGTATGACTACAATTTTACCCGTGCTCTTAGGTGTGTTTTTTCTTTAGAAAAAGGGCAGGAGCTTTGCCTTAATGCATTAGAGAAGAAAGAGGACAAAGTTTAAGTGCAGTTACAAGGAGCATTACATGCAAAGGTTTGATAGACTCAAATTATGATGGTGTACATTGACACTAAAAAGTAGGAAATGATCAAAGCGTATGGAAAATAGGCACATATTTTAGTGTCATATGTGCACCTCACCAAGGAAATATACTAGAACGGTCACCTAAAGCAAAGAAAATATTGATGCAATGTATATCAAAATCACCACTTAGTATGTGGTTTTAAGGGCTTGTTTGGCAGGGCTCCAATGGCAATTCCACCTCTTCTAGAGTTGAAGCATAACCAAAAAGTTTTAGCTTCACAAAAAAAAAGTGGAGCAGCCTAAAGTGATCTAAAAAAATGAACTAGAGAGATCAGAGCAGAGTTCAAACTACTCTACAATTTCATTCCAGACTTTGCTCTTGGAGTTATTTTTAGGTGTTGAAGCCCTGCCAAACATACCATAAATATACATAGTAGTGTAATGTAGAATGCCCTTGACTAGTACGAATAAAGGATAGCTATGATATAGCATGTGGATATTTTGAACAATTAAAAGACAGTAATACCCTATGAGCTTCAAGATGGTCATAGATTAATGAAGTAGCAAAAACATTATCACACAAAATTGATACTTGTTTCAACTAATGAAATCTACGAGATACAATGGATTTTTATTTGTTTGCTTCTTCAGCCAAGTATGATGGTACAGCTCTAAATAGGATTTTTTTTCAGAGAAGCTCTCAATAGGTTATACCTATATCATGAAATCAATCCAAGTACTGATAAAATTGCTTTGATGTGCAGGCAACTATAAATGATCACCAAAACAGTACAACTCCACTTTGAACATAATTGGCATAGACCAAGTTTATAAATACTGAGATTGCTGCAAATATACCCTACCAGATAGATCAGATCAGATCAATGCCTTGTGACAGACTAGTATGATAAAACATGTGTTTTTTTGGTAAAAAAAATGTATGTGTAGCTATGGCCTCCTCAATTCTTCTTTGATTTCACTTACTGAGTTCTTGCTCTTTTGAGCGAAAACTACACCCATGACCAGTTTGTCAATAAAAAAACCTTGATGTCACCTAGAGGGGTAAATAGATGTTTCTAGAAAACACTCGCGGTAGAATAAAATTCTCTTTCGGAGTATCCAGATCGAAGGACCGGAATATCCAGATAGTTAATCCAGATATTTCGATGCTCTTTCATTGCGTCCAAAAGAATAATTGAAAGAGACACTCTTAAAGGTAGTGGAGGAAAAAGATGATCCAAATCAACGATAAACAATATAAGAAAGTAAAGTATATAAGTAAAAGATGGAGACAAAATATTTGTTTTTTAAAGTTTAGATCCCAATAATCCGATATCTCTGTTGAAAGTATTCAAAGAGTATGATCTTTCTTGATTCCAATTATCACCAAACAAGCACCAATGATAAAATTTTGGTCTCCAAGCAACCAACGAGATAAAACTCCGTTCCCAAGTTACTACCGAGGTCCATACACTTAGACAACGAGCTACTACCTTTGGTGAAGCTTACTCCATAAAGCAAACTCTCATAACAAGTTTGATTCTCACTCAATTATCTCTTTTTTGTGGAGGTAAGGATAAATCTTTACAAACTTTGATGACTCACCATAACTTTAGAAGCTCATTGACAATTCCTAGCCATCTAGGAGACATTGATCTTCAAAAGTAATAAATACAATCAAAGATTCGTTTGCTATGAACTTAAGTACTTAAAGAATGAAGTGAACCCCACTTGCTCTCAACCTCTCAATCTCTCAAGTTAACAATTTCTCTCCTTAAATCACTCTCACAAGGAGCTACCACCAAGGTAGAAGATTTAGAAGGGTCTATTTGGTTTTAGATATGTATACTCTTGCTAAAACTTAGCCTTAAAATAACAACAAATGATGGAGGGGTGGATGGGTTTAAATACCTGACCCTCCAAAAACTAGTCGTTACTCACATATTCAAAGTCTAAAGTATCCGACCAAAACAACAAAAGACTCCGGACAAGTTTCTTTGTCTGGTCTAGAGAATCTAGCTAAAATGTTCGGAGTATTCGCTACTCCTTGATAGTACCTCACAAAACGATCATAACTGCTTACTTCGGAGTCTATTTTCGATGATCTTAAGCTCTATGGAAAGCTTACTGAGTGGGATATCCAACCCAACCAATAATAAACTCTAAAACCTCTCAAAGAATAGGTTAAGACTTGAATTTCTCTTAAGAAAACACTTAGAAGATTCACTTTGAGCATCGAGACATAAACAAACATATTAATGTTGCATCCCTCTTAATAGTACGATATTTCTATACTCAAAAGTAAATATAAAATCTATACTAATAGGAACACCTTTATAACATCTTCTTGCTTTACCTTGAGGGTTGCCAATATCAACTCTATTTCACCATTAGGACTATTCACTTACATATCATTAAACACATTAGTCCTAAATAAATTATATCTTTGCTTTGATCAATGCCTCGCATCCTCTTGATCTTTGACACTCCATCTTGCACTCTTCAAATGATTGATGCAAATCTTTTATAATTTCACATGGCGTTGCATGGTCTATCGATGCAAAGCCTTCACTTGTCCTTCACCATTATATTGGCTTGTCGGCATCAAACTCTTTGCTTGTTCTTCACCATCGCATGACCCATCGTGGCTAAGCATTGCTTGTCCTTCACTATCTTTATCATACAAAACCACTTCACTCTCCACATCTTTAACATCTTCTCTTTATCAATATATCCATCAATATTCTTATCTTAATGTTGGAACTCAACCTAGTCTTTCTAACTCATGGTAATATTTAGTCCCAACATATATTGTCATTAATTACCAAAACTTCCAATAATACAAGGTTAGAAGATTTGATTTTTCAACCAAAAGCTCACAAAACTAACCGAAAGAATCCTCCTCACGCAAGTACTTCTATTACAGTAGATGTCGCACTATGCCGAATGAATCAGGATCTTTTTTCCAACACATAGCTAAAGAAACAACACACGAGGCAAGAGTTAGAGGAAAAGAAAAGAGACGCTGCCAAGTACCAAGATCACTGGTTGCTAGCTGAGATGAGTTGGCGGCGCCCGCAGGAAGAGGGGCGGTGTGAGTGAGAATGATGTGGAGGCACCCCTAAATCTATCTCGAAACCCTAATGATGAACTCCTTTCCGCTATTGGTTGCTCGTGGTCCCACATTTAATCTAAGGATTTCAAACTTTCAGTTACTACATTTTGTTACCTCCTTTCTTGATTTGCATGTTCTACTCTGCTCATAGCAAAATTCCTAGAAAACCCTAAGAAAAAACCATGATTGCAATGTTCATATCCTTCCAATTTTCTGAGTAGCATACACCAGCCTGTCCAAGCATTCGTGGCGCAGGGGAGCAGTGGCGAGGGAAGTCCCCATGATTGCATGCTCGTCCTCTCCCTCACGCCAGCATGCACGATGCTTCCTCGGGGCCCGACCTAGAGTGCCCTTTGCTGTGGGTTCGCATGGAGAAAGTCCGCACAAGGAGGCATTTGCGGAGAGTATTTTTCATTTTTTTTTCATTTTATTGAGATGAGAGTGGAGGCTGCAATGGTGGCGCTGAGAGAGAGAGAGAGCGAGAGACTACTAGTGGGGCCATGGAGTTAGTTCGGGCAAGGGAAGGCTTTAAACCGAAATCAAAATTCTTTATGGTTATCATCATTGTCATCTTTTCAGGTAGTGAGTGACAGCGAGAAGCCTTCGGCGATGGTGAAGCTCGCCATTGTGCGTAGGATCATTGAGGTGGTATGAAGGAATCGAGTGCACAAGCCAAGCTAAAGACAAGATCTCTGCTCTAGAATTGAGTCAGTTTAAGGGCGGATCCAGTGTGGGAGCTATGGGGGATCTAACCCCTACACGCTGGATTGCCATGGAGAGCAAAGAGAGACGGGAGGAAGAAGAAGAAGAGGGGCTAAAGGAGGAAAAAGGCAATAAGCCCCTCTTCATCCCATGGATAGATCTGCCCCTGCGTCGGTTTATGGTATGATTGTTTGTGTTGTCTACGGCTACACTTACACAACACACAGCGATGCAACATCTAGGATAAATTTTGTTGTGTGTTTATTGTTGTTGTAGTGCCAGCACAAGCAATTAACCTGGTAGTTAAAGAATTTGGTGACCAAAGTTTGACAAATATGGAGCTTGATTTGACCGAGTGTCATAACATATAAGTGTTTTATGTTTAATGAACAAAAATGATATATTAGGTTGGAGTTAAGACAATTATAAGTGAATGAGTTTTTTAGTAGGAGACTAAATGTTGTCTGTCATCACCAATTATCTTTTATAAATGTTGTTTGTCATTGCTCGCCACCAAACCTTATAGGGGAAGGTTCAACTGGGCTGAGTAAAGGTCCAATTGGGGAGAGACGGTGACTTGGTCACCCGAAGGCCTAGAAGATCTGCTTAGATCTAGTGTAGGTCCTTAACCTTCGAGGTTCGAGGACGTGTCAGTCAATTTAACTCTGCAATTGACAAGGAGGTGATGCAAATAGGTCAGTCAGACGATGAACAGATACGAGCTCTCGCTATCGGCTGGGCGCCGATAGGATCGAGTTGGTCATCGGTCACATCCTAATAGCTCCTGCTATCGACTAGTCATCGATAGGGATTGTGACGCTCTTTCATCGGCTGGGGAGTCGATAAATGCGTAGGCAGATGTCGACGAAGGATGCGATGACTCCGAGTGTAGCAAAAGCGAGATCTTGATCCATCGGCCACAGAGCCGATGGGAGCACCAAAGGGTATTCAAAGAATAGCAAAGTACGTGAGATCTCTCCTGGTTACCGACGGAAGCTGTAGCGCTCGAGCATCGGCTGAACAGCCGATGGAGGCGTGAGAGATAGATGCGTGGAACGGATTAGAGGACCTATCAGCCAAAGAGCTGATGACACTCCGCGGCATTCAAAGCACAGAGCAGGGCCCGATCCCCCACAAAGCCATAAGGGCCAGCGACCGCGGTAACGACATCATTAGGACCAGCCTCAATAGATCAGACTGAACCGAGACAGTATGAGGCCGGGGACTAACGACACAAAGACGTTGGAGGCTTAGACCGAACGTGACGACGAGGGAGAAAAGAGAAGAGGCCATCGGCTACCTACTGGCCGAATATTCGACGCAGGCCTACACCTAAACCCATCGGTCGCTCAAGCCGATAGGGAACGAGACAAGCTAGATCTTGACGCCGGCTACGTTAGACACGAGCTCTAAAAGATCGGACCTAATCGAGACAGTACCAGAAAGCGTCCGTTATGTTCAGATCGACCTCTAGAGGATCAATCGTTAGACGATATGCGAGACGAATGTGGGGCCTGCATTGAGGATAACTCATCGACTACTCACTCCGATGAGATGCTGCGTGAAGACCCACCGGGGCGCCGGCTCAAACTACCACTGCCAATCTCATAGGTCGAACCTAACCGATGCAGCACAAGACCATGGACGGAGAAGAGAGACCGACGCGTCGGCGTGCCTTACGTGGACCTGATAAGGTATGCTCGATCCAACTAAGAGATAAAACCTAACCGATGCAGTCTTAGACGGAGCAGAGCATACGATAAAAAGACATCTCTGAAGGTATGCGTGCATTGACCGAAAGGCCGATGTACTAGGCGTGATGGTCGATGGACGTCTTCTGAAGATGGGTGCGTATTGGCTGAGGAGCCAATATGCTGGATGTGTTGCTCAAGATATAGATAACTCATCGACTAACCACTCCGATGAAACGCTGGGCAGAGACCTACAGGCCTACTGCTCAATCTATTGTCGGTAGCCTCGTAGGTTGAACCTAACTGATACAGCATGGGATCGACGACGACAGAGAGAGTTTGGTAAGCCGATAGACCTCACACAGACGTGATGCGGTACGTTCGATCTGACTAAGAGATTGAACCTAACCGATGTATCCTTAGACAGAGCAATATATATCGGGATAGTGGCGGGTCTTACCCTTTCGTCAGAGATTGAACTTAACCGATATAGCCCCGCGTTGAGTGCCAAAGCCCACCGGTAAAAATCTAGATAAACTAGAGTGGCAATACGCCGAAGTTGTATTAATCGAGAGATGATTTACAGGCTTCCAGGGGTCTATATTTATACCCTGTCATTATAGAGTCCGACGTGGTTACAACAACCATAAGACGTTATTTCCTAAAAAATATAATAGGAAAATATCTCTGAGAAAGTAAACTGAACTAACTAAATCTTCATATATTTTACATAGATAAATTATTCTGTCATGATTTTCACTTCTCCTCCTTAGACTCAGCCTTATTTGGATAGTCTTCTATAATTGGACCGAATCATTTCTTGCTTCGTTCGATCGGCTTCTTCCCTGTAGCAACCGAACTCTTCTTTACTAAACCGATTGTTTTTCTAATTCATCCATAGGCTTACCAAATTTTGACATTAGCAGTCATAAATAGATTCAATAAATGTTTGGTTATGAGAGCGGGAATAATGCAACAGTGATGTATTATTATTATTATTATTATTATTATTATTATTATTATTATTATTATTATTATTATTATTATTAAATAGAGCTCATTTTCACTAAATTTTATATCATACTACTTACTTATTTTTGTGTGTCCTTACAAATTAATCTAATGAGACTAAAACTAGCAATAAGATCAATGTATATTCATTGTCAACTTTAAAAACCATGTTCGACCTTTTAGGCAATGCATGATTTGTCATTTATTACAACATATAAATAGCCCAACTTAGCTCACTAAAACAACAAAATTGGTCTCTAAGTATCTAGCATATAACCTTGGCCCATGGTCGATCGTGCTCTTTTGGCACCCACTTTACCTCGAGAAACTTACTCATATGCTCACATAGTTAATAACTTCATTCCATTTGTCCTAAAAATTCTTGAAACCTCTGTAATGCTCTAAAGTTAAGGAGGTAGTTAACTCTTTTTGGCACAATACCATGTGAAATAACTCATATGCCCCATTTTTTCCCTCCTCTATCTTTTTTCAGTCTTCTCTCTTCTTGGTTTGCTCTAGCCACTCGAGAAAGAGAGGGCATGGGGAGGTGGAATAGTGGGTGCTTGTGGTGGCATTGTTGAGTGGAAGGGACATGAACAACTAAAGTTCTACTTGCCACAGTGTTGCCTATGCACATCGCTGAAGGAGCTCATGCATAAGCTTAGACCTGTGGCGTTGGAGGGGATAATAGGTGGCTCCTTGAGTTGAGGCCATCCAAAAAGGTTGCCTACTCCTACCCACAACTAGACATTTGCGGCTAGCCTGTTGGTCAAGCTTCACCTTCTCTAACTAGTTTCCACTAACCCATAATCGAATTTTGTGGGGCCTATGCCCGACTCTACCACCCCATGCTGACCTTCGTCAATCCCACTCTTGAGCTCCGCTAGCCCTTCACTCAAGCTCCACCATATGTTGGTAGCTAGGTAGATAAGTGTTGAGGAGAATAATGGAGAAGAAGGGTGGTTTCATCCTTGGCGGGTGTAAAAGTGTCAGGTATCACAAAAGAACGAATTAACTTCTCAACTCTATGGTATTTTAGAAATGTCAACAAAGTTTGGGACAAATGGAAAGAATTCCTCTCAACTACGTGTCATCCCAACAAAGTTCTCCTTTGCTCCATGCTCAAATCTAAATTTCATTTAGCCTAACAGCTTTATTTGATTCTGTAACACCCGTGTTTTTGCTCATAAGAAAAACTATTTAAACAAAAAACTATTTGCAAAATTTAGATCTTTTTTAGATTTCTTGAAGAGTGTGCCAACGTATGGATCTCAAATTCCCTCCAAACCTACCCTATAATCCCTTCCAAACATTCCACAAAATTTCTTAAGTTCAAATATAATATTCAAATTCAAAATTTTCTTTCTAAAATATTCATAGAAATTCAAAAAGACTATTATTGATTTGGTCATTGTTTCCCTCTTCTAGCTTCACGATTTGCTTTTCCCTCCGTATGGCCTAACCCAACGTGGCCCATGGCTCGCTCTGCCGCTCCTACGGGTTGCTTGCTCGCTCGCTGCTATTGCACATGCCCGCGACTTAACGTGTTGGCCAACAGGTCAGACCTATCCATTGACTGTGCCGTGGACAACCGCCTGACACGCTATGTCACGGCTATCCCCTACCTCTAGCACCGCTCCACGCGTGCCTAGCGCTCAGTCAAATGCATTGGCTTTTGCAACGTGCGACCAGGGCTCCCTGCTACATTGGCAATGCCCACCAACACGTCATCATTGCCCGTGCCACGCACACGGGCAATGTGATGTTGTTGCCCTGGGAATTAGCACACAACACTCCTCACCGCCAAACCTTGGTGCGACACCACTACTTTTGGTCTAAGCCCCGATGAGCATGTGCAATCCCTCCATTCCATATAGTCCCACCCCGACCGCTATGTCACCTATGTTTCCTCTTCCCCTTCACTCTAGCTAGCACCATCATGGTGTTGCTCCACGCTCTACCGCCTCGCGCCACACTGCACAGCCACCCATTGCCCATGTGCAGCACTGTGCAGCACTGCCTGTCTCCATTGTTGCTTGCGCAACCCCACGGCTATAAAAGGCCATTGAGCCC
Source organism: Oryza coarctata (assembly GCA_030770085.1). Taxonomy (NCBI): domain Eukaryota; kingdom Viridiplantae; phylum Streptophyta; class Magnoliopsida; order Poales; family Poaceae; genus Oryza; species Oryza coarctata. The sequence goes on along the minus strand of CM061479.1, from coordinate 13,094,448 downwards.
TCTACCTTACCTCGTACCATTCGGACTCCCTCTGAGCTCCCCCATCACCAACACATCCCCTTTCTTTTTCCCTCTCTCCATCGGGTGCCATTGCTGTCGCCTTTCCATGTTCACCGAGGTAGCATCTACGGGTTCTCTCCCCTTCTATGCCTCACCTCATGTCGCCTCTAGTCGAGCCCTAGTCAGCCACCTATGCCACCTAATTAGTCGCCGACGGTGACCAAATGCCTCCTCCTCGTCGGAGCTCCACTGCAGCATGCCCTCAACCCCATTATGGCCTCCCTGAGCAAATCCGAGCCATTCACCCATGTCACCTTCCTCCCCTTATTAACACTATAATAGCCAATCTCGTTGGATTGCTAGTGTTCGCTGGAACGCTATTGACCGTTGCCAGCCGTCAATCCCACTCGACGATGTGGCAACTATGCTTGCTGCCTGCTCCTCGCGTAGGCCCCACAAGCCAAGCCACGTATTTAAGCTAGCCCATGCATCGGTGAAGCTCATAGGCCTTCGACCTCCTTTTTCCGCTTAGCCCAAACCCCCTCGGCTCCATTATGTATCCCAACAACACCTACCTGATCATGTTAACCTAGCCACTAGAGAAATAAAGGTCTAATTTGCCTCCCTCGCCTCGGCCCACCTGTCAATCTCTGATTCAAATCTTTTCTTTTCTAAAAAATATTTAATTCTTTTTTTATAATCTAGAAAATAATTTAATCTCTAAAATTCATATCTTTTTAACCGAAGCTCCATTTGGGCCCGTTCCACTCTCAATTTTTTCTTTCTAAAAATAAGATATATCTAATGGTACTATTAATTATATATATTAGGATATGATTTTATTCCTTTTTACGTGTTGTTGGTTTGTACCGCGTAGAAACCGACGTTGAGAAGCCACTAGTTGAGGAGTTTATCGAAGAAGACCAAGACCGAGACCAAGGCAAGTCACCTCTTGATCATGTTGCTCCTATATTTTTAAAATTTAAAAATTATTTTATTTGTGAATCATGCATGTTTAGGTACACGATACCACCCATAGTTCATCAATTGATTCGATAGGTCATGAACCACTTGTTATACTTAACCTCCTTGTTTGTTGATGACCCTACACCTTTGTTTTCCTATTATCATCTTAGTACTCGTGCTCATTAAAACAAGAGTATTGATGATACCCCTATCATTTAAAACTTGTCAATGTGATAAAAATAAGTTTTAAAATGGTTTAAAATACTAACACTCATGGTTGGGAGCTTTACAAAATAAAATGGCTTTATAAATACTGGTCATGGGTAGTCACCGTATGTGTGGCCTGATTTCTACATGGCTTATAAGGATCGATCACTTAAAGTGTTTCACTAATCATATTAAAGTATAACCACATGGGTGAAATGAGATGTCTCTGACCAAGTAATTAGTGGACCTTGGATGTGTGCAGGAGCCGATGGACATGAAGTCGCCAAGGTGGTATCTGGGATACGCTTGCGAGACCATTAGTATAGGAAGTATGGGACTTGCCTAGTCCCTAGTCTAGGACCTATTTAGTTGACAACCAACTATCCCGAGAATGCTTTGAAAAGGCCTTGCTGCAAACCTCCCTCATCATACATATTTGATCAATAAGTATTAGGTGTTTAGAGTAAACTCGCATCGTGTGGGTAAAGCGTGCACCCTTGCAAATGTTATAATTTGTTCGAATAGCCGTACCCATAATCATGGATAGATGAGAAGTGATCCCTCTAGCGTAATCTTATATTTGGAAAAGTTTTATAGAAAAAATTATTGTGGTATAAGAATCATTACCAGAACTAACCTGCATGGCCAATGGAAGATTTAAGTAGTCTAAAACAGAAACATATGACCTAGAGCGTTGCTTGGCAATAGAAATAGAGTTGGATAAATTGAAGTTGAGTACTGTACGCTCTGAATCGGAATCGAGATAAGTCATTGCAAATCAACTTGTAAAATAGGTTGAGACACGAGTCTCTTTTCGATAAATATGATAACTTATTGTTAGGTTAATTATGAAATGGATTGAGATGTGGCCTCTATCCAATAACTTAAAGAGCAACTTAGAATATACAAAGATGATTTAAAAATACACTGGATTATCAAACAAAACCAAACCCTCTTGTTATCCTTTGTATGTCACCTTATTTACTATGATTTACTGAGTATCTCATGTACTTATCTTACTATTATCCCCTTACCTAAAAAAGCAGTACAATAAAAACTCATATACAGAGGAGTTTCATGAGGAGTAAGCGACGTATAAAAACTTTTAGGTTTTTATTTTAGGACCTTATCCTTACTTATGGTTTATGTCTAGTTTTACTTCTACTATCATCTTTTGCTCGGTGTAGCACTGCAAGCCTGAGATCTATTCGTAGATGTAAACTATGTATTAAACTTTATCGATAAATAAAATAAAGTTTATTAATAATCCAGATATGTTCTAGTTGAATTTGAATTGATAGTAGTATGTAGTTAAAATTGTTTCACTTCTACTGACTTGTTGGTTAATGAAAGAGGGGGCATCATAGATTCCTATAAGCAACTTTGGATAAAGCTTATGTTAAATGACATTAGACCATTTATGATTTTCACATGAAAAATTAAGAACCATATTACGCGGTAGAAGCCCTACTGCTCAACCTAACCTGTTAATGAGAAGATTAGGCTATTGCTTAACCCAACCCATAACCCATAAAATTAGGCTCGCCCTGTTTCTTGCTTTTCTTCAATTGCATTCGGTGTTGTGATTTAGAACTAAACATAATTAATATATGATTAATTAAATATTATTCCTGTTTCTCGCTCTTCTTCGATTGTGTTCGGTGTTGTGATTTAGAACTAAATGTAATTAATGCGTAAATAATTAAATATTAGTAAAAAATAAAAATAGATTAATATGATTTTTAAAATAATTTTTAATATTTTTTAAAAAATATAACATCTAGTATTTTAAAAAACTTACGCGTGAAATATGAGGAACTTAGCCGGAACAGAAGGAAACGAACGCGGCCGACTCTTCCCGTCTCATGGCAGCGGCTGCCGGATAAAAAAAACCTTTCTTTTTCTCCCCCACTCTCCGACCTCCCCACCCCCTCTGCCAGCCCGGCCGCCTCTCCGCCACGCCGTCCTCCTTCAGGGCGCCGTCGCCGCCGCAAGCTGAACCTGCTTCCTCGCCGACCGGCGCCCAACTCCGCCCCGGCCTCTCTCTTTCGGTAAAGCTCGCATTTTTTTCTCTTTCTGCTGGGTTTTTGTTACCCGTTGTCCGGCTCGGTTTCTGCCTAGTCTTGATCTCCGAATAGAAAAGGATTTTGTTGGTGTAGGATTTATCTATGGATTGTGCCCAGAGTTTCGCGCGGTGTTTTCTTTAGCTCTGTTGATTTGCTCTGTGTAGTTCGCGATTGGGTTGTTCGTCGTTAGGGTTTCTCGCGTACTTAAGATGGATCGCATTTCAGATTGTTGTGTCTCGGTCTCAGAAGTGATGGGGAAGAAGTTGAAGGCGAATGCCAAGAACCCGAGGAAAGCCCAGCAGCAACGGGAGCCGACGGCGGCGCCCTCCGATGCTGGATCTGGGGATGCAGCGTCGCAGGACGTGGGCAATTCCACGGAGGAAGCTGCTGCGGCATCGGCCAGCGGCAGAGAGCAGTGTGGCCACTACGGCGGTGACAATGCTCGCTTGGACAAGGTCCTCTTGGAGATCATGTCGTCCAAGCATTTCGCGTCGTGCGAGCATTGCCGGGATGACACCCCTAGGAAGAAAGGACGTGGTGGGGGTGGCAAGGAGAAAGGGGGTAAGCAGCAGAAGAAGAAAGGAGGTGGCCCGAAAGGCGCCGTGACCAAGGCACAGGCAAAGGTGGAGAAGAGTAATATGTGGGTCTGCTTGGACTGCGGTCGGCATTTCTGTGGGGGTGAAGTGTATATGACCAAGCCGTACGGTCATGCCCGAAGGCATGCCAAGCAGGACCGGCATTGGTGGGCTGCACGGTTTGATGACCTGACGGTTGCATTTTGTTTGTCATGTGAAACGGAGGTGTTGATCAAGATGCCTAGAATAGAGACAGTTGCTGCAGTGCCAGCAGAGGTAGCTGGTGGTGCAGTTGACAGAGATTTGGGTTTGGTTAACTTTCATGGTAGTGTAATCAGAGGGCTGCCAAATCTTGGGAACACATGTTTCTTCAATGCAGTGATACAGAGCCTCCTCGCACTTGATAGGTTGCGCAGTAAGATGTTGGGATCAGATGTTCCAATGGGTGCACTTTTGATGTCACTGAAGAAACTCTTCATGGAGACGAGTTTTTCAAATGATGTTGGAGGTGCACTGAGTCCGAAGAATCTCTTCTCAAGTATTTGCTCAAAATACCCACAGTTCAGGGGCTACCATATGCAGGACAGCCATGAATTACTCCGCTGTTTTCTTGATGGTCTGCTCACAGAGGAAAATGAAGCACAGAAGCTAGCAGATGAGGCTTTGAGTGCTGCCGTTCCTACAATTGTCGACTCTGTCTTTGGGGGTCAGCTGTCTAGTACAGTATCCAGCACTGAATGCACACACTGTTCTGTTAAACATGACCAATTCCTTGATCTCTCACTACCAGTTCCATCCAGGAGTCCTCCAGCCAAGAGTGTGTCGTCACAACCAGCAAAGAGGAACAAGCAATCCATAAGAGATAGGAATAAAAATCGGAGATATGGGAAGATTTCTACCCGAGTGTCTCCTGCAGTAGAGGCGAGTAACAAAGAAAAGATTCAAACAGTTGCTGAGTGCAATGATTCTCAGATTCCTGGTTCAGAGCCAGGACAGGTTGTCAGTGAGAAAGAGCCTGAGCCTTCTGAATGCAGTGAGTCATGTGCTTCTGTGCCTAATCTAGAACAAACGGGCAATTCAAATGTGGAGGATGCCACTTTCTGGTTGGATTACATTGATGATGCAGATGAAGCAAAATCTGAGATTCTCGATTCTGCAGATTCTATTGAAGCAGGACAGATCTGGGAAGACAAGGGTGTTATTCATGGTCCATTTCTTCTGCAGGATTATGCCTTATCGAAAGAGCAGGTCTTGGGTTCTGAACACTCTGGTGAAAGCCTTGTTGATGATGCAACATCTTCACAGCCAATCTTGCTTCCTTACAAAGAATTTGGTTCCACTGCCAAGGAAATGGATGGAACCACAGAAAATACACAGAAACCAGAAGATGCAGTTGCTCCTCCAGCTGTTCCTCCCTTGACTGAAGACAATGCACAACCTGCATCTGTTGGCGATGGGGACCAAGATGACTATGTTGGTCTTAGTGATATGTTCAATGAACCTGAAGTTACTTCTGAAGTCAAGAAAGAAACAGGTACAGTTGAAGATATTGATGTGATGGCCTGGAGTAGCAACAGTGCTGAAGACGAGGTGGATGATAGTAATGCTCCTGTATCAGTTGAGGGCTGCTTGGCTTTGTTTACTGAACCGGAGTTGCTCTCTGAACCATGGCACTGTGAGCATTGTTCTAACTCTGTTGCATGCCCAGACACCAATGATGGCAAAGATGATGAGATGGTGACTAGTGCCAATGAAAGAAAGGATGGTGAGGAGATGATGGCAGGTGGTGACAAAAGACAAGATGGTGATAAGTTGATCGCTAACTGCATTGAAAAGGCAACTGATGGTTGCTCTGAGAATTTAAATACTGATATGAACAGTAAGGAAGGTGGTTGTGCAAATTCTTCCTTGGCTGGTGCTGATAACTCAGGTGATGCTAACTTTCCAGACAATGGGAAAGTTGCTTTACTGGAAACAGATACTTCACTTGTTGTTGACAAAACTGAACAGGCAGAGAGCAAAGAATACCATCAGGAGACTAGGGATTTGAACAACTCAGCAGTGGAATATACATATTCGAGTAAGCAACCACATGATTCTGCCCAGCATAAGGATGAACATAATGTGGATATAGCCTCTGAAGAAACAACTGGACCAGAGTGTTGTCGTGACGATGAATCTACCTCTTGCAGCACAACCAACAAGAATGAAGCTGAATGTGGTGCTGGTGCTGAAGAAATTATTACTAGTAACCTTCCATCTGAGACGCAAAGAATCTTACCAGGTGAAAGATACAACAAAGATGTTATCACGCGGAATCAGGGCAGAAGGAAGCAAATGAAGATGGTTGGCAAGCCACGACAAGGGCAAGATAACCAAAATGAACAGAAAGAGAATGGGAAAAATGTTTTCAGAGCTGCAATGAGAAGAATCCTTATCAGCAAGGCACCACCTGTATTGACAATTAATTTGAACAGATTCAGTCAGGACTCTCATGGTCGATTCAAGAAATTGAAAGGGCATGTGCGCTTTAAGGAGATGCTTGATGTGCAGCCATTCATGGACCCAAGGTATTGAATTTTCTTCTCAATTGGAAGTACCAATACTTTTACCAACTCATCAGCTTTCTGATTAGCTGTGACCATCTGCTATTAGTCTATTCATACTTGCAACTAAGAGGCACCACTGTCCATGCATAGTTTGCTCATTGACATTTAAAAAATATTTATACCACAAATTACCTCAAACATGGTTTTCAACTATGTAACTAATATCACTCCTAAAAGAAAATTGTTGTACATACATAGTTAGAATAAATAATGAATGCTAAGCTTTGGGTGTAGCTTACAGGTAAAGAATTGCACTATTTGTCATCCCTAGTTTGGTTCCTCATCCCTAGCGATTCGCAGAAGATAAAAGAACTGCACTATTTGTCATGCTTTTTTTTAAGAGGAAAAGTATACCAGATTTTTGTTACATTGAGAGTGTATTGCATTATCTGATTGAAATCCACCATGTTCTTATCGTCATATAAACAGTTAAACCTGAGAACATTTCATAATCAATGTGAATTTGGAGGGCATGGTTAATTTAGCAGTGCAACATGATTTAGACTACAAGGCAGTAAGGCAGATCAATATGTTTGTCTTCTTCCTCTTATTTTACCTGGAAATGTGTTTGTATTGAACTTTATAATTCCTTAATAATAAATTGTATCTCTTGAAAGAGAACAGCAGTATGTGGATGCAAACTGGTTAGCTTTTAGAAGCTGCAGCAAATTGTCATATGCATTACCTTCAACATAAGTCTTATTCACCATTTATATGTTGATTGAAACACTTCTTGACTTGAGCAACGGCTCTGAATTTTTCCATCAGCTCCATAATTTTCTCATGTCTAAATGTTGACCATGTAGTACAGTAGTGTGCAAAACCCTAGTGCATGTCCATTACTGCTCATGATTTTTCATAAAGGATGGCCAGTCCAAAAAATTGTAAAAAACAATCCTAAACCAGCTAGTGATATGAACATATGGTAGTGATTAGCAGAAAACAAGATCTGGTTTCCTTCCGCCCTCTCTCTTCTGTGTGTTCCACACAAAATTAGGTAGATGGAAAGTTCAGTCCAATCTTTTAGCTTTTCTTTTATATATAAAGTTTGGTATTAAAACACATCCCATAGATGTCCCAAAGAATTGTACAGCAAAATAGGAATTCTTTACTTGGTGTCTTTTAATTTGTGATTTATGAATACTTCTGCCTTAGAATTGGTCTGCTCATCATGGTTCTCTGTAATCTGCAGGTCTAAGGAGAACAACAACACTATTTACCGTCTAGTTGGTGTTGTTGAGCACTTGGGATCCATGGCAGCTGGGCATTATGTTGCATATGTGAGAACTGGCAAGATTGGGGGTCAGCAGCAGAGGGGCACGGACCCCAAGTCATGGTTTTATGCAAGTGATGCACAAGTCAGAGAAGCCTCTCTGGAGGAAGTTCTTAACTGTGAGGCTTACATACTTTTCTACGAAAGGGTGGGGGACTATGGTCTGGCAACCTATTCATCAAACAGTCAGTAATGAAGACATGATCAAATGGCCAGCGAAAGGTTGAAAAACCACATTTTTTGGATAATCAGAGGCTCAGTTAGTCTTCATACTAATTACTATCCATCAAGTCCATTTTGTTTCTTTGATTGAGTCCAGTTGGCTTTATTACCATTTGTCTACTCGGTCGAAGAGATTTTTCACAAGTGGACTTGAACAGTTAATCTGTTCATACTGCCTACAGCCGTTTTGTCTTTTGAAGCGTATTTTGGAGGTGTGGAAATGTTCAGAATTGGTGAACAGCTCATACATATCTTGGCAAGTGCTCTGTGGAGAAGCCCATAGATATTGCTTTACAACCAAACATGGTCACCTTAGTACTACATATTTTTCGATTAAGTCGTCAGTCTCCACCCCTAAATTTTGAGTGATGGGGGTGTATACTGTAACGTGCATTAGGTCCATTTTGAAGTGGTAATTACATACTTCTACCATTGTCATCTGGGATGAAAATAAATGCTCCTTTTTTTGAGAAATTTTCTGTATCAGAATGTTGCCCGTATAGTGTTGTGTTGTTTGACCTTGTGCTTTTGTTGAAAGACACTGCTTTTTTTGCCCTCTGATACTGATATCTGATTGTCAGCCAAGGCAGCACATACCTCTGATACTGATATCTGATTGTCAGCCAAGGTAGCACAAAACCATATGATAATTGTTCACACATCCAGTTGTAACTTTACTTTTCCACTCGAAACCTTTTTCTTTAAGAATCAATTTGGTTACAGTCTGTATTTCCTAGTGCTAGTGCTGCTGCTACGTTGGAAACCAACTATGGTGAGCAGACTACTCAACAACGCCGCGTACAGCTTGTGCTGCCATGGATGGATGCAACTGGACCAAGCAAAGCTCACCGCAGAGAGCGTGCAGACAGCTTGTGCTGCCATGGATGGATGCAACTGGACCAAGCAAAGCTCACCGCAGAGAGCGTGCAGATTGATGGCGATTCACTACGTACTGGCACAAACCTGCAGGTTACTGGCTTAGCACATCTCTTACTGCCGGCAAAAATACGTAAGAAAGTCCCAGAAAAAAAAAAGGAAGGGGACAGATCGTAAGAGCTACGAGATTTTTATTTCGATGACACGTAAGATATGTGCACAAGTGCACACGTACAACTCGAAGAGTACATTCACTCAACAATCCCCAAAAACGTGAGACTAAAAATTGACTTCCTAACCTTAGTGAAATCCTATCGAAAACAAGTGTGCGTGTGTAATATTCTTGTGCTTCGAGAGAGGATGGCATACTGATGTGTCCGTTTGGCGAAAGCACCCAGCCGGTGACCACTCGCTCGGTCGCGCCAACCATCCCATCCGACCACTGAAAAATCCACCAGAAAAAAAACGGCCTCGGAAACCTGCCCTCCCGCACCCGCCCGCCGCGACGCCATCAACCGCTAGCCCCGGTCAGCTGTTCTGTCACGGTCACACCCCGCGAAATCACGGGCCGGACGCTGCGAAATCGGGGCGAAATCGTCGTAACCCACCACCACCCTCCCCCGTGCGCAGGCGCGGCTAAACCCGACCGGCGCCGTGCCGCTCGCCCGCGCGCACAGGTCGCCATGTGGCGGCCGCCCGCGAAACACACCGCGCGAGAGCCAACCGCATCGCCCATCCACGCCACACTAACACAACGCCGCGCCTCTTAACGGACACGAGAATAAAGAAAAGAAGGGTAAAACCGGCGGGAGCGAGAAGATCAGCACGCTGACGCTGCTGATGCGAGGTATTTTAGGCGGTTTTTGTGATGAGAAGCTGTGTTCCAGATAGGCGTAGGCTGCGCTTCTGCTTCTCTCGTGTCCGAGTGGGGCTGAGGGAGATGGAGGCGCGGGCGGTGCCGCCGCCGCGGCGGCGAGGCGTCACGCTCGCCGAGCAGATGGCCGCCTCGTCCAACCTCCGCGACCTCCTCAAGCTCCGCGACGACGAGGAGGAGGAGGGCGGTGGTCGCCGCCAGCCGGCTCCGGTGGTGGTGGTGGGGAGGCGCCGCACGCTGCTCGACGTCGTCGACGACGACAACCACCACCACCACCATCACCCGTCCACCGGCGTGGAGGGACACCGCCCCGCGACGTCGACGAGGACGGCCGCCGCGGCTGCTCCTCCGCGCGCGGCGGCGGCGGCGGGAGGACGGGGAGGGAGGGTGTCGCTGATGGCGCTGCTGGAGCAGGCGGAGCGGCAGTGGGCGACGACCGGGGACACCAACCGGAGGCGCGTTGCGGAGGAGCACGCCGAGGCGTCGGAGGAGGGAACGAACAACAAGGGCTGCAGCGTCGCCGGCGTGGGAGGGCAGTGCTGCGTATGCATGGTGCGCGGCAAGGGCGCGGCGTTCATCCCCTGCGGCCACACCTTCTGCCGCGGCTGCGCCCGCGAGCTCCGCGCCAGCCGCGGCCGCTGCCCGCTCTGCAACGCTGCCATCCACGACGTCCTCAACCTCTTCTGACCACCACCACCTCCTCCGCCACCACCGTCACCACCGCCGCGCCGGCGACACCATCCTCGGTACCCCAATTAATTCCGTCGATCCAATACATCACCATTTTTGTAATGTACTTGTAGATAAATTTCACTTCCTGCGACTGCAAATCAAAGAATTCTCAAAGTATCATCAGTTCATCAATCACCCATGCTACAATCAATCGCGCGATTCTTGGATCGAATAATCCTCTGTTCCTCAGTGGCAGCAACGATCCGCAGATCCCGGCACAAATGCTTTGCTGCTGATTACGTTTTCAGGGACACGTAATCTCACTACGCCCATGGGAGTCGCCGTTGAACTCCGCCCGTTTGCTCGGTTCACATAAACGCATCAGAAAAAAATTTTGAATTTTTCAGTGGCGATGTGATCATCTGAAGTCATGGCATGAGAAGATTAGATAGGGATGAGTTGAACCGTGAGCACATCTGACCAACGGTATTCCAACCTGACACCTTCGTTCTGATGTTGACTACCCTAAAATGATCTCAATCTCATTTATTAGCAGTCATGGCTAGTAATCGGACGGTCCAGATCACACATGTTGTCTGCCTTTGTATGATCCAGACCGTCCGCTGGCCTCTAAATGGCTAGACCCTTTAACACAAAAATTTTATGCTCATTGAGAAGATATTGAACTACTATAAACGGCTGTAGCTTTTTTTAAGTAAAGACTATAATGAATTTCATTATTAAAAAAAAGAAAATGCGGTATCTCCTACACTGAAAAACCACTCTTGAACTGAAAGACAAAGTGTGTACATGTATCATTGCGCATTGATATGAATATGGTATCTTGTGCACTTGTGCAGAGTTCTTGAGGATATCAAGGCCTGCACTATAGTGCCAACCACTTTAATCACACGTGGACTCCCATCTTTCTACTCCTAGTCAAGTACTAAGATTGAACCAATGGGACATTATAATAACACATACAAGCAATGAGCACTGAAGTGTACTTTGCATCAATTGGATACTACATCTTGTTGGGTAAGCTAACTTTACCATCATGCTCAAGCATGGGTGCAGAATTGCAGAGAGCAAACACAGCTATCTCTCCCCGTCTGACTGCGTGCATGCGTCGCCGTTAGCCTGTCTTTGCGAGCGGCGACAACGCGAATGATGGCGACTCCCTGCGTGCAATGCAAAGCTAGCTAGGGACCGGGAAATGGTTGGATGGAGAAGAGAAGAACTGGACTTTTTTGGAGATTTGCAAGGGCTCAGACAAGCCTTCATAGCTGGGGGGAAATTGCCGTTTAGCGAGCAGGAATCATATCGGGTTCAGTGCAATGGCTGGCCGGCATGCAGTTGTGTGATGACTGGTGACAGCCTACAGGAATGGGGTACCCACCGGTGTACTGTGGTGCTACTTCGGCCGTATCCCCGTTATGGATCGAGAGAATAATTGCACACTTAGATCTCGTTGTTTAATATTGGCTGTGTACATCCGTTTTGGATGTATAGGCCGGGTTTTGATCCATTACTTAAAAGAAAGATCTTGTTTGCTTCTTCAATTCTTTCTGATGGATTTGGGATTGAATTGCACAGAAGATTTGTTCTTGATCGATCAGTGCAATTTGTGATACTAGATTTTAGGGGACTTGGGTAGCTAGCTCTGATGGCCAATAATTGATCGTCACGAGGAAACAAAGTGGCCTATTAAGCTTAATTAGGATTTAGGACAGTGATTCAGTGCACTGTTGATGCTGTCCTAGGTCCCGTGGTTGAGCTGCACTGTCCGTCTGCATGGACGCAAAAAGTCCCGCGGGCTATCACGCTATCTATCACACATCCGGCATTCTCCGCTCCGATGGAGATAAGCCCGCGAGAGAGAGAAAAACATTAGCATTGCATAGTTTCTGATCCCATTTTATCCAATGCCACCGCACCTACGACTACAGTATATATGGTCCTATTTTTTTTCTTATGAAATTTTCTAAGTTTAGTTTAGTGGATTATTTGATTTTTATAATAGTTATTTAAGAGTATAAGAGATTAAAATAAATATTATAAATTTAAAATTTCTACTATGAACATAATATGAGATTTTTATATAAATTTTTATATGAAATATATTATTTATAAGCTTCCAAAGTGTGTCGTACAAAATCTTTCGTAGGAAAAAGAACTGGCAATAATCTTTTCATGCCTGTCGATTGATCGATCGATCTCTTGACGTGTTCATCAGGCATGCATTGATTGGTTGCAAAGGACTCACACTGTTAGGAATGGATTGGATCGCCCTTTTTTTTTGGTAGGCTGGGAGGAATGTTCGTGGGCGGCCGGTTGATTAGTTAACCAAACGTACGATGAGAAAAATAAACAATGCAGTTCTAGGCTGATCACGGATGGATTCATGGTGGCCATCCTGAATTCCTGATGGCGAGCACACAAGTTTCAGAAGAGACGGCGGCTAGTGCTACAGGAAGAACGGGAATGGTCCTCTCGGCCTCCATTACATCATGTAGTGTTGAGAGCTTGACGCCAATATTCATTTTTTTGTTGAAAACCAAAAGATAATGCATCAAACCCTGGGATGGAAGTTTAGGGATGATTCCCAATTATATCTTTTAAGTTTTACAGCTACATCGAAATTATAACTGATTAAACAGAGAGACACTTGACATATCAAAGATATCAAAGAACCACATAAGCATGCCGACCAAAGGAGTAATCAAAGTTTTTTCGGAACGTCAAACTTTTAAATGAAAGTAGACATCAATGACTGATGTAAATAACAGAAATAGCAGCGTTGTCGCACCAATTATATCGAGGGTATCGCTAATATCCATTTGGATTGGAGCCAAAGAGGAGATGGGACTAGGAATGGAATCAGGAGGAAGTATAGTATCAGGAAAAGAAGCCTTTCGCCTTCCCTTCCATGTGCATATTCCTCGGTTGTGGACGCTACCTAGAAGTCACCATGCGGCCATGCCTGTCCTACTATATAACGTGCTTGTCCCTGCGATTCCGTGTAACATGCCTGTAGCCATCAGCTACGCAGCAGTGCAGATTCTACTAATTCTCCTCATTTCATTTCTCGGACTGATTTCTCGCACGCACACCGTTTTTTATAAAAAATTTCTATAAAAAACTTCAAAATTCGTATTAAAATAATCAGTACCCAATTAATTATATATTAACAACTTATCTTATTTTGTGTATTTTTTCTTTCTTCTCCTTTCTCTTTCTCTCAAAGTCACCCTTACTATCGAAAAGAAAATTTTGCGCATAATATGGATCACCTCGAAATGAGCTTCTCTGACATATGGCGTGTGGCCGACTAGATCGCGTAAATACCCAACAGTGCATCGACCGTTCCCAGCGAATTCCCTGGTGCATCAAATCTCACCTTCTCAAATCACAAATCACACATCACAAACAAGAGAATCATACAAACCAGAGATCCCCACAAGGCGCTAGCCTGCCCAAGCCCCAGCTGCTGTGCAGCTGCGCCGGCCGCTGCGTACCCGACTCCAGTCGCCGCTCCGCACCCTCCGTTCGACGGCCAAGCCACCGGACTCCGTGCTGCGCCGCACGCGTGACGCCAGGCCTCCGCCTGTTGCTCTGCCCTGCGCGCGGTGCTCAACACACACGAACCCATCCATTGTCAGCAAGTGAAGGATGCCCAACAGCCCATTGACCACGCCCCAACAATCTCGCCACCTGTCGCTCGCAACTTGCGGCTCGCGGCCATGGCGAAAACGACGGCAAGCATCGGGATTCAGGTGTAGGAGGAGAGATACGAGGTATGGCGCGCTCGCCATTAACTAGTCCTCCGCCGCTGGTGAGAAGTGCTATAGAGAAGCTGCGTCCAGACCTCCCCATAGATCAATCTAGGGTAGTTTGTTATGTTTTTAAGATCCATGTAAGTAATGCCAGATCTAGAAATCTTGACAGAATATGTTGTAGCTGGCTATATCCCAAAATACCGATAGAGGGGTAAACACGGTGACAGAAATTTGCAACAGACAGACTATTCGTTTCCATAAAAGTAATGCCGTTTTTATTCTAGCCGTATATAATTTGATTTTTCTAATTTCTTTCACCATCATATTGCCATTGCTACTAAATAATTAAATTGGTAAATATGATTGATTCTCAACTGACGGATAATTTTTTCCGTAGACATGCTATCATTTTCAATGGTTTTTGACTCTACTACCCTAGGCATTTGCTCGGGCTCACAAACATAGGACGAGGTGAAAATGCCATGACACTGATATCAAATGATGCTCACAATAGTCGCAAGAAAGATTCATTGGAGCTCTAGAAAATTCTTAGATTTACCGCTGAGCAGACAACATGCATGCACATAAAAATAAATTTTACAAAACACGGTTATTAGGATTCAAGTTATACAAAATAACGTAGATTTTAACACGTAGCATATAATCATATGTATATATGTATTATGATCTAAGAGTTTTATAAAATTATAGCATTAATAAATTTAACTTTATACTATATTAAAATAGAAATACTTAATTTTAAATGGCTACAACTTGTATATAATATGCCAAAGAACTTATAAATCTAACATAATTTAGCATGTAATTTTATATCTTGTAATTATGGTGGATAAAATTTAATTTATAAATAGTATACAACCATAATACCTATGGTCCCTACCAAAACTCACGTGTTTTTATGAAACTTATTCATAAATATGAAATTTCCTTTTAAAAAACCGTTACTGGACCACCTCACCCACATCCGTCCGGGCCGAATTCTACCACGGCCCACCTCCGCGCCGTCAACTTCTATACGGGTCGCAAATAGACACACCGTGATATGATAGGAAATGCTCGCTGCCTGCGAGAGCGCGAGGTCCATCTCGATCGGTCCAGACCCAGTTGCTGCCGCCGCCGCACGCCCGCCCCGGCGGCCGCCGCCATGGCGCAGCGGCAGGAGGGGCAAGGGGAGGAGGAGCAGCGGCTGCGGGGGTGCTGGAGCGCCTCGTGTACAAGCACCGGAACCAGCACCGTGGCGTCGCCTACTTCCAGTACCTCCTCAAGGTGCGGAGGGACGTGACGCTGCTCCTCGGCGCCGGCCTCGGGGACGTCCTCACGGCCGTCTTCCCCGTACTCGCCTCCCGCAAGCCGGCCAACGCGATCCTCGCCGTTAACAGGTCGGCTTTATGCCCTTGAACTTGAAGCGGTGATACATGTCAGGAAAAAAAAAGAGGCATAGAATTAGACGAACTCGCTTTTGGAGATTCTGAGCTTGTTTGCTATCGCTCTGTAGCTCGCGCGTTGCTCTTGCTGTTTTCATTGCTTAATTGTGATCTTTTGTAGGCAGAGCAAGAGGAAGGCTGGTGCAAACCGTAGTCACCATGAGAGGCTTTTGGGTGTTGCACTCTTGTTGTCACAGGTGCGTGCCCTTTTCTACCCCATTGCGATCCTGAATTTAGCTTAAGTATTTAGAAAAGTTGGAAACACTAGTAATTTGGAATTGTTAATGTCAACCAACAATTTTTTTGTTGCTACTACTGTCCAGCTAACTACGATTCAGCCACAAATTATTGTGATTGTCCTTGCATAGTTCAAAGTCCTCAAGGAAATTGTAGTTAATATGCAAATCCATTTGTTTCCTCTATGGTATATGCAGAAAATTACGTGACAAACTTTGTCTGCTACATTCACCATTCTTAACATGCTTCTGGACAACTCTAGCTAACTTGATAATTTTAACCAAAAAAGCTTATAGTTTATCTGGTATGTGCAGATGACTGAACCTGTTATGATGGGAGCAATGTATCATTTTCCTTTTGTTTCATTGTTTCTGTTATTCTCTTGTGCATAGAAATAGATTAAACTGTACACTTACACATGGCTTATCTTACGCAAGGCGTGCCTCATATTTGTACCAGTATCTGCTTAGCCTCCCAACTTTTTGTCCATTCTTTTACTTTCATATAGTTCAAGTAGATATTTATTTCCCTGTTTTGGCAACAATACCGTAGTTCCTTGACCTGCAGTATAGTCAGATCTCATTTTTACTTGCAAGATCATTTTTTGTTGATCTTTGCACAGAGGTGCTTGCTTTGCTTGCAAGAGTGAGGGTTCTGGTCCAACAGGTGAGAGCAGAATTACCTACAGCCACGACTGTTCTGCTATAGTTATAGTTGAAAATATATATAGCGGAAGCATATGTTGGCTAGTAAGCTTTTTTACCCTCTTTTCTTTTCCTCAAGATATTGACCCTATGGTATTGTGTACAGATGCTGCTTGATGTTGTCTCAGTTTACAAAAGGCTACTGATCTGATTGATAGGAAGCAATCTGTTAAGATTAGTATTGGTGGAGTGGAGGTGAGTTTGCTTCCAGAGTAGCATTATGCACGCATACCTATCAAATGTCAAACATGATGAAACTGTACTGCCTAAAATTGTTTTTGAATTGGCAGAAAACTATATTTATTCACCACATGAATCCTTCATATCATCTTTTTTTTTAAAAAAAATTCCAACAGGCTTTCAGAGAGTACTATCCCTCAAGCAATGATGCCCATACTTTTCTGGAGTGTGTTTGGGTGAAAGATATATTTTTTTTGCATGAAAAGGCAAAAGCTAACTGTGAGAAAGCCCAAGCTGAGGATCAAAAGTGATGTGCTTCTGAATCAGCAGGCCTGTATGAAACTATTGGACAAGTTTCTGAAGGTTAGGATGCAATTCCTTCTGTTCTTCATGATATATTTATCAATACCTTGGTTTCTTGGTTGCAGTCTTGGAATATTTACAAATGTACATGGCATGTTGTTTAGCATGGTATCATGATGCATACTAATATGGTATATAACTTCTAACGTGTTATATTGTTACCACCAGATAATTCAACTGAATGATAGGTGATATGGTACTGGCTAGTATGTTTTTGCATATTTCTTGTTTAAATTGGAAATTCAATTGCAGCTATTACTTTATGGAAGAAAATGGAAATGTTTTCAATACCAATATTTATGTATTTAATTTAATAGAAGGCATTACTTTTATTTATGTTTTGATAGTGTCAAAACTTTAAAAGGAAGTTTATGATAATTCTAATGCTTCTGACATTTTTTCAGATATAGAAAATGCTGAAGGATTGAACTCTCCTGCAAAGCTACCAGATGCCACCCTAGCAAACCAACCAGAGACAACCCACTGTCGTCATGATGAAGATTCTCAAAGTAGGACGCAATTGGCAAATGACAATGGTTCTGATTCTCTTTCAGATACTCTTGCTACTCATGTGCATTCAACCCTATGCCCTGATGTCAAACCTGAGACAAAGAAGAGAGTTGCATTCATCGCAGTTGGAAATCCAAAAGTCACTGCTAGTTCAATTGGAACAACTTTAACTAAGAAGCAGAGACTAGATGCGATTCCACACACCACTGCAGAACCTGAAGATCTATGGCAAATTTTCTGAGGATATGGGCAAATCCATATTTTAGATTGTTTTGCACCTCACCTGACCACTGAAATACTTCTCAGCTTTCTAACATGAAAATAATACAAAAGTTTTAGGCTCGGTGCAACTCAAGATATGGCAAAAATTCGAAGTAACTTTCACTGTAGCACTTAGGAGGTTGCTCGGTTCTTCTGAAGATGGCACTGTTTCTCTCGCTAATTCAGTAGTTCAAATCTTCATTGTATTCTGGGCTGCAATATTGTTTTGTCATCCATTATCTGGAGCAAAATTTCACATAGCTTAATTCTGATGTTCAATGTCATGAATTAATGCCTTCATTCTTTGATTTGATGCTGACTTATCTGGCTTCTGTATGGAATCGTACGTATGCCTGTCGAATTGATGATGGAACTTTTCTTTCCCATGTTATGAATTGCATTTGCAGTTATGAATTGCCGATTGACCTTGAGAACTAAGGAGTTAATGCACAACCTTTGGGAGCAGATGATTATGAACGAAGTGTATATTGGAACTTCGGTTCTAAAGTATCAGATTATGCAAGTACTGGGGAGGATTATATGCAGACAAAACTGGGCAATACTTCCTCTGAAAAGTCCTCAGTCAGAACTCAGAACCATGGACAAACGAGAGATTAAATCCTCCACAAGCTTTATTGATCTGAAGTCATACAAGAAAATCAAAACTATCATATTTCGGTCAAGATTACTAATCCTGACATAAACTAACCTAATACCGAGTGGCCGAGAGATATACGTTACAAGATAAGCGACAAGCAAAAAAAACTAACAGTAACAGATACTCCTGCTATCTCATCAGGGCAAACTAGGGAGAGCAGCTTTGTTGAAGGAGAGGACGCTGACCCGTCCATTATCAACATGACAAAATTTTAGAGGAATGCCATCAAACTTGTTTTCAACAGTTTCCTGTTCATCCCTTGATGGTGGTTTATTGCTGCACCAAATTGAAAAGCAATACATCAAATTCAATCCAGAAAGTACATGAAACAAACCCAAAAGGCATAAACCTATGTCGTTCTCAATTTTATTACATATAATGTGACCTTCTGTGCATCTCTTTACCTACTTTATGATTTCTATGGTAGCTTCGCTACTTCTCATAATTTCTTTAGGGAAAGTTGGTGAACAAAAAAAAAAGTCAAAATAGATGGAGATACCACAAAGCATAAAGGAAATCATGATTGGTTATGCAATTTGATTGAAAGACAACTGAACTTTGATGCTAAGCTTGAATTCCATTCATATATTTAATATAGATAACCACTGTTAGTGGATACGGCAGGTCAACAAAGAGATCTATGTATACATAGTATATGAAGACAAATAATAACACGTCATAGACACAGCATGCATGACTAAATACAAAAGCTTCATACCATATATGTTACTAAAATTATGTCAAGAAAACCACCAAAAAATGATCATGTAACAAAACAAAGAATCACTTCAGTAATTCAAGTATAGCACGGGTGAAGATAAACTTTGTGATCAGAATGATCCACAGAACATGAACTATGGTGAGATGAAACTAAACAAGTTTATAAGTCTGAATGCATGACATTTAAGTAACTGGAAAAATCAACAATACCTTAATAGGCATAGGAGGAAACTAGGGTCTCCTGGTGATGACTTCTTAAATTTGCTATTTGGTAGATACACTTCAAAGGATGGATGTAGATCGTCTATGCACGTATCCTTGAGCAATTTAGTTATGTCATTGCAGACACCACCGACTCTATTTAAGCTCTGATCAGTGTCAACCACACTCGCGGAGGAAACAGTATGGCTACGCTTAACTGTCCAGGGAACGCCATATCGTCCAATAATATAGCCGAGCAACTTCAAGTGCTTGTAAGCTCGGAAGGCATCCCAGGAACAACCATACTTTCCTCCAGCAATCTTCCCATAGATTTCCTCCATTCCAATTGTTTCACCCTCATCATCAAGGAGAACCAATGCCCCTCTTTCTGCCAGGAACCTGCACAGTTTGGATATCTGGCAAGCCTCAAATTGAGAACGGATCGAAAATCGAAGGCGTGAGAATCATCTGTAATCCAAAAGCAATGGATACAAGTAGTGCAGCTGTGCTAGTGAAACATTGTGAACCAAGTGCAAATTGTGGACCTGTTGCTGAAGCAGGTGCAATCAAATACGAGCGCAGATATGTTATGGCATTTCATCGAACAGGTGGCGTACCCAATCTCCTCGATATTGTAGTACAGCTTGCCGTCCCGGGTGACGCCGGTGGTCAGCCAGAGCTTTCCCTTGCTGTCCACCACCTCCGCCGCGCCGGCCTCCTCCACCCACACCGCGCGCGACGCCACCTTCCTGCTCCCCCGCCACAGAACCAGATGAGCTAACACGAAGCGCACCACCACAAAGAAGAGAACACTTGAATTAGCAAAAGAAAAAAAAATCCCGCACCTGAACTGGACTCTCGAAGACGAGGACGGTGCAGCGTTCAGAAATGGATTGAGATGGTGCTCCTCTCCATCATCCTCCGCGCCAACGGCGGCGGCTCCCACCGCAGGAGCGCGGCTGCTCCGCCGCCGCCGGCTGTCGGCGGGCGTGGGCGGCGCCATGGCTACCTAACTCGTAATTTTTCCCACCAAAACAAATTTACCATTCAGATTTTGTTTTTACCCCCGAAAACCCCCGGCGGGCCAAGCCACTGAACCTTCGGGCCCACACAGGTGGGACCCACCTGCCGGTCTCTCAGCCACACACCCTCTGCCTGGTGGCACCCACCTGGAAGAGATAGGAGAAGCTCACTACCCCGTCCTCTTCTCTACCCCCTCGTCTCGTCTTCCTTTTAAACCGGGTGAGGGAGGAAACGACTGTCCCCCCCCCCCTGGTGGTTGAAATTGAAATCGCGGTCGCCTCCTCTCGGCC
This sequence comes from Oryza coarctata, assembly GCA_030770085.1. Lineage (NCBI taxonomy): Eukaryota > Viridiplantae > Streptophyta > Magnoliopsida > Poales > Poaceae > Oryza > Oryza coarctata. Next base: position 13,073,737 of record CM061479.1, on the reverse strand, counting down.
TCGCGGGATCGACGAGCAGGTGCGGAATCTCCCCCTTCCCCTTCTGGATGGACGCAATCCTCCTCAGTTCGTTTCGATTCGCGTGACTGGAGGTGGTTGATTTCGCGTGCGGATCGCCGGTGATGGCGCCCCTTCGGTTCGGTTTGCCGGTGCCCGATTCACGGGTGGTTAGGTTGTAATTGATCATGTTTAGGGGGAATTTTTTTGGTTTGGTTGATTCGGTGGATCCCTCTCTCTCCAGGGGAGGTTCGGATTTAGGAGTTCGTGTTCTACTTTACCTCTTCGGTTTCTGGATTGTTCTGTGTAGGATTCTAATGACTTGAGTGCATGATTGGGTAGGGGGTTGGTAGATTGGTTGCTTCGTGGTGACCAGCCTATTGGATTTGGCAAGTCGCTAGGTTACTTTCCCAATTCTAGTACCGTTTGCGATTTCATTTCCTAGTAAGCGTGTTTCTTGTTTCAAGGTTCCTAATCAGTGAATTTTTTGTTATGGAATTTAGTATGAATTCCTAATCAAATGAACGGTTAGTTTGAAATGAATCATAAGTTCGTAGCGCCTTGAATTACAGGTTGGTTTCAGAGTTGAGTACTACTGTACAGCTCCAAAGTTAGCATGAGTATTGTTAGCGGCACTCGGCGTGCCCCAAGGAGGCAATCACAAGAAGGTTCTGGTGATAAAGTTGTTGTGAACTTGGACGCAATCCCCTCCCCAGCGGTGAGCCGTCGTGAGGCACCAACCTCCACTGGTGCGTGCGCCTCTCCCATTGATGTGGAAGCTCTGGATGATGAGGTGCAGACAGTATCAGCTTCGCAAGTGCCTCCTCTGGTATATCATTATTTTTTATCTTGAATTGAAAGTATTACTTCAGCCTCAATTTTATCCTGTACTATTATTTCTAGTTAGTTATTGCTATGTGATTGGGTTCATAGTGATGTTTAAGTCTTTTAGCAGGGGTTTATTGTACTACGTATATTCTTAGGCGCACTAGATGTTCCTGTTAAGAAAGAATTGATGACTTTATCATTATGAAAAAAAATGATGCATCATTTTCTCACATTTATTTAACTGTCTTGCATTCTGCAGAGAAGGAACAGGAGAGCTAGGAGGCAGCCTGTGGCAGTAGTTGATCTGGAAGTAGATGCTAGCCAGGAAGGTTAGTTCATTTATACAAACAATGCATTAATCTGTCCTAAGTCATAACTTATGGAAAGGGAGCGAAAATCTTCACCAGTTAACTGCTTTGGCAGATTCTTCATTTCTTATATTACTGTACGATTCATACACAACAAAGAAAATTTTGGCTTGTAACCTATGTTATGCCCCACTAAGATAACTGTTGGTGCCAATCATCGCATGGTGCAAGCTATTTTTATAGTGGCAACAGACATATAGACTATAGTGATATACTGAAGATGGCCTTATGGTTTCCCCTTTTTTCTTTTGTCCCATTTAAATCATTTGTTGTAAGGTACGCTATGTATATTAGCATTGAACCAAGAACTAATACATGAAAAATTTTAGAATGCATAAATATGCTATCCAATCCCATGTTTGCCCTTTCTTTTAATACTCCTTATGTGCCAAATCATATATTAAGTCAAGTGTGTTTTGTGATGATAATACACAGGGAACAAACGTCAAAGAGTTGCACCTGTCATACACTGTCTCTCTCCAGAAAGGGGAGAAGGCTCCAGCTTGCAGGTATTTAGTTCAAAACTTCCAACTTTTCAGCTTTAAGGGTCTGGTTGATTATTGATTACTTGTTGTCGCTCTATTTATTTTTCCTCTATGTAAAATAGTAGCTGGTATTGCTTTACACTCAACATCGACACTTTTGGTGTACATATAGATTTAGATATTTTGTTGGCCTTTCAGTGGAGTTATTTGTTTTTAGTTCAAATTTGTAGGCATTTTTTTGGCCCATTAAGTCATGGAGAATACTCATGCTTGCAGTATTATGAATTTATGATGATCTGGTAGAGAGCTATTAAGATTGTTCTTGACAGCCACTGGTTAAGATTCTTGGTTGTCACAAACAATTAGGCTCTTGCTAAATTTCAAGCATCATGTAGTGTAAAAATATCTAATACATACATTTGATACTTGTATCTGATTGATACTGGCTTATTGCGTTACGCTTTAAGCTTAACACTGACTGCATTTCCTGTTTTGGCTGTCAAACAATGCTGTGAAGACTAGTAAAGAGCCTCCTAAGCCAAAGGAACCGATTTTTAACTGCCCAGTGTGTTGGAACAAGTTGGAGGAGCCCTCCACAACAATTTGCGGCCATATTTTCTGCATGAAATGCATCAAGCAAGCCATCCAGATTCAGAAGAAATGCCCTACTTGCCGCAAGAGCCTGAGGGCGAACAATTTTCATCGTATTTACCTTCCAAGCTCTGATAGTTAAGGTGAGCCATTTACCTATTGATTTCAGCTTCTCTTACATACTTCGCAATCTAGTGAACTTCCGATTTCGTCAATTACAGGCTCACTGGATATACCAAAAGGATCTTCTGGCAGCATACTGGGATCTAATATTCAGGATCAGAAGTTCTCATATAACATGTCCCATTTTTCTGAGAAAATGTCACAGCAAAATGACATCACCCAGATGTTCATCTGAGGATGTTTGTACGCAGATGCATAGCCAGAAGCTCATCAGCTGCTGGTGACAACATCCTGAGTAGGATTTGTATGGCCTCTGCTGCCTCCAAACGATACAACAAATCTAACTATAGTCTCATTGGTTAGAATGTCTTTTGTGTACTGTCGTATGTATCAGGCGTTTGGCCATGTATCTTACCTTCTCTCCCTAGTCGGTTAATGTAACCTTTGTCAGCTTGAAACCATGATGATGTTGGAGCTTTGCATGTTCACTCTTGCTGTTACCAAGTCAGAGCACATGTGCAACTACATTTGCGTGTAAGAAAAAGTGATATTTTCAGATGAAATGACGCGTGAACTAGCTCGAGCAACAAACAGGTATTTGGAGTATAGAGGGTTGAATTCATAAAAAAAGGCTTCAACGAGCCAGCGAGCACAGACTGCAAGAATTCAAGGATTTCATTTGCTATAGAGACTAGTCAACAACCAAATTCAAGTTTTCCACAAGCACATAGTCATGCAGTTCATTCCTGACAGGCGCCAGCTTCATTGTAAATGAATTAGGCCTCTCAAGCTGCTGCATCATGATCAGCTACGAGTGCCCTCCACCAATTTCGTTAGGGGCACTTCTGAAACCTGATACTACGTCTTTGAATTTGTCATTCCACGATAAAGGTCTGCAGGAAATGTGACACATTCCTGTTGTACGAGCATAAGGTAGTCTGATGCTCAGGCTGAAATAGTTTGGCTAGGAACCCAGTCTGCCTTAGGCCTTTGCAGGTAGCTTGTTCATCACAGGGGTAATTTTGTCCTCTGGGAGACCTTTTTGAGGATCAATCTTGTAGGTGTCATAGAAGTCCAAAATTTCCATTGAAATATTCTTAACCTGAGGATTGTAAGCAAGCATCAATGGATGAAGATAGCGAGAGAAACAAAAGATGGGAGTTGGGGCAAGATCAAGTTATCATGGGGCATGCTTACAATGTTCATGTCAACACGGAGCTCTTCAAACCACAAAGTTGTGTCCTTGTCTTTAAGAACGCTTGCAATGTATATGCAAGCTAATGCTATCATATATGGTGGGTGTATGAGAATAAGATCCATCTTGTAAGTATCATTGACAATTCCCCTGCAATTAGCAGCAGATAATAAGCATAGGAACAGGTCTAGTTGAAGATTGCACATGCATTATGCCCACTAGTTGTAATTAAGACAATTCAATTCACTTATGTTTACTGCTCAGGTGATTACAGATTAAAGCTATTTGTCATATTGTACTGTGCCACACTAAAATAAGAAAAAGTGGTACAGGAGCCTGCATGTTCCTAATCTGTACAATCCGATGGTCCTACCAAGGATATTCAATATGACAATACTAAATGGGAATACTCTTCTTTAAATCCAAAAAATACATGTCGAGAAATCAGCCCTGTAGTAATTATAAAGGTTTAGATTTGAACAACCAATGCCAGAAAGCATCTAAAAGAACTTTTCTGAATAAAAAAAGCTCAAAACATCCTCATAGATATATGAAAAGAACAGTATTTGGCTGAAATTATAAAAGCCTACAAGTTTGATCAATATAACATCATTTGGACATCGATTTGACACAACAATGCAAATTGTCATGAAGTAGTGCGTACCAGGCAAATTGTGTCAGATCTGTTATGCTAGCATCCTGCAATAACCTAAAACCAAAGCATCTGTTAATACCATTGCAGACTCTGAAGTGTAATTAAAGTAAATAGATGGGAAAATATAAAGGGTTTGCTCCAGTAATTTTGGTGAGAGATAATGTTGTTTCATCACATGATAGGCAAACAGAATCTTACTGTAAAAGGGGGCGATATGGGTGGTAAACAACCAAATAATAGTCGAGTGCTTCCAGGAGCTTCATTTCCATTTCAAGGATATCCTTGATTTCAAACCGGTACTTCTCATCATAAGCTACATTTTGCAGGGTGAGCTCACGTTTAGTGCAGTTCTTCCAGATAAATGTGTCCATTTATGATTACAAGCCTTACCACACATCTTTTTTATGTAAAATACAAGAAGCCTTGCTTGCACTGTGCTCTCCTCCACCTTTGATGCCAAATACAAACAGGTTGGTGCTACCAAACGAGGATCATACTCCGTCATGCTCTTTCTGTAAACATATCCAACATCAGGACAGAGTTCTAACAGCTTGAAGTTCCAATTCAACAAAGTAAATGTTTTCAGAATGAAATATTAGAAGCAATAAATAAATTATGGATCCTTCTCACAGAAAGTACAAAAACATTAGTATGGTGCTCTATGTTTAGAACTTTAAGAGGTGAATTCATTGGGTTCTATTTGGATCGAAGCACTGTGTACAAGTTCTGATTAAAGCATGAAGCAAGTAGAGAAACGCATCAACATCTTACAGGCCCGCGCATACCATGGTTCGTAGGGCAACTACAGCATGATTTCACACCAAACAAGCCATAAAGCGGCTTGGGAGCTTAGCATTGTCAACTCTAGTGTGTCAATCCTCTCCTAATTAAGAGGTGGGACCCAAAATTAACGTAATAGAATCAATCTCATCTTCACCTCTCTCGTAAATCAGAATATATTTATTGTGCACCAAATCGACAAGTTCTATTTTGCTTATATTGGAGAAGGTCCTACTTTCCTGGTAACTTGACCACCTTATAATTTTAAAAATATGCTTTATAATTCCCTAATAAGGCTATCATTTTCCTTTCTCTAGCTAGTTAAATCAATAGTCAAAGTCACATGGAAATTTGGGATGCGCTATTTCTCCTCAATGAATAGAAGGCAGCTGCATTTCCCATGTATTCTTAAATAGAGAATCATACCTTGTGTATACACGCCTGAAATAAGTAACTGCAGTAGCTATCACTCTGAAATTAAAAATGATTTAAGGTCAGTATCTCAAGTTAATGCCCGATAAGTCTCAAGTTAATGCTTGATAAGTCTCAAGTTAATGCCCGATAAGTATAGTGGAAAATGGACAGAGTATCATAAGTTGTAAAATGAGCAAATTCCGAATTACAGTTAACCTAGTGAGAAAGCTGCAACGACCTTATGGTTGACAAATAATATAGAAAAAGGAGAATATGAAATACTACCAACATATTCATTTTTCTCTTAAAGAAGTTAGCTTTTGATATCAATCTTACAGTTCAACAAGACAGCAGAAATGTTAATGCAAAGAGCCAAAGATGAAACTTGATGAGGGAAATGCTAATGCAAAACCAAATCATTTATGTGTCTCAGGTAATGAGCCAACAATTTATACACTAGAATGTTAACTTCCTAACAGACTTGAAAGTAATCATTCAGAAAAGTAACCACCAAATTTGATACAAATAGAAGGGCAGAGGCCCCTCTTAGCAACTGCAAAATAATTAAACTAAAAAAGTCATCCTTGATAATGTTTTTAGAAATAGTAAACTACAGCACATAGAAGTGTCCAAGGAAAGACAGCTAACTAAGTATCAACGCAAAACGACAACTTTGGTTCAATAAATAAATCCTATAAACAAAGGGTGCAGGCCAGTAGGAGGAAAGAAGATCTAACCTTTGTCTGACTTTAACCTGCTGTGCCAATCGCCATATATCTGAAATCATCAAATGATTTACCTTAATTTGTAGGACTAACACCAAAGTTCAAAACATGAATATCGAGCAATCTTAAGCGAGACGCTACGACTTCTATAAATGTTAGGAAATATCATGCACTCCTATTCAATTTTGTAACTACGCTAATAATATGCTACACCTTTGTCGGTTTATGGAAACAATGCTAGCATAGCTTGCAGTCACCCCAATATAACTAAATAGGAACACAAACCTGTAAGCTTGACATTTTTCCATACAAAGATGCAAAACAATGCCCAAGGGAATAATACATATCCTATGACAACTTGATTCATTGCAATTACAGCAAAAATCTGTACACATTAATGGCCAAAAGTTCCCTTTCTTAACAGCTCATGCCACGAGCTGGAAATGGTTCGTATACAACAACATATACTACATCCATACTACAAAAAATTCTTGCTCCCATGAAACTATAGGCAATTCCTGCAATCAACACCTATCCATATAGTATACATGTGATGCGGAGTTGTTGTATGTGCGGAATTTATCTGCCACGAGCCCACTACCTCATATACCTGTTCCTAAAATCATTCAAATCCGTTTATGCCACGCAGAAATAATTCCCAAATTCCAAAAACCATATCCCACAGGTAACCACGCCGAGTCCGGGTTGAGGATAATTCCGCGTCAACGAAAACACAACAGCAAGCAAGAATAGTACGGAGGAGAAGCTCACGAAAGGACATGTGGATCTTGACGAGGCGGAACTCCTCCGGCGTGATGCCCCGGTCGCTGTCCGCCTGGGGAACCTTGTCCACGTCATCCTGGTCCAGCAGCTGCTTGCTGCCTCGCCAATACAACCCAATCAGCAGCAGCTCAGCTCACGGATTTTCAACCAAAAAGAAACCGAATCGAGAGGGGAACGGGAGCTGGATGCTTACCAGTGCGACGACGTCCAGAAGTTGGCGGCCATCCTGGGCAGCGCGCAGGTGACTCCGGCGAGCCTCCCCGGCCGGATCGGCGGTGCTCTCCGCGGGAAGAGCTCGGAGTTCGTCGGAAGGGAGGAGGGGAGGGGAATGGGGACGGACCACCGGCGTCGGAAGATTACGAGGTGATTATATCAGGCCAGAATAGTGGGCCGTTTGGCCTTTGGGCTCTTCCAGGCTTACTCGGGCCGGCCAAAGGATGGGCCGATTCACTATTTTGCTACTCGTTTTTTTTTAAAGAAAGACGCCGAATACAGAGAATACTATGCCAAAAAAATTCACAATAAAATTTGACAAAGTCTTATTTTCCATTACATCTATTATAACCATGGCCACTATATGTTGTTCCACATCCTCATAGATCCTAGATGAATCATTCTGATTTGAAGCAAAAAATATGCCGACCCAAAAGTATTGGCACTTTGAATAGTTTTTTGATAAAAGTTTGGTTTGCTACTAAAATATGACAACAACACATATGTGTTTGTAGAAATATTTGAGGTGCCAATATTTTGATATGGTAGAAAACCAAACCAACATAGGATTTTGTACTCCAGTAAGCTTTGGATGTTTAATCTGATGCCTTACTAGATGCGGTAGTACCCCATATTAGATTAAGAAGTTAATAGAATTACCGAAATTTGGTTTGGTAGGGTCCTAGCCGAATATTTGGATTGCTACCTTATTGAAATTTGATATGTTTGGTTTAGACAACATGCAAAACACTTGTATTTGCTCATCAGTAGATCATGGGTGAATTGGAGCTTGTTTTGAAAGGTGGAAAAAAAAACATAGCTAAAAACCAACCATGAGTTTTCATTGTCTACTTATTAGCTTATCAACTGTAGCTAATTTGAATTTTGAAACATAATTTTAGAGTTGTTTTTAGATTTTTAATCATGGTTTATTTTTCAGTATTGGCTTTTAAACCACTAAAAACACTAATATAAAAGCTTTACTTTTAAATTAATTGATTCATTCACTTCTGTCTGGCTTATCGGCCATAGCTTAAATGATAAAATAGCATAGATCATCCACACCCATTTAAATAATCTTGCAAGGGTAGGAGTAACATTTCGGACCTATTTTATAACATGATAATTATTATGGATAAAATACTTATTTTACCCTTAAAAGCTGACTCATTCCTTTATTCCCTCATGTGGGTTGAGAGTCCACAAGTCAATGATGCATCAGGGACAAACAAAGGCATTACGGAGGAAAGCTCAAACGACCGAAATAAAATCACTAGATCATCCACACCTATTAAATAATATCGCAAAGGGTAGAGCAACATTTCAAACATACCAATATTTATCCCTCATTCTCTTAATAAAATATAGGTCTATAGTCTACATGTCAATAAAAATATCATGAACAAAACAAGACATTATCGAGGAAAGTCCGGGCCAACGGCTGTCCTTTTCCTACGAAATTGGCACACCTGTCGGGAAATGCATTTCACCGACGGCTGGGCCCAATAGCAAATCATATTGTAGCTGGCTGTAATAGGGCATCTTTGGCTGGTATGACAAGTGCCCTTACGCAGTGTCATAAGTTGTTAAATTCTACTTGACAGGAGAAAGGAAAAAAAAAAGATCTCTTCAAGGTGGTCGCTCAATCGTCTACTCGACTCGACCATGTAAGAACGGACAGTGCCATATACATGCTGCTCCCAAACATTCACATGCTGTCCTCTCTCTGAACATATATTCAGACAGTATAACCAACAGTCCAAACACTCAAATACTCATTCAGACAGTCGTACACTCGTACTTTTCATCTTCTCACTCAGGTAGTAGCAGAACAGATGTCGGTTTCCTTCTTGTCCCGATTCAATACTATTCAGGCTTGACGTCGACGACGACCTGCCATGGAAATGAATCAAATGATGCCAGAATTAAGAGATGGGGATCACTCAGCAATTTGACGTCTCAGCAACCAATCCATGTGAATTATGGTATACCAGTAGCAGCTAAAAATCCATTTTCCAGTGCTGCCCAATCGGATCTGACCATGAAACTGTCAGGGAAAAGGTCGAGTGAATATCCATGAAAACGACCAGGTTTCTGAAAATTGTTCAGAGAGACCAAATGCATGGATGGATGCCTCATGGATGGTTAGTTTCTGCTGAGGTCTCATTCATCAGATGGGAAGTGTGTGCTGCGATTCCAGATGTTTAGCTTACCCTTCAGTTTCAGATTCTTGCTAAAGTTCTACTTCACCGTTCACCATTCTATTAGTTTTCTTATACGGTCTCCTATATTATACTTTAACCATTAATATCTTTCATAATATATTATCAATAAACACAAAACTAATATAATGTAAATACTTTTAAATATAAATAGAATGATACTATATGCATGACACTAAAAGCATATATTTTTATTTTAATTATTAGTTAAAATGTTCAAATCTTGGTTTTGTGAAAAACAATGACGTCTTAGAACGGAGGAATTAATTCTTTCTCTGCAGCACTCTGTTTATCTATGTCCCACTGTCTGGATTACAGTTCACTAGTATGAGTATATTTGTTTCAGAATCTTGTAAATTTATCCTTTTTTCAGTAATTATTGCCCATGTGTCTGGCCCTCTGTTCCAATGATTCCTCTTTATTGTCTCTCCCGGGCTGGATTACTGTTCATTGAAAAAAACTTGTTTTCAGAATGTTCCAAAGTTTTTTTAACTAAAAAAATGCCAAGTGTGCATACCTGTTTCAGAATATTCCTAAGTTCTTTTACTAAAATTTTCCAAGTGTGCATACTAGTTTCAGAATCTTCCAAAGTTTTTGTAACTAAAATATTGCCCAAGTGTGTGCATCTCTCTCTGGATTAGATTTCACTGAAGATATTTGCATCAGGCAGCCACCCATATGGCCCTTGTACTTATGCAGGCTGTAGGGTCTCTTGGCTTCCAAAAAGTCAAGGAATCCAACCTCAAATCAGAAAACAATTAGGGCAGCGATTGGAACAGATGCCACATAGGATCTGATTGGACATGTCTGGATAATTATCATGGCCAAGACATCCATTATGTGCATACTCCTGCTCGTCCATTGCCAGCTAAACTCTGAACCTAACTCTGAATCTTTCTCACGCTAATCAGAATTCGGAATGCTAAACGCAGGTAGCTCCTGAAGAGACCTCACAATCTCTGCATCTGCATGCAAGCGAGTAAATGCATGTGTATTGTAGTGCTCGCATTCAAAACGAGTACTACATTGCAATGAAGAATCTGCTTCGCCCAGATTGATGAACCTGTACATGGCAGCTCGTTTGCCATTGAAGCATTGCCTGGCCTTCTCCTGATGGTGCCATAAGTCTTCCTGTCCTTGAACATAAATTCTTGATATACTGAACACCCCAATTAATCATGATATGCTTTTGATCCAGGATGTTCTTGGTTGGATCACTGATACACAGACCACAATAATACTGTCAGTTTATTCAGACACGCAAACCAAGTTATTCAGGGCAATAATCTTGTTGCAACCAGCTACCAAATTAACTCCATGAAATGCACGTTTCAGCTATATATTCGATGCAAGGATCAAATACGGTTATACGGAGATCGACATACATAATTGCAGCTAACCTTGATGCCTTAATCTGTCGACCTACACTCGTGTCTCTAGTACTACTACTAAAAATCAAAGATAGCATCGTACCATCATTTCCCTTCTCTGCATTCAATCCAAGAGCCTTTCAGACTTCCAGTGACACCAAACGGTCACCACTGCAAAGTTGCAAGTATATATTCAACTGCCATGGAATTGGAGACGTACATATGCAAATACTTCGTCCATTCTCTACATCGAAAATGACATGCGTGCATGCATTAATCTTTGATTTGGTGGTCGATCTCATGACAAATTACAAATTGGGGGGTGCACAGACATGCCGACATTTCTGTTCAGGATTTTGCCAGTGCAAACATGATCAATGGACTGATTAAAAGCAGCAGCAGTAGCAGCATGTTCAGCTACATGTATGTACAACTGCAACTCACTTAATTTAGAAACTGTGTAATTAAAGAAGGGACATACACACTCGTGATGTAGCTTAAATTAAACTGTACTTCGTCCTGTTAATCATGTACAGTTCATACCTTACTCTATGTGTACTTAAATAAAATATATGATACTGATTTTATTTGATAAACTTTTATAACTGATCATCAATAGCTAAAACATAAAAATCATATAGGTAGATTTTTCTTTATAATTAATTTTACAATATTATAATTTTGTTAGGTATTATCGTCCATACTTTCCTCAATCTCATGAACCTATCATAAGCCATTTTATATCTTTTATTATAATTCTTAATTCCTATAAAAACAGTACTAAGTGGCTATATTTAGGGTGAGTAGCTAATAATCCCACCAAATTAGCAGCGGAATCAGTGTTTCAGTTCAAACCAATCAAATAACAGAGAACAGTCCAATGATATGATTGAGTATAACAGAATGATTAGAGGGGATAAGAGCAGAGACGTTGCTTTCATCTCGCTTTGTCACTACCCTGTGAACCACTCTGGCATGCACGTTGCCCTCCATTGTTAATTAATTGCTGCAAATTATACACTATATGTAAAGATAACCCTGTGAGCCACTCTGGCACGCATGCTATCCATGCATTGGCCTAGCTAAGCTGGAGCATCCATTTGAAGCGAAAGCACGTATAATCAGCTATAGCGTTGCTCTCAGCCACCGACACACCCATAGACGCCGGCCATGGCTGGCTTAGGTACAGTGACATACATGCCCTAAGATTGAATGCCTATGTATTCATGTATGTATGTGAGAAAGTGCGTATGACAGTACTGGCTTTTGTATTTATTAGAGTATACGGTAGTTAGATATATTAGGATATGATTTTTCTTACAGAAGTTTCTTCCTTATCTTCTATTTATGTAATTCCAACAATACATGTTAATCTTTTTTACTCTACTATTTAGCATGGCATCGTGGCATCAGAGCGGACGGTCTAGTATGCCGCTCAGCGTTTCTACCGCTGTCACCCCCAGCATGGATCTAATCTTCTGGGACGACCATCTGATTTTTGTTTTTCTTCGTGTCGTCATCATTCATCATATTAGCATTGTTAAGCAGCAGTAGCAGATCTACTCCTCCTCCACGCTATCACCGACGATCACAGCCAAGATCCTCGTCGGTGCTGACTCCCTCCACCTCCAAATTCCATGCCCCATCCCCGAGCTCCTCTATCCCACCATCTGCTCCACCATTGCCAATTGGATGGCAAGCTAGATCTACAGTGTGGGTTACAGCGTGGGTTATAATTGACAAAGATTGGCTCCTGTCCTTTCCGCCAGCTTCTCATCGAGACGGTAGAACCCTACATTGGCAAACACACTTCTTGGAGGGCCACCTCACCGTTCGGCCTCACCACCGTCTCCTCCGCTAGAGGCCGGCCACACCTGGTCGTCCACAGGGTTGTCGCCCTCCACGTCAGGCCACCATCGACTCTCTAGGAAGGGGGTAGGGCCGTCTTTGCTAACAGGATTTGATCGGGGTTGCAGCCCTCAAGCTGCCACCCTACTGGATCGCCTCCGCGTTGAGCCACCGGTTGTCTTCGTAACCATCGCTGTGTGCATGGCCTAGCAAACTTTGCTTCCATGGCGCCTTTTAACACCTTAGTTTTAACTTAGCTGTTAAAAACTATTTTAATAAAAATATATATTCAAAAACTTTAGTTCTTTGTGTATTAAATATTAAAGATCTCTGTCCAAAATTTAAATCCTACGATTTAACTTTTAAATTAACCTCTCATTCAAAAATTTCTTCTAAATTTCTCTAAGTACGACAATTGAATTTCTCTAAGTACGACAATTGAATTTAAATCTGATCCGGATATCAACTACACTTTAAAATATTCTTAAATAAATCTCCTTGAATCCCTCCCACAAACTCTATAAAAATCCTGAGTTTAAATTCAAACTTATTTTAATTTTTTTTCTTCTAAAAATTCAATTCTAAAAGTCCTTAGCAAAAGTGAAAAATCTCACGTTCATTTGAATTGCCTTCACCCTAGCCCATTCTATATCTCCCTTTCTTTGTTTTCTTTCTTGACCTCCTCTCCTCTCCATGGCCTAACCATCTCGTTAGCCCAGCTTCTCTCTCACCTCTATCTTTCTTTCCTTCTCTTGGGCTGTGCCTGTTGGCCCATCTCCCCCACATGCAGCTGCCCGCGCAGCCACACCCTAGCACTCACTTACTGCTCACTCCTTTCCCGAGTCTACTTTAAGCCACCGTGTCTCTGTTGCGTGTGCCCGCTCCGCACGCGCCCATGCACTTGTTCCCTCCCCTAATTGCGCCAACGCGCGCACAAGCTATTCAGAAAAATACTAAACCGATAGCTGACGCGCTGATGCTTGTCTCCATACGCCCTCACTCTATTCCTATGCGCCGCAAACCCGTTCCCGTGCCCGCATGCATATCACACGCTTGACTGGATGCCAAGCTGACTACCACCTCCGCACATGTGTGCTACGTCCCCGCCACGTTGCGCTATGTCATGCTGTGCCAAATACGAACCCACCGTTGCAAATCCCGTTTGCCACCACTACTCCACGCGTTAATCCCACCGGCCACCAATCTATCCCTGAACCCACCGCTCCACCCCCATTCTTTGGCCCCGCGTCCTGCACCCCTTCACCTCGCCAAACCAGCCACACTGCGCATCAAGCCATGCCACTCCACGGCACCCTTCTACCTATCCCCGCTCTATGTCATGCTACCGTGCGTAGTGGTACACATCATTGCCCTGTCACCGCCAAGTGTTGTGTGCTTCGTATCATCGTGGACCCCGCTGATGAACCCCACGCCTCGCCGCCTTATCACCACCTAACGGTCGTGGCTATATAAACCAACACGCCTCCTCTACCTTCACTGCAAAACCCCTCGCTACCAAGCACGCCTTTACTACCCTACATTGCCTCTCCCACAGCTGGGCTTCACCTCCTCTATGCTGCTGCCTGCACCTCCCCTGTGCGACGCTTGCTTCCTAACCACCGCTCTACTTCGCCATAGATGCCGCCATCAGCCTCTACCCCACTGCCAGGTGCCACCTTCCTTGTCGCCAACGTCACCACCCACAGCTTAGACCTTTTGCCATGCCTTCGTCTTGCGCTAGAGAGGAGAGAGCAGAAAGGAAGAAAAGAATAGGGGAGAAGAAATAAAAGCCCTCGGTGCCACTGACATGTGGACCTCACCTCGACCAATGAGGTGAGGCCAAGTGCCCCTCCTCCCTTCCTTGCAACATGTGGAGTAGCCCCATCCCCCTCTTTCTCTCACTGATATGTGGGCCCCGCTCTCCTAATCTTAAATTGGGCCACCGACCAAGACCCATTCTGGCCCACTAGTTTCTCAAGGTCCACTTTACCTTCCCAAATAATATCTCTCCAATATGTGGGTCCCACCCTAGATAATATTCCTTGCAATTTTTTAGTAATTTATTTTTTTCCAAAAATTCTAGAAATTCAAATATTATTCTAAAATTTATATCTTTTCAACCGTAATTTTGATTGACTCCGTTCAACTTCTAAAATTTTTCTAAAAATGAGATGTATTAAATGACACTTTTATTTATTTAGTATTTTATAGTCTTTTTAGGGTTTTATTGGCATCTCTCTTGTTTCACTCATAGTTTGTCGTTTGAAAATTCTCGTACGCTGATTCTAAATAATTTCTCAATAACCAAGAGCAAGGCAAGTTACCCTTGATTATATTGTTTATAATTTATAAAATTTAATTATTTGTAAAGTTGCATGTTTAGCGTATATAGTTAAATCGATCGTCCTCAGTTTGTGCGCAGCCGACGGCCCAATCTAGTAGTTGCATTATTTTCCATAGATTATTGTTAAATTCTATCCTTGTAACTCCACCAGAATGGTGCTTGAATATTCTTGCTTCTTGAGTGGGAATACCACTACCCCATCTTACACTTTTGTTTGTCGTTAATGAAAAATTGGGTTATGAAACCTTTTGCAAAAACCTGACTTGTGAAGTCGGTGGGTTTAAACAGAGAAAAAGATGTGCAAAAACTCGCGATACGGAATCTTGCATTTGTGGCTTGGTTTGGTAATCATATGTAAAGACCAATTCCTTAGGGAATTATATCTATCCATCTTACCGTATGACCACATGAGTATTTTATGGAATACTATCTAAGTAATTAGTTATTACATAAAAATATAGTTTGTCAATAGTTGTGAAACATTGAGGATGAGGAGATAGGATTGTGCTTTACTGCCTAGGATGAGTATTATTCTAGCCTCTTTTGATATAATTGGTTAGAAGTAGAAGACATCCACGATGTGTCATAAGTAAATAAAGGCATGAGACTTGCCTAATACTCTTTGAGATATTCGACCTAACTATATGATATGATATATTCATGGGTTAGATTTGTAAAGGCTTTGTCATAAACTTTCGGTGCCGATAGGTATCCGGTATTAGTTTCGTGTCATGTGGATAAAGCGTATAGACTCTATAGACTTTAATCTATTCGAATAGCCATACCAACAGTTAAGGATGAATGCAAGGTGATTCTTCTAACGTAGTTTTGTTTGCTAGTGTTTTATGAAAAATATTTGAGGGAATGAGAACCGTTACCAAAGTAAGTCTTGATGGTTGGGAATGGGCATATATGACCTAGGATGCCATGAATGCATCATGGAGTAAGCTTTCTGAGAGGAAGCAGGAACTAAAGTTTAGATGGTTCTAAGAAGGAGCCAATAGAAAAGAAGATGTTGGTTTAGCTCCGATTGGAGCGAGATAAAAATTATATGCATGGCTTAAGAAGTGAGGTTTGTTGAAGAGATAGAAAATGAAAAAAAAACTATTAATAAAACTAAAACTTTGTTCTTGTTTAGGTTATTTCAAAGCAACTTACATCGGATCGAGATGGTAAGTTTCTTTTCAAATGATTTGTGAAACTCACGCTTAGAGGTTGCGAAACATTTTCAAATAAAAGATTTGTAAAATAAACACAGTCTTTGTTTGTAGTTTGTATACTCATGTTTCCTATGACTTATGAGTATTATTTTGTTGTTTTTGCTCATCTCTCCTTAAGTTTAGCTGGAAGATGTCGAATAATTTTTTTCTCTAGACCCAAGCCACTGTCTGTGGATTGGTGTGCTAACTGTGCTAAGTTCCATTGTCGTAGTTTTTCTTGAGAGCTGATGCCAAGGGTCTACTCGGCATGATAACAATATATAATGTATTTATTTAGTTTTTCTATAATTACTGTTTTATTACCACATGTAACAGCTTGGAATCTTGTTACTAGCACTAACACACGTGGTTTCGTTAGGAATGGTTCACCGTCCTTGATGGCACATCCTATCTGATACTTGTTTTCCAGTGGTGTCAAATCAAGGCGTGGCACGTCTCCTCTTTTGGACCTAGGCCGCCACTGACCAGGGACCTCATCAGTTCATTTGTCTTGACGCCACTAGCCACCGGCACCTGCAAGACTGCACCTGGTCCCCAGCAGCTCCCTGCTCCACTCCTTTCTCCGTCTTCTCTCTAGTCACATGGGAAGAGGAGAGACATGGGCTGGCTAATAGGGTCCTAGGATTTGAGCCGGGTGACTTACATGGGAGGATCGTAGGCTGCACTGTGTTGTTGCTTGTATGTTTTTTACTTGATCATTGCTCACCATCACTCATCGTTGTCAGCCTTCTCTACTCCAACATCAACATTGTATTTAGTTTCGTCGTCATGTTTTGTATCATCAACTTAATCATCTGATGGGGCTTTCGATGACGATAACTTCTTCGACCGATCGTCCCTTAGTACAAGCACTACAAGTTTTAGGTTGTCAATGCATCCAGGATTGATTTGTATGAGCTCCTTTTTTATCTTCTATCTATGTAACTCTCTTGACTCAAAAGAACAATTTTCGTTATGTAGTGATATTTCTTCCTCTACTGTTATTCAACAGTATCTTATGACGGAAACTAGGTAATGTGCTGCTGTCTACTATGATAATAATTAATTAGTCATACCCAGCCTTGCTGCTGGACCTATCCGTCATGTGGCAGATACTATGATATTATACCCGATGGTCTGCTGATGGCCATGCTGACCGCTGAGTGATCCAGTAGTAAATTTTTATTTCTTTTGAGCATATGATAAGATGTAGGGACCATTTAACTCTCCAGAATTGCTAAAAATCTTGCGATAGATTTTTAGGCAGAAATTTGTCAATTTTTAGGCCGTTGATTTCACTCTAAGATTAATGCAGGCATATGGATGGAAAAAAATTGAAGTGCCCACGCAGGTGGGGGATTGATCCCGTGCCCTTCAATTCGCAACTAAGGTCTCTCCTCACCATTGATTTTGATATTTAAAATAAATATGCACCTTAGTTACAGTGTAACTATAGTATATTATAGTTACGTGTTACACCGTAGTTAGATTTGTCATATTTTTTCTCTAAAATAAATTAAATATGTTATAGGTAATCCTTTAAACGTTAAGAGTGTGTGCGTTTGTAATGTTTTTAGTAAAAACAAAGATAATGCATGTGGATTAATTGAGCCTCAGTCCGCGTCCTGCCCATGAAGAGTCAATGGATCAATCGATGTACCGCCCGCGCCGGGCGGCGGCCGCATCTAGCTACTTCTCACTGTGCGCCATAAATTCCATCACTCATCGCATCTACTCCTCGTTGGATCTGAATATCATCTGATCGATCCGTTTAATCTGCCCCCAAATTTAACTGGTTGACCTGTCCATCTGTTCATCGATCGATCGAGCACCCAGCTAGCTACTCCACTGCCATGAATAATGCTGTACATCGTGATCTCTAACTAATGTCTTCCATCTTCTGCATGGATGGATGATCGATCGTGTGCTCGAAGCGATCGAGGACGATCGACACTGTATCCTTGAACATGATCGATAAGCATGCGTGAGAGCTTTAATATTTGTGTGATCCTCTCTTAATGCTAGCGTTACACACGCTAATCAAATCAAATCAAGGTCGTCTCCTAATTTATGACTAAAATGTATGAGACACAGACACACAGTATTGCAGGTATACCATGATGATGTTACTGTATATACAGTCCGTAGATGCAATCCGATGGAAGCTGTCGAGTGACAGCATGTACACAGCACAATCTGCATACGTTGGGTTCTTCAAGGGAATGATGTTTTCTCTGTGGACAACAAGTTTGTCATACGAAGGCGCCTTCAAGGGTAAAATTCTTCGTGTGGCTTGCAACTAGAAGCCGCTGCTTAACAGCCGACAACTTGCAGAAGAGGGGATGGCCTCACCAAGTGATGTGCACATTCTACCATGATCAAGATGAAGATTGCTCTCACCTCTTTGATGGCTGCATCTACACCAATCAGGTCTGGACAATGCTGAGGAACTAGATCTGCCTTCAGTTTCCTCTGCCAGGGGAGCTTGATCTCCAGTTGGCTGACCGGTGGGCTGAAGCAAGAAAGGTTTTCTGGACAAGCTACAGGAGATCCTTTGACTCCCTAGTAGTGCTGGTTTGCTGGTTTATTTGGAAAGAACGCAATGCTCGTGTTTTTGAACAGAAGTCGCAAACGGCTGATCTTTAACGGCATTAGGGAGGAGATAATTGTGTGGAAAGAAGCAGGCATTTTTCGACAGGATGATGTACAGTTGATTGTCTTGTTTTTCAGTTTTACTGCTGGGAGGTACTGCTTTGGCCGGTACATCTCGGAGTCGACAGCATCCGGTCGTAATTGTAATATTTGTCAAACTTTATTCCTTTCAATATTAAGTTCATTGGTCGGCCAATTCCTTCACCCAACCCGTCAAAATAAAAAGATCGATCAAATTAATTGAAGGGACACCACGCACTGACGATCAGAGAAACACTGACTCGATCGAGGCGCTAGTTAGCTGTTCATTAAGGCTTTTTTGATAGCGCTCCAGATCCACTCTAACCCTTGAAGTGGAGTTGAGAGCTATGAAAATACTGCTCTATCCTCACAGTGTATTTTGTTGGGACGATCGGTCAGTCAGCTCAACTCCTTGTTGGAACGATCAGTCAGCTCAACTCCATATTAGAATATAAAAGTTATTTAGTACCGCTTCAACTTCATAGGGAAGGATTTTAATGTAGTAGCTGTGCCCAACAAGCCTTAAATCATAGAGGCTAGATCAATCAAATCACCGTTACATTCTTCCATCAATTAAGATTTCAGATACCGTTTCACCGCATGTAACTCTATACTTGTCTGTAGTTAGAATTATTAGTTTGCGTGTAATTCAATACTAATTTTTTTTATATTTTGAGAGCTGTCTAAATTGGTAGTCTTATCTCTGGAATTATTTTTTAAAATTTTTGAGGCAATGGGAGTACTGCAGTAGTGTTTCTGTGTTTCTTTTCAAGAATCTGTTACTGCTGCTGCTATCCAACTCGACTGGCCAATGTGAGAGGATCGATCGAAGTGGAAAAGGAAACCGACGTTATGGCGCGTGAGAAAGATGGCATCAATGCTCGCCCCCATCGCCTCACGGTTTCCCCTGCAACCCACATGCGTTTGACAACGAGCTCAGATAATAACGTACTCTCTTTCTAAATAACACATTTTATTTTAGGATTTAAACTTTGACCATAGTTTTTTTATTAAAGTGAACAAAAGTTTCATTGTTAATATTTAAGACAGTAGTACACTTTAATAACAAATCATCCTTTTCTGTGTTTATAATATTTTAAAAAAGTTGAGCGGTAAAAGTTTTAAATTGAATAGCTCTTTTTGTCTGTTAATCCGTTTCATATTATAAAATATTTTAATTTTTTGTAAGTCAAACTTTGATATAATTATAAAAAAACATACCAATATTATTAATATAAAATAAATATACTATAAAAATATATTTAATATTAGATTTAATAAAATTATTTTGTTGCTACTTTCTCTATACACTTAGTCAATTATACAAAAGTCAAAATATCTTGAAATATGAAATGGATGGAGTATTTAAAAACAGTTTTGCTAAAAAAACTTGAGATTGATTTTTTTTAAGGGGAACTTTTGATTATTTTTGGCCGTATGAAGTGCACAGAGATTGGTGCATGAGAGGTAGATATATAGTTGCATGCTAATGTGAGGGCGGCGGATTGAGCCCAGCATCTCTGCAAGCTACGCCCTGCTTTGATTAGTTACTTGCAATTTATATTACTGTGATATCTTATGGATATGCATATACGATGGCCGAGAATATCCCATATCTATGGAAACAAATAGATAGTATATAAGCCTATCCTGTATAAAGAAAAAACTACATAGTTTGATGCAAGTACCATAAAGACTACATTGTCCATCTTGGCTGGAATTTTACTCGGAGAAGATGTCAACTCTGTTATAAATATAATGGCATCTTAGAATGTAATATTCGCTTTTTTTCTAATAATTATAGTTTTAATTTTTTTAGCGGTGACATTGATTCCCTAATCGATCATCGATTTTCCCAACAACTTCTAAAGTTAAATTTAAATTTTAGAAATTTTGATCATACTGACAAAAATTTCTTTTAGTCCGAAAGACTTCTGTCTACACTAACTTAAATACCTAGGACTGGTTACAAGTAGAGGTATGTTGATATAACGTGTTTTTTTAAAACTATGCTACATAACTAGTAGGAGAGAGATGGCACGCTAGAGGGAAAGGCATTAAATCATAAACCAAAGATATAAAGCCACATAAGTCTATATAGCCAAGAGAATTATATCTATAGTCACTGACTATAGTTTTCATCATTCTCACCAAATTTAGTTGGCAGGTTAACTGTGTAGTTACTTGCCATATGACCTTATGTCTCTGAATACTAAAATTATTTTCATTTTTTTTGGCAAGGATCTCATTCCATGTGACATTTCTCTCCCAGGATCCATGTTAGAGATGGTCAGAATTCAAATCGAAATTAATTTGTTTTTCATTCTCTTATTTCTTTTCAAACAGTTTCAGAGAAGTCGAATTTCTTCCTTGTGAATTATTCTCCAATAATCTCTTCAGTACAATTTTGTTTATCCCAAAAATAATATCAAAATTTTCCCCCTAATTTACTTCCTTTAGTTTTCATAATTTTTCTGAGCCCAGACATCAAATTTAATTTAAAACTTGTTTAAATCCCAATATTCTCTAACCCTTCAAAACTTCCAAAATTTATATTTTAATTTTGGAATTCCGATCATACCAATAAAATTGTCCTTCCTATCTTCAAAATTAAAATTTCATTTTTAAATCTAGGGTCACGATCATCATGATCTCTTCACCATGTTTTCCGCTCATGAATAATTTTTTTTCTCCACGCAAAGGCAACCAGCCAAGGGAACAACCCATACATCCTCATATTTCTTTCTGTATTTTCCTGCCCTGTCATTGTTTCTTTTCCCTTCTTCTCAACAAACTAGAGAAAGGAGAAAACACTAAAGCTTACAAGCACATGTTTCTTTTTCCATCCATTGCTTCATTTATCTACTCTCTTTCCAACAAGGTCAACTCTTGCTCAGCACCTTCTTGTTCTCCTCATGCCAAACATAGCAGCAACAACATGTATACCATCCCATGATTTTTTTAGCAAGCAAAGACAAGTTGGCCTCTAAACAACAACCTATACATCTCCCCAATTTCTTCTCCTTACTTGCTGTCAGTATGTTTTCTCTACTTCTCAAGCAAGAGAAAAGAACAAGAAAAGGTCAGAGCAGTAGAGCCAACCATGCACGCGCACACGTGTCCTTTTTCCCATATTTTGCTTCACCCCAATCTCCCAACATGGTCAACTTCCCTAGCATCTCTTATTCTTCACTCCAAGCCAATAGAGAGGTAGTAAACAAGCATAAGAGGGGGCAATGAGAAGACAAGAGAAGCTCAGAAGCAAGCTCATGCATGCACGTCTGTTGTTCGTTGTCTCAATGTGCTAACGATTGGTTTTAACACCGGAGCCTCAACCATGCCTTCCTCCATCACCCACCCTCTATTTCTTCTCCTTCCTCCCTCTCTTCCCACGCAAGCAAAGGCCACAACCCTCCCCAACGGAGCTTCTAGTCTAGTGCACCGAAGGAGAGTGATGTTGCAGTCTTGAGTCAGTAGCCCGTGTTGCCCCGTTCTGCCCTAGCGTTGCCTTAACAGCCCATCCATCGTCGACGCACCACTTCCTCCCTTGTCAACTCACCACCAACCTTGCCTTCCCCTCTCCACTCTAGTTTCACATCATGCCACCGTTCCCCTTGCCGTAGCACCCTTCCATGTTGGCCCCCATCTCCCTCAACTTCTCGAGATGACTCACTCTAAGTTGCCTCATCACCTACTAGACCTTGAGGGACAACTCCCAAGTCAATTCACGCACTGCACCATTACACCTCACTCCATCGTCACTGCTCGTGGCCGGTAGCCACCCCTCACGCCCCACTAGCTTCCATCGCTTGGTGAAGAAGAGGAGTGAGAAACAAAATGAGGATAAAAGAGAAGAGAAGATAGAAATAGAAGAAGAAAGAGAAGCTGACGGGTGACCCTATCGGCCCTACCACCTCAATCTAGCATAGTGGGACCTACTTGAGCCAACCAACCGTGCACTTGGTCCACTGAACCAGAGTCATTGACGAAGCGGGTGTTAATGCCAAAATTTGGAAGAGTCGTTAATGTATCGGCCAGTAGGAAAGTTGATAAAGCCAATGGGGATTACCTAGTGAAGACCGGATTCAAAGAGGTTTACAAAAGTAGAGGAAAAATAATCTATCTCTTAAAGCCATTACAAATTAGTTCTATGTTTGTAAATATTTCTTGTAAATAGGCAAGAGAATTTTTTTCCTTTTTCTTTAGAAAATATTATCCCGTATATGTCTTGGAACTTGTATAAACCCAAGGGTATAAATATGTACACTTAGGAATCTTGTAGGAATCAATCAATCAATTAGATTAATACAACAAATTCAACGAATCGCCAACCTTAGGAGTAGCTTTTGATGGGTTTTCACTCCCGAGCGGGGTTGCGTCAGTTTGATTCGATCTCTAGTGAAAGAGTAAGTCCCATCACCTAGTAGTTGTATCGGCTTGGTTAATACTTCCTTGGTTAAGGCAACTGCTAGTTATCTCATATATCGATTCCACCTAAGCCTGCATCATTACGATCTTTTAGTTTGGATCAGATATATCCATCACATTGCATAGGACATATCACCTAAATAGATTCTCTCTGTTAACTTTGATCTAGTGCTGCATCATTTATGTTTGATCTATTAGGTAGCTGTTAGCAAGCTAGACTCTACTAAGTTGATAGATTTTGTATAGTGTTTCATCGTAGTTCTAGTCGATGATTTATCTTTGTTGCTTGCCTTAACTTTACAATCATCGAACACAGCTAACATGCTGAACCGACATTAGTCGATGGATCTATTTATTTGCTATACTTTAAACGTTTTATTCTTACGACCACATCATATCTCTAGGTAATGTATGAGTGCATCCTAAATCTCATTGGCAATTAGCCGATGGCGGGAGAACATATCAGCCTATCAGTTGATTGACTCAATGATCTATTTTTTTCTATTGTCCGTGTTAGTTGCATGGTCAAACTAACTGGCACGCCATAAATCCCAAAGGCGGGCCTACACTAAAACTAAGCAGAACTTCTAGACCTTCAGGTGCGGCACGCTGGGACAAGACTGATTTTCACATCAACACACCCTTTGGAATGCCTAGTGGGACACAATCTTAGACATCTTTGGTGGGACTTCTTCGGTGGGATCCAATCTCTATTGGGACTCAATATTCTTCGAACTAACATGTCTTACAAGGAAGTTTAACCAATGACATAATTTTGGTGAACATGGAGAATCTAATAGAAGCACAGAGGCAACAAGCTGAGTAATCTGTGAAGGATTTTCAAAAGCTATACTTAGATTCATTCAGCATGACACGACAAGGATAGATCCAAAGACACAATTGCTAAAACCAATTGAGATTGGAGATTATAGAAAGAGCTGACCAGATAGATGAAGATGGATTCGGTTTAGTTGATAGGTGAAAAATTATCTAGATAAGACCAAATCTACAAAGGAATCATGAAAACCATGGCAGAGTGGTTTCGTATCTATAAGATATCTATTATAATTAGGAATGAGTAGTTAATTTTGTTATATTCTTAGAGATAGTTTTCTTTTTTATTTAGGAAATAATATCAGGAGATTGTTTGTGACTATCTCAGACTCATGTAATCCTGGGATATAAATACAAACACTCTAGAGCCTTGTAAATTATTTATACAGATCGATATAATTTCGGCGCATTGCCATCCTATTTCATCTAAGTTTTTTCTGACAGGTTTTAGCTCTCGACGTGGGGCTGCATCGGTTATATCCAATCACTAGCGAAAGGGTAAGTCCTACCATTATCCTAATATATTTGCTCTTTCTAAGGCTATATTGATTGAGTCCAATCTTTTAGTATGATTGGATATATTATATCACGTTCGCATAGAATCTACCGACTTATCGAGCTCCTTTTATCATCATTAATCTCGTGCTGCATCGGTTAGGTCCGACCTTCTAGACTGTTGATAGTAGATGAGGCTTAAGTTGGAGGGTCTTTACGTGACGTTTCATTAGAGTAGCTATCCGATGAGTTACTTTTACACCGAGCTTCACGCTTAATGTATCGACATATCAGCTGATATATATAGATTTACCATGTTTAATCTACTTAGTCATCGATCTGGTTTTATTAGTTCTAAACTTATAGTGTCTCAGATAGATCCCATCTATTAAAATTATATTTAATACAACTAGCATCGTGATCTAGCAGTTTTCATTCCTCCCATTGTCTCAACTAGCCGATGACTTTACCTATTTATACTGTAGCTAGCTGATGAGTTTACCTGTTCATTCTGTTAGCACGACTGATCGAACTTCTATCGTTTTAGTGTCATTAGCTTTAGCCTTATAATGTCTCGGTTCAGTCTGATCTATCAAGGCTGACTCTAACAACACGATCATCGGTGGTTACTAAGTCTTGTCTCTTTGGAAGACCAGAGTTTGCTCTTTATTGCTTATCGTTTATTTTATTTAGAGCATCATTGGCTCTATAATTGATATGTCTGTAATTTTATTACTTGCTATCTTCGGTTTTCTAGTCGATAAATAAGTGCTACAACCACTATCAGCAACCAGCTGATAGCCGGAGTTTGTATCGGCCTATCGACCGATTGTCTCATTGACCTAATTCTTTCTATATCGTTAATTGAAGGGTTAAATTGATTGGCATGTCCGTGAAACTTGAGTTTAAGACCTGCACTAGAGCTAAGCAGATATCACAGGCCTTCGTGTGTTTAGGTGAATCGCATCAGACCTCTATCGATGAACACGGTGGACCAATTCAGCTTGAATAAGAGGACACAAAAATTAGCATGGTGGGATCCCCGAAAAGAACCCATGAAAATAGATGGACATGCTTTCCTAGTAATTATGGTGTGTGCAGGGTATTTAAAATATCAAGCTGATGAGAGAGGACACCGAGTAAATCAAAATTATGGAAAATTAGAGGTCACCTCATCAAAACTAATTGAAAAATACCGAAGACGCTAAAAAAGAGTGCTACGGGCTTCACCATACTGAGAAGAGTTCCAACTTGATCCACATTGGGATTGCCCATTTTTTTGATTCTACTAGGGGATGAGGTTGCTAGCAATTGATGATTGTCTTGAGTGTAGTAATAGAAGGCAATAATGCTTTGAACATAGGAGGTCCCCATACAAGCCGTACCTATTTAGGATTGGATATCAAGGAACCAGACATCAGTTAATGACCGTTTTGGACCAATTCATGAAGATTCTTTCAAAAAGGTTAATGATGAACTTGATGAAAGAATTAATGAATAATTTAATAGAAGATAATAGGTTCAGAACCTTGAGTGGTGCCCTAGTAAAATTTTAACCAAAAATCAAAAAAGAAGTATACAACGATTGCAGCACCAAAAATAAGTAGCAGAGCAACAATGACAATACGAGGAAGCCAATTATTGAGCTAAAAGGACTAGAAAAGAGTGGCATGTTAAGCAAAAAGCCGATAAAGCAGGACCATCAGATTCAGTTAATATGGTGTTTATTTTACACGTGGAGTACAAAGCGTCTTTGTTCGATGATGACGAGAGCAAGTAATTTGTCGCTTAGTTGATTTTACAACCCCAAAAAGCTATATTTGAAAAGCTTAAAGGATCCAAGTATCAACATTTTTGACTATTGTACATCAATGGATATGTTGATGGCAAGCCGATGATAAAAATGCTAGTAGATGGAGGGGCGATCATGAGCTTAATGATCCTAGACAGGGATTGGATCCGTGAGAGCTACTGCATACCTTCTGCTATGCATCAAAGTTTAATTTAGTGGTAGGGAGATCAAGTGAAAATTATACCAGCCGATAGATTGATTAAGATTGTAACAAATGCCCTGCCAATCTAGGAAATTGACTGAATTGAATGCCTGTTTGGATACATGTGGGAAGGTGATTTACTAAAGATTACAGACACGATCAATGAAATCAGCTTATAACTACTACTCTAATGCACCATAGATGATATAGAAGGAAAGCTAGAACATAGATTTATGTTAGCCGATAATTTAGAAGTAGATATAGATCCTAAAGATAGCCCAAGGTTGACATTTATAGATGTTAAATTGTGTCCTCAATTGAAAAGAGAATTAATAAATTTATTGAAGGAATATCAAAGAGTGTTTTGCTTGGGAATACCATGACATACCATAACTTAGCCGATCGATTATTGAATATAAGCTCCCTATCGAGCTAGGATATCGGTTGTATAAATAGCCTCTAGGGTAATTTAAGGTAGAATTATATGAAGAAATTAAGGTGAAAATTATAAGAATATATGATGCAAATTTTATTAGACCATACTAATATACCGAGTGAATATCTAATATAGTTCTGGTGAAAAGGAAAAATAGAAAAATTAGGGTATTTGTCAACTTCTGGAGTGGAACAAAGTTACACCCAAAGATGAGTACCCTATGCCAGTTGTGGATCTTCTTGTAGATATAATATGAGGGCACAAAGTTATCAGTTTCATGGATATTAATGTAGGATATAATCAAATTTTTATACTAGAAGAAGATATTCCAAAAACATGGTTTAAGTGTCCAAGAGCCATTGGTTTATATGAATGGGTGGTAATGACATTTAGAATTAAAAGTACTAGTGCTACTTACGAGAGAACTATGAATTATATATTTCATGATCTCATAGGCTTATTAGTGGCAATTTATATAGATGACATGGTGGTCAAAGTGAAGAGTTGTGAAGGGCATCTGCCTGATCTATGAAGAGTACTGGAAAGAATAAGAAAATATGGAGTAAAGATGAATCCAACAAATGTGCTTTTTATGTATCAATTGGACAATTTATATGGTTCATAGTGCATGAAAGAGGCATCGAGGTCGCTCAATGGAACATCAAGGATATCAAAGATACAAAACCACCGGTTGATAAAATAGAACTTCAATCCTTGATTGGTAAGATTAATTTCGTGATGAGATTTATTTCAAATATATCAGGAATGAAGGAGGCTTTTACTCCGTTATTGAAGGTTAAGGCCGATTAAGAGTTTGTATAGAGAGCTGAACAGTAGAATACATTTGATAAAATTAAGGATTATTTAAGTTTTCCACCAGTTTTCGTTCTCCCTAAAAAAAGGAGGCCATTCAAATTATACTTATCGGCTAATGAAAAAATCTATTGGATATGTTTTGATTCAAGAGTTTAAAGGGAAAGAAATGATCATATTTATCTTAACAAAGACTTTTGGATACTAAAATAATATACCCCATGGTGGAAAAACTTTGCCTTTGTTTATATTTTTCATACATAAAATTGAGGTTTATCTTTTATTAGCTAAATGCAGAGTGGTATGCCAAGTCGATGTGGTGAAGTATATGTTGTCGGCTCCTATGTTAAAGGGAGAATTGGAAAATAGATCTTTACTTTGATGGAGTTTGACTTACGGTATAAATCGGCTAAAGCAGTAAAAAAACAAGCAATAGTTGATTTCATTGTACAACATCATGATGATTCTATAGGATATGTGGAGCCGATGCCTTGGACTTTATTTTTGGATGGATCAGTACGTAGAAATGGGTGTGGCATCGGCTTGGATATTATGTTGCCTCGGGGGGCAAGCTTTGAATTTACTTTCACAATTAAACCTTGTTGCACCAATAATCAAGCAGAATATGAAGTGATGCTCAAGGGACTTTAGCTATTGAAAGATATTGGAATTGATGGTATAGAGATCATAAGAGATTCATTATTGATGATCAAACGATTGTCTAGAGAATATGAATGCAAGGATAAGATTTTGAAATCATATCACAAAGACTACCAACAATTGTTAAGAGATTTTAAGATTGCATCAGTGAGTCATGTTACTAGAAAGCGGAATACGGAAGCCAATGATCCTACACAAATTGCTTTGGGGTATCAATCAATTAGAAAAGATGTAGAAGTTGAAGTAGCTATTATTGAGGCCGATGACTAGAGAAATGAAATTAAAGATTACTTGTAAAATTCTTCATAATCAGTTTTGAGAAAACTTAGGTATAAGACCACTAAATATGTTCTGTTTGATAAAGAACTATACTATCAAACGATTGAGAGAGTTTTATTGAAGTGCTTGAATCTAGAAGAGGCCAACGTGGTTATATATGAATTTCATGAAGGTATTTGTAAAACTCATCAATTGGTGTATAAAATAAAGTGGCTACTTATGAGGGTTAAATATTTTTGGCCAACAATGCTAGAGGATTGTTTCAGGTATTATAAATGATGCCAAGATTGTTAAAAGTTTAGAAATGTTCAACTAGCTATGAAACCAATTATCATGCCATTGCCATTAAGAGGATGAGGAATTGATATATTGACCAAATATATCCTTTATCAAACAAGGGGCACAAGTTCATATTGGTGAAAACAGATTATTTTACTAAGTGAGTGGAAGTTATTCCATTAAAAAAAAGTTACATCCAAGAATGCTATAGAGTTTATCCAAGGTGTGTTCTGGAACATCAGTATTAGCTGTAAGAATCAGTCGTAGGAATGGGGTCTTCTTAGCGATGGCCGATGTCCGATGGAGAAGCACTGGTGGTAGGGATGATCTTAGCATCACCACTAGGTTCGAAAGCTTAAGTTTAGGTGCTTGCAGTTTTGGAGCAACTTAGGTAGTCATCGGCTCAGACCTAGTTAGAGCTTTGGTTGATGTTTAGGGCTCTGGAGCCGATGATTCATGCTATGTCATGGGTTGGAATTAACTATGACAGAAGGAAAGAACTATAGATAACAAGAGAGAGATGGTGCATACCAGTGTGGAAGGAGGAGCCGATATTGCTTGGGCATCCGGGACTTGGGAGGTCCTAGTTGGGTCAGTCACGATGGCTAAAGTTTTCTTTTTCTTATGGAATGGATGGACTGAAGTTTTCTTGCGCTTTTAGACCACGGGTTTTTGCCCTTGGAGGAGAGATGACGGTGAAGGTGCATCGGATCCCAAGTTTGAAGAAGCCAATGGAGGTCTATAAACAATTGGCTAGCTACTTTGGCTCACTTCAGGAGTATTGACAGCCTAAAGAATAAAGTCATAAATATTTAAGAGTACAAGAATAAAAATAAAGAAAGAAAAGCATAAAAGATAAAGATCATATGTCCTCATTGGATTTGACATAGTCTGAGCTTAGGGAGCAGCAATAGTGGGTAGTTGATAGGTTGAAAAAATATTTTCTCCATTTATTCCACCATCAGGCGAAGTGCTTTGAATTGGTTGTGCAGATTTCCCATCTAATGAACTCCCTCAATAAGAATGATTTAGTCAAAGCCCTTATTCGATTATATTCCAGTGCACTTTTACTATACTCCCTGGCTTGGATTTTGTCTATAAAGTATAGATCGATCCATAGTTGGCCAAATCCCACTTGATAAGTGCAATTGATGGATGGTATAACTTATAGGATGGATGTTGCAATTAGCCCAAGGCAAAGCCAGTGGGTAGGAGGCATGGAGAGAATATTGATATGAAAATAGATTTGGATTCTTCGTCAGCTGAGATAATTGGAGAAATCAAATTTGAAGGGCGCCTTGAAAATCACCATATCCTAAATCCCAAAGGTAAGGACCAGCACTAGAGCTAAGTAAAACACCTAAGCATTCACGTGCACGCTGAGTTAAGCACATGTATAAACTCGTGCACCTAGGCCACCTACCACACATGCGTGTACCCAATCCACCCACACTGTGTCACTGACCGTTGGGTCACGGCACGTGGGCAGTGTACTGAGTCCACCTAGTCGTCCCTTGGGATCCTCGCTAGACTTAGTCTATAATAGACCATAGGCACATGACCTTCTCTATCTCATTGATAGTAGAGCCCATTCATCAGTTTGAGAGAATATCCTCTTGAATATTCTCTGCCAGATTTAATAAATATATTTTTACTTTTAGAAAATAGTTTAAACTTTTAAAATTTATATCTAGTGAACCGTACCTCCATTTGACTTCGTTTAACTTGAGTTTTTATAAAATTAAGATCAACACTGTAATTTATGATATTTATTATTTATTTTATAAGGTTTTGGATGGTTTCCTCTTTTTAACGCTTAGTGGACATTCTAGAAAGCTTCCAGGTGTGGATTTATTAAAGATTTTAAGACCAATAGCAAGTCAAGTCACTCTTTCAATCATGTTGATTCTAGTTTATAAAATTAAATATTTACAAATTGCATAATTAGGCACACATAAAAGCCACTTATCGCAACTAATATTTTTAGTCTATATATTTATCGTATTATCTTTTCCTTTGAAAATTGGTTGCCCTGACCTTTGTGAGCAATATTTTGTTACCTTAGGGTTGTGCCACTGGTAGCGAGAACTCCAGTAATTACTTTTGATAATTAAAGAATATGCTATTCTAAAATAATGAGATGATTGGTTAGGATAAATTGACGTGTTGAAAAAATGAGTTGTTAAATGTTTTAAAAACTTGACATTTTATGTTAGTGGTTTGCAAAATAAAACGTGGTTGTTTTAAAAAAACTATGATACAAAGTCATGATCTATGTGGCAAACCTTTGTATTCACATATAAGGACCAATTCTTTGGGAAACAACCCTGAGCATAGTATAGTGTTACCATATGCTTAGTATGGAATGCTCCTCGGTAAGTAAATAGTGGGGCTAGTATTGCTTGTTTGTTAGGAGTTGTGAAATCGCTAGAGTAGCCATAAGAAGTGACGTTCGTAGGATCCTAAGTATGAAAAATCTACAACTTGTCTGAAACTTGGTCTAAGAACTTTCTAACTGATAACTAGTTATCCTAGTTTTTCTTTGGAAAAACCTTGTACCAAGTCTTTCATATCAACGGGTAGCTAAAGAGCCTTGTGGCATGTGGATAAAGCATGCATCTTCTATAGAAGTTTTTAGTCAAATTGTTTAAATAGTTATGTCCACAGTTATGGACAGATGTAAAGTAGTTTCTCTTATATAGATTTATTTGTAAATGGTTATGAAGTAAAATTATGAGTTGAAAATCATTTCTAGAGTTAGTCTGAGTAGCAGGGTGGTCTAGTAAACCAGATGACCTTATAGTGAGAGGGCGAGATGAAAACCCTATATATAAGAGAAAAACTAATAAGGGTAATGAACGTAAAGTGAGTTGAATTTAAATGCTGTGGATGATGAGCTGCTTGAGAGCATAACACTCTAGGAGCCGTTGCTAATGAGGTGGATTGTAGCCCTATAGATTTTGTTAGATAATGGTTTGAGCTGAGACCCACTATTTTGAAAAATGAAAAGAAACGAATGAATGTTTCATAAGGTGAAACCATTAAGAAGCTACAGGCTCAATGAGACTATGTTATTGTAAAACTACATTTTTTTGTTAAAGTGTAAGTTTTTTTAACGATATAATATATTAAATAGAGTTCCGCTAAACTACATCTACGACCTCAATCCAAATAAATTTATATATAGGAGTTTCAAATATATAAAATAAAATAGGAGTTTTGAAATAAAAATAGCAGTTCTTATATGGCTGGTTGAGTGTATATATATTTTTTTGTTTAGAGTTTTTAGAGAAGCAGAGATAAATGATAGGGTTTTGTTCTTGACTCAAATAGTGTAATTTAGATATTAGTTGTATTGTGTTTTTAGTTGTAATCTTCAATTTACCGGTTACATTCTTATATTCTTCCAAAAACGCAAACATATTTAATTATTATTATTATTATTGATATATTTAAAGTACATGTTTATTAATAATTATTATTATTATATTTGGTATGATATTTTTATTATTTTGATATCAGTGTTTTGAGATTGGTAACGGATCGTAATTCCTAAGAGATTGTGACCTCTTACGTGTCACTGTAGTGCTAGTGTCATGCCATGCATACGATCGAGGACGGACCACTCCCACTACCACGTCCAAGTTGCGACGACCAACCGCGGCCCTGGCTGGATGCTGCGATTCTACCGAATTTTGCCTGCTTCCTTGCTGCAATCTCACCGAATTCTCTACTCGCTCTCGTGATCGTCTCGGTTTACTGCCGCAGATGGCCTTGGGAAGAAGAAGAAAACCACGACTCAACTCAAGTCGAGTGGCGACCAGCCGAAACCACCACCACCACGCCGCCCCTCCCTCCAAAAAAAAAAAAACACGGCTCGCCACGCGCCGGGGGGGGGTCCCACCAAGTTCTCACCTCTCTTTATAACCTTCGAGGTGTTCGTCCATTCCCTCCTCAGCTAGCTAGCCAGCAACCAGCTCTAGCTATAGCTAAGCCGCACGACACGACGCAACTGCGAGAGACGAGGAGGAGGAGACAGCTTGACAATGCCGGCGGACGCGGCGGCGAAGGGGATGAAGCTGGAGAGGTACGCGAGCAGTGGGGCGATGCTGCTGCGGCGGGTGGCGAGCGGCAAGATCGTGTCGGCGTCGTCGCACCTGCTGTTCCGCGCCACCGTGCTGGCCACGCTCGGGCTCGTGTTTCTGTTCACGTTCCACTACCCGTCGCTGCTGTCGCGCTCTTTCAGCCTCTCCGGCGGCGGCGGCGTCGGTGGGGGACCCGCGCATGCCTCGCACCGGAGCCTGCTCATGTCGTCGTCGTACTCGGCGTCGGCGGTGTACGGGGGCGCCGCGTGGGAGAAGGAGGTGAGGAAGAGTACCAAGCCGAGGAGGGACGGGGCGATAGTCGTGCTGGTCACAGGCGCGGCCGGGTTCGTCGGCACGCACTGCTCGCTCGCGCTCAGGACGCGCGGCGACGGGGTGCTCGGGGTCGACAACTTCAACTCCTACTACGACCCGGAGCTGAAGCGCGCACGGCAGAGGCTCCTCGCCGACCGCGGAGTCCTCGTGCTCGACGCCGACATCAACGACGGCCTCCTGATCGAGAAGCTCTTCGACCTGGTGCCGTTCACGCACGTTCTGCACCTGGCGGCGCAGGCCGGCGTGCGCTACGCCATGGAGGCGCCGCAGACGTACGTCGCGTCCAACGTCGCCGGCCTGGTGAACGTCTTCGAGGTGGCCGCCAAGCACGCCGACCCGCAGCCGGCGATCGTCTGGGCGTCGTCGTCGTCGGTGTACGGCCTCAACACCGACGCGCCATTCTCCGAGGAGCACCGCACCGACCGCCCGGCGTCGCTGTACGCGGCGACCAAGAAGGCCGGCGAGGCCATCGCCCACACTTACAACCACATCTACGGTCTCTCCATCACCGGCCTCCGCTTCTTCACTGTCTACGGCCCGTGGGGCCGCCCCGACATGGCCTACTTCTTCTTCACCAAGAACATCGTCTCCGGCGAGCCCATCACGCTCTTCCGCGCCTCCGACGGCGCCGACGCCCGGCGCGACTTCACCTACATCGACGACGTCGTCAAGGGCTGCCTCGGCGCGCTCGACACCTCCGGCAAGAGCACCGGCTCCAAGTCCGGCAAGAAGTCCGGCCCAGCTCCCCTCCGCGTCTACAACCTCGGCAACACCTCCCCCGTCCCGGTCACCCGCATGGTCGCCATCCTCGAGAAGCTCCTCGGCAAGAAGGCCAACAAGCGCATCGTCACCATGCCCAGCAACGGCGACGTGCCCTTCACCCACGCCAACGTCACCCACGCTGCCCACGACTTCGGCTACCGCCCCACCACCTCCCTCGACGCCGGCCTCCGCCACTTCGTCGACTGGTTCCTCGACTACTACAAGCTCAAGCTCGACATCCCCAAGATCACCAAACCCGCCGGCGCCGACAAGCTCTCCTCCTCCTCCTCCAAGAAGAAGAAGAAGGCCGCGGCCATGGCGGCATCATCATGAGCACACAAAGTGTGAATTCCATAGCTAGTTCTTGGAGGCTCTTTGTAGAATTGTAAGTGCTTATTGTTTATGCCCCTATTAATTGTTTTTCTTCTTCTTCTTTTTAAGCTGTTAATTTAGGGATTAGAAAGAAGGGAATAATGGTGAAAAAACCAGCAGTGATAGGATGGATGCAAATAACTATTGGTAGATAAATATGAGGGGGGGGGGGGTATAGAGATGATGATAAGATCAAACACCTGTGGAGCCAGGACAGAAGAAAGATGAAGTCACTGGCTTCCTTCCAATCAAAATGTCTCCTTTTTCTTCTCCTTGTTCTTTTCCTTACAGTTTCACTTGTTTTGTTCTTTGTTCATCTGATGATATAAGCCATATCAACATGCTGTTATGGATAAAATCCAATCCAATCCACATCATGCAGCTCAGCTGCAAGAAAGAGAATTTCACTTCTACACTTCTACTTCCATTTCTGAAACCTGAACCACAATCTTGGACAAAAAAAACTACGACTTGTGCAGATTCAGTTCTTGCCTCTACATTTCTGTGAGACTCTTCAACCAGGGACATTAACTAATTGTGTAGTAGTGTGTGATCACTGAATCACATGGCTCCGATTCGTCCAGCACTGAGCCAGCGGAGGCAGCTATCTATAGCTGGTTGGTGAGGGGATCATCAGCATGGTCCAATTCGCTGCTCATTTTTAGCATCTTTGATGGGCAGCAGCATGAGCACAGATCAGTACAGGCCGCTGCGACTTGCCGTTTCAGAGGGTGTCGTACTGCCAGTTCGGCCACTGTTTTGCGAGATTATGTGCTTGGAGACTTCGATGCAAGTGTGTACAAGGAAGAAAAGTAAGAGTTTTTTGCTGTCAGTTTGTGTTTATTTTAGCGCCAAAATTCAATGGAATGTCGGTAACGATGTCACGAGGCTACAGTTTGCAGAATCGCTGCATTTTGCAGGCACAGCCTTTCAGCAATGGGTGTTGATCAGTGTCAGGATATAGCCCTCTTCACTCATTCAAAGTGAGTGACTGAATCTGAATGTCTGAATGAATGACAAATTGATAACCGACTTTTTTTGCTTATGGTGAGTAACAATCATCTAGCTGTGGATAGTTGATCTGCATATTGTCTGCAATTGTGTTTTTTTTAGTGATTATTATAGGCATAATTTAAATTCCTATGGGTTCGCTTGGTTCTGCCACAGATTATAATCCGAAACTAATTTTGAATTTTAAAATTTGATTTTATAATCAATATTAGCGGGTTTTTCGTCCTTTTTGTTGCACTCCTCTCTTTAATTAATAATGACTAAGAAAACAAGTAAAAAAACATACCTCATATTGATTTAAAAAATTAAATTTAAAAATCTAATTCGTACAAAATGCGAGTGTTTGCAGGTTGATTAGAGATTAGAGATTAGCAGAGAAAAATGAACCTTGGATTCCTTATAAGCCCTTTTTATTCGCACTGGCAATTTGTCCATGTTGGCCCCCTTTCTGAACCATCCATCAATCATGCATTCATGCTGCTCTTACCCTTCTAGGACGATTCTTTGTCCATTCCTGCCTTTACACCACAGCTGCTTCTTTGCATGGGCCATCAGATTCCAGTGATGTAAGTGCTGTTGTATATTCTAGAATGTGGATATAGTAAAACTAAATATCGATAAACTGGTGCGTCAATGATATATAGAGTATTTGAACCTAGTACGACACAAAATGGACATCGATCTCTATGTGCTTGGTACGTCGATGATGAACCGGGTTAATAATCATGTAGACAGCACTGATGTTGTCGCAGTAGACGACGATCGTAAAAGAGAGGGGTACACGGAGCTCTTAGAGAAGCTGGCAAAGCCACTAGCATTCGGCGACGGTGTGGGCGACGGCGCGGTACTCGGCTTCGACGCTGGGCCGTGACACTATAATATGGCGTTTTGAGAACCAGGAGACTAGAGTGTCGTTGAGAAAGACGCAGTAGCCGGACGTAGAGCGTCGAGAGTCGAGGCAGCCTGCCTAGTCCGCGTCGGAGTACACGGTGAGGGAGTCGATGGGGCTGGAGCTGAGGTGCAGCCCACTGGAGAGCGTGCCCTTCATGTAGCACAGGATGCGCTTGAGCAGCGTGAGGTGAGGTTCGTACAGAGCGTACATAAAGAGGCACACTTGCTGACAGCATAGGTGAGATCGGGCCGTATGAGGGTGAGGAATTGGAGAGCACCGGCAAGACTCCGATACTGAGAGGGATCGGCGATGAGTGTGCCATCGGCAGCGGAGAGTTTGGCTCGAGTGTCGACTAGGGTGGATGTGGGGTAACAATCGGCCATGCCCACACGCTGGAGCAGATCGATGGCGTACTAGCGCTGGGAAAGAAAGAGCCCGTGAGAAGAACAGGTGACGGAGATGCCAAGGAAGTGGTGGAGGGGACCAAGATCGGTCATGGCGAACTCAGAGTGGAGTTGGGTCATGATCTGGTGTAGGAGAGATGTCGAAGATGCTGTGAGGACAATGTCATCGACGTATAGAAGGAGATAGGCGGTAAAGTTGCCGATGTGAAGAGTGAATAGGGAGCTATTGGACACAAAGGCCACAAAGTCGATGTGCCGAAGGTAGGCAGCAAATCGCTGGTACCAGGCGCGAGGGGCTTGTTTGAGGCCGTAGAGAGAGCGTTGAAGGAGGCAGACATCGTCGGGACGAGAGGGATCGACGAAGCCTGGAGGCTGCTGGCAGTAGACCGTTTCTATCAGATGACCGTGAAGAAATGCGTTCTTCACGTCAAGCTGATGGATTGGCAAGGAGTGCGAGACAGCCAAGGTGAGAATGACCCGGATGGTGGCTGGTTTGACGATGGGACTGAAAGTCTGGTCGTAATTGACACCGGGGCGTTGGGAGAAACCCCGAACTACCCAGCGTGCCTTATGACGGGCAAGAGAGCCATCGGCGTAGAACTTGTGCTTAAAGATCCACTTGTCGGTCATAATGTTGACGCCGGGAGGACGGAGGACGAAGCGCCAAGTTTTGTTATCCATGAGGGCCTTGTACTTGTCGGCCATGGCCGCGCGCCACTGAGGGTCGGCCAGGGCGGAACGAGAAGTCGCTGGGATGGGCGAGATAGAGCTGTAGACGACAGAGAGCCCGTAACGATTGGTGGGACGGAGCGACCCGGTCTGTGAGCGAGTGATCATATGAGAGGTGGAGGGGACGGGAGCCGATGGGAGTGTGGTAGAGGTGGGGAGAACTGGTTGGGTAGGGGCATCATCGACTCTGGATCGACGACTGTATGTGAGAGGAAAGGGGGAACTAGATCGGCCTGAGCCGATGGAGATGGAGCAGCCGATAGGGAGGGGGAGCCGTTGGAAGCTGAGGAGCCGATGGAGGTGGATAAGTCGATGAGGACTGAGGAGCTGATGGAGGTAAGGTGTCCGATGGAAAGGAGACAGGATTGGCCGAAGCCGATGAGAGTGGTGGGGCTGATGGGGGTCCGATGGGAGGGACATCAGACCGAATAGTAGTAGGATAGCTGAAGAGTAAGTCCTCAGCAGCAGCCGATGAGGGGGCCGATGGGGAGAACGGTGGAGGAGACCGGGACGGCACGGTGTTGGTGAGGAGGAAGTCAAGATCGCTAGATGAGGATCTCGGATTAAGTAGGCCGAAGGAAAAACATGTCTTATCAAAGATGACATGACAAGAGACGATGACCCGTCGGGTGGAAAGGTCGAGACATCGGTATCCCTTGTGAGATGAGGGATAGCCGAGGAGAATGTAGACGGTAGAGCGGGGAGTGAGTTTGTGAGGAGCAGTGGCGATGAGGTTTGGGTAGTAGAGGCACCTGAAAACACGAAGGTGGGAGTAGTCGGACGCCGTGCGGTAAAGAAGGGTGTATGGAACGTTGTGAAGAACGGAGGAACATGGGTGCCGATTGTGGAGGTAAGTCGCAGTGGTCAGTGCTTCTGCCCAGTAAGTTGCAGGTAAGTAGGCATGAAGCAGCATAGTGCGACTTATTTTGTTGAGGGTGCAAAGGAGCCGTTCGGTCTTGCCGTTCTGGGGAGATGTGTAGATAGATGCCCTGTGGGGTGAGAAAGGTTGTAACAGTACGGTTAACGAACTCTGTACCGTTATCGGCTTGTAGAGTCTTGATGGGAAGGTTGAACTAGGTAGAAATGTAGCTGGTGAAGTTAGTGAGGTGAGAGGCGACCTCGGATTTGCTGATGAGCGAAAAGTCTAGCAATAGTGCGTGTAATCGTCAAGTATGGTAAGGTAATACTGATTACCGGAGACACTTTTAACCGAAGAAGTCCATACATCACAATGTATAAGCTCAAACGGTCGTGAGGTACAAGAGAGAACTAGAAAATGGCAGATGCACATGTTTGCCAAGTTGACACGAGTGGTAAACTGTGGAACTGCTATGGGTATAGTAGATGAGGCGCTGCGATGGAGATTGACGACAGCGTCGGGGCCAGGGTAGCCGAGGCGAACATACTAGAGGTTGGTGGAGAGGGCGATGCTAGCATATGGAGTGGACGGCGTAGTGGGAATGGTGTAGAGGTTGTCGCCACTATTGCAGCGAAGGATCTATCGCCGGGTTGGGATATCCTTCACAGAGAAATCAGAAGCGTCAAATTTGATTGAGCAATTGTTATCTCATATGAATTGGCGAATAGATACGAGATTGTGAATAAGAGAGGGTACAATAAGGACATTACGAAAGGGGAGGTTAGTGGTGAGTGTAGACAGAGAGGAGTCACCACGGCATTGGATAGGAAGAGAGTGGCCATTGCCGATGGTGACAAAGGAGAAGGAAGAGGGATGATAAGAACTGAGTATACCAGCCGATGACGCTATGTGGAAGGACGCCTTAGAGTCCAGTACCAAAGCGTGTTGTGGTTGGAGCATCATCTGGTTAAGGATGGCGACGAGGCCAGCCTAGTTCTAGGAGAAAACCGACTGGGTGGGTGGTGTCGGTAGCATCGGCTAAGACGGCAAGATGGGAGCCGATGCTAGGTGGGCCTGAGGATGGGCGCCGAGGACCCCTGGTTGCCATCCGATGGGGTTGCGTGGCTAGGGCTGGGGTGCCCAGGGGTTGTAGCAAAGCCACAGACCCGTGGGACTGATAGGCTGGGCAGGGACTAAAGCAGGTCGCTATTGCATCGGACCGTGCCAGTTCTTGCCCTTACCTTTGCCCTTGACTTTGCCAGTGCGGGCTGTGTTGCCATGGTTAGAGCCATGGCCGCCAGAGCCACGAGACGGAGTGGCAGCACAGGATACTCGGCAGCCATTATCGGCTGCGGCGAGGAGAGCGGTGTGGGCCATGGTCTTCTCGTCGTTGCCAGACAGAGTTCTTTAAGAACTAGCATGTCATGCGCCCAGGCAAACGACGGAAGGGGTGTGGCGTTGGCGATGTCGTCAGTGGTGTTTGAGAAGCGGGGGTTGAGGCCTCGCAGAAGGACGAGAACGAGTTGAGAGTCGGCCACAGAGTGGCTACATTCCGGAGAGCGGCAGCCTTGACCTTAAGACGCTAGCAGTACGAGGAGACATATGAGTCTCCTTATACCATGGAATGGAACTCGTTGAGGAGAAAGATGACGCGGGGCTGCTTGTTGCAAGGAAGATCCACTCGATAGCCAACTAGAGATCCCGAGCGGTGGGGTCGGTACCTTCCATGGCGAGGTCAAAGACAGAGTCGTCGACCGAGCCGAGCAGCCAGCTACGCACGCAGCACTCGACGATGTCCCACTGGGGGTTATCGGGTCGAGGTGGAGCGGAGCCATCGATGTGTGACCGTAGGCCGTACTTTCCACAGAGTGATTTAAAGAAGAAAACCCACTTAGAGTAGTTGGCATTAAGGTCAAGAGAGATAGGAACGTGAGATTTCACGTTCACAGCAGCGTAGGGGGTGAGAAGATCGGCGAGGTTATGCCCGAGGTGTTGTTTGGGGCACCGAGAGCCAGAGCAGATTCAGCGACTGAGAGAGTGCCGGAGCTGAGGGCGGACTCGATGGGCATGACAAGAGGAGAACAGGGACAAGAAGCCGATAGGAGTAAGAGGCCAATGGGAGGAAGCCGATGAGAAGAGAGATCGACCGATCAGAAAAATAAGAAAGCTGATAGAGAGTGGGCCAACCAGTCGATGGGGAGTGGTTGGCCGATGTGGAGTAGGCAGCGGAGTAGGAGAGGGAAAAAGATGGTGGCAGAGTAGGTAGGTCAGAGAGTGGTTGGGTCACGGATGTGTGAAGATTTACGTCCGTGGACTCGTGGAGGCCAAGGAGTGGAGCGGACGCGAAAAAGGCGAAGAGGGGCTGGACGCGAAGAGAAGAGGTTCGCATTCGGGTGGCAGGGATTCGTGTCCGTGGACACATGGACACATCAGATTGGCTCGGACGTGAGGAGAGAAGGTTCGTGTCCGAGAGGCGTTGAGTGTGTCAGAAAAGCGGGAACCGAGGGAGGGTTCCAACCGATGGAGGGTGGACAGGTCCGGCCGATGGGAGGGCAGACGAGTTCAGCCGATGGAAACGATGAGCGCAGAGGTGCGTCGGCGTCGGAGAAGAAAGGATGCACGGAGCAAGAAGAAGGGCGAAGACGGGTGCGAGGCAAGACAAGGAGGCGGATGGAGACTATCGCCTTATCACGTGGAGGTGGAAAGGAGAAAAGAAAAGCGTTTGTGGAGAAGACGGGAAGAAGAAAGAAATTGAGAGGAGAGAGCGAGGAGAGAGTACCGGGAAGAAGGTCGGCGACAGGAAGAAAAAGATCGGCTCGCCGGTGAGAGAAAG
This sequence comes from Oryza coarctata, assembly GCA_030770085.1. Taxonomy (NCBI): domain Eukaryota; kingdom Viridiplantae; phylum Streptophyta; class Magnoliopsida; order Poales; family Poaceae; genus Oryza; species Oryza coarctata. The sequence continues at coordinate 13,032,426 of CM061479.1, read as the reverse complement.
CTAGCGTGCCGGAGATATCTAGACTTGCTCTGATATTATATAAGAATGTGTATAGTGATATTAAGACTCCAACTCTATAAACAAAATATCAGATCTATATATATATACATAGCCTAATGATCCAGTGCTCTAACATATTCTACTTGTGCTAAACAATTCAAAAAAGAGCAGAGAAAACATCATTGTACTTTGTGAAAAATTGTATAAGATTCAGATTCCAGTGATGTAGTGCTATTGCATATTCTACTTGACTTGTGGTACAGAATCCAAAATTGAGCAGAGAACACATCATTGTACTCAGTGAAAATGTGTAAATTCTGCCGGCAAAAATCTGTCGTCCTTGTCAATATGTGCCTTTGTTTCTTTTCTCTGAATCAATTTGGTTGCACTTGCATCTCAAAGCAAGAAAGCCATTTTGGGTGGTACTTCTGGGATTTTTGTTGGCCTAATCAGTTATCTCATATGCCATTTTCCAAAGCTGCATTGGACATATTTTCTGACTATAGTTTTCAGTACACATCAGTGAAGCAAAACTATGGATCATTTTAAATCTTGGGAAATAAATATGTCGGCATCTAGATGGTTCAAAGCTCCAAACAATGCATTGAACGCGGATAGTATGTAGGACCAGAGAGAATCCATCTCATAAATTATGCAGAAAGCAACAAATAATATAAATTAGGAATTAGAGATATGTATGTATTTAACAAGCCTGAATTGATGATGAACGAGGACTGTCCATACAACAGTCTGGTGATATTGTTCAGGAGCAGCATAAACAGAATCATTTGTGAGCAGGAAAGCACCTTGGATCTGAGGCTTCGAATCTTGGAAGTGGAGTACTGCATTGTGAAATGAACAGATGGGTCAAAAATTCTTGGCTTGTCTTCAGGTCATCAGATTAGATTTTTTTGCTGGAGACAATTAGACTCTGTCGTTTTACAGCTAAACAATGAGTCCTACCAAATTGTTCAGAAATCTCTGCACTTGTGCATCTGCTATCTTGAACCTAGTGCTACAGTATTATATTCTATTAGTACAATAGTACTGCACAAGATGGAAGTCTGGTCCTGACTTAGGTAAGCTTCACACTGGAACAATCTTTGACTTGCATTGGAATGGCATTAGACCAGAAAAATGGATCTAATCCAGATCATTGGCCTCCCACTTCTTCACCGCTTGGACAAAGTTGGTTACTTTAATTAATTTCATCATGCTCTGAGTTGATGAGCCTCCATTTCAACTCTTGCTGACTATTGGTTTAGTTGTAGTAACATGCATGTTCCCATCATTCCAGCTTGCTTCCTTCACTCGTTTATGGCTTGTTTCAGTCTTTGTGCGAATCTTTTCAGAAACCGGCGTGTCTGCACATCTAGCAGCATGAATTTTCAGCTGGATTGTGATATGTGTGTGGCCATCTGTCGGACCCACTATATTGAATTTGAGAGGTGATTTTGGATAAATCTCTAGATAGTGATTTAGGACGTGATTCGAATTCTAAAATTTAAATACATGAATTTTTATTTGAAAGATATTTTCAGGTATTAGTTTTTAGGATTGTAGGAATAGTTTAATTTGAATATCGATACTAGATTTTTGTGTGAACTAAAATATTAGGGAATAAGGAGAAATTTAAATTAAGATAAAGAATAAAATCTTGGCGGAATTAAAGATATGAACGAATGTGTGGATTGAGTGATTTTTAATGCGAGAGAGTTTTTGAATAAATTTTTAGAACAATTTAGGAGTGGATTCGAACCTCAAATTTTGAATATTGGGAATTTAAATCATAAGGAAGTATTGGGGTAAGATTTAGAGTTTTCTTGATTTAATTGAAATCTTAACGCTAGATTATTAATACACAAGCAAATACTTAAAATTTTGGAAACTGAAATTTTATTAAAATAGTTTTCAACAGTTAGATAGAAATCGAGGCATTATAAACTAGCTTGCTTCTTATTATTGTTATTAATTGACATGACCAAATGGAGCGAGGGTTCTAGTTGCATAAGTTCGGACTGGTACCAATGGCAGCGATCCAAACCAAGGTCGATCCATAAAACGTGTCTCGCATTTTTTTTACACATGAATAAAGGGAAATCTGGAAACAATTGGGCCTAGAATCTTTGCATGAGGGGAATGATTACAACAAGCTTGAATCTTTGCAAGATGTTAATCTTCACACTTGGAGGGTACGATGCATTACAATCTGTAATACTCATTCTGTGCCTCCCATTTCTTCATTGATCTTGCCTGTGGCGTGGCCTTCCATGCTCTTAGCCCAAGCCTCCTGTGCTCTGCTCAGAGGGGACTTGGAATCAATGGTGGTCTTGAGCTTCCTTTGCTTGACCAAGTCGACCAGCCACTCCATTTCCTCCTTCTCGGGTATCAGGCTCAATGGCACGAGCCTCTTTTGGAGAAGGTCACCTTGTGGAGGAACGACCTGACGGTGGCGACGACCCCGACGTGACGTCGAGGACACCGCCACTATGACCAAGATGTTCTTGATGGTGAATGGAGTTAAAGTTTTAAAAGATATAAATTTAAAAAGTTTAAACTATTTTTAAAAATAGAATATAAATAATTGGTATAGAATATTCTCGATAATATTCTCTCGAGTGGCCAATATATAGGGCCTAGATGTGAACAAGACAGAAGTACGTGCATGGTCTACGATGTTCTAGGGACCGGGTGTAGGATGACATGAAGGTGGTAGCATCATGAGCTCGGTCTACATCCGTGAACTCATGGTAGACCAAAGAGTGTGGAGCCTACGTGCAATGATATGGTCTTCGGTAGACTACGCTCGTACACGAGAAGATGAGCTGCAACGGATGCACGGCTCACGGCGTGTGCGCCGTTTGTGCAGGGCCCATGGGCAATGCCTTATGTGCTGAATTTATGGACAAGGAGAACGGGGATGAGCGCGCGTAGACGCGAGGTTGAAGACGACGACCGATGGCCATCTTTCATCACGCTCACTTAGCATGATTGGAGCAGAGCCAGCTTTTGCTACTCGACAAGAGGATGTCAAGCAGTGAATAGAGGTTTTAATGGTTCTAATCTAACTCTAGGCTTCAATTGGTAGCATGCGACAGTGCCACTGACACATGGCCAAGAAGAGGGGAATAGTGGCCAAAGGGATTTTGACCAGTTTCTCACTTTGGAGGTGTCTAGGAGGCGCCAATAAGATGTTGCAGCAGTCGGATGGAGACGAAGAGCGGAGGAGCAGTGTAGCCACACGGTGCGGAGAGGTGGGGGAAGGCGGTGTTTTGTCGAGCGCTGTGGTGATCGGGGGCTACTATGAGGGTGTCAACTAACATCTAGAGTTATAATGAGGGTGAAAAAGAGAACATAGGACAGGCCGAATGAAAAATGATCGGTGGCGGTTTAGATATGATATTGTTATTTGTATTTTTTTAAGATCAAGTAAGTCTTCACGAAATTAAAAAGCAATTCATTTATGCGTTTTTTACTAATATTGTTACTTGTCTTTTTACGTAATAATCTTTTTTTGTTTTTAAGGTGACGTAAGAAAATTTGCTTGGCTATGTATGCATGCGTGTTAGCGAGGTGCGTCACCCCTAGGTTGTATGCAGAATCAACGAAAAATTACATGTGTGGCGTTGCTTTTAGAGGAAAAACAGAAGTGAATTGAGATGGTATTCTTTATGGTAAGACACGTGTCACTGATTTAGAAAATCAGGCGACGTGCACCGTGTTGTTGCGTCCTTAAAAAAAACCTAAAGGCCTGGTAACTAGAAAACTCTTTTTTCCTAAGAGGATGAGAAGAGGAAAAGGACTTAGAGTACTATGCGATTTTTTTTCAGGTTTACTCCGAAGATCTATGCAATTCTTTTACTATTCTTTTCTATAGTGCTCCTGAGTCTTATGCAATTCTTTTCCTGATGTGCTTTGGAGATCTTTGTAATTGTTTTTCTCTGTGGAGCGGGGTTTCGTGACTTCACGCTCGCCTCCCTGACGGCACCAACGCGAACTCTCTCCGCCGCCTCGTGGCGTTTCTTCACTCCTGTGCGAAGAGATAAGTCCCGTCGCTATCTCGATATTTTCGTTCTGTCTAAAACTGTATCGGTTAGGTTCGACCTTTTAGTTCGATAAGATATAGCGTATCACGTCCGTGCAGGGTCTATCGGTCTATCAAGCTCTCTCCATCGTCGTCGGTCTCGTGCTGTATTGGTTAGGTTCGACCTACGAGACTACTAACGGTAAAATGAACTTTCGGCCTATAGGTCTCAGTACGGCGTTTCATCGGAGTGTTAACCGATGAGTTATCTATACGTTGAGCGTCACGCCCAGCGTATCGACTTTTCAGCCAATACGCATCATGTCTTCAGAGACTTTCCTTTAGGCGTCACGCCAAGCACGTCGGCCTTCTAGCCGAGGCATGCCTCAAAGACGTCCACTCATCGGCTTAGCTAGCCGATGGGTTCGCTTTGCCCTTACTTCAACACATCCAATCCAGTGTCCACCGTCCCATTGTCGTTGACCTCGTTCTCGTACTGTCTCGGTTAGGTCTGATCTTCAAGATTCAATGCTAGCGGCGTCATCACGGCGGGCAACGGATTTCGTGCTGCCATCTCCAGAGCAGCATCGGCTTTGCAGCCGGTCCCTTTTATGTGATTCCTTACCAGGTCGTATATGCCTTCATCGGCTTTCCAGTCGATGAACGACCGCTACAGCTTCCGTCGAGGAATCCTGCATGCCTTGCTATTCTTGGAGTACACTCCAATATCTCCATCGGCTCTGCGGTCTATGGATCAGTATCTCGCCTTCGCTACACCCAGAGCCATCGCATCCTTCGTCCATATACCTCTACATCGGATCCCCGGTCGATGGAAGAGCGCCCTGATTCCTATCGATGACCAGCCGATAAAAGAGCCATCCGAACGCGGCCGATGACTAACTTAATCCTATCGGCAGCCAGCCGATAGCGAGGGCTCATATCGGCCCGTCGTCTGACTGACCCGGTTGCCTCACCTCCTTGTCAATTGCAGGGTCAAATTGACTCACACGTCCGCACTGAACAAATCCTATGGGTCCTGACGCGCGTATCTCGAGCCACAGAGAGAAGCCAACCGGTCTACACTGAAGCTAAGCAGACCTCCCAGGCGTCAGTATGCTCAGCCAATTTCCGGCGCGAACCGAGTTATAATGAGGACGACAAAAAGAAGAACATAGGACGGGCCCGCAGAAAGAATGAAAAATGATCAACGGTGGTTTGGACATAAACCTATTGTTATTTGTATTTTTTAAGATCAACATAAAGCAAATATAGCATGATTGGAATAGAAGCACATATTTATAAAATTAGAAGTAAGTCTTCACGAAATTAAAAAGCAATTTATTTATGTGTTTTTTACAACTTGTGTTTTTTACGTAGTAATCAATAATTTTTTTTATTTTTAAGGTGACGTAAGAAAATTTGCTTAACTATGTATGTATGCGTGTTAGGGAGGTGCGTCACCCCTAGGCGAAAAATTACATGTGCGGCGTTGTTTTTAGAGGAAAAACAGAAGTGAATTGAAACGGTATTCTTTATGGTAAGACACGTGTCACTGATTTAGAAAATCACGCGACGCGCACCGTGTTGTTGCGTCCTTAAAAAAGACGTTACTACCAGGCAACCAGAAAACACTTTTTGAGTCCTATGCGATTTTTTCCCTGGTCTACTCTGGAGATCTATGCAATTCTTTTTCTATTCTGCTTTGGAGTTCTACGCAATTCTTTTTCTATTCTGCTTTGGAGTTCTACGCAATTCTTTTTCTATTCTGCTCCGGAGTCCTATCCAATTCTTTTCCTGATCTGCTACGGATATCTTTGTAATTGTTTATATAGTCTGCTCCGTGGAGCGGGGTTTCGTGACTTAGCTCGCCTCCCCTGACAGCGCCAACGTGAACTCTCTCCGCCGCCTCGCGGCGTTTATTCAATCTCCCGTGCGAGATCGAACCGGAGAAGAGACAGGGAAACATTAGTAGTAGCTAGATTGATAGATTTCGACAAGAGAGGACAGGGAGAGGGGAGAGAATCGGAGGAAGAGGAGCCATGGGTCTGCTCGGGCTGAACCGGCTCATGTCCATCCGGCTCCGGCGGTCGCGCCTCCGCCGCCGGCGAAACAAATCCCGCGGTAAGCGCTAGATTTCCCTCGACCTCTCGTCATCTCTCCCGTTGCGTGCGTTGTGTTTTGCGCTGCTCAAACTTTTGGGAGATTGCAGTTGCAGCCAATAGTTCGAAAACGTCTCTCTCTGCAATCGAAACAAATTGGGTTTTTTTTAACACATTAGCGTTCTAGCACAAAAGTTGCATAACGGAGACATATTGGATTTCTCTGTGCTCGTTTGTGTGCTTCAATTTCTTTTTTTATATCTGACTGTAACCATGCATGATGTGTAGCAGACGGGTTGATTGCTAAATCGGCTAAAAGGAAGTACTCACACTGCCAACAAGATGTTGATTCTCGGGATGATAAAAGGATGAGAAATTCAGTGCTAACCCTTCCAGAGGTACCGTATATAATGTTGATAATGGAACAATTAAACCGAATGTATATACTACTCTTACTCCTCTAACACAGATTGGTACATCTATTATGCCTAAATAAAAAATTACAAATAAATAAGCAAACTTTGCTATATTTGTACAGTATTATCAATTGCAGTCGTACTGTATTAGTAGCTCTGCTTTCTTCTAGCTATTGGCTGTTGCGGCTTTCGCTCTCTGGCTTCACCTTAGTCCTTGATAAGGAATCGACTAAACTTCCAATAGCCATCTCCCTTATTAGCAATAGATAGAGGCATCTCCTTTATTTACTTAAATTCATCAGAACTTTTGAAATAATTCGTACTCCATTCTTATTTTACTACCCTTGATAATGATTTTTAGAACTCTACAGAGGCCAATGGCCTACCTAAATTATATTCCAACTAACAACTCTGTTAAGGAAAGACAACTCTATGCAATGCTTAATTTGCACGCTACTATTGCATTCTATTGGCCAATACACAAATGCAATGCAGTGCACGTTGTGCAATCTTGCACAGAGCACTTAGTGTTGAAAAAGAATATTTCTATTCATTTTTCTTTCTCTAATCAAAGTACCAAACCCATTGAAATTCACAATCGCAATGTTTAAGTTTTATCCCATGATGGTGTATGCAGGACATCTGGTGCCATATACATTCCATGATGCCTATGCTAGATGCTGCTCGTGCTGCATGTGTGTCTCGTGCCTTTCTAAGTTCCTGGAGATGTCATCCCAACCTCACCTTTAACGAGCATACACTAGGATTGGATGAATCTATTTATGAAAAAGATTTTATACGCAAAGTCGACCACATTCTTAAAAAACACTCTGGTATTGGAGTGAAGACATTCAAGCTTGAAGTCCCCTATGAGCTAGAAGTATGTGATCACGTCGACCGTTGGCTTCGATTTGCTATTACACCGGGGATTGAAAAACTAACTGTTATGCTATATGGAACCGCGGAAGAGTACAACTTCCCATGCTCACTTCTATCCGATGGAATTGCAAATTCTATTCAATTTCTTGATCTTGGCCAATGTGCCTTCCATCCCACAGTTGAACTTGGTTCATGGACAAGCCTTAAAAAGCTATATTTGTATTTTGTGCGTATCACAGGGGATGAGCTAGGGTACCTTCTTTTGAACTCGTTTGCTCTAGAGTGGATGGAATTCAGATATTGCAAGAAAATAGTTAGCCTGAAGATACCTTGCACGCTGCGGCGGCTCAGCTACCTTAATATTTCAGAATGCAACAAGTTGCGAGTTATAGAGAGCAAAGCTCCAAATATATCCACTTTTTATTTTACTGGATACAAGATAAAACTTTCACTTGGAGAATGGGTGCAAGTGAAGAAACTATATATGCTCAGTTCACACCTTGTTTCTTATGTCTGTGCCAATATTCCATACATGATGCCAAATCTTGAAACTCTTTCCATATGTTCATTCGGTGAGGTATGCATCAACACTTTTAGATGATTACAAATACTAGTGTTTTTTTATGTTTATTATAGATTTATAGTACTCATGAGCCTTGGAGCTTGATTAATCTGAGACATCTTTATGCAGGTGGTCAACACACCATTGCTAACTTCCAAATTTCTCTGCCTGAAGTACTTGAGTATTTCTCTCTCTGGACTGACCGTTTGGCCGGCTTATGATTATTTTTCTCTGGTTTGCTTTTTTGACGCTTCTCCTTCCTTGGAGACTTTCTTCTTGTCTGTAAGATGATGTTCAGTGTTCATTTTATCCAGTAAAACTATCTAGTCACTATGGCAAAGCCATTAATTGAAGTATATTTTTTCTTCTTCAGATAGGTCAGCGACAAATGGAGCGTGAATCGAAATCGAAATTTGGAGGTTTCTCACATATGAGGCAGATTCCAGAACACCGTCATGAATACCTCAAAAGTGTGACGATCAATGGTTTTTGCTCTGCGAAGAGCTTGGTTGAGCTAACATGCCATATTCTTGAGAACACAGCATCACTTGAGTGCCTTACACTGAACACAACCCTTGGCTTCGCTAGCCGTTTTGAACACAGTCCTGGTACATGCTTTCCAATGGGCAAGGGTATTCTCATGGAAGTACCTAAAGCGCTCTCAACTATCCAAACATACATTGAGGGGAAAGTCCCCTCTACAGTTAGATTAAATGTTCTGGAACCATGCATCCTGTGCAATCCTATTGGGGAGTCTTATCCGAATCATCCATTGCGTAACTCTTCTAATGAACCGTCTGTTTCCTAAATAATCAGATTTGTTAAATGTTTAATTGCGTAGTTATCAGGACGAGTTAGTGGTTAGTTCTCTAGTAATTTATCAGCAATAGACTAAATGCGGCTGCTAATGGTGGGTATGACACCTATGTGCTGAATATAGTTTGGATGTAAAGTATATAGTTTGGATGTCCTGAAGGTTGGATGTGAACAAAAATTAATATGGGTGAATTTGCCTAGAATGTTAAATATTGTTTCTGATGTAGTCTTTGCTCCGTTGTGTTTTTGTACTTCCATTTGATCATTCGGTACCACGGGTGGTACAGTAAAGTTGGCTAACAAGAGCCTCTATTTTAGGCGGCAATCTGTTTGCAACTGCTGCCATCGCTACTTCACTATGACAAACGGACCGAAATCTATCAGAACTGCCGATGCATTAGCGACCACTGATCGTGTGGTAGAGGGATACAGGGTGTCTCACGCATGCTTATAACGGAAGCGCCTTAATAAAGAATGTCAACATGCATTCCATCTTTCAACAGTAGTGACAAATCGATAAGAACAATGATAAAGAACTCAACGAAAACAGGCTAAGATTCAATCATTCTTTAAACTGTGGAGTAGTTCTGAATCAATAAGAAGATTATTTTTGCGACGAACAGTGTTAAGAAGAACATAATTTTCGTGAATAACAGTGTAACAAAGAACCAACAAAACATGCTTGGATATACTCTTTTCGTTTTTTCATTGGTTAAACGAGCCAATCTTACATAAGTGTAGCAAGGAAATGAATAACCTAAAATCCAGTAATGTGACGTTGCAAGTTGCTACAAATATCAGCAACTCCCATCACATGTAGAGTTTAGCTATCATCTCAGGTATTAACCAAATCGGTATAGTTTTTTTTTTCCAGGACAAAGACAACTAGTGAAAAAACAGAGACAGGAACTACAGCATCCGTCGAGTTCCAAATGCCAATCCTCGTCATAATGAGACCTTGAGCTTCTTGAACTAACATTAGAGTCATCATCACAACTTGTCCGGCTCTAGCTTCAATCACAACCGATATTCCTTACATAAATAGGATGTGCAAAGAAGCACTTCAAAAAGGGAATTTAGTAGTTTCTTGTCAAAACAACTTTAATTCTTGATTTACAAATTTCCAGAAGCAAGAAAATGAGAACAGTGTAATAGATTTGGAACAAATGTGGTAACCAGTAATGCACATGCATCCAACAAAAAATACTGCCAAAGGTTAGAAACACAGCTCTGAGTCCCCGCACAGATCACCAGCAAATGCCCCAATCTACTTTTGCAACTTCACAATGAAAACAAGTTTGAGCCACACTTACTCATAGCAAAGGGCACTGATCTGCTATTAAAAGATGACGAGCCTATTCATAACAAATAGGAAGTGAACTGCACCTAAATTAATAAGGGAAACAGCTAGATCAACAAACATGTTCTTAGAACACACATTACCCTTCAATGATACGTTAATACAGTTACAAACACTGCTACGTTATTTAACTTTCAACAGGATTCACATTCTGAAACTCTAAAAGATATACACCAAGGATATCCTATTGGCTCCACTTTTGGTCTAGGTGCTGTCATGGAAGAATCAGGAGAATAAACGTAATAGTGCTACGCTATTAGAATTGATAGCCAAGGGCCTCTTATTTCACTATAGGTAGCTTAGTTCCATTAGAATTGTTGGCTAAAATCTTTGTGGTATAACATGTCAATAATAAGCGAGGAGTTGGAAGTTTGTCCCATCCAAAAGATGTAAATGGTTTACATTATCTAAAAAATATAAATAAAACCAAATGTTACAAGCAAACTTCCTGGGTTAGAAGTTATTCACAAGGACACTCCCTCAAAATCATTAACCAAGTCTGACAATTTTTCTACGCAAAGCAAGGCAACTAAGAAGTTGTAGTCAGTGCACGATATTTGCAGGAGATAATATCCTCCACGGCTACTATATGCTAGTACGAATTTGGTTTACCTGCCAAACTTTTCCATAAGACATACTAGAAAAAAAACCCACGAACCACTTCCCAACACATCGGTACTATTTAACAAGTCCGAAGAGATATATCACACAACATGCTGAGCATGGCAAGAAAATGGAATTCAGCAGCTGCAATTGGGGAACACAAGAGCAAGCCGGTCCAGCAGGGGGCTGGCTCAGGGTGGACACATCCAATGGCGTTTCACTGATCCTAAGATCACTAGCAGCTATATATCAGCATGTCAAAACAATCTAGTGAAGAATATGTAATCAATGTTAACTAACATTGGTGCAAACTACTAAAAATCCAAGAAAAGATAAGAGAGATCTACTACACTTGTGTTCAATTTGAGACGGCGATTCGAGATCTATACGGTTCCAGAGGGGAAAGGGGCGGTGGGGGACAGGGTGACGTACTCAACCGTCGTCGATGAGGTGGTCACCGCGCGGCCATGTCTGAGTGCTCAGGCGATCAGGACGGGGCCGGGGCACGTGTGAGACCGATGGAGTGAGTCCTGATGGTGTAGATGAGGGAGGGAATGGCGACCTGGAGGTTTTTCATCAGCCAATTGTCGCGTCGGGTTCGATTGAAGACATGGCTGACATGTCGACGGAGAACCAGCTCGAGTGCCTTGGTCTTGCGAAGTGCGCAGCCACGGACAGGGAGGCCGAGACGGTGGATGGTCCTGGCACAGCGACGAAGCTCCCTGTTGGCGTCTGGATCCTGGAGGTCCTTGAGGAGGAGTGGAATGACGCCGTCGCTCACGATGGTGAGGAGGGCGTCGAGCTTCGAAAGCTTCTCCACGAGGTCGAGGCCTAAGATCTTACACCCACGGTTGGACGCGGACTTGAGCAGGTGGAGGAGCGCGGGCGCGTGCTTGAGCTGGTGAACGGCGAGCACCTTCACCTCCTGCGGCTCGACTGGGTTGAGGAGGCCGAACTCGACGTCGGCGAAGGTGGAGACCGCGACGGAGAGGTCAGAGGCAGCTGGGGGAGGGGCGTCGTCGGGAGCCTGGGTCGCGGTGAGCGGGCCGATCTGCGCGACGGCTACGGAGGAGGTCTTCGTGGCGCCGCTGGAGGCGTACGCAGGCGCGACGGCGACGGAGATGGTCTTCGCGGCGAAGCTGGAGGCGCGCGAGGTATCGGCCTTCACTAGCGAGGCGGCGCAGCTTTTCTTCATCGAGACGCCGGCGACGGAGGAGGGCTTCGCGGCGAAGCCGGAGGCGCGCGAGGCCTCGGCCGTGTCCCGCCAGGCGGCGCCGCTCCTCTTCATCGCGAAGGAGGTGGGCTTCGTGTCGACGATGGAGGAGCGCGAGACCTCGGCCTCCGCTTCCACGATCGACGAGGCGGCGCTCTTCTTCTTCGTCATCGCGTGGAGACCTGGAATGGCGATGGGTCGGTGGCCGGAGGACGGCGCGGTGGTGAGAGGCGGACGTGGCGTTGGGTGGCGATGCGAGGGGAAGGGGCATTTATAGCCGGCGGAGCCGTGCTCGAGAAGAAACTCTCGAGATGGGAGAAGGAGAATTCGAAATTTGAATTTCTCCAGAGGAGCACGAGAATACAGTTGGCCCGGTCAGCGGTTACAGCCCCGGCCCAACCGTGCTGGGCAAGAAATGACCGAAATAGGCCATTTTCGGCCAGAAATTAACTGTGCCACGCAGAGGAGGGACTCTATACGGGCTCGGCTCCAGTAAGCCTAAGCCGAAAGACGCAGGTGACCTTTTTTTTAATCTACAAAGGATATTTACTGAAATTCATCGGAACATTTCAAATTAGCATGCATTCCATTCTTAAGTCAGTGCGCTTGCAAGTGTTTTTCAAGACTCTAAGCCTGCTTAGATTACATTTCAACTACTAATAACAGCTATACGCAATGCTTAATTTATTCGCCATTCTAATGCTCAATGTACCTATGTAATGCAACGCACCTTGTGCTATAATGTGCGGAGCACCACGGTGTTGAAAAAGTATGATACCCATGTGGTTCTATTCATGTAAATTTCTCTAATCAAAGTAACCATTTAGGTTAATATAATCGCAAAGTTGAAATTTTATCCCATGATAATGCATGCAATACATCTGGAGTAATATACTTTCCGTGCTTTCTACAATCCTAGAGATGTCATCCAACCTCACCTTTGACGAGGATGCACTAGGATTGAATGAAAATGCATGTGAAGCAGATTTCATCAGCAGAGTTGGCCATATTCTTAAAAACCAATTAGGCATTGGTGTGAAGAGATTTAAGCTTTTAGTCCGGTACAAGCTACATAGCTATGATTATGTCAACAGTTGGCTTTAGCTTGCCATTACACTAGGGATCGAAGAACTCACCCTTAGGCTGTCTAGAAGAAAGCCACGGTAGGACTTCCCATGCTCGCTTTTCTCTGACAGGATTACAAACTCAATTCGGTGTCTTGAGCTTGGCCGTTGTGCCTTTCATCTCACAATTGAACTTGGTTCATTGTGAAACCTTAAAAGGCTGCAACTATCTTGTGTTCGTATTTCAGGGGATGAGTTAGCATGCCCTCTTTCCAACTCGTTTGCTATGGAGGAGTTGGAACTCAAGTTTTGCAAAAAGATATTGACCCTTAAAGATGCCTTGTGTGCCGCAGCGGCTTAACTGACTGAAGGTTTTAGAATGTAGGAGGGTTTAGGAGATAGAGAACAAAGCCCCTAATCTCTCCAATTTTTACTATGGAGGATACAAGGTAAAACTCTCACTTGAGGAAATAGTTGCATATGAAGAATCTGTAAATATGCAGTCCAAACATTACATGTTATGCTCGTGACAATCTTCCATCCTGTGTGGCGAATGTTGAAACTCTTGACATAGCTTCACAGTGTAAGGTATAAACTAAAGTATTAGGTGTTATAGACTAGTGGAATATATGTATGTTAGTTATACCTTGGAATTTGATTATTCTGAGACATCTTTATGCATTTGGTCAACACACCAATGCTACCAAACAAAATTTTGTACCTCAAGCATCTGACTATTTCTCTTGTTGCATGGAACTTTTCTCCAGCCTATGACTATTTCTCTCTGGTTTCCTATTTTGATGCTTCTCCTTTATTGGAGGTTTTCGTCTTAGCTGTAAGGCTCTATTCAATGTTTCTTTTATCCAAAAAAAATGTCACTATGGTAGGAGCTTGATTCAAGTATATTGTTTTTTCATCTTCAGGTAAATCAGGAATGCATGGAGCATGAATCAATTTTTGAAAGTTCCTCACATCTAAGGCAGATGCCAGAATATTGCCATGAGAACCTCTAGTCTCTGACGATCAGCGATTTCTACTCTGTGAAGAGTTTGGTTGAGCTAGCAGGCCCTATCGTTGAGAACACGATGTCACTTGAGTGCCATTGGACACCACTCATGGCGATGCTAGGTGTTCTGAAAACGATTTTGGTGTATGCTGGCCTGTGAGCCAGAATGTTCTCATGGAATGCCCTAGAGCACTCTTAGCTATCAGAAGATACATTGAGTCCAAAATCAAGTTAAATGTGTTGGAATCATGCAGCCGGTTCCATGCTGCTGGTCAACCATAAACTCTGTTTCATAAATTATCAGAGTTGTTAAAAGCCTTTTAGTTATGTAGTTATCTGCAAAAGAGAAGTAGTGAGTGTGGCTAAACTCTGTGTCGTACCTCGTAAGTGGTATGGAAAATATGGAGTCCTAATGTCCCAAGGGTTTTATGTGTTGTGACTAAAAAATTTAGCATGGGTGAAATTTGGCTAAACTTTTGAACATTGATTATGAGATAGGCTTGGCCCAATGCATTTTTGTACTTCCATTTGATATTGCTGCGATCTGATCATTGGTATGGAACATATGGAGTCCTGATGTCCTGAGGGTTTGATGTGTTGTGACTAAAAAATTTAGCATGGGTAAAATTTGGCTAAACTTTTGAACATTGACTATGAGATAGGCTTGCCCCGATGCATTTTTGTACTTCCATTTGATATTGCTGCTATCTGATCATTGGGTAACTAACAAGAGCCTTCATTTTTTTATGCAATCTGTAATAATATAGTGAATAATTGTTTTTGTAACTAAACATCCAGAAAGGAGTAAAAAGCGAGATCTACTAGTGCTTGGCTCAAGATCTGTCCAGTTCCACAGGGCAGTGATTACAGCGCTATACGTTTCCATAGGAGTTTTGAATGGAGAAATGAGGGGAATGAAGAAGTTTGAATATCAAAAGCTTATATATATTGTTTGCCAAATTCTAATCTCTCGATAAGATATCCCCTAGTATAACTTTTTCACTCTAATTTCATGCAATTGGTTATAAAAAAATCTAAAAAAATTGACAAGTAACATCTATCACTCCTAAAAAAATCAATGTCAAAATCAACCTACATATTAAGAAATAAAAACATTGATTTTGGATATAAATAATATCATCACTGTTGGTTATACACTGGATTTGTTTTTCTTTTCATTTGTTGATATGTGAATTTATTTTGGACTTAAGATTTTGTGGAATATATGTATATAGGTATGGATGTGACCAAATTTTTTAAGGACTTTCCATAACTACTTGGATAATGATTCAACAAACAAGTATGATATTCTCTCGAGGTATCAAAAAAGTTTACATACTAGCACTCCTTTACATTTTACAAATTACCTCTTGAGTGATATTAAAAAGAAATTAAATCTACATATAAAATCAAATATTTTAGATCAAGGTAAATATTACATATAACAAAAGAATGGATAACACATTTCATACAAAATATATTTTTATTTATTTTAGATAATATTATAACATATTTTTAATTTGTACGAAAGTATCATTTTAGTTCCACGAACTCATTAGGCTCACTAATCATAGTTCGTCTCCCATCTCGATGATGATCTTGCCTATGACGTGCCCTGCTATGCACTTGGCCCACCCCTCCTCCACCACACTCAGCGGGTACCTCGACTCAATCACCGCCTTGAGCTTCCCCTCCCTCATCATGCCTACCACAAGCTCGATATCCTTTGTCATCGGTGACTCAAAATCAGCACTAGCCTCTTCTTGAAGAAGGTCACCTTCTGCCACAATGACCTGGCGATGCCGCCGAAGCCTAGCGTGAGGTCAGCCACCACACCGACGTCAGAGAGCACTAGCATGAACATGGACCACAAGAACCCCGTCGCGCAGTGCACCACAGCGTCGTACCTCCTCCCCAAGGGGCTCCATAGCACAATGCCCTCTAGGGTGGTGTAGTCGAGCACCTCTTCGGTGCCTAGGTCCTTGACAAAGTTGACATTGCGCACACCGCAAGTGGCCATGATGTGGTGGCCATAGAAGTCAGGGGTGAAAATGGAAATCATGAGTGAGGCTCATCAAACTCCTTACACTGTTCATCCTGGAGAGACCAAGATATACGGAGATCTGAAACAAAGTTTTTCATGGAAAATGATGAAAGTGGGTATTGCCAAGTATGTGCAGCTCGTGGTGTGTGGCAGTAGGTTAAGGCTGAGCATAAGAGACCTATAGGTTTGTTACAACCATTAGGGATTCCAATGTGGAAATGAGAGCACATTACTATGGACTTTGTGGTTGGATATGAGTTGTTGTGGATAGGCTCACAAAGTCTACGCACTTCATTCCAATATAGACCACTAATTTGGCTGAGGATTTAGCATTGTTGTATATCAAGGAAGTGGTGAGGTTGCATGGTGTGTCTAGGTCAATTGTATCTAATCGGGATTCTAAATTAGTGCCTATGTTATGGCAGAGCTTACAGCGTGTTATGGGCACTAAACTTTCACTTAGCACAACTTCTCACCCTCAAACAAATGGGAAGTCAAAGCAGACGATTTAGACCTTAGAGCATATGCTTCATGCTTGTGTCCTTTCATGGAAGGGCAGTTGGGAGATTCATCTTGCTCTGGTGGAGTTTGCTTATAATAAAAGTTCTTATGCTGGTATAAAGATGGCTCCGTTTTAGGCTTTGTATGGTCGAAGGTGTGTTTCTCGTTGTGTTGGGAATCCTTAGGCGAGAGAGCACTGCTTGGACCTAAAATAGTTTAGAGGACATCTAAGAAGGTGTAGGAGATATAATAGAATCTATAGACTGCATAGATGTTGACAAATGAGCTATGCTGATGTGAGAAGGCAAGACTTGGAGTTTACAATGGATGATCAGGTTCTTCTTAGAGTATCACTAACCAAGGGCATTGTGCGGTTTGGTACTATAAGTTAGCTTAGCCCAAGATGCATTGGTCCATTTGATATCATTGCTCGAGTGGGTAGTTTAGCTTACCAGCTTTGACTATCAAAATCTATGAGAGGGGTACATGATGTTTTCCATGTATCCATGTTGAGGAAGTATCTACGGGATCCTAAACACAAGATTGATCTAGAGCCTATTATGTTGGAACATAACTTGATTGTTGAGTGTCTCCCAGTGCATATCCTGAACTCATCAGAAAGAGTCATGAGGAGAAAAATTATCAAATATGTGAAAGTCCTATGGACTAATTAGTTGGGGTGAGAAGCAACATGGGAGCTTGAGGATCAAATGCAAAAGAAGTAACTAGAGCTCTTTAAAGCTAATAAGTTTTATTGAGGATCAAATGCAAAAGAAGTAACTAGAGCTCTTTAAAGCTGATAAGTTTTATGGTATAGTTTAAGTTGTATATGGTTACTCAATAATTGTCATGGGATAGCAGAATTCAGAGACGAATTCTTTAAAGGAGGGGAGAATGTAACACCCAAAAATAAAAAAGAAAATTAATTGAGAGTTAGGTGTGTTGGGGGCACATTAGCTGGTGCCCTACCATAACCTAGGAAGGCAACCACCTCCACCTCCTCCTCCATCGCCCCTTGTCACCTCCTCTCTCCCTCCATGTGCGTTCCTTCTCCTTCCTCTTCTTCCCTACCATTTTCTCTCCATAGTTCTACATCAAGGCTTGGATCACGAATAAAGTAGTAGAAAAACGGAACAAGGAAGAGAAGAGGAGCAAGAAGAGGTGCTAGATCGGTGTTCTCTACTATTCCCCTTGCAGGTTCTCTAAGGAAACATTAGTTAAGGCTTAATTCCCCTCTGTAGCATGTGTTTAAGGATGATTTTGATACCCTAAGTCATGGTTAAGAAGGATTTAAGGAGGGGCTTGGATGTTAATTTTCATATTGGTCATGTAGTGTGCCTCTTAGGGTTTTTGTATTTCGTCTATTTGGTGGTCAAAACAATTTTTACTAAAAAACATATAACTATAAAGTTGTAGATATCGTCGTAATTTTTAGATGGCTGGAATTCCAAATATTGTCATTTTACTCTTTATTGTTCAAATTTTTGGGAAGATTTTGAAGGATTTTTCAAGTGCGAATTAGAATACTTAAATGACATAATTGAATTATGGTTTCAACACAAAAGTTGTAGATCTTGTTCTGTTGATTCTATTAATGTACTTATTTGTAGTTATAGTTTTTGTAATTTTAAAAATATAAAAAAGTGAAGCAGCAGTGTCATTGAGAGAGACTTGTAGTTTTGAGTGTTGTTGGGTTTAGACCATAGGAGCATGTTATCTATTATATTATATGAATGGTTGAATGTCTGTGTCGAGAAATCTCTTGTGATTAGATGGCGGTGTTCCGGATCATACTTGAGACTTCTATCTCTTCTTAGTTGGAGGCAAGTAAACGTAGCGATGGTTGCTACTCATTTTAACTTGTTATTTTCTACATTTACTTTGATTTCATATCTATAATCTAGCCAATGTTATATGTCGAATATTCAAAGCACGATTACATTTGTTAATCTACTTTGATTTCACATCTATAATCTAGCCAATGTTATATGTCAAATATTTAAAGCATGATTACATTTGTTAATCTATTTATTTGGTTATGGTTGATGCTATATGATCCCATATGAAGAAAGAAGTTGTGATTTTTACATACTGGTATCATCTTGCATTTATATCATTTGCATGGTATTTAAAGTGATGTCGCGAACCTATGATTGCGACCGTATCGATATAGCATCATATATTTTCGTAAATATGATGCAACTTCACACCTTATTGGGTGTGAAGGCCGTAGACATGCATTGCATTGCATATACATTTGCATATTTTATATACAACTTGAAGAATGATCATTTCTTCTAAGATATATATATATATGAAGTTTATATATAAAACTTCATATATATATTTTATATGAAGATATGTATATATATATATATATATGAAGTTTATGCACTTGGATGTCCGTCTATTTTTATATTAGACTTCTACTCTTTGCACTTAATTCTTCATATTCTAATTGTGTAGAATAATTAGCATGTTAAAAACATTTGCTCGCTAAGATTTATTCTCACGCCCCTTAGACTTTTTAGGTGCTTGTTGCCTTGCTTGGCTTGGCTTTCGGGGATGAGAGTAGTGGTACTTCTTCACAACCTAGATGTTATGCTATTGTTTTAAACAATTAGTTACTTGTTTGAGTAATTAGGTTAATGAACATTTGTTTGATAGTATAGTATTAGCTTACGTGATATATATTTTATGATTGCTTCCGTAAATGCATTGTTTTGGAGGAGATATTGCAAAAATTTATTATTTTGCCATGTACGTATGGTTGTTTAGTAGCATCCTAGCATTGTTCTAGTTGCTAGAGTATTACACTCTCACCTGGACTGAGCTACTACACTATATTTATTCTGAACAACTAAACATTATGTTTTTTAAAAAATCTATAAAGAAGTTTGTTAATAATAGTTATTATTTAATTAATTATACGTTAATAATATATCTCGTTTCATATGCAACTAACTAATAAGTCTGGCTTATAAGCCCAAAAACAAGATGGCCTAGAATGTGAACAGAACCACACATCCTTGCCGGTACATCTCAATATTACAAAATAGACTTTTTTTCTATCTTATTCCATCTTTGAAATACAATTTTATTATGCAAACACTCTCATTGTTGTAAAAACCTTACAATTGATTTATTCCAGACAATACTACCATACGTTTAATTCAGATTTATTTGTAGAAAAATACGGGCATTTATGTGGTATGAATGAGTTAACTTGACTGTGTATATTCATTTGTGAATATAAAGACTACATTTCTATCTAGGTCTGTCTAGATTTCAGTTGCCTGAAATCTCACAATTTCAGTCACTTTTTCCTCCACTATTGATGAGAGATCAACGGTTTAGCTGAGGGAAGGGTTTTGTGTGACTTCTTTGTACTGCAGGCCCGTTATTGGGTGGCCAGTTTGGTTCAAAATTTGTGGGTTTTGTTAGACTTTTGTGGAATCGATGTGGGATTTTTTGGATTTAAAGTGGGCTTTCTAGACCAGGACAGCGTGGCTGCTTTGGGGTTTGATTGTTCAGTGGGCCTTTTGTGAAATCTGGGTTGGGCTAAAAATCAAAGCCAATAAAAAAGCAGACAGGTTCAGAGACCTGTTTGTGAATCTTCGAAAAAACAAATTTAGTTTTTCTGATTATGCTTGTTGGAAACACTGTGCAAATTTCTGGGTCACTTGTTTAAACCTATGTCATTCAGATTTCAAAGAGAACTCTTGTAGTTGAACAACATCAAGATCCAGAGTAGATTTCAAAGCTAAAAAGATATTACACTCATCTACTGTGTAAAATGCACTATAATATACACTGCAAATCATCAAACATTATAGTGCAAAACAAACTGATCTTCAGTACAAGCTAGCTGGCAAAATCTCTTTACGAAAGGAACCTTTTGCACTTAGCACATTAACCTGAAACATCCATGCAAAACAGGCCTACAGATTTAAGAAGTCTAACTAGTGCATCAGTAGTTCCTGAAAACATGCAAAACACACATGCACTACATCCGCATCAGCTGCCCACACCCAGTCAAAAAACATCATCCATGGATTAAGATATCGCTCAATGCTTTTAAGAGATCAGTTACTGTTTTTTTTATATTGCAGACTTGTGAACTGGAGCCATCCACAAGGGGAAATGACAGCCCAACACCTACAAATAGTAATGGAATTAACATGGTAAATTAGTTGCACTACAATTGCAGTTGCTTTGTTTAAAATTTACGCTAGTATATGAATTGTAATATATAAGTGTGAAATCTAGTCCAGCATGACTGATATGCCACATCTGCAAACAAAATTACACTAATAAATATATAAATTTGCACTTGCATTTGCACTGCAAGAATATCAAGTTTTATATGCAATTTTGAATTGATTACTACCTTCCCTAAGTTTTCACAATCATATATGACTAGTTTGATACGCACACAAATTTGTAGTTTGATAATTAACATTGTACAGTCAACAGAAAAGCATGACCTACTAAAAATCTAAGGCGTACAATAGCCTGATTCCATTTCCACAAAATTTGTGTGCATATCAACGCTTCCTGCTAGCACCCTAAATCAAGACAAAAAATCATACACTCCCCCATGAACTATATTAGCGAGAACTATCACCTTTGTCATCCAGATTTCAAGAGCAGGCTTGTAGTTGAACAACATCAAGAAAACATCCAGATTTCAAAGTTAAAATGATATTGCACTCATCTACAGTGTAAATTGCACTATAATGTATACTGCAAATCAGCAAACATTATAGCGCAATATAATTGATCTTCAGTACAAGCTAACTAGCAAGATCCCTGCACAAAAGGAACTCGTTGCACTCAGCACATTAACCTAGAAACACACATGCAAAGCAGCTGCCTGCAGAATTAAAAACCCACTACACACACCATTTGCCCGCTCCCCGTCTAAAAAACATCATCCATGGAATCAATTAAAAAAAGATGCAACTCTTAACACAAAAACAGGTAGTTAAACACACACAAATTGTACAAATTTCAACAAAAAAATTCAGGTTTCCATAAACAATCTGACATGTGCATTCAAAAATTATAACTCAATTTTAAACCCCTAAGCACAATCTGAACTTGATGCTACTGATTGACAAAAAATACATCACTTGATGTTTTTTAGACATCACTTACTGTTTTGCACTGTATCAGGAAAGCAACTAATTGCACTACCCTTTAGTGAAAATTGTACTATAATTTGCACTGCAAATATATCAAATTTGATATGAAATTTTAAATTGATTATTACCTCACCTGAGTTTTGTAAATCATATAAGACTAACAAGGCACAGAATGCACATGCTCAAACTAACACACACAAAAAAACATATGCACATGTCCAACATGGGCCACCCATAAACACAAAACAGTTTTGGTAGGTTTTCTTTTCCATATATTTAGATTCAAGGACATTTTTTATTTGACATGTTTCCTTTTAACTATGCCGTATCTATTTAATTTAACATATGTTTTTTGCCATATACTACCTAAGACCAGTTAATTTCTTTCTACAGGATTTGCAAGTTAATTCATTACCAGCTCTAGCACTGCTAATTCAACACAAAGCTGCTCTGGCACTTCTTTGACATGGCACTACTTTTGATTGCATAGCACTACTTTCACCTAGACACAATGAGGGCCAATGGCATAGCAAGTAGAATTCAAATCTTTTATCTACATATAAACAAAAGAAATGAAAATCAGACTAATAATATACAGAATAAAATTACCAAGCGTCTATCACAATGTGAGATTTTACACACACCGGGCATCTACCAAATGTAGAGCCACCGACATGGTCCAACTGTGAGAATTGCTTTATCATGTCCCCTTTCCAAACAAAAATCCTTGGCAATGTAATGGGAATTTGCCAGAAACCAAAATTGAGGAAATCAAGGTGATATACCTGGTTTGAAAAATGAAAAGAAAAGAAACTGTCAAGAATGGTGAAAGAAAGAAAACTAACTAAAACAAGCTTGATTTCTCCTTATATCAAGCTTGATTTCAGAGCATTATATCAACAGAGACACAGTACAATTTAGAAATTATTTACATTTGGGACAGATTTATTTCAAAAATCATACACATACCTTCCCCTTATCGCTTGCAAGTGCTAATTGCATGTATATGTTTTTAATGCAGATAACAACTTATGCAAAGGTAAAGTTTTCAATCTTTTGAGTCATCACATGACTCGTTATCATTATCACTGCAGTATTGCTTGCAATCCACTGATAGTTCTGCATCATAATCTGATGAATGCCCCCCCCTAGGGTACAGTGTACTTCATCATCAGAAATAGGAGTGTCCATATCTAACAAATTAAAAATAACTCAAACCGGATTTAACTGTCGTAACCTCCATAAACTACAGGCAGAGATTGATTTGAGTCTGCGCAATTTGTTTTTAGTTAGCTTGCTACTGAAAAAATAATCCACAACTTAAATTAAATTCTAGCAACATACATACACCAGGTACACAGATGCTCAGTCATGCATCTGACTGAATGCTACTGCATACAAAGATGGTCCTCATCCAGCCCCCCGCTTTCGTAGCCAGGTAGCCAACAAACCCACTCATCCACTTGCATGTACACATATATCATAACAAACAGATGTAGCCGCAAACAAAAAAAATCCTAAACAGTCTGAAGCCCAAAAAAAACCGAAAAGATGCATCTCACCTTTCTTTCCTAGCTTCCCCTGAATTTAACTAAATGCAGTCATGCATCATCTCACCCCTTCTGCAGAAAAAACAGCATGCCGTGCATGTGTGTACCACGGAATATAGCAGCTAACTGAAGCAAAAGCAAATGCAGACATGAGCTAGCTTGTTAGCTAGACATCAGAACATGGCAGTAAAGGCAGGGACAATAAAGGAATTAGTATCACTGATTGCTGATGCACAAGAGGATTATTACACGGTTTGACAGGAACAAAGACATAAGCTAGCAGTTTCTGAATTTAAGCATCAGAACAGAACAAGCACCTTATTCAACATAATGAGTTGCTGGCTTGCAGCACTAAAAATCATCCATTCTACTCGATGGTAAGATGGGATATGCAACAAAATCAGCACACAACAAATAGATGCCTACATAAAAAATTTCAGAACCAAACCGCCTAAACCCCATTTTTTGGTTGGCCGAAAAAAGTTAGTCACTAGACATGTAGAGACGGCAGAAGAACGAGCGCACGCTGACCAGCCGTTGACCAGTTCCATGGGCTCGAGCTACTTTCAATCGAGCGATGAGCGAGTCAGATTACATTCACTTGGAGTTGGTGGTAACAACAAACAAGGCAAGGGTGGAACGAACATACATACTTACAATAGAGGAAACTAACAATGTCAGTTGTGCATCTAAAATTCACAGCTGACAGAAGTGCTCTACCTTTACAATTGTACCACAATACTATCAATCTGCAATTCTCTTAAACAGGCTCGTTGTTCATCAGTTCTATGTTGCAACTCGCTACGTGTTAGAGACAAGTGTTTTCAGGTGCAAAATATAAGGAATCACCATCTGTCCTTCTCTTTCTAAACACGTATAATAGTCCTAATTACTAAATGCCTCCAACGCAAAAGTATATCAGTCGTAGGTTCAGCTGCCTATTATCAACAAGTTAAAAAACACCACATGACACCTTAGCAATGATAAGAAGCGCGATCGGAAATTTCCAATCCAGGCTCTGCTGCTCGATGTCGTCCACAATAGACTAAAAAATATATGGCTGCTCACAGAATTCTAACTCGATTTTTAGGTCAGTACAAAACACACAACAAAAAAACATAGCTCCATGTATGAGATTAACCAAACATGGCGGCATTCCGATCGTGCATCAACATACATACCAAACAGAAACAAATCAACATCGTGCGTACCAAAAACGAACCCATTGCAACACATTATAGGCTTAAAGCCAGATCCATCAGCAAAAACTCCATCAGATCCATCGCCTGGCAGATCTAAAAGGGAGATCAACACCATACCGTGAGGCGAGCAGCATCCAACGCTGGGTGAAACAGCCAACATCATCACGAGGGACGCAGATGGATCGAGAACAGCCGGCGACAAACGTGCATGCGCCGATGGACAAACCGGCCGGGAACGTCCCCCCAGACCGGGATCCTAGCAAATCGCATCGCCGAGCACCAGTAGCACGCCGTCCTGGTGGCGGAAGGGCTGGACAACCACCGGCGACTATGGGGAAGACGCCGGAGGGCACTCGCGTGGGCTCCGAGGCCATCGCCGTCCACTACAGGAAGTCCGTCCCCTCTCTCCTCTCTCCCTCTCGACATCGAGTGGCCGACAAAAGTCACCGACTCCTCGAAATCCCCCATTCTGTGATGCGCGCGGATCGATGTGAACGATAAAGTTTTGAACAAAAACGGGCTGGCAAAGAAAGCCCACGATGGGTCCGCTTCCGCAAAAAAGTCCAAACATGTCATTTTAAAAATAAAAAAAAAGAAGCCCACATCCTGCACGAATCTTGACAACGATCGGACGACCGAAATCCACCTCCCGTGACACCGCAGCGCCATCGTCGTGCGGCCAAGTCCCTCCTCCTGTCGGGCTGGCTCGTCACGGTCGTCGGTGTTTGGTCGCGGTCTCTGTCCTGTCCAGCCAAATTGACTCGCAAATCGGATGGGGTGATTTGGATCGGCAAGAAAAGGGGTTAGGACTGTGCCTTTCTTCTCGCTTTTCCTTTTCTCTACCTGCATCACGTTATTCCTCCTAGCTAACAACTGCTAAAAGCCAAAAAGGATGAAGCAACAAAGGCGATGGAAACTTCCTACACAAATTGCTACCCAGGCAACCTACCAGTCCAGACTCCATAATCGCACCCACTTATGCAGTGTTAGTTTGAGAAGTTGGCTTGGGCTGCTACACCGCACCGGAAAAAATAGTAGGTGAGTGTATAATTAATTAATTATTAACTATTATAAATTTTAAAAATTATTTAAAAAAAATTATATAAAAAAACACTCAGCTTGTACGAAAAACGTACTAACAAAAAAAACGACTAACCAACCAGCTGAAAAAGAACACTCCCTTAACCAGCCTGCATATATGCTCGCTGCTGATTCTCTCTTCTCTTCATTTGTACAGCACTGTCAACATATTAAGTTCTCACTAATTGACATACATAAAAAGAGAAAAAGGCCTAGTGAAAAAAGAGGAAAAAAACCATCGGTCAAGCAGAGCCACCTTCAGTCCTCCACCAAAGTGGAGAAGTTCTCTCCAAAACGGAGGATCCAATGACTCCCTGAAAGAAAGAAAAAAAAGAGGATCCGATGCACAAAACAGAGGAAAAAACGGCGAAATGGGCACGGGTAAATCCAAATCCTTTCCCTGTAATTTTCACAGGCTTTTCCCTGTAATTCTCTCCCTTGCCACCTCTCTCCTCGCAAGCATGTGTCTCCGCTTTGCATTTGCTCCCAGCTTTGCCTCTGCCTCGCAGTTGCACCTCACTAGTAAAAAAATATTTTTAACTCCAAAGCCCACACGGTTAAGGGGTTAACCCCAATGCAACCGTTGTCAAAGTTAATCCTAACACTTTAATTTAAAACTCCTACTTAAACCGCCCTTCCATTTGACATCCCGCTCCAGTTTCCAACGCACCGTCGAAGCAGCATCCATGGCCGTCTCCCCCACCGCTTGGGCTCCCCTCCTCGTCGTCCTCACCGCCTTCTCCTGTTGCCACGGTGAGCGCCGGCAGCCACCTCCGTCGCCTCGATCGCCAGAGTTGAGCTGTGGCTAAATGGTGTTTTTTTTCTGTGTGTGCAGTGGTGGCGAACGGGAGGAGCCCCGCCCATGGCATCGGGGTCAACTACGGGAGGGTGGCGGACGACCTCCCGCCGCCGCGGCGGTCGGTGGAGCTACTCTGCGCGGTGGGGGCCGGGTCGGTGAAGATCTACGACGCCAACTCGAGCGTCCTCCGCGCGCTGGCGGGTACGCGCATGAGGGTATCCATTATGGTGCCCAACGAGATCATCCCGGAGCTCGCCGCCTCGGCCGCCGCTGCCGACAGGTGGGTGGCGGAGAATCTGGTGCCCTACTACCCGGAGACGCGGGTCAAGTTCCTGCTCGTCGGCAACGAGTTGCTCTCCGACTACTCCATCGCCAACTCCACCTGGCCGCGCATCGTGCCTGCGATGGAGAACCTCCACATGAGCCTCCGGAAGCGGCGGATCAGCAGCGTGAAGATTAGTACCACTCTCGCCATGGACGCTCTCTCGTCGGGGTCGTTCCCGCGGCCGCCGGCGGCCGCGGAGTTCCGCCCCGACATCTCCGGCTCCGTCATGCGCCCGCTGCTCCGGTTCTTGAACGGGACCAACTCCTACTACTTCGTCGACGCCTACCCTTACTTCGTCTGGGCCGGCAACAACAAGACCGTCCCGCTCGAGTACGCGCTCCTCCAGGGCGGCGCCGTCAGCCGCTACGTCGACCCGAGCACGGGGCTCACATACACGAACATGCTCGACGAAATGCTCGACGCCGTGGTCGCCGCGATGGCGAAGCTGGGGTACGGGAACGTGAAGCTGGGCATCGCGGAGACCGGCTGGCCCAACGGCGGCGACTACGAGCAGATCGGCGGCAACGTCCACAACGCCGCCATCTACAACAGGAACCTCGCGGCTCGTATGGCCAGGAACCCCGGCACGCCGGCTCGGCCGGGCGCGAAGATGCCGGTGTTCGTGTTCTCGCTCTACAACGAGGACCTCAAGCCGGGGCCGGGCACGGAGCGGCACTGGGGGCTGTACTACGCCAATGGCACGGCGGTGTACCCGGTCGACCTCACCGGAGCGCGGCCGCTGTGGTCGTACCCGCCGCTGCCACCGCCGGAGAACGACACGCCGTACAAGGGGCCCGTGTGGTGCGTGCTCGCCGACCGCGGCGGGAGGCTGAACGAGACGGCAGTGGGGGACGCGCTGGCGTACGCTTGCGGGCAGGGGAACGGGACGTGCGACGCCATCCAGCCCGGCCGGGAGTGCTTCCGGCCGAACACCACGGCGGCGCACGCCAGCTACGCCTTCAACTCGTACTGGCAGCAGCTGAGGAAGATCGGAGCAACATGCTACTTTAACAACCTTGCCGAGGAGACCACCAAAGATCCAAGTAAGTCTGAAAAATCTGAAAATTTTACTCCATTTTGCTCATACTTTGATACATGCAATGCAATTTATTTTACTTCACCTTTAGTGATCTAGGTAGATGGATGAATTTAGTAATTTACTTTGGATGCTGATTGGTTAGAATTCTGTAAATCTAGAGTTGATATGACATTTTGCTGGTGAGCGAATCAAGAGGATGTCTTTATGGCATTGGTGATGAACTCGTGAAAGCTAGTCAAGCTTGCAATTTTATGAGTAGTACAGCACCAGGTCACCTGATCGATCGTCTCTAGTTGTCTTTTCTGATGATTGGGTTGATGAAACCAAATTATCTTACTTATCTCCTGGGATTAGGTTTGATTATTCAAATGACTTCTGAAGTCAGTGCCAACTGGAGATGGATACAATGAGTCTATGACAGTAGAAGTGTTTTGTCAATAAGATACTCTTTGCTGGAATCAGATTACAGGTGCCCAGAATATAATAAATAGTACTTGATAATATTAATCAACAGCCCTCCAGTTGACCCAATACATTTTGGTCTCGATCCCTAGTAGTTTGATTTTTTTTAATCTTACTGATTAAGCGTAAACATAAACACTGAAGGCCATTGTTTTCAGATAGGTTCATATTTGGAATTTGGGTTAACAGAGCTAGTGTAGTTCCAAAATTGGAACTCCTCTATAGGATTTAGGAACATTTGGTGATTAATTTAATTGATTGCATTTTACAGAATAAAAATTCTGAACCATGTTGAGCAATGGGCGTATGTTGAACACTGAACTGTAGCATCTAATTCATTTGTTCTGCTAATATGATACCCACAATTCCCCACTAGTCATTTGCCTAGTGCATATACAGTAGAAGGCATCTTTATTAGGATCTTTATTATGTTTGTCTCTCCCTGGCTCACTTCCAAAATATTTTCAGCCTGCACATTTGTTCTGAAAGATTCACATTCAGACATTGGAGCGTGCCGCTTGGCTGTCATTACTGCAGACGAAGTAGGAACAGTGTGTTGGCTTCCATCTAAATGCCATACTTGTAGTTGTAGATGCTTGCATGCTTGTGAACTCTGGTCCATTTATTGATTTGGTCAAAGGCCACCTGCACATTCCACAGCGTTGGGTAAGGCCAACTGCAAGCCTGCAAACCTGCATTCCTGCAAAGCATGCAGGCATTTGCAGGAGTAGTTTTTAGACAGCTGGACCTGGATATTTGCGAGTAGGAAAAAAATGCTGAAACACAGTCTATTTACAAAATGCTCTCTCCACTCATAAATATTTGACCTTTACAGTATGGTTTGGTCAAACTTTTGGAACTTTTACTGTGAATAACTTCTTAAATGCTTATAAACTTTTTTCTAATATATGATCAAGTTTTCAAAAGATTCACCGAATCTTGTTGTAAACGCCAAAAACTTGTAAGTTATAACATGAGGAATTGTCTAGCTCTCCAGCTGTCTAGCATGCTCTCCGTGGGCAGAAAAAAGATTCGTTTCATTCTTTACAGCTCAAGCATTTTAGGTGGGACGTCAGTGTAATGTTCCCTTTCATAGCTAAACACCCTTGACACTAGCTCGTGTAGTCATGTTTCATCTTCTTCTGTTCTTTAGCATCACACTTAGCTTATAACTTGGTAAAAGTGGCCTTGGTGGATGTTGCTTTCGTCTCAAAAGAAAGGTCCTTTGCTAACTCTACCTGGAGAAACCAGGATCCCAAATATGCAAATGGTGCACTTTATCGGTTATATTCTTGAGCACTTATATTACCATTTTCTGCAAGCACAAGCAACTTACTTAGTGATCTTAATATGTTCCTTTTACACTTCAGTGATTAACCTGCCGTGATTATTAGTTAGAATTGTAAACACTTATTTTCTGGCTTTTTTTTTGCAGGCCATGGATCCTGCAAGTTCCACAGTTCTTTGCACTAACTGATTGCATGGGAGGACAAGAGAAAAAATAACAACATTGTTCTTGATTTTTTTTTGTCAAACCTGATTACATTTAGACCCAGGGTGGTAGTGGCATTCTTCTGTCTCTGCTCATCGTCTAGAAAACCTGTGATGTATGAAGGAAAATAGCTGTCTGTTTTGATGTGGCTTAGTTAGTTGATCTGATCTTGAAATGCTTAGTTCAACTGACTTTTTTTAGAACTGTACCACCAGCCTCTGCATGGGCCTCGCATGGACCGAATCTTTTGTGTATGCCTGATGGCAACCGAGCAAGAAGTAGCAGTTCTGCCGCACGGCCCGTCGGCCTACCACTACTAGGATGGTGTTGTGTTGTTGTTCATTGTGCCACTCATCCTTCATGTTTTAGATTTTTTTTTTGTCATCCACGCAATCTGTTTCGCTTTATCTCTTAGGCCTCCATTTGAGCAAAGCAAGCCCCTGGATCTTTTTACCTTTCACTGCATCTTTTGACTCGTGAGTACCTCCGAGAGACAAAGGCACAAAGCCGACTGTAAATGTGAAGCCCTACCGAGTAGACAGGTGTTGAAAGAGTGAAATCTAAGAATAACGGTAGTCAGCCATAAAGACTAAAATCTATGTGGATAAGTTCTACCATGAGGAACATAACCTACGTGCCTACGCCAATTAAATTAATTATTTGTGAAAACCCTACCAACTTGCGTGTTCCAAAGGGTGCCTTGTGTTTGCGGATAAAACGAATTTGTCATGCTTGCAACCAGCATGAAATTGGGTGTTAATGCTAGTACAGGGTAGTTACCACATACCACTACCTAGCGAGGCCAAAGAAAAACAGATTCAGTTAAATTTGCCAAGCAGAATTTCAGTACATGTGAGCCTTTCCAGCCCAGAAAAAAAATCCATGGATAGAATGTTCATTCATGTCCTTCCATGTCACTGGCCACTAAGATTATTTCAACAAGGACAGGAGCAGAATAATGCCATCGAGAGAGTGGCTCGCCTCGCACAGTGACTGTTACTGTTCTGCCGTGCGTTACAGACAAAGATCACGCACATTTATATCTGAGAGACTTTTTTCCCTCTCTGTGCCTCTAACTGTACCGTACTGCTTGTCAGTTACTCGACAGCTACTTACCACTTGTCCATCTATCCATCTCTGAATCTCACTATAACTACCCAAGTTTGCTGTTATTGCTGGTGTTGTTGTTTGAGCTGGAAAGAAAATGTCAATAAAAAAGAACAGAAAAATAATCCGACGAGAAGCAGCTTCTGATTTCAGAGATAACTACTACTGCTAGAACAAACTAATGGCGAGGATATGGTTAGGGCTTTGCTTGACGTAGATGTTAAGATTCAGAGATTCGTCCGACCGTGCAAGCTAATCTTGCTAGTGCCTATAGCGGCCGGTATAATGGGCAAGGAGATTACCTGTCCACTTCACCTAACTAGAAGCACAAACACAATACATGCGACTGCGGCTCTGATAATATCAGCTACGGCTGATGAACAGTAAAAAATTAAATAAAATAAAAAATAATTTATGGTTAAAATTTTTAGATCTGGCTTAAAAGCTAAGACTATAATATGATTGTATAAAGTGGTGTTAGGCTATAATATGATTGTATAGAGTGTTGTTAGGCTTAAAAAAAGCTAAGACCAGAAAATATATTATGATGAAAAAATTCTTAAATCCAACTCTAAAAAATTAGGTTTCAAAGTTTAAATTTTGTTTATTTTTAATAAACAAACGATGAAAGCCATAGGCTACCATATGTCACAAACATATAATAGTATATTCTTTTTAAGACAATGATCTCACAAACATTTGCATTGCTGATATAGAGCATCATGAGATGGTGATGACTTGGGTTTATCTTTTATCTTTTTATTCTCTTTTTAATTTTTTTTTGGGCACCGCCTCAGCCGCTTCAACTGCTAGCAAGCTATCTAGATAATAGATAGATGCAGAGATGGATATAAGTGTAGTCATAGATAGCTCTAAGAAGCTAGCTATCGCACTTACCTGCAACAAGAAAGAGCACAAATTACTTGCAAGTTAAAGTCCAGTAGTAGCTAGATACCAACACACATTTCCTGCCGTAACTTGCTAGAATACGGTGTTCAACGAGATTAGTGTGGTGTCGGTTGGGAACTGCCTTTCTCAGGATTAGATGCCCATCATTTCGTCCAGCGATTCTAGGTCAGTGAACAGTATTAAGGATTGAGAAAAAAGAAGAGTTAGACATGACACATTGTTGTTATTATTTAATGACTCCAGAAGAAATCGCAAAAATGGTAGGGATAGGCAGGGGTTAGTACATGGTTAATTAATGGCGAGCATTAGTTTAACTAAAATGAACTAAGTTCCGTATCTATCATCTTAAAAATGAAAGTTCAATTGAACTGGAAGCTAGTCACGGATTAACCGTGGGCTGATCCACACCCATCGCTAAGAAATTCTGGAGAAAAAAAAACTCTCAATGCCTTGTTCTTAATCATACTGACACACATGGCTGCACTGATTACGCTCTGAAAATTCCTACCTGGCTAGTGTTACTGCTTATGCCCTGATCTAACCGGGATGATGATTAAATCAGTTCAAAATATGTGCTTTTCCAGCAAAAAAAGAGCCACTGCAAGAGTAGATATCAAAGGCATTTCTGAAAAGTTGCAGAGGAAGTGGTACAAGTGCCATGAACTAGTTCATCACGGGGCAGAAGCAGGGGAGATCATTAGAAAGAGATGCCGCTGTCAAAAGGGCAAACCAAAGCGCCATTTTTTAAGCTACACGTCAAACTGCGCAATGATTATTCTGCAGGTTAAACAAGTTCATTATCAGTAGACCTTTTCTTTTAGATAATGGATACTCCCAAAATCACTATGCAATGAAAATGTTCAATGGCCCGGCGGAAAAAAAAAGTTCAATGGAACAATGAAATGGAGTATCCCAAACCAAATTAATCATTTGATAATGGATCTAATGAGACTGAGGAATGAGTATTTCATTAACTCATTTTCACTTAGATAAACTCCCAAATCAGCAGTACAACAGTGGCAAACACAAATTTCAGATGTGATATCAAGACAATATTCCACTAATCCATAAAATAATGCTCTAGTGAACTCTACAATTTCAAAGAATTTGACACTATATGAAGCTATAATCACTAATATTAAGGATCCTAATTAAGTTATCTTGACCTCATTGGAAAGAGTGAACAGCACATCAAAGACTTGAGTGAACAAAACGAAACAAAGGCAACGCATCATTAGTGGAGCCCCGACCCAGAGCAGAGCGCCTTCACGGGCTCGCGGCCTGTTCACCCAAAACTCAGCCGCCCATCGCCCACGTCGGACGCCCAGGTATCACACCACGTGTCGCACAGAGATATCTTTCACTTACAGGTGGGTCCCGCATCCGTTCCCTCCACAAGTGCCCTAAAAAAACCGAGCGAAATTTCCCCTCTCCCGCCGCGCGCCCGCGCGACGCACATGGGCCGCATTGATGGCGCCACGCTGAGAGTTTATACTCACCGACGCGACGGCCCCACCGAGATCTGGCCCTACACGTCATTATCTGGGTGCGGGGTTGGGTAAGGCTCCACGTCGCGGTGGGCTTTACTCCACCCCCCCGCCCCGCCGTCGTCTCGTCTAAAAGGAGTAGAAGTAGTAGCCTTCCCTTCTATCGCGCCCGGCCGTTATCGTCGCCGCTGCCGTCGAGTCGTCGTCGCCGCCGCCGCCATTGCCGAGCCGAGGAGTCGAGGAGGTCAGGAGAGGGGAGGGGAGTCATCTATGGAGGGGAAGGAGGCGCTGAGCGGGGGGCACGTCTGCCACCTCTGCGGGTACCAGTACCCCAACGCCAACCCCAGCGCCAAGCTCCGCCGCTCCCACCGGAAGAACTGCGGCAAGGCGCCGGCCACCCTGGAGAAGGACGCCGGCGCGGGGGCCGAAGAGCGGGAGGAGGAGAAGGAGCATGCGGAGCGCAATGCGGCGGGCGAGGGGCTCTTGCCAGGTACGGCTCCCGTTCTGTTGGTTATTTGGTGCTTCGCTTCGGATTGGTTTTGATGGCTGCGCGTTTGTGCCCGCTGCAGGTAGAGGAGGAGGAGGAGACTCGGAGGGGAATGGCGGGGTGGGCGAGGCGAATGCAAGCTCTGCGTCGCTCGGATCTGCGAAAGGAGATGGTGATTTGGTGGAGGTGAAGGAGAGTGCAGGTATAATCTATAGTATTTTTGTTGGTAATTTTCTTTGCTGCTTACTTCGTTTACCGCTCAATCTTGTGTTCATCTTAAATTTGAGTTTCTTTGTGGGGTTCGCCGGAATTCGGTTGATTTGCATGTTTCATTATGAGATGTGAGAACTGGCAAATCAACGCTAGACTACGATGATTGCTGCGAACTAACCCGCAATCTTTCA
Source organism: Oryza coarctata (assembly GCA_030770085.1). Lineage (NCBI taxonomy): Eukaryota > Viridiplantae > Streptophyta > Magnoliopsida > Poales > Poaceae > Oryza > Oryza coarctata. Next base: position 12,998,349 of record CM061479.1, on the reverse strand, counting down.
TTAGCTTTATTCTGTTGTGTGCAATATTGTGCTTTTTGTTGTTTTGCTTGTTTGTTGCTAGAGACTGAAAAGGCAAAAAGTTTGGTTGCCTTTTGCTCATCAGTCCCCCCATGGAGAGGGACAGGAAACTCACATGGCATAGTGAGATGTTACTGTGCTGGGGTACTGGAGTAAAGGTCCCTGTGGTTATTGGTTAGCATTAAAGCTGAAAGCTTTGGTACTTTCTTGTTTTCTTCGGAGTTGGTGTGATGATTTGTGTGAGAACGATGTAGAACAGTTGTGGTGAGTTGTTTTTTTTGACTTCCAAACTGTAGATCTGAAGTTTGCTAAGTAACTGATGTTAAGTGTTAAATTAAATAGTACATTCAAGCGCTAATCGCTGAGATTCAAGTGTGCGTTCCACCGTCTAACACCTAGATTATCTCCCCGTGTCTTATGGCAAGTTGGTGGCTTTGTAATGGTAGTCAGCAGTAAGAAGCCTTTGCTAGTCTTTGCGGACATGTACTTCATTGGATTCTTTCTCGAAACTAGCAGTCTGACAAGGTGAACTGATTTGTTGGTTTCTTGGTACATCTTTCATCCTAAAAATCCGACATATCTGTCATTACTCTTGTTGGTAGGTAAGATAGTTTAGAACCTGTCTTCCTACACATGGTCTTACACCACATGCTATACTAGTTACATGCGCGTTCGGTTTGCTATGCTGAATTGTTTAGTCTCATTGTGTGGATGCATGTCTCTCGAAATTTTGGTTGTATCCGTTATTATAATAGTGTGAAGTCATCTACTTGGACATATCCCGTATTCAGGGTCTTGACATGAGTTGCTGTAATTTATTACCTAATTGTTGTGACCTGTGGCCATGTTGTTATGTATCGTCCGTCAATTCTGGAGTCAATTGGCTGCTAAGTTTCTAATGACGTCAATCCTGTTCTACTATTTATGGCATAGATGCTTGTTTGTCAATTGTTTTGAAGCTTGATTTTTAGATTTAGTCCTCTATTATCAATAACACATTTAGCCTGGGAAATCTTGCACAGCTCAAGACTATTATTAATCAGATTATTATATAGGCATATTCTACAACCTTTCATGATGAAGTTTTAGTGTCTTCTATAGTTCTATGAAACCATTCTTATTTTAATGTTTTTTTATTATTAAATAATTATGTTCAAAATAATGCTACTTAAAAATTACTAAAAATATTAGGGCATAAACCTACCCAGTAAAAATGCCCTTTTTTTTGTCTTACACTCTTCATTAGTTCATTCTAATAAGAACTCGTTCACAAGCTAATTTTATTGCACAGCAGGAATTTAGAGACATTTTCCTCAATAACCTAGTTTTACTTAAGTTCTTATAGCATCTCCTTTCCCCAATAACGTAGTATGACTTCCTGCTAATTGTAATGAGATAGCAGATTCATATTTGAATTATATCTGTTCCTCAAAATTTCTATAGTCTTGTGTACCCATTCTATTAAAAAATCCCTTTAATTGTTACTGATATTTCTTTTGTGAGGAAATAGCTACTAGAATCCTAGTAAAGTTGTTAATGCTTTTGAGTTTTTTTCTGACCATTCCTGCCATCCTCTATCTCACTAGTAAATGTTCTTTTACAGATTATTTATTTTTGCATTTTTATTCATAATACAATATATTGATTTGATTCTTTAATAGAACATGCTTCTCTAAATGTTGCTGGAGTTCAAGTCATCACTGATTCCTGCAGTGAAGCTGGCCTGATTAATTGCACAAGTGATTTTGATGAAATTACAAGAGAAGGTAAGAAAACTAGTTTACGAAAGGCTTGCATCAACGAAGTCAAAACTAAGTTGCAGAACATTACTCTGAAATTTCACTGCTTGCAGTTGGGTGTTCAGCTGAACGAGAAGATAGTCTTGATGAGTACCAGGATGCATCTCCTTTTCTCCATCAATCAGATTCTGAAGTTGGTTCAGCAGTAGCAGAGAAGTCAGATTTTTCTATAGAAGAAATTAAGAATTTGGATACTTTTTCATCAGGAATGAGTGTAGCAGCAAATGAAATTTCTGTGGAAACGGATGGAGTATGGAAAGATCAGTCATCAGGACAACCCAATATGACTGATTTATCTGGTGAATCCAAAATTGGAAAAGAAGTTGGATGCTATTCAGATAATAGAGCTTCTGGATTATCCGAGTCTACCGTGAAGCTTGAGAGTTCAGATAGATCCTCAGTAAATATCCAGAGTGATAATACTGATATGGTTGACAGCAAACCTGATAAGACATCTGACCATAGTGAGTTTATTGGTGATGTGAATAGTTCAACTCCACTTATTTCTGACCTTGAATCCCAATCCACGTGTCCCAGAAAGGTGGAAAGCTTAATGGAAGATAGCATGGATGCTCTGCACATCATATCTGAAGTATCACCAAGTTCAGAAGAAAAGGCAGGATCAGGTAATGTCGAATCTGAAACAGAAAAAAATTCTAGAATTGACTTTGTGCAAGCTGAAGATGAATTGAAGCTCACTAATGCAGTAAATGCTTTGACAGATTGCTCTTCACAGTCCAAGCATGTTAAAGATACTTTAGATGTCCAGCTGCCTGTTGAGAATTCATGCCTTGGTAATTCAGTATGTTCTTTAGATGGTCATCTGAGTGACCATGTTGTTACTAATATGGATAGCATGTGGGGTTCTGATGATGAAGATATTTGTAGTGAAGGCATTAAAGTAAAGGGCAACGAGTTGGGTTCCTCTTCTGAGGAGAGGCCACAACATGTTGAGCAGTTGGATGATGTAGCAGATGGAAATCCTTTTGTAGAGAACCCTAATGGGTTCACAGAAGAGCAAGTCTACAGCAAAGAGATTGGCCCCGAGGTTCCTACAATAGACCAAGTCTCTGCAAGTCAGGAGCATGTTGCCTTACTAATGGATCAAATGTCCTCTACCAAGAATCCATTCATTCTAGATGATACCAGGAGCGATGATTTATTTGAGCTTGCAACTGAGAGTTACCATTCGGAAGCACCGAATGTTGTTGAATCCAAGCTACAAATGGACTTTGCACCTCAGCCATTGGATCAGCTGACAACTTCTGACCAAATTAGCATTGCTGAAGGGCAGCACTCTGTCATCTCAGGTAAGGATCGTTTAATTTTTTACTGTGTATTATAAGCATAAGTCAGTTATTTTATTCTGTTGTATGTTTTTCAATGTTACTAATTCATTGCTGAAATTTAATGTGTCCAGGATATATATGCTTTAGTCTAGCTGTTATTGTACTTATTTGATTTTTTTGACATTCTGTACCAATTTGTCTGTTTGTGTTTTGAATAACATTGTTAAAAATGCTAAATTGTCAATGGCATTTATTTAAACTGTCATGTGGGTAAGGTGTTGAAGCAAATGATACTATGCCCTAAAAAGATCTAAAAAGTTAATCAACAGCGGTAGATTCTTAAATTCGAAGTACTACTTCCTGCATAAATTCTAAAATTCGAAGTACTACTTCCTGCATAAATGTTCACTCACAACAATGGCTTCACATGCTTGCCTGAATTCACGGTAAGACATTAAAATCCTAATCTTGTTCAGCAATATTTTCTTGGGGAGCTACTGTACAAACAGCTTTTATTATCTTTTTCCTCCCTTCGCATGGCACAGGTCCCCCAATTATCACTTTTGGAGAGAACATGTAATCAGTAGCTAGGATTTGTTGCTATGTACTGTCATGTTAAAATTAGTTCAAGTCTCCATGTTCCAACACTATGTATGGCTTTCTGCTAGCAGACATTATTAGTTTTGATTGCATGGTATTATTCACTGAAATTCGTTGATCATTTCTGGCAGATGATTGCATACTAGCTATCTTGAGTACCTGTGGAAATGGAACTGTGGTTGGTGCAGAGGACGTGTCTGTCAGTAGCACTTCTGATCCTACGAAGAACATTTCCTTTCTTTATGCCTCAGTGAACCATGGCATGCACGAAGATGGAGAACATACATGTGGCATCAATTTTGTACCATCTCAAGTATTTTCAGCAGAGTTTAGCACAATGCCTACTCAGGATATCAATGCTCTCAGGACAGATGATAACGATAGGATGCTACCCAAAGACATAAGCACCAAGGATATGACTGCATCGCTCAGTGTAGATAACGTTGTAGAAAAGAAAGAGACTGAAGGCACTAGTGTGAAGGAGATGGATTCAATACCCAAAGCAGACAACGTTGAAGAAGAGAAGCTGACTGATGGTACTAGTGCAGTGGTGAATGCAGTACTACATGCAGATGATGCTGGAAATAAGCAGGCTGATGACACTGTTTCAAGGGAAACGAGTTCTCTACAAAACCTAGAAGAAAGGGAACAGGCTGAAGATACTGGTGCTAAGGGAGCGCCTACAGTAGGGAGCATGGAAAATGCTGTTGCGGATAATCAGACTGAAGACGCTGTTGCAAAGGAAATAAAGGCAGAATGTAAGACAGATAATGCTGACTTAAAGGAGCAGAGTAACGACACATGCACAGAGGAGATGAATGACAAGAATCAATCTCAAGACACTTGCTCAAAGGAGACGAACATCATGCAAAGCACAGCTAATCCCGAAGAGAAAAAACACTCTGAAGACCCAGTTGTAGTTGGTCAGGAGGGAAATAAGCAGAATGAAGACATCTCTCTGACAGTAGTGAAGCAGAATGCAGAAAGGGTCCATGTCCCTCTAAAGGTCCTCCTCGCCGAGGCGAGTGTGGAGACCAAAGAAAAGAAAACCACTGCCAAAGAGCGAGTTCTTTCATTCAGGCGCCGAATATCGAAGGATGATTCATCGGCCAAGTCAGGATCTCCAAAACCTGGAGCTGATGACAAATACTGGAGCTCTCCTGCCAGACTGCCTGAGAACAATGCTGAGAAGAAATCCAAAGCAAGGAAGCAGCCATGGTTGACGTTCATTTGCTGCCACTCAATACACTGAGCCTTCAATCTTCAGCTACACACCATGTGCATGTGGCATCTTCAAGGTTTATCGATAGCACTAGTAACAGTAGTAAAAGGGCTGGCGATATGCTCTTTCTTGTATTGCATTAGTCTACATATGCCGCTGTAACTAGAGCTCTCCCCATCTTTTGTGTAGATAGTCGTGCAGTTAAGATTGTTTGGTATGCTCTGATACTGCAGCTCTGCATTGCTGTTGTGTTCATACGTGATCCGGTGCGATTTTGATGTCGATAGCAAACTTGCTCATGGATGATGAATATGGATTCAGCCCTTTCCGTTGCATTGGATCTAAGATCCTGTTTGAAACACGAATTTTTCAACTTCTATGAGAATTAGAATCAAGTGACTTAAAATGCATAGACTCAAACTTGGGTGGGTGTGGAATCTAGATCTTAAAACTTTCATATTGTATTTTCAGGTCTCTGAACCTGTTCTGATTGTTATTGTTAAGCTTTATCTAGTTTCATGCACTGATATGGGTGGCATCTACGTATTATTGGGGTTTCTCGTTTTGATCGTTTTGATTTGATGAGTGAGACAAATAAACTTATATTATTTTACATATGCAAGTTCGAAGACCTAAAAATATATTTTAAAAGTTTAGAAGGCTATATAACATACACATGCTTATAAAAGGCTTGTACACTTACTAAAAAACCTCAATATTTTGTGAGTTCTATGACCGTTTGATCGCTTTGAGACTTATGCAAACATCCTTAACCCTAACTCTTCTTTCTTCCTCCACACTCCTATCACCGCTACTACCATTTTTGATCTCCTCCATGTGTTGACCCTAATAAGCCTCCTGGTGTTGCTAGCCCAAGAAGGCTCCAATGGTGGTGCTAGCGAGGCACATTGGACCTTTCTCCTTCTTCCTCTCCTCCGAAAGTTGGTGGGGACGAGGTGTCCCTACCTCTATATCACCACTACTATCGCTCATGCCTTCTAATTAATTGTTTTGTTTTATTTCTATTGCCAACATCGGTCTATGGCCTATTGAACCCTAAAACCTAATTTGTTGTTGGTCATTGGAGCTCGGTGAGGTTGTCGAAGGAAGTAATAGGTCTAGCACGAATCACGAATCATATTCTAAGGTAAGATATTTTCTGCCAAAGGGATTTAGCAGAACTGGAGAAGTAAACAATTTTCACGAAAAAAATTGTGAAGTTTGTGTGTTCCTCGTAGTTTTTGATGCAGTGAGGCCCAAACACACGGAGTTTCGGCCTGCTCCCGCGGCCGTGATTGATTGTGAGTCGGCGCGGATCATCTGCAGGAGATGGCGACGGAGGCCCACGGTAGGGTTCTCGCGCTGCCATAAGAACCAATCCCCCCTCCCCCACGAGTGGCCGCTCCTCCTCCTCCTCCTCCACAGATCGCGTCGCTGAATCGCCGAGTCGCCGCGGTAGGGTTTTGCATCGCCAAAGGTTCGTGATTTGTAGGACGTTCTTCTCTACATGACTGCATCTGCCGTGATCGTCTGTTGCGCGGCTGCGTGCGCTGCTAACACCAATTCCACGGCGGCGACGGGGAGGAGGCACGCGTCCGACGACGACGAGGGCCACGAGCGCCGCAGGTTGGAGGCCGCGATGAAGGTTCATGCGTCGCTCATGGCGCTGGCAGCGTCTTGTTTCTTCGTGGCGGCGGTTCTATGATCCCAGTGACGTGAAGGTGGCGTTGACGATTGATGATGCTAGTTGCTAGCTGTTAGCTAGCTAGTCGACGTAGGAAGTACTCCTTCTTGGGGTTTAATTGATTTTCTTTTTTTTCTTTTGATTTTTTTGTTTCTGATTTATGTCGGAACAAGAAAGATTTGTTTTTTCTTTATTAAGACTATTGGGATCCATTGTTTGTTCCTGTTTCTCTTGATTTTTGTTGTGTTTCTGATCCTGTTAATCAAGAGTGTGCGTGCTTGTGTGTGTGTGTGTGTGCAGATGGCGGTGCCGCTGCTGACGAAGAAGATCGTGAAGAAGCGGGTGAAGCAGTTCAAGAGGCCTCACAGCGACCGCTACATCTGCCTCAAGGTTTGCAGCTCGTCTCCTCCCCCAAACCCCTAGTTTGTGCCGCCCCAGATGCCTGTGTGCGGTTGAAGATGCATCACACCTTGTGTACGATTTCGCTGCGTCGAGATGATTTTTCTCAGGATCTAGATGGTGTGGTTATTGTGCACACCATTCTAGTTTGCGGCTAAGCGCGGCCCTTTGGCGTATTTGTTTTTTTTTCTGATGGTATAATACACATTAGAGTGATGTGGAAATATGAAATTATGATCATATGATGCTTATACAGACTAATTTATATTCCACTAATATCTAATTATTATTAGGCAAGGCTACTCTCAAATGAGACGAGCGTGCGGAATATTAGAGTTGGTGATATCTCCCGCTACTAGCTAAATTGGTCATTATGTAAATCTAAGAGTTAGGCCTGTAGCTTGAGAAATGTACTGTCGTGGTTGTGCCGAAACACAATGAATTCTGAATAAAACGGTCATATAATGCAGTTCTACTCATTTACATGAAACTTTCTAATTGAATTTAGACTAAAAAATTTTGAATTGGCCATTCTTTTGATTTTTATGTTCGATGTTTTGAAGGAAAGGAAATGATGGCTTAGTAAAAGGTCTTAGTAAGAAAACATTTTCTTAAGTGAACATTGGGGTAAAGGAAGAGGGCCCTAGCTCTTGCACAAGTATAGCAATGCGGCTCTCGCAACCTCTTCTACAGCAATCACTTCATTGCTATGTGAAGTGGGCTGGATAAAAAGGCGTGGGCTTCATTCTGAGTATGAATGCTTGCCTAGACTTCTCCCAACATTTTTTGCCCAATGTTCACTTAAGAAATTAAGAAAATCCTCTTTTCTGCATGATAACAATCATTATATCTGATCCTTTCAATGAAACAGCTTTTGCAATTACATATATTAGTTCGTGAACTTTCAAGTGTAGCACTAAGTTTCATGTAGTTAGGATATCCATCATGTGCCGCTCCCAACTTTGTTTCAGAATGAACCATTTATATAATCAAACAGGCGGTTGCTTATAGTTGTTTTTTTTAGCTCGCATTGAATAATGGATACGTGAAAAGATAGAATTTCGGCTAGCTTTTGAGTTTTTCGTTGTTCGTGCTGTCTTGTGCTTATTTTTCACTTCTCTTGATTTAGACAAGCTGACTCCCATGTCAGGAGAAAGTTCAAGGGATGCACTTTGATGCCCAATATTGGTTACGGTTCTGACAAGAAGACGAGGCATTACCTTCCCAACAAATTCAAGAAGTTTGTAGTCCACAATGTCTCTGAGCTGGAGCTGCTTATGATGCACAACAGGTAACACATGCTACCAATTCAATTTAGTGAGCGATGTTGAGAAGTGAATATTGTGAAGTTGTATGACCACTGTTCGCTCTTATGAAACTCACTATTAAAACTAGCCAATCAATCCTGATTATTGCACATTTCCAACAACAGGACATATTGTGCTGAGATTGCCCGCAATGTCTCTACAAAGAAGCGCAAGGAGATTGTGGAGCGTGCTGCACAGCTTGATATCGTTGTGTCACTAACAAGCTTGCCAGGCTTCGCAGTCAGGAGGATGAGTAAATTGTTTTGCAGTGAGCTGCTTTTGGTCGAGTTGTTTGTAGTAGCCTACCGAGTTTCGAAAAGTTCACTTAATCCCTTGTGTTAGTTTTGTTATATGAACATCCTGGTACATTCAGTAATTACTGTGCTCCTATAATTATTTTACAGTACACTAAGTTAGCTTCTCTGTGTAAACCACTGCCTTGTTACACTGATATCGAGCTTCAGATGGGAAACATGAGCATGTCTAGTGAGAATGGCATGCTTGGGCACTATCTGAGTTCTACTTCCCTGTGAAAAAACTAGGATAACAGTGTAATCTTCGAAGAGATGTTCACTGCACAATGCACATTACCGCGATGTTTGGAAGGAAAAAAAAATCTTGGATGGGCTATATGTTACATATTCCACTGTAAAGACTCCGATGCTCGTTTTATAATGCTTTCAGATCTGCCCTCCTGTTCCTCTGTTTAGACATTTTCTGAACCTGTGTAACCTTGATGCGATAGGCATTCTCAATTTTGCACACGAATAAGAAGATAGTCTCCCTCCTTTCAGAGATTTTTTAGTTTTATTGTAAGTTAAATAACTAATGTTTATAGAAAAGTAATTAATATCTACGATAAATAAATACACTGACTATATTTTTAGGTGGATTTTAATGATACTAAGCGTATTTTTCTATAAATAAACTTAGTCTAAAGACATTTGATTTAGGGAAAGGTAAAACAACTTAAATTTTAAAATAGAGTATAAGATTACTTTTCTAGCAAAGGGAGTATAAGATTACTCAAGAGGATTAAAAACAGAGGGAGTATAAGATTACTTTTCTCTGAAAGCAAAAAGTATTCAAGAGAATTAAACCTTGTCTAGTTTGATCATTAATCAACTGGACAACAATTAGGTTAATTTAACTGTGGAGATTTAACGAACTCACAAAACCTAAATCCAAACAGCCCAAGAAGAAAAGGCCACGCTTTCGCTCTATAAACCAAGCTACACGAGTACACGACCCCTTCGCCCTCCTCACAAAAAAAAACCTAGCGGAGTAGCAGCAGTAGCCATGGCGAAGCCGCAGCTTCTTCTGGTCGTCGCCGTCGTCGCCTCGGCCGCACTGCTACTCGTCGGTAAGTAGGCTCGCCCCGGCCTCGATCTACGGGGGGCGCCCCTCTCCACGCGGCGACCTCTCTGATCCGATCTAAGTCTTGACTCCTTCCTTGTCTCGTCTTGCAGCCTCCGCCAAGAAATCCGGCGACGTGACGGAGCTCCAGATCGGTGTTAAGGTACCCATTCCTTTCCTGCGCCTTTGTCTCTGTTTCCGGGTGTGAGTTCCTTTTGCGCGCTCAAAACTGCATCTTTTTCCCTGCGTTGTCGGGCTGGATCGGCTCAACCTGAGTGATGCCAGAGTTGTTAGTTTACAATTATTGAATTTATTGGATTCATGCATATTAGATCATGTCCTTGTATAACAATTGGACGGAGATTGTTTTGGGGAAGCAATTTGTAAGGGCAGAGTGTCGGGACTTGTGAGACGTGCGACTTTGCCTGACTCAACTGGATTCACATTTGATAGCTTTTTTTTTTCATTGGAATGAAAATGCGCTGAAGAAAGTGGAAAAAATGAGGGCCTTTTGTGGATTGATTGGGAAGCTGTTACCCCGATTTTATAAGGGTTTAGAGCGTGACTTGTTCAAGGTTTTCTTTCAGGAAATTTTAGCTCTTCTATTGTATTTCCAGTACATCTTAATTGCCGTCAGAATTAGCTCATGGCGAAATGAATCTTCGCATGAATATTATTTTAAGGGGGTTTTTTTAGGGCCCTTTGTTCGATGTTCTACAGTAATATCCTGTTTGCTGGTGAGTAAAGTTAGTTAACAAATCATAGGAGGAATTACATAGCACATACCCTTTCTGTAAGGGACAGGGCGTCTCAAACCTTTGACCTCACATATAAATTTGTTCTCTAACATGGGATAATCTGTAATACTGAAATATCGGTGTTACAAGAAACTACTGCCATTCTTGTTGAAAAGAAATATTAAAACAAAAATCTATCTTGCTGACATAGCATATATTCAGAATTAGTTTCTGAAACAGCCTTGCCATGGAAAGCATCGTGGAGGTTCATAAGAATGTGCCTACTAGTACCTTCTATAAGTGTAACATTGTAATTGGCAGTTTGGCACCAAGTTGATCCAAAATATGCGTTTGTATTTATTTGGATGCTCTAGAGAGAACTGTATCCTTATACAAATGAATGGCTCTTTTAAGATGCTGGATCTCAAACTGAAGTGCCATATAGGATTTAGATAATTTGCATATCATATTCTACCTCCATCTAAGCCCTAACCCTATTTTATTGGGCTCATATAGTCATAAATTTGTGTTGTGACCTTGTTATCACTGCAGCACAAGCCAGAATCCTGCAGCATTCAAGCTCACAAAGGTGACAGAGTTAAAGTTCACTACCGTGTAAGTTTGATATTCTTCTGTATGGCTTGTTTCCTTTTTATTACTGACATCAGTTTATTTATGAAGTCTGTAGCTCACTTGTCCTCTGTCATTTGTTTACAGGGAAAACTTTCTGATGGAACAGTATTTGATTCTAGCTATGAAAGGGGTGACCCAATAGAATTTGAGTTGGGCACTGGCCAAGTGATCAAAGGTGATTAGTAATGTCTCCAATTGATAGCTGGCTAGTTCATTTAATTTTAGTACTGTTTAAATTTTTATACTCCTTTGTGTATCTAAAAGTTTCTGTACTCCATTTTGTAGGATGGGATCAGGGGCTTTTGGGCATGTGCGTTGGCGAGAAGAGGAAGCTGAAGATCCCCTCGAAGCTCGGCTATGGTGCTCAAGGGTCACCACCAACCATTCCAGGTATGTCACTTTGTGTTCGTTGTCTCTTGAGTTTACCTTGCCATCAATTTAGAGTACAGCCATTTCAAGAGATTTTGTGTATAATTGTGTATAATAGCACATGGTGACATTGTCTGTGGGAACTGCTACAATGCTATATGTTTCTACTCAGGACGTTTTCACTACATATATCTGATCTGGTCTTGTTATCTTTGGGCCTGCAGGTGGAGCAACTCTCATTTTCGACACGGAGCTTGTTGCTGTCAATGGCGAGCCACCCAGCAAATCAGATGACAGCGAGCTTTAGATAGCCAGGGCATTTGGCCATCTTACGCATTAAAACGAAGTCTAGTTGTCAAATCAAATTGATGAATGCGTGGAACATGTACTCAAGTAGCGCAAATGCAATGCATTCCAAATTCAGAGTTCCATAGAGAAATGAACTTTTCTTGTTTTTTTACTACGACCATATCTGCTACTACATTTTATAACCTAAGGCTCTATTTAACCTAAGCATCTATGATTCATCTTTAATTTCAAGAATTGTTATTTGTCGGCTTTATTGTAGACTTTTACTACTCTCGCTTTAACCAAATCAGTTTGGTTTAATTTTACTAGCTTATACTCCCGAAACAGGTTCAAGTAAAGAATAATGCAGCATGATTAAGGAGCTCAACTAAACCTTTTTCCCTGCATCAGCTCTGACAAGTCTGCTACACCCAACAAATGCAAACATAAATCTGCAATCCAATCCAGTGTACTCGCTGTTTATCTTAAAATATAAAAATATAGTATTTAATTATCTGATCTAGTACAAAACTTAATATTAAGTTGTGTTAGTATTAAATTATATCTAATCTAGTATTAGATTATTATATTTTGGGATGGAGGGAGTAGCTTTTCAGAGCTGAAATCACAGGTCATGTGCGAAAATCCGGAACATTTCAACCGAGAGACAGAACAGTAACCTGGAATTGCGAATTGAAGTTTACCAAGGGATTAGCTGGAAATGGACGCAAAAAAGAATGCCATGATTTGCTTTGCATTTTCTTAAATCTACTGCCCCATTTTTCATCTAGGCGAGATTCAACTTTAATTCTCAATGCCAAATCTCAGCAGAATCTGAACCAAAAAATTGAATTCGAAATCTTAGATCTGCCTTAAATTTAAAAGGCCGTGACGGCCCATTTCCACCGGCGCTCTCCTATGGACTTTCGCCTATAGGGTTCCGCGATATAAGAAACCTTCTCTCCTCCTGAGCTCCTCAACGCCGCCACCGCCGCGCCGCCACGCCGCAGCTGCTCCGACCGGTCACTTCTTCTACACCCCTGCTTCCGTTGTTCGGTCGTCTTCGTCGTTCTCATATCTGGAAATGGGTCACGCGTGCAGATGGCGGTGCCTCTGCTGACGAAGAAAATCGTGAAGAAGCGGGTGAAGCCGTTCAAGAGGCCACACAGCGACCGCTACATTTGCCTCAAGGTAGTAGCTCCCGCCGTTGGTTGTTGCGATGTGATGAGAGCCATGTGGTTCTCACCATTTTGCTCTTGGATTCCGTTGCTCGCTGTTGATGGGTAGATCCAATTTTCATTGCTAGTTCCGCCTGTAAGTCCTTGGATCATTTCTGCCTTGTTTCAATGCAAATTAGCTTGGTGGCTGTAGACTTGTTGCACGTGTAGCCAGCGTAGAGGTGATGATTTGGTTGTGTAGTGAACTTTAATGCGTTGTGATTATTCAGGCTTGTAAGAAGATGAATCACTGAGTTAGTATATTGCATTGTCATAGTTCATAGTTGCCTGTCACGACCTCAATATCAGACTCTATTTTTTGCACCGTTTTAAACTCACTTCATAGACGCCACAATATAAACATTTTGATAACTTGCCTTGTCCATAAATTTAAATGTAGCACCGAGTTAGCATGTATTATATTTCCAAGAAGTTGGTCATGAAGCTATGGAGATTTGTTTTGGTATACTTTACATCATATTGGCGCCTTACAAAATATTTGCCAAGCAAGTAACATGGATTTAGTACACTTGATCATTGACACACCGCAGCCAGTTGTCTATTTTGCGTCGGATTCTCTTCATCATAGTTTGGTTGTCTTTTTCTTGACATTTTTCATGCTATTTTTGCTGAAGCAGCAATCTGATGTGTAATAATTTATTTCTGATGTTATGTTTAGACAAGCTGGCGCAGGCCAAAGGGTATTGACTCGCGTGTCAGGAGAAAGTTCAAGGGATGCACCTTGATGCCCAATATTGGATATGGTTCTGACAAGAAGACCAGGCATTACCTGCCCAACAAGTTCAAGAAGTTTGTGGTGCACAACGTCTCAGAGCTGGAGCTGCTTATGATGCACAACAGGTATACAACTTTGATCTTTGTCACAACGGTTGATTCTGAGAGCATCCGTTTCCTAAGTTCAGTTCTCTGTTGAGTTTTTCAATCAAGTATTGCTAATACTAGTATCTTTCTTCAAACAGGATGTACTGCACTGAAATTGCTCACAATGTGTCCACAAAGAAGCGCAAGGAGATTGTGGAGCGTGCTGCACATCTTGACATTGTTGTCACCAACAAGCTTGCCAGGCTTCGCAGCCAAGAGGATGAGTAGTTATTTTGGACTGAGTTTGCATGTAGAAGACTTCGCATAATGAATACTGTTCCACCTTTTTGTTTGCATCAGGACCCGAATATTCTTACACAATTTTCTATCTGGAATTATTTGACTGTGGCAATGTATGATTGTCATATTACTATTTCGAGTATAGCAATTTTGATGTGAAAGAAAATGCCCATGTTTAATGGATGTTGACAAAAAATATGCTTGCATGAACGGCTTGTCACTTTCCTTCTTTTTTTTAAGCTGTGAAGAGCATATGATACTCTCTATATGTGAAATGCAATTTAGGATTTGTGACTGCTGTGTTATGCACTACAGAAAGAGGATTTTCTAAATTCAGATTCATGTTTCTGCTAAAGATTTATGAGAGATAGAGGAAGACTAAAATTAATATGAGAAGAAACAATAGAGACTTAAAATATTTAAATGTATCTAAAAATCTGTATTTAAATAGAAGTGTTTGAAAAACAATTATTGACATACTTGAGAATTTTAATTTTAACATATTTTAACTTGCTTAGAATTAAAATATTTTATTGATGTAGTTTCCTATCAATTGGAAATTGGGATATGCTGTCACCCGAAATTTTACCCAGTGTAGCAGCATTAGAACTATTAGCTTATGCATTTAAATGTCAGGTAGCCTTGGTAGGCAATGCTTGTTTAATTTTCTAGCTCCATTTCAAGTGCACTCCTGCCAAGTCATGCTGACTGCAATTAATAAGTGATTCATGTAATGTTTTACAGTGATCATCTGGTTGTCACACTGGCATATCCATGATGTCACGTCAGCATGCTTGCAATCGAGAGAACATGCCAGGCGTTTCTCGCGGAATAATAAAACTTAAGTTAGAGTGGGTTGCAAAGAACAGTAACCTTCCCTCGGTTCATGTGTTGGAACCTCTATTGCAGCAGCCAATTCAGAACTAGTGTAAATCAAGTCTCTTTCTCTCGGTTTTCCAACTCTTCAACCTATAGCAGCAACGTGTAACCATGACAAGACGTCAAAGGCCTCATAAGTTTTGGTTAAGGGTTCCTTTGGACCTTTGGGACACAAGATTTTGAAAACATGGGGAAAAAACGTAGGATTATAGTGACTTATCACCTCTAATCCTGTGGATGGAAAACATTGAAAACTATAACCGGAAGATAGATATACACATTAACGGAGGTTGGATGTTGGAAAATTTTCAAAATCCCATTGATTTGAAACAATCCTATGGAATTGTATAGTATTTTGGAATAAATATTCTATTGTTCCAAATGAACATGTAGGAAAATTTTTCATAGGATTTTAACCCTATAAAATTCCTCTAAAGTTCCTTTGTCCCGAAGGAGGCCTAGGTCTAGCCTGCCTCAGACTGCCTGCTCCTCACTGTAGACAAAAATGCACATTGGCCCTGGAAATTCAGAATTAGAAACATCTTGTTCTGTTAGTTCAGATCCACCAAACTTTTAAGCTGTTGGTTCAGATCCAACAACCTCTAAACCAACAACAATTGCATAATTAAGGAACAAAAACCAGATCAAGAAACAATTTTATTTGGCAAGGAACAAGTTTAGTAGTAACACACCACTGCTGTTACGATACTAGAGCCCATTTGCTGAAGAAGATCCTGTCAACTTGCACAGAAAGGAAGCTGCATTTTGCAAGACCTGCAGGCAAGAGAGGCTGCCCAATGGATGGCCATAATTTGTCCTACCCTTCCCTGATGAAACTGGAATTATTGAGCACTGAACCCAACCTCTTTTCAAGGCTGCTTGATTAAAAAAACTCTCAGGAACAGCAGCCATTGGATTCTACTACACGGTTAGCTAGTCAATGCTGTTGAATGATTAAGCATCCTAATACAGTAATTACTACTACCCGTATCAATTCATAAACAAGTTTAATTATAGTGCCGTGTTTGCTTCACCTAGACACCTACTATTGCCAGTCCAATTTGCAGATTGCTGCTGCTGTTAAATGCCCAAGCTGAGCTGGTGGTTCTCGGACACCAACTATAGCCTCTTGCACCGGCGCCGGCGACACCACCTCCGGCGAGCGGCCGTGCCGGTGACAGTGAGATCATCTACTCCTGCTTCTGTCAGGCTGGTCTAGATCGTCTTCTGACTTCAGAGTTGAATTGTTAGCGTGATTCTTCTTGTTTTTTTTATTTTCTTTGATTGCTTAACGAATGCAACGATGCATGTGACTCGGAGCAGCAGAAACCTTGAGGGTGATGTAATTAGAGTAAGAAGCATGCAATGAGCTGAACATACATGCTGCCACAAAAGTCTAGATTTCCTTAGCAAGTAGGGGAGCTAATCCACTGCATTTGGTACTCTGCTCTCTCTGTACTACTGTTTTTGTTTACTTGGTAAGTGCTCCTGTGCCCTCTTGTCTCCTCTGTAGAGAGAGAGAAAGAGGGTAGTGCTTTTGGGGAATGTATGGAGTATGGTTTTAATTATGAGATGTACAATTTTATGGTTCATGGAGGGTACTATAGGGTACCTTCAATTTAAGTAACCACAAAGTGCAGATGCCTACTTCATGTTTCATAATATTAAGATCTCGCAACAATAAAACATCCCAGCCGGCTGTACTCCATCGTGTAAATGTGGGCATCATGAAAAAAAGTAATTCAATGCATAATTTTGTCGGAAATGAATGAAATGGACATGACAGATAAACCATATTAAAGACCTAAAAAAGTGCAGAATACCCATGCAAATGCAAACTGTACACATTCTTCGATGAAAAAAATATATAATTTTGACTTTATTAAATTTTAGTTAGACATAACTTTTTTAAGAACAAATTAGAGACGTACATGCATAACACACCACAATCACATCTAACCACACTCACGTAGATACTTAACATGTCTAAATAAAATTAAAGGTCAAGTCTCACGTAGCGTGGCCACGTCTTTGACCATTGTACACATCCATATGTGTATGTAGTAACTCTTAGGATTAAATAAAAAAAAGCAAAGCAGTAACTAACTAAACTATGCTCAATTTGTAGCTTTTCACACCTATAGTTTTTACTATTTAATTTTTTGAAAAAATTACATAAGTATAATATTAGGATAAGACAAACCTCGCTATGTCATTTAAGTATACCAAAAAACATGAAGTTCTGAACAATAGTAATAGTCAAATTTAACATAAGTTTCTTTCGCGGATAAGTATTTTTACCGGAGGGACTTCGTGGCAAATTCATCCAAACTATAGCTTATTTCTCCGAACAGAGCATACTTTGAACATACCAATGCATACATGTACGGTGCATAATGCACCCAAAGAATTTTTTCTCCAAGAAAATTCTAGTAGCATCAACTTGTACTACACTGCAGTCCGTGCAGGTCCAGCTAACTCCCCGTATGTTTCAGGTCCCATTTTAATATAAGCAGAAATCTTACAAAATCTTCAGCAGTAGTACTAGTGGTTCAGGAAGGAAGCACTAAATATTTCGTAGGTACGATTTCGACGATCATGACCACAGCCCCATTTTATTTTACTTACTGTTTTAAAATATAAAAATATAGTATTAAATTATCTTTATCCAGCGGTAGTATATGTCTAATTCATTATTCTTATATTTTAGATGGAAATATTTATTCAAATTTATAATATTAGAAGATGTATAATCTAATATTAAATTCTTATGTATTAAAATGAGTTGAGTATGCGTGTTAATGGCCGGAGATGTCACAGGCAAAGTTTGGCTTGGCTTTCATGTTGAATTGTCAGTGTAATGCATGATCCGTCACTGTCTGCAGCCTAGTACTGTTCAGATAAGAGGCCTTTGCATGGGAGCTATGAGTGATTATTGATTGAATTTGCAGTCTCCAATGGTTAGAGAGTTAAAAGTTGATCATTAGATTGTAAAACTGTATGTAATCAACTTTGTTTAGAGCAAAGTGAAAAGCTAGGACTCTATATAAAACTTCCCATTTCTGACGAAATTCACACTGTTTTCAGTGCATCTGAACGTTCAGGAATGTGTTGTTCTTTGCTTATGATATTCAGTGTTTTTCAGGAGTGTGTTCAGTTCATCAGTATAGTGTGAAATTGTAAGCAATCAACTTTGTTCAGACCAAGGAAGTGAAAAGCTAGAACTCTATAAAAAATTTCCCATTTCTGACGAAATTCAGACAATTTTCAGAGTACCTGAACATTCATTCAGAAGGCTAGCGAATTCAGACAGGCTCGTCTCGAAGGAATAAAACTAATCTGCAGACCATTTTGATATGGGTTTCAGACAACCGGATCAACTGACCTTAAGTCCTTAACCCAAATCCAATGTAAAAACCCAAAGCAGATC